>CM074437.1:29712391-30452391 GCA_037101425.1 Elopichthys bambusa | reverse complement strand
CATGGACACAGAGCATCTTACATATTTCCAATAAATCACAATAGGCTTTGTGCTTTGTTACTTCTGATCTGAAACAAAGTCTCAGCTTTCAAATTCTGTCAATTGTATTACGAAATTCAAACAAATAAATACTGCTTTGGCACTCTTTAATGTGGCATGACTTGAAACACGAATGAACATCAGAAGGTATGTTGAAAGTTAGAGTACAACTTACTTTTTATTATTATACACAAAACATGTAGTCCACAGCAACTTTTGATAAAATATATTATTTTAGCATAATATATAAGTAAACTATGTTTTGTAGTTGATTAATCAATGTTACTAATAAATCTGTTCAAATGCTGTTTAATGAGATCCTCATTATTGTGTGAATGAAAAACAAATCTATATTCTGACTATAGGTCTACAACCTTCAGTCACATATTTGAAAAGATCTGAGATAGTTACGCTTTGTTAATCACCAACTGTTGTTGAACTCCTTTAAATATATAAGTAGCTTGCCATTTCCTCCCCAACACTGGTGAGTAACCTCCAAAATATCAATGAATGAGGTCAGGTTGGTTTGATCTATCACTACACTTACTGTCTCCCTGCAATGTAACAGGGCCACGGTGCTGTCTGTGGTACATTTTAGGTTTCATTTACATTTTTTAACTTTCACATATCAGAATATACAGGCACTTTTATTGGGTATGGAAATGGGGTTTTGTCTCCAAGGATTTCAAACATCAATGAATAGTCTTTATAAGAAACTAAGTACAGTTAGAAGGAACCTGTAAAGCAGGGGTCGGCAATTAAGTTTGGCATCGGGCCCCAAAAAAATTTCGCCACAGAACATAGTCAAAGGATAATTTAAATTAATTTATGAAAAATGCAACTAGAATTGTCTGTGACAGACTGTTACAGTGTCTTTTGTAACTAGTATTGAGCTGTTACTCTGTGTTAAATCCTGTAGTAGGACAGTTATTAACAAAAACCCACATTTGTGTGGCGGTGTCCGGGTTTTACACTGGATAAATTAATAAAGCGGAGTAGTGACCTGGCAAGTATCTTCATCCAACAACTTGCAACACAGACCGCCTTGCTAAAACACACGTGTGGGAGATGCGGAATGGATAAAAATAACTCAAAAAATAAAAGAGGATTTGAATAAACCCATTAATGGCATGATTCACTGTTCTGTTTCTGACGTAGTCCAAGTGCTTTGCAACGGTCAGTTTGTCGAGTTCAGAGTAGACAGCTTTTAGCTGTCGTATCGACACGGTGATAATATTAGACGGCACCACGAGACGAAGATTTATTTCAGAACTAGCCACTATCAAAATAATCTGGCTGCGGGCGTGGGCCATATATTATTGCTGGCGGCCCAGTTTTGGGCTTATTGTCGACCACTGCTGTAAAGGCTGCAGTTGAAAAGCATTTCTCCATCTAATATCAGCATTAACTGGATAGATGCAATACTTTTGTTGCAGTGTGTTTGTGTGTGTGGGTGTGTTTATATGTACATTGATTGCCACAGCCTCTGGGATATTAATTTTGTCTCGTTTTCCTGATGCATTGATCCTACGCGGTTTCCCGCAATGTTTCTACATGCACCTGCGTTTATGTGTCTCAATTCTAGTAGGAGGTATTGGGTTTGTGCATTGCTACAGGTATAAATTACGAACACAATGAATAATGAGAAGGAAATCGTTCTGAAATCTATATCCAGGTGCAAAACAAGATGTTTCCAGTATCAAGACATTGTTCTGTCCTTCATGAAGTCTGAAATCCTGCATAAAGTAAAGAAATCAGAGCAAATCCCAACATATTTGATGTTTAAAGGAATAGTTCACACCAAAATGCGAATTTTATAGTTATTTACTCAACCTCATGCTGTTTCAATCCTGCATGCTGTTATTACAGTGACCAGAGGCTGTCAAGAATGTTTGTCCATACTTGTTCACTACCATAGTCTGTCCTTTATACAAAGCTATCATATGGCTTCAGAAGCCATATAATATAGTGCACAAGTTATATGGATCACTTGTATGATACTTTTAGTGTTGACATTCACTATAAAGCTCGATTTATTGCAAGAGATGTGTGGTGATTCTTATAAAATTTCTAATTTTGTGTTCCAGAGAAAAAATAACTGCATATGGGAATGACATGAGAGTAAATAATAAAATAAAAAAAATAAAAAAGGGTAATCATTTAAATTAAAGGGGACTTATTATGCCCCTTTTCACAAGATGTAATATAAGTCTCCCCAGAGTATATCCCCAAAATGTGTCTGTGTTTCAGCTCAAAATACCCCACAGATCATTTATTATAGCTTGTCAAATTTGCCTCTATTTGGGTGAGAGCAAAAACACGCCATTTGTGCGCGTGTCCTTTTAAATGCAAATAAGCTGCTGCTCCCAGCCCCCTTTCCAGAAGAGGGTGGAGCTTTAACAGCTTGCGCTTTGGATACTCAACAAACACAAAGCTGGAGAATCTCACGCAGCCAAAACACATGTTTGGAGACACTGTTTTATGAGACGGATTTATGGGGATTATGAAGAAATGAGTGGGTGGATTTTTAAAATGATAGGCTTGTTGTTTTCACACACTGTGGACACACATCTGTGTTCAAACATTTTATAAAAGTGAATCTTGCATAATAGGTCCACTTCTTACCGACCCTGAACTTTTGAACGATAATGTACAGTGTATGAAGTGGACCAATGTGATATCATGATATAAACTGGGCTAATCAGTGCATGTGATGGTAAAAGCAGCCAAGTGGCAGGCAAAATGTCTCATGACATCAAGGTCATGGCTGGTTGGGACAAAACATTAAATTTTCGTAGAAAAGATATTTGAAGACACAGAGAGTGAAAGTAACCTACCTGTGAAACCTTCCGGACCGCTTCGCCACTGATCACCAGACCCTGTGCAAATGTTCTGGCCGCAATAACCGTGCGTGTGATTTTGGTCTTGAGCTCTCTGGGAGTGTCTCCAAATGGCTTCAGCGTTTCTGACTGCTTGGCTACACACTCCAGATACTCCTCTCCGATACTGTACTGAGGGTTTAAAGCTTTAAAGAGTCTTTCCAGCAAACGGGCCCAGAATTCATTCAGCGCCTCCTCGAGATTGAGGTTGGACCCTCGGTAGTAGCGCCGAAGGTCTGAGTACAGATCCTGAAACACCTTTGCGATTTGGGAGAAGAGAGGTCCAAACCCACTCTGGAAGGAGGTCTGGAGTGACGCTTCAGAACGATTCAACAGCTCCAAGAAATAATCTAGAAATACACACACAAGAACAACATTAGAGCAACATTAAAGCTCAAGGGCCACACTTTTTGTATATTTGTAATTAATGTAGACAGTGCAATATGACCAATATTTTGCATAAAAATTAATTTTATATGACAGTATATATCACATCAATATACTGTATTTACATAAATGTATATGTATATTTTAAATTATATTTGTGTGTTGTCCATTAATAGATACATTTATACAACCACTCATAAGTAAAATAAATTACATAGTACTGCAGTATTGTCTATTTTTTAATTAAATATTTTACAAATGTAAGGCACCTTACCTCCTTTGATTATTTCCTTTTTATTGGGAATTTAATAAATGCGCCCAAAAGATAAGATTATTCATAACAAATTAACCAAATGAAATGAAACTGTAGGATTAATGAAGTGTTTTACAAGATTTCAGTCTTTCTTTAAATGTATTTAAAGAAAGACAAAATATTTAATTTAATATGTTCTTGCTGTTTCTTTGTAATTATTTGCGTGCCATAATAAATGAGAAATCATTCACCAGAATCATTCATTCATTTAAATTTTTTAAGACACGTTGAAACACATCTATAGGTAAAATTGAATCCTTAGTCAATAGTTAGACAACAGTGAGTTGTGTACTTTGTGTATCAACACAATGAGAGGCAATGAGATAATTATGTAAAAAAAAAAAAAAAATGTTTTTACACACACACACACGTTTTTTTCAGTCGAGACGCTTTGCTGCTAAGATATGGAATATCCGCGGCACTGTTACTTGTAACTGATTTCGCAGATAATTTGTTTTAGACTAAAAATGTTGACACAATGTATAGTACCTGCTATGTATGTACAGAGACCAGCAATATTATTTTCTCATCCATTTTGTTCCATTCTTTGCTTGTTGATGTCATTCTACAGCAAGAATGTTGTGACAGTTGGTCGGTGTTGTATTTGTCCCACCCCTCCTCTACTCTGATTGGATGGCCGGCTAAAAAGTGACAGTGATGAGCATTTAATTTCCTCAAAGTTGAACATTCTTCAACTGAAGGCGACCCGTAAAAAAGGCAGAGCGCTCAGCGCTCCTGGCGTTTAAAAAACACGGCGCTCCCATTGAAAACAATTGGAAAAGAATGCTAGCACCTGAAAAAATAAATGCTTTGGTGGACACATGGCCTAAATTTTTTTGCTCACCAAGCACTGTGGCTAGTGGTTTTCCAAAGTTACTAGCCACTCAGCATTTTCACTTGCCACAATTTTGACATTGATACCATGGGAAAAAACTAGCATATAGATATTTTTAATATTATCTCATAATTTGGCAACAGATATATTAGGCTGCTGTCACTTTAAGACCTGACACAGATCCATCATACTGTTAGTACTGAGGCGGCTTTATGTGCATGCACTTTGGGTGTGAGCACAAAATCTGTGGGAGTGAGTAAAATTATGCCCAATACATGCAACCCCATGCCAAAATTCAAGCCTTGTAACAGCATCAATATTAATCTTGTGCAAATTAAATGAGGGGAGGCGGGTTTGTGTGTCAACATTATGTCAGAGAGATGAGAGAGTGAGAGAGCAGCTGGTATTGTGTATCTATTCTGTGGGAAAATAAGTATTTGAAGTGTTTCAGATATATTTCAATATTTATATGTATCAAAAAAATCTATATATTTTGACAAAAAAATGTATATATTATATATACATTTTAACCCGCCAAGGTGGCTAATAGGAGTGACTGTTACACGCCACTGCTGAAATCTACCTGCATTTGGCGGTTGTTAATGTCAAGCCCTCGTCGTGAAGTAAATTCAAATGTAGTACCTACTCAGACAGAATGAGATTTCAGTCGCAACGATAGAAAATGGATATAGAGCGGTGCAGGAATGATGTAAATTTGTAGGCTAACCCTGGAAATTAGCATCACACTGGTTCCCTCTTTTAGATTATCACAAATAATATAATAAAACATAATATAATCAACACAATAAACATAATAAATCAACAAAAGTTTATGATACTTACACGTTTTGTCCATTAAGACAATTTTCAACTTTTATGAATTTTGAAGCCTAAATAAAATTGCCAGAAGTAAAAAGCTGAAGGTAGGCTATAAACGAACTACACCACGCTCCCACAACTTCAGCGTCACCACCACTAAGCTTCCAACAACTCTTTTAGTTTTTAATCTAAAAACATTTTCCCTGAAAGTTTAAATTAGAGTCATTTGTAAGATCACGATTAAAAGCACAACATGTCTGATCTGAGAAAAGACTTGACTTTCTTTTTTCTCACCGGAATTCCAACACAACTTGTAACACTCTAAAACAACATTCAGAGGCAATAAATACTGCATTAAGGCAATTCTATGATGTGCGTGTGTCGTGTGTACTTAAAAGCGTGAAAGTCATGGATTTCAGTAAACGAGGCTTTATGTCATAAGTGTTTCGAAATTTCAATGGTTCACGTGACTTTGGCAGTTTGATACGCATCCGAACCACTGATTCAATACAAAAGATTCGTAAAGCTTCCAAGCTTCATGAAGCAGTGTTTTGAAATCGCCCATCACTAGATATTGTTGAATAAAGTCGTTATTTTGTTTTTTTTTGGCGCACAAAAAGTATTCTCGTTGCTTCATAACATTAAGGTTGAACCACTGTAGTCACATGAACTGTTTTAAATATGTCTTTAGTACCTTTCTGGACGTTTGAAAGTGTAAATTAACTTGCTGTCAATGGAGACCTCACTGAGCCATCGGATTTGATCAAAAATATCGTAATTTGTGTTCTGAAGATGAACGTAGGTCTTACGGGTGTGGAACGACATGAGGGTGAGCAATTAATGACAGAATTCTCATTTTTGGGTGAACTAACCCTTTAAAGCCTCAACAATAGAGCGCTGCCCTCAGGCAGAATAACGCAAGAACATTAGGCCTCTGTCAAAAGTGTGTCTGCATGTGTTCAGCGATTAGAATAAAAAGCTTACAAACTGTTCACCAGAAACCAGAATCTACCTAAATTTATGGTCAGGAGCCACTGATACAAGTGTATAAATTCAGTCATGCTTGTCTGTACATGTATAACACACACACACACACACACACACAAGATGCGCAACAACTCATAATGATGAACCCAAACCAGGTCAAAATTAATCTTTCTAAATCCTATACCATTTCTATTCCTACATCTTATGTGTGTGTTCAGAGATCTTCCCCACATTGCACCAATGGGATTATGTCTGTACAAATACTTTCATGATGAAATACAGAGCAGTGTGCTGTAAATAAGACCTTTTTGTGCCCTACATCTGATTAATTTCACATTAATCATACTTTTTAAATTGGCCAAACAAATGCTATATAAAGGATACTGCACACAGACTTGATGAAGCATTTCAAAACATATTAAACAGATCATTGACCATTTGTTTTTTCCAGCTGCCCTTTTTTATTGAAATGACTCAGTTACTGGACTCTAAATCCCATCACATTCACGTCCCCCTGCACTGTGAGGATCCCACATTTATTATCTATCTTCACGCTTCAGTGGACACTTTTCTTACCTTTCATATTTTCATTTAAAAACCTCTCCAAAGTGTGTTACCACTGATCCAAGTGAGTGTATCTTCACTCCTCATCACTCCTAACACAGGTTTTTAGGGTTTGATTAACAACATGACAGCATGCAGGACAGAAATCTTACGGCCCTTGCATATTTGTTCGTTCTTCATTATAAAGGCATAACAATAGTTTCCTCAAACTAAAAAAAAAAAAAAGAAAAAAGAAAGAAAAAGATTCACTAAAACTTAAATTTAATTGTTCCTCCCACATTAAGATGTATTGAGTTAAATTAAAATGAAAATGTACAAATATGACACATCAATACTGAATATATATATATATTACTGTTTATATAGTGAAATATTATTACAGTTAAATAATGGTTTTCTATTTTAATATACTTCAAAATATAATTTATTTCTGTGAAGCAAAACTGAAAGCATCATTACTCCAGTCTTCAGTGTCACCTGATCTTTCAGAAATCATTCTAATATGAATATGATTTATTATCAATGTTGGAAACAGTTGTGCTGCTTAATATTTATTATAACCTGTGATACTGCATAAATTATAGGAATAAATTATATTTTAAAGTATATTAAAATAGAAAACCATTATTTTAAATTGTAAGCATATTTCACAATATTGCTGTTTTGATCAAATAAATGCAGGATGAGCTTAAGAGACTTTTTTCATAATGCCGCATAATTATCAAAAATGGTAATATAATAAAGGTCCTTTCACGTCACCATTTCACCAGCCTACACTTCACATAATAATCCTGTAGGTGGCACTTAAGTTTCATTAACTATGATAGTTTCATCAAATAGTAAACAGTGTATCAATATACATAAATACACTAAATGAATTGAACACTACTTACCATTAATGCGAGTTTTGGTGCCGCATGGTGCATTGTAGTCAGTTAACATCCATTTTGTCAGCGATGCAATTTGATTTATAAAATGAGACAAACCGCAGAAATTGCTCCACAAATGCAAGTTCGTCTGTCCATGTAATTTTCAACCGCTCCACTTCACATTGTCCAATGAAATTTGAACTTCTTGTGCCATATATCGTGATTGGTTGGTGTATTATACATGACAAACGGGCATTGATGAATTTTGTAATATTTTAAAATATGTAATATATATTTTTTTAATTTAATCGACACACTAGCTTTAATTATTGATGAAAAATTTTTAAAATTGTTTGGTTTATTTTTGTCTTCCATCGAGCCATATAGGCACTCAAAATCTAGGCCTATATGGCTCGAGAGCCTAAGTTTCGAATAGACCATGGAAAATCAGTCAGCCAATCAAAATGCACGCAACCCCTAGCAACGCGTTATGGCAACGCCTCAGACTCGATATGTAAAAATAAACTGGAATTTTCTGGTTTTTGAGCGATTTGTTACTATTGTACACATGTCATATTAATTATAATTTAAATGGATTTTGTTTTATTGACCACAATATCATTGCTATTGTCTGAGAGGGGCACTTTTGGTTAATTTAAAGCCCTCCCCTCTGCACGTGCCTGTATTTAAAAATATCCTTAGTCCTCCAAGGTTTATAATGGTTGTGAAGAGTGGGCCATGCTTTAAAGCCAAAAATAATGCATCCATCCATAAAAAAAAAAGTAATTTATATGATTTCAGGGGGTTAATAGAGACCTTCTGAAGTGAAGCAATGCATTTCTGTAAGAAAAATATCCATATTTAAAACTTTATAAATTTAAATAACTAGCTTCCAGCCTACGACCGTAAGCAGAATTGACAAATTTACGAACCGTACGCAGAAGCTGACTTGCGCCAAATGAGTAATCCTCTGACGCGATGTTTGACGTAGGATGTAGGAGTATCGTAAGCTTTGATGCCTTTCGCAGTTCAAAAATATAGGGCTGTGCAAAAAACTTAAGCTCCTCTTCTCTTATATCGAAATCCTCCGACGTTTGTCTTTAAAAATGATAATTTTAGACTTATAATCTGTGACCGGTGTTTTGTTTTGCTCTTTCCTCTGTGCCTCTGCATTCTGTGTACAGTCGTCCGCCGGAAGCTAGTTATTTGAATTTATAAAGTTTTAAATATGGATATTTTTCTTACAAAAATGCATCATAATCATAAGGCCTTTATTAACCCCTTGGATTCATATGGATTACTTTTTTTTTTTTTAATGGATGGATGCATTATTTTTGGCTTCAAAGCGTGGCCCCCCATTCAAAACCATTATAAACCTTGGGATATTTTTAAATATATCTCTGACTGTGTTAGTCTGAAAGAAGATAGTCATATACACCTAGGATGGTTTGGGGGTTAGTAAATCATGAGAACATTTTTGGGTAAACTATCCCTTTAATAACTACTATTAATTTTGTATTTAATCATTAATAAGTGATATATAATTGTTCATGAAAGCTGGAAGTGAAAAACCTTATATTCAGGTGTGCATAATTATTAAGCAGGTTTTCTTTTACATGCAAAATGAGCCAAAAAAAAAGAGATTTAATAATTTAAAAATTATTAAATGCCCATGAGAAGGATGCAATACTAATGCAATACTAGAAATTGCAAAGTTAAAGCATGACCAATGGACAGTGAAATGCTCATTGGGTCAGCAGGGTCAGACAAAAACAGATGGAGAAGAAAAGACATGATAACTACAAAAGAATTAAGAATTAAGGTGAAGAATTAAGTGTGAAACCATCAGGAACCTTTTAGTCTCCAGCTCCACCATTTTGAAGAAACTGCAACCTACTGGGAGTCTCCAGAAGTGCAAGGATCTCAGAGACTTAGGTTAGGTAAATAATCCTAAAAAATGACCCCCACTTAATAAGAATCACAAGTGTTGCGAAATACATGAAGACTGGTTTTGTATAGGCTTTATAGACAGACAGACTGAGAGTGAATCATAAAGGACCAGCACCACATCCTCTTGTACCACTGTTTGAAGAATTTATCTTCTAGAATCTGGCAGTAAGTTTTGGAAGATCCTTTTTAGTCCATCTCTGCAAGATGGACTTTTCAGGATAGGAGATGGACTAAAAATGAACTTCCAAAATGTACTTGTGGTGAGGAAACATCCTGATTTTAAATAAAGAGAAACTGATATTAAAAAAAAAAAAGAAAAAAGGAAGGCCATGAAACGTAGATTCCCAGTTCTTTATATTCCTGTCACACTCATCTGACCCTCCACCCCCTCACTACACCCCTCTCTCGTTCTCCCTCTCCTCCATCTATCTCTCTGACAGGCATGCGGGCGTAATGATATCAGCGGCATCGTAACAGAACACGTCGGGCTGTTAATTTGCGGCCGAGCCCGTGATGGAGAGACAAGCAGCTGGGGACCACAGAGTGATGGAATGAGAGGAGAGAGAGAAGGGAAGGGATGAAAGGAAGAGAGGGATTTGAATGTGATTACATGTAATTGTATTTGTGCATTCTGACAAAGTGCTGAATGACTGAACTGAAGGAGTACCAGCCCTCCCTCGTTTTATTCAATATTTTAAATTAATGCACACGCAGAGACATTTGAAGCTGGATGGGTGAGGACCTTTCATAGAAACAATATTTTCCATACAAAGATTATGATATTTAGCTACCCTACTACTACTACTAAAGGACAGTTCACACCAAAAACAATAACTATAACAATAACTATATTAGTGTGCACACCAATGGATGATAAGATATTGTGAGTGCACTCTGCAATTTTATCGTCCGCCACTTTAATGCCAGGTGGATTCTGATGTTTTTATTATTTATCATCTGGACAAAATCATTCACTAAATATTCCTCTGAATCATTCCTCTGTGTTGTTATCGAAATAATGGTGGTATGGACACTATTCTCATAGAATTAGAACAATTATTAAAACCTGATAGTGGTTAACCCTCACAAACACCTGTAGACATTCAGTTCTCGGTTAAAAATCAAACAGTACCGTCATCACCCGGGTGTTGATAGCGTGCGAGCGCAGGTGAGACCTGAACAGCACACGTTGCTATCTGTGTTTAAACTAAACTAATTTAAGCCTCGCCAATTTAAACATTCAAGACGGGTTTTAGACAGCGCACAAATAATTGAGTTCTCTTTCAGGTCTTGCTCTTGAACAGACAAATTCACACAAAAATTATGCCTAACAAACAGTAGGTTATGTCTTAAGTGAACGTAAACAGTTGAGAAAGACAGTATCAGTGTATTGGATCTGTGCATTATGTCTTAAAGTGACAGCAGACTAATATTCCTGCCTGTATTTTTAATGTTAATCAAACAACACAAGACAAGAAAATCACTCACTGCTCGACTAAATAGCTTTTGTAACTTTAATAATGATGAATCTTTATTTAATTTATACAGTGAAGATTATATGTAATGCTGTTTTCCATTTGATTACTTCAATTTCTGTACCCGAAAGCTACTGTTAGATACCTGAAAAACCTGAAAAGCACTGTTTATTTTATTTGTATCTTTGCTCTATTGTATTTATTTGTGCTGTTGCTTGTAGTTTGATTATTTGTTCTTATTTTCTTTATTTTTATTTGACAGTAGTCCTTTTTTCCCTGAACATAGCACATACTGAACTGTACCGAAACTGTGACCGTGAGTAATTTGAACCCTTACACCCCTAGTAGACATTATTCAGTTTAAAATTGCAGTATGTAATATTGAGAGCTAGCGGTTAAAATGGGTACTGTAGTCCAACTTCAAAATACTGGAGAGAGTCGATTTCCCTGCTCCCTAAGACTCGACGCTCACGCGGGTTGCCAGATTGGAGAGACCTGGTCGGGTAGATTCTGCGATCTCAGACCCAATTTGTTTGTTGGCTTTCATGGCTGTGATCCACTGTGTTTTCTGCCAACTGGCAACCAGCAGTGTCGAAATACTATTGAGTAAATTGGCAGCACGCGTGATCACACAGGCCAAAACAACAACAGACATTCTGACACGGAACAGACATTCCGACACGGAATGCACATTGTTTTTCAGAGAACTTAGCAAACATATTATGGTATTTATATACTTTAGTACAGTCAAAAATTACATAGATTTAGCACCTTTAAAGCAGTGTTTCTTAACCAGTGGGTCGCTAGATCGTTTTGAGTGGGTCACGGATTGTGCAGTCAAAGAAGCAACAACATCAACAAAAAACGTAATTCTAAATGTTTTTCTAATGTCATACATTTATTCTGAAAGATGTGTGTGAAAGCTGTTGACTCTTCTGTAATGCGCAATTTAATCTAAGTGCCTTAGAAAAATGCGCTGTCCTGAATTCAGTATCTGCTGTCAAATGAGATATTGTCAGCCTATCTTTTAGTGTCATTATTTTAACGTTATTAACTTTCTATGAAATGTCTCTCCCCTCAGAAAAACAAACTTTCCTGTCCTGTCAGATGTTATACTGTGCTCATAGTGCGCACTCTTCAATTGCTGTATACTGTATCACTTTACTATATATAAAAAGAAAAAGTAAAAGCATTCAATGTCGTAGTTATGTTGTCAATTAGTAAGTTATGAAATGTCCAAATTACCAATAAACTATGTAACTGGTACGTCATGTGTTAGCTGGAAAGGATTTGCGTGCAGGTATAATGTTCATTCTATTCATCAGGATCAGTGTCATGTTAATATTGTGCATTTTTATTTTCCGTATCCTTAACACAAAATACCACTTCATTTTCATTTTGTGTTACTTTCTATATTTTTGATGACTGTGGTGGCTCATACCAACTTACTAACTTTATTGTATTAACACAAAAACTAGTTTGGAACTGATTTTTAATAGCTTACCTTTATTCATCAGTGTTAGTGATATTCTTACAATTTCTGTGTATGATAAGTAAAGTGGGATGATACTTATGTGTGTGCCAACCATTTTTGAGAAATAAACTTGTTTGGTTCAAATTGCTAACAATTTGGAACGTGGCTTAATGACCATGGGAAATTGTGGGTCCCATGGCCAAACTATTTATGAGCCCAATTTATGAGCTTTTCAAATAGAGAGGACCACTTTAAATGTCAGTTTTCTGCATGTTTAACTATATTTGTTAAGACATTTTCACAAAATTTGGCCTTCACAAATATACCAAATCTGTTCACACACATCTGTTTTTATCTTAATGGGGGACTTTCCATTGCCTTCTATTGTGTTTATATTAAGCTAATGAGACCGTCTATCCCTTCTATCCCAAATTGAACCCCCATTACATTAAGAATTTAATATGTTTATTGTTTATATGGTTTCCTCTTAAGGATCATTGGCTCTTTTTTTCATATTTTATTATTGTTATGAGGAAATCTGATCCAAAAACAACAACTAATCAGTAATGTTTAGGTGAGCATAAACATGGTTAAATAGTCAACAAGGACAAGTTGTACAGCAGACCACAGACGTATCTTCTGCTCAAATTTAAAGTGAATTACAACTACATTACATTAATCTTAAACCCCAAAACATTATTTGTCCCAGTTTGGACGGATGGATGGATGGGTTTGAGGTCCTCAAAAGTGTGTTTTAAAAGGTTTTTAATGCATTTGTGAGGACTTATGAGTCACATAAGCCGAAGAGGTCTGATTGAGGCTTGAACCCACGTACGGCCGAGCAGAGCGGCAGCCGAAAGGTCATGTACTTCACCTGCAGGTCTGTCTACACCTAGTATCAGAGATCATGCATTTAGAAAGTACATGGATTTCAGGAACTTTATGGTCACAAATGAGCTCTTTAAAGCCTCCTTCAGAGGAGCTCGTAAACTCTGCAGCTCCTGTCTGAAGAGTCTTAAATCAGACAGTACACCAGCTGTGGCCTGAATCTCCTCCTGATAACATGCATGTCAACTGCACAACCTCCACAGTCTCCACAGGTGCACACACAGGTGTACCTACATGTCAAAGGAGCCTATGGTACTATACACTAACGTTCAAAAGTTTGGGGTCAGTAAGATTTGTTTTTAATTCTTTTATTCAGTAAGGATGCATTAAAGGGTTAGTTCACCCAAAATGAAAATTGAAAATGAACACTTTCAGATGCCCAGAAAGGTACTAAAGACATATTTAAAACAGTTCATGTGACTACAGTGGTTTAACCTTAATGTTATGATGCGACGAAGCTTTATGAATCTTTTGTTGGTTCGGAGCGTGTATTAAACTGCCAAAGTCACACCCCCCAGTGGTGAACCATTGAAATTTCAAAACACTTATGACGTAATGAAGCCTCATTTACTGAAATCATGTGACTTTGGCAGTTTGGTACACGCTCCGAACCACTGATTCGAAACAAAAGATTCGTAAAGCTTCCAAGCTTCATGAAGCAGTGTTTTGAGATATTGCAGATATTGTTGAATAAAGTCGTTATTTTGTTTTTTTGGTGCACAAAATATTCTCGTCGCATCATATCATTAAGGTTGAACGTCACATGAACTGTTTTAAATATGTCTTTAGTAGCTTTCCGGGCATCTGGAAGTGTTAATTATCTTGCTGGCAAAAGAGGCCTCACTGAGCCATCGGATTTTATCAAAAATATCTTAATTTGTGTTCCGAAGATGAATGAAGGTCTTACAGGTGTGAAACGACATGAGGGTGAGTAATTAATGACAGAATTTTCATTTTTGGATGAACTAACCCTTTAAATTGATCAAAAGTGACAGGAAACACATATGCATTGTTACAAAAAAAAAAAAATTCTAATAAATGCAGTTTTTTTTTTTAACTTTCTATTAATTAAAAACCATGAAAAAATGTATTACGATTTCCACAAAAAATATTAAGCAATGGTTTTTAACACTGATTATATGAGGAAATGTTTCTTAAGCATCAAATCCACATATCAGAATGATTTCTGAAGGATCATGTGACACTGAAAACCGAAGTTATGGCCGCCGAAAATTCTATTCAGTCACCACAGGAATAAATTACATTTTAAAACATATTAAAAGAGAAAACAGTTATTCTAGATTGCAAAAAGATGACTGTTTTACTGTATTTGTTAGGCTTGGTGAGCATAAGAGACTTCTTTTCAAAAAGATTTTGAATGGTACTGTACAGAAAGAGATTCATTAAACTAATAAGCAATAAGGGTGGTGATCCATAAAATTATTTTAAATCACTATTTATTTGTTTTTTTCCTTTTCTCCAATCAATAGGACTGGTTAAGGTTTGCACCCAAACATATATACACAGCACTTTTGCCAGCTACCATTTTGGCATTTGGAAAATGGAGTATAAGGAAAAGAGAAACAGAATCATAACATAAAAACTGCCGGTCACTGTTCCTCATAAAACTTGTGTGTGTGAGGGAGAGATACAGACACAGAGAGAAATGTCTCTGGGATCAAAGGTCTGTGTCGCAGTAGGTCTTCCTCAACATGATTTGCATGTCAACATGAAACGGCCAATAAGGATGCGCAACAGAGCAGCTGTCCTTGTCGCAAATGACATCATCAGAGGTGACCTTAAACAGGAAATTGTTTTCATGGATGACTCAGTGTAATTGAAAATATTCTTTCAATATATCAGCACTTGAATTGCTCAGTTGCACACACAGGACTATAATAAATATATTCAGCTAAGAAAACATTACCGATTAAATCTGCGGTGATTCAGACAAAGGCACTTGTGAACAAGTCATAAATTAAACAATGTGATCTGATAAAAGAGATTTATTATCTTCTATGCTGCGGTTTGATTCAATTTAGTTGTCTTTAACACAACCACGTGAATCTTCTGGCCTCCAACTTGAATTTGATTGTCTTTAGAAAGTCTTTTTCTTCCACTTCTGTTTAGCTTTATATCTAAATGTCCCCTACAGCGAAAAGCCAGTCCTTATGAATTCATAAACACTACTGAGAATCTCCTCACCCTTACAGAGAATCCAGCACCCAACATACACACACACACACCCTAAAACGCATTGAGAGCCATACTTAACCTCCTAAAACACACTCGTAACAGCTCATTATGCTCTAACATACTTTTAGCAGTGATTCTAAGAAGACAAAACAAACTCTCTTAGAGACAACCTTTCAACACATGAAGAAACTAATTCAATCATACACATACCTTACGACAGATACAACGACACAGACAGTAAAATATGAGGAGGGGTGTATGAAAGTATTACAAGATTTACACAACCTAAGGATAGAAAGATGATGGGTGGATGAAAGAACAGAATGATGAATAACAGACAGACAGACAGACAGACAGACAGACAGACAGACAGATAGATAGATAGATAGATAGAATGACAGACCAACAGAAAGTACAACAGACAGTACGATAGACAGACACAGACAGACAGACAGAACGACAGAGAGACAGACAGTCAGATATAGATAGATAGATAGATAGATAGATAGATAGAACGACAGATAGAATGGCAGACCAACAGACAGTACAACAGAGAGACAAAATGACAGACAGACAGACAGTCAGATATAGGTAGATAGATAGATAGATAGATAGATAGATAGATAGATAGATAGATAGATAGATAGATAGATAGATAGATAGATAGATAGATAGATAGAATGGCAGACCAACAGACAGTACAACAGACAGACAGACAGTCAGATATAGATAGATAGATAGATAGATAGATAGATAGATAGAATGACAGACTAACAGAAAGTACAACAGACAGTACGATAGACAGACACAGACAGACAGACAGAACGACAGAGACAGACAGTCAGATATAGATAGATAGATAGATAGATAGATAGAACGACAGATAGAATGGCAGACCAACAGACAGTACAACAGACAGACAGACAGTCAGATATAGATAGATAGATAGATAGATAGATAGATAGATAGATAGATAGATAGATAGATAGATAGATAGATAGATAGATAGATAGAATGACAGATAGAACGGCAGACTAACAGATAGTAGGACAGACAGACAGACAGACAGACAGACAGACAGACAGACAGACAGACAGACAGACAGACAGACAGACAGACAGACAGACAGACAGACAGACAGACAGACAGATAGATAGATAGATAGATAGATAGATAGATAGATAGATAGATAGATAGATAGATAGATAGATCTAGCCATCGAGACCGGCAGACACAGAAAGAGCTGGTTACCCAGAGAGCAAAGGGTGTGTGTTCACAGTAGGACAGGAGAGATCGAGACAGAGATGCACTTCCTCCTTCACTGCCACAAATACACACCTATAAGAGATCTCTACTTCACCAAATTCAGCAACTTAATAAAGAACTTTACAGCCATGACTGAAGTAGAACAAATAAAGACAATATTAGGAGAGGGACAGACAGCAGCACTGGCTGCGAGATACGTGTGGATGTGCCACAGCCTGAGAGACAGCAGGTGAATGTGTGTAATGTGTGTTTCCATACCATCCACCACAGTGACCCTCAGTACGCGTGTGTGTATATATGTTAAAACACTGTGGTATCAAATGTTCAAACATGTTCTAATTTGTTACACTGTTAATTTAATTTTAAGTTATGTTATAATATTTGATAGTTGATCATATTTTCTTCTATTATACAGATGTTTGTATTATTGTCTTATGTATATATGCTTTGGAAATATTGTACTATTTACAGTCATGCCAATAAAGCAATTTTGAATTGAATTGAATAGATAGATAGATACCACACTTTACTGCCAGTTTTCTCTTTATATATATATATATATATATATATATATATATTTTTTTTTTTTTTTTTTTTTTTTACAAAGCTATTAAACTAAACTAGAAAAATGTGAGAGAAAATGAAATCAATGTAGAAATGACAACAGCCCCTGAGATTTATGATTTAAGAGACTCAGCCCCAGGTTGTTGTAAATTGATCTTGTTTCCAGTTAATAAGAAACGAAAACTGGAAACAAATGTCTGCATCTTTGACAGCACGCATGATTCAAAGAGGCTGTTTTATTATGTTTATAATAAATATTGTCACATTTTGCACTGTTAATGCCTTTAGTCTTTTAAATCTTACATCAATAGCTGCACACACACACACACTCACACACCCTGGGTATAATCCACCATCGCTGCTTACTGTGCCAAGCATAATTCATGCTGGGAAACACACACTGACCAGATCTCCTCCCTGTGCCACAGCACTTGGGAAATAATCACAGTTCAAGCATTCTCACCACAAACACACTACATTATGTGTGTGAGAGAGAGTGTTTGTACACACACAGGATTCCTGGAGGTAAGCTGGCAGAGACATGCTTTAAACCCCACAATTGGCACTTATGAACTCCAGAATGACAGAGACACTGACTTTTTTCAGCTATAAGTACCAAAGTCACCAACTACACAAAAACCCACTAAAAGAGAGAGATTCTATATATATTGCATCGGTTTTTAACATTCAATTTCAACAATGATTCTAGAGATTATTAAATCTTTGAGAAGCGCTATACTCTGCCTGTTCTCGTCTACTTTATTTGTTCTGCTTTCCCAACAATAAAATTAAACAGCTGCGACATTTGGCCAAGATCATGATTAGGGTGCCAGGCCTACCCAAACCATCTGTTGACCTTTTTTTATTTTTATTTATTTTATTGTTTTATTAGGCCACGTCAAGAAATTCCCTAATTATGTTTTATATATTTAACTTTCTAAATAAATATATAAATATTGCTTTTATATTATATATTAATATAAATTAAATTACATTTTGCACTAAGAAAATCAAGTGCATTTTTTAATTATTATTTTTGCATTATGACATTATTTTAATTTATTGAATACTAATTGAAATACTCACCTCTAGTAAGTATAATGTACATCACAATACTGTACTATTATTGCAATGCCTGTCATTTTTTTCTATTTTCTTTTTTAAATGGTCAGACAGTGATTTTTTAATCACTGTATCACAATAATGACATTTTAATTTCTTTATAGCAATGAGAATTTAGGAGAAACATGCACTTGAATAAAAATAATGTCACAATGCAAAAAAAAAAAAAAAAAAAAAAATTCAATGCAAAATATGTCTTTTTTATTCTTTGTAAGAAATCCCCCATCCAAAACAGCAAAACGCACACATATAATGCATGTAATTGCATGAAGCATGCCTTTATGTGATTGAGAAGTTGTTTGTCTCTTACAGACAGAACTAATCAAAACAAATCACACCCACACACACACCAATCTACACAAAAAGCAAAAACACTGATTAAAACACCTACACACAGAGAGAGAAAAAGATAGGATTATGAAGCTAGAGAAAGATACTATTATATACATAATATATATACAGACATTATACACATTATTGTAAGAAAAGTGTGAGTGTACTTCTGTCAAAACATTTGGTTGTAGGGCTCGATCTCTGTCTCTCCAAACACAATCACTCAGGTAAACAGTGTGAATAACATCCGCACTCACAGTATTCAGCAGGCTTGTGTGTAAGTGAGAAATCCACACTGGTACTGTACGCACACACACACACGCGCACACACACACACACACACACACACACACACACACACACACACACCATCTGTCTAATGCCACTAGGAGGTTTTATCAGTGCTGCTCTGAGATTTCAAGCACAGGTTTGTTAGGCAAACAGACCGCACTCTTAGAAAAAAACGGTTCAATTGGGTTCTATAGAGAATCCTAGGGTTCTTGTCTCAATTTTAAAGAACAATTTATGCCAAAAAGGTTCTATATGATAAATATCTTACAGTTTTTGACAATCGCTAGGACACATTTCTCAATACTTAGACTCTCAAAACTCTTCACACAGCAGTTAATTTCACATTTAAAATGCACTAAAACTACCAAAACACAGTCTCGAATCAAGTCATCCTTCTGTAACTCTAGCAAAAGTTGTCATCTAATAAACACACTTTATCGTTCATAAACCACTGACCTAAAAACACTAACATCAGATAGCATGTTTCTTTTGTAAAATGTCTTTAGAAATCAAGAATGACACTCTCTATTGCTTATAATTCACTTTCAATATGGTATTACTGTAGAAATGTAGCAAATTGCTGTCTTATTCATTTTTGTATTATGAACTTTAGTTTAACAGTTTTGAAAAGAGTATGTAAACATGCAAATTGGCCTGTATAGGTATATAGAGTTTTGGCTGTGTTTGTGTAGAAGTGAGAAATATATTTATGTAATTTGAAAAATGTAGTCATTGAATGCATTTTGTGCCAAAGCAATGAAAAATAATCCACAGTTTAGCCCACATAGACTGCTGTTGTGCTCAGCGTGTGAAGAGTTATGAAAAACTGACCCAAGTATTGAGAAATATGTCCTAGTGAACTGTAGATGATTGCATAATACTGTTTAACTGGTTATTTCAATTTTTTTCTAGTGATTATGTATGTTTACCAACTGTTTAATTAATCAAAAAAAAAATTTTATCAAAACTAATTACAACAATTAAAACTAAATCCATAACATGATCCCATGAAGGGAACCCCTAAAAGGTTCTACATATGAAGTGCCTGACAAAACCCTTTAAGGTTAGACATTTTTTTTCAAAATATATTTCTTCATCAAACGATTCTTTTCAACCTCATGAACTGTAACAGTAACTTACCATCAAAGCTCTTGAACTGGCCGTTGAGAGAGGCCTGTAACATGCGTCCAGACTCCTTCACCTGCGTCTCAAACTCTCGTTTGCTCAGGTTCAGGAGGTTCTCCTCCATTCCAGATGTGCAGCAAGTGTAACCCTGAGGACACACCCGCAGGTGCTCACCTGAGAGAGACAATTAACAAAATGATCAGGACCGTCACTATATGCATTTCACTTTCTCCATCCATCCATCCATTCACCTATAACCCATTACATATTCACATACTCTACCATCATTCAATAGTTTTGAGTCAATAAGATTTTTTTCAAAAATATATTTTTATATTAAATATTTATTTTTATGTATAATATAAATTATATATATATATATATATATATATATCGCACAATACGAAATATAACATTGAACTTAAACGAGATTATCGCGATTCTTAGTGCGATTATGAAATCGCAAAGGCTGCGATTATTTTTTATGCGCAGCTTGTCAATGATGAATGGCTCCAGATGCTGCTCCATCTGATAGCACTGCGAGTTTAAGTCAATTATAATGTACATTTGAAAAAGCAAACATCTTTCCAGACACGAGAAGCATTTATTAACATCTTGTCCAACAAAACAAACATTTAATAACATGTTTTTACTAAGTTAGATGGTGATTGACACTAAACAGTAGAAAATCAGTCCAGTCTCTCCAGCTGTAAATCTCGTTGGCTGTTAAAGTCTTGTGTTGTTTATAATAAATTGACATGTTGATAACACACACATAAGCATTGTTCCAGAATGCTCTCAATTACATGTAGCTTAGAAAAATCACAGTATACTCACTACAGACCACCATTTCCTGCCAGTCTGTCATCATAGCTATGCATTTCGATTTAAAAGCTTGCAATTCGAGTCAATATCAGTTATTTGTAATATGATGTTACGTTTGTTTGTTTACTAGCTTTTTTATTACCGTCTTTCTGCGGTTGAACACTGAGTAAGCGATTACACAAGACATGATATGGATTTCAGTAAGTTGTTCTATATCTTTTAACATACCTTTAGGTGTTCATTCATATTTATTTCGCGTTGTAACTGGTATTAAAGCGGAGGAGTACTGGAGCTAGGATTATGACAATACTATTTGAATTTGAATTGTGTAAATTTGAAATATAGCAAGTGTAATTTAATCAAAATGAATATTATGTGGCATTTTACATAGTTCTGAATTTGATTTTTTAAAACTTTCTGTACGTTAAACATTTAAGTTTTAAAAAATCAAATTCAGAACTATGTAAAATGCCACATAATATTCAGTTTGATTAAATTACACTTGTCTATAATTCAAATTTACACAATTCAAATTCAAGTAGTATTGTAATAATCCTAGCTCCATAGAGGCAAGGATCAGTTCATGTGCGCGTCAGGCTGCCGCTTCTCTTGAACTGAGGCTACAGCGAGCTGTCATGACACATCAAAGAGCGCCAAATCCATATCCTCGCACTTTTTTAAGTGGACATACGGAAATCCTTGACCTTTCCTAGTGGGTATAAGGCATATACCTGCGTATCACGTAGACTACACCACTGGGGGGATCCCCCTAGGGAGAAAATCAATCAAAAGTGTTTCAATCTTCTGTTTATTCAGCTACAGCGATATGTTGCATGTTATCTTCTTCTGTGGCAGGGCATATTTAGAGTTTCTGCGCAAGAGCGCCCTCTGACTTTCAGATGGAGAAGCGATTTAATTGCGATAAACAGTGCAGCCCTAATACATGTATGTGTGTGTATTTATATATACATAATGAATACAGTACACATATGTATATTACGTATATATGTGTGTGTATATATATATATATATATATATATATATATATAAACCTACCCATCACAGAAAACCTTTTGCATTTAAAAAAAAAAAAACATCATTCATCAATCTGTTTCTTCATGGGGACTAAAAAATGTCCTCACAAGACGAGATTTCTAGTATTATGTGGTACATTTTATATATATATATATATATATATATATATGAGTTGTGTGTTTTTCTAGTAAATATTTTCAAACTGCATGTTACAAACAATAAATCTCTTGAGAAATAAATACTTCAAAATGTGTATACAAGTGCAAACAGATCCCCAGTGGTGACGCTCTGAATGTGTCAGTGACTGACAGCTGAACATCACAGCACAGTTATATAAGGGAGTACAAATGATTTTTATGATGGGGGGAAGGGGGGAAGGGGGGAAGGGGGAAGGGGGAAGGGGGAAAGGAGGGGGCCGAACAGCAATTGAAAGTTTCCACTCAATCGACTGGTGTTCACCCCTGTGTTTGGTCAAATATTGTACTATAGAAGTGATGACACGTCAGTCGTTATTAAACGACTCTCTCTCTCTCTCTCTCTCTCTCTCTCTCTCTCTCTGTCTCTCTGTCTCTCTCTCCTTTTCAGTTTTCAATTTGCGATGTTCTTTCCTAGCATGACAAATGCATTTTTACTAACAGTTTGCATCTCAATTATATACAAAAAGAATAGTGCAAAATAAATGTAATAATAATAATTATTATTATTATTTAATGATAATGGCTATTTAATGATACATAATAAATTCTTGAAAAATAAATTATTATAATTCCCTCTCTCATGTATCAGTCAGATGCTTGTGCCTGCAGACCTTTCATTAGTATTATGTCGTTTTAACATTTTTATCAAATAGAAAACCACATCATTCTAATATATTGCCATCTTGGGCCATAGCGATGTGTGTATTTGTGTGTCAGTGTATCTTGTGTGGTGCATCAGTGTCAAATAAAGCAAGTGTCTACCTGTGACTTGTGTGTCTGAGCACATGTGTGTTTGTCAGTGGGTGAGAGTACACACTGTCAGAGACAGGATTCTTTTTCTAAAGAGCTGGGCTGTCAGCCATTTCTATCCTGGGCCTATTCTCCAATCTAAGGACAGAGGAAGAGAAAGGGAGAAACTCCAGCTGCACAGTTCATTTCCCACTCTCATATATAAAAGCACACTGCAAACAGATGGAATTTAATGCGCTCTTATCTGAGCTTAATGCTACTGCTCAAGAAGGTTTACAGGCCCTTGAACAGCATAACACTTGATTAAATCCACACAACCAGTGTGTTTGGCCTCCAACATCCAATGCAACACAATGAAAACAGGAACCAAGGTAACGGACAAAATGTGTTGCTGTGAACAAGGCTGGTTAGAAAAAAAATATGGAAAGGATGTGATTCATTGTCATTTATTTTGTGAGGCTGTGGGTTCAGTAGTCAGAAAGAGGATTCAGATTCTCATTTATTCCACAGAAAAAAAAAATAAAACAATAAAAAAAAAAAGAAAAAAAAATGGGTATTCGATCACAGAAAATGTTTATTTTATGAACTGATACACTATATTTATGCACTATGAACTCAGACTAAGCTAATCATTATCATCTACCTTTTAATATTTTATAGAGATGCACCGATATATCGGCCGATACCGAATATAAAAGCAAATTTTCACACCATCAGCTATCGACCGATAGTTTAAAAACAGCCGATAGTCAGGGACGATATATCCTGTCAATCAAAAGAGGGTGCGAAAATGCAGTGAATTTGTAATTTGTGTAAAGAAAATGGTAAGAAACCAGTTTGATGTTCAGTATTAACAGTAATTAAAATTAATAACATTTAGAAAGTTAAGAAATATTAACTAATCTTTAGATTTTAGTTAATGTGTGTTAATATTAATCTGAGTATTGTGTTTATGTTTATAACTGATACCAGTTACTCTGAAACAAGTTGATGAAATGGAGAGAATAAAGTTTTTTTTTGCATTTCTTTTTAAAATATAATAATTAAAAATATAATGATTAATAGTTAATTATAATGAAATTATTATTCATTTTAAAAAAGGTATAAAAGGGAGAACCCCGAAATCATTATCGGTTATACTGAATAACCGGTTATCGGTAGCAAAATTTAGTATATATATATATAAACTCATAAAGTGAGTACACCCCTCACATTTCAGCAACCATTTTAGTATATCTTCTAAAGGGACAATACTATAGAAATTAAACTTGGATATATTTTAGAGTAGTCAATGTGCTGCTTATATAGCAGTATAGATTTACTGTCCTCTGAAAATAACTCAACATACAGCCATTATTGCCAAAATAGCAGGCAACAAAAGTGAGTACACCCTAAGTGATAACAGTTGTATGCTGTTTAACCATGCAAAGCCACATGTCCTATTCATCATGTTCATGTTTTTGTCTGCTTGACAGAACCATACAAATGTGTGGATCTTGTATTAGAGCAGTTAAAATTTGGTTCTTTGAGTTTGAGTGCACAGACCATACAGTCCCAGAAAAAAGCCTCTTCTGAAGCTGGCTCACAAGAAAGCCCGCAAACAGTTTGCTGAAGACAACCTGTCCAAGAGCATGAATTATTGGAACTATGTCCCGTGGTTTGATGAGACTAAGATAAACTTGTTTGGCTCAGATGGACCCCAAACACACCGCCAAGATGACAACTGCCTTGCTAAGGAAGCTGAAGGTGATGGAGTGGCCAAGTATGTCTCCAGACCTGAACCCTACTGAGCACCTGTGGGGCATCCTCAAGCGGAAGGTGGAGAAGCGCCATGTGTCTAACATCTAGCAGCTCCGTGGTGTCATTATGGAGAAGTGGAAGAGGATCCCAGCAACAACCTGTGCAGCTCTGGTGAATTCCATGCCCAGGAGGATTAAGGCAGTGCTAGATAACAGTGGTGCTCACACAAAATATTGACACTTTGGACACAGTTTTGACATGTTCACTTAGGGTGTACTCACTTTTGTTGCCAGTTATTTAGACAATAATGGCTGTATGTTGAGTTATTTTCAAAGGACAGTAAATCTATACTGCTATACAAGCTGCACATTGTCTACTCTAAAGTATATCCATTTTTTTTTTTTTTTTTGTATAGTATTGTCCCTTGAGAACACATAATAAAACGGTTGCTGAAATGTGAGGGGTGTACTTACTTTTGTGAGATACTGTATATGTGTGTGTGTGTGTGTGTATATATATATATATATATATATATATATATATATATATATACACTGTATAAGCCATAAGGTACAAGAGGCTGTGCTGTATTGTGAATAAGTCACTGTCACACCACGATCTGTACAGCAGAGGGAAACAGAGAGCAAAAGACCTTCCACAACTTCCTCCTGATTTGCTGTTCATTATTAGCTCAATGATATCACCTGTGCCTGGCTTGTTGGTGTGTGTGGGGGGGCATATATAAGACCTGCATTTGTTTGTACTTTCTCAGTCTTGAAGTTATTTTGTTCAGACAGATCTTTTGGCCCATGTTTGGATTACTATGAGAGACTTTTTACACTTTGACCTGCTTATTTGGAAACTTTGCTTTATGTTTTTGGACATTTTTGCCTGCATCAAGTCCTTGTGGATCTGTACCTTCTTCAGCCCTGCTTTTGATGCTTAATTTTTGTGTTTATTCAAGAAGGACATTAAGTAAAGACTGTTTGTTTTTCTCCAATCCTGCCTCTTGTAATTCTCTGCGGTTTGGGTCTACACTGCTCCTTGGTGTAGTGGTTAGAGCTCTGGACTACCACCAACAAATTCTGGGTTCTAGTCCCAGTCGTGACAGTCATGGCTGAAGGGCGTTGTTAGGCACGACGCGAAGTGGAGTACCTGCAACCCCTTTAGCTGTGATTTATTCACAATACAGCACTAGCCTCGAGTACCTTATTGCTTTTATAAAACGGTTACCACACAATACAAATATTACAGCCAAAAATATGTATCAATGCAACTTTCATGAAATAAACTTTCACTAAAAGCCTTCTTTCCGCCAGAAACAAATAGTGAACAGCAAGTTACATTATTACGCCATTAGATGAGTGTGTCAGTCAGTAGTGAAGACTTTTACATTGAAAAGACAGAATTGTTGTGAACACGGAACAAGACGCAACTGACAAATGCTTTGACTAGCGCTGTCAGTCACGGGAAAACCCCTTAACTGTTAAAAGGACAAGATAATACATTGGATATTTGAACAGATTTTTTTATTATGAACATAGGACTGACCTGAAGGAAAATGCTAAATCTGAATGCAGGTAATAAACTCGCTCAATCAATCTCTTTCTCACAATACTCTGCTACATAATACAGTAAGCTTCAATTAACAATATCAATTGAGAACATACAGTTTACATTGCTAAGAGTGGTTGCTAAGGGTGTTATGTAGTGATACACAGAACCGTTGGGTGAAGCGGTCATAGCCATGTTTTAATCAGAATCAAGGACAGGAATTAACCATTATATATATATAATTTCACACAACAAATAAGATCACAATTTGTTGTGATCTTATGGTGGCTAATATTCAGTGTTTTGGCCGTAACCCCTGTTCGATTCTGACTCATGGTGTGGTTGCTAAATTACCCCTCAGAGATCAATAAATCACATTTCTTTGTAAAGTGAGCTGGAGTTCTATTCTGCCTTGAAAAATTAGACTTAATATAAAACAGATTTCTCTGTATGTAAAACTGGAAACACATAAACATCTTGTAAACATCTTATGGTTTCCGCCTAGTACAAACTAAAGAGGGACCTTATGTGACCCCTAATAAAAGCATTTAAAGTAATGAGTTAAGCCAGTGCTATTTTCCTTCTAAGGTCTCTCATGGCCCACTAACACACACACATCGTAAGATTGGAGATTGAAGAAGGACCAATTCACAGACCATTAACTTATCAGAGAACTCTAGGGAGGAAAACTTATTAGGATCCAATTAGACCACAGAATGAGAATCCAAAAAACCCCTCTAACTCTGGTGTGTGGGTGTGAGTGTGTGTGTGTGTGAGAGAGAGAGAGAGAGAGAGAGAGAGAGAGAGGGAGAAACAGAAAGAGAGTTAATGTTATTTTACCAGGGAGAGGAAGGAAATGTTCACTTTAATCTGTTCAACTCAAAAGCAGTTACACAGATAAAGCATCAAATTAACACACAGTCAGCAGCCTGTATGAGTAGCAGTAACTATATAGCATCACCACATTCAGGAGGAAGTGATTATGGATATCTATCTTAAAGAAACTCCTCGGAAGAAGACATTTATGACACAAGATTCCCAGAATTCCCAGTTTGAGGTTGGTCATATTTTGAAAGAAGTCTCTTATGCTCACCAAGGCTGCATTTATTTTATCAAAAATACAGTAAAAACAGTAATATTGTCAAATATTTTTACAATTTGAAATAACTCTTTCCTATTTTACTATTTTAAAATGTAATTTATTCCTGTGATGGAAAAGCAGATTTCTGAGCATCATTTTTCAGTGTCACATGATCCTTCAGAAATCATTCTAATATGCTGATTTGCTGTTCAAGAAACATTTTGTATTATTATTGTTTGGAAACAGTTGTGATTATGTTGAAAACAGTTGTGATTCTTTTTTCTTTTTTTTTCCAGGATTCTCTGATTAATATAAAGTTCAAAATAACAGCATTTATTTGAAAAAGAAATCTTTTGTAACATTATAAATATCTTTGCTGTCACTTTTGATCAATTTAATGCGTCCTTGAAGAATAAATGTATCAATTTCTTTAAAAAAAAAAAACTTTTGAACTATAGATATGCTGCGCATGTACTATTGCATATTTACTACTTCCCACTTCTGAAGTCGTGATTACAAACCTGTCCCATGAAGTCCTTTGTTCCCTCTCGAAAGGGAACTCAACACTGCGTTTGAACACGCTATGGGGGAATGTCATCACATGTTCAAACGCAGTGTCTCGTTCACTGTTCTCAGGGAACCATGGTTACATACGTAACCTGAGACGTTCCCTTTCGAAAGGGAACTCAACACTGCGTTTGAACACACTATGGGGGAATGTCATCACATGTTCAAACGCAGTGTCTCGTTCCCTGTTCCCAGGAAACCATGGTTACAAACGTAACCTGAGACGTTTTCGGCAAGAACAGGGATCACGGAAGACACTATGTTTATTCTTGCCTATTTATTGGGGAAATCTTATTAAAGCCAAAATGTATTGAAAATTTTTTTTTATTTATAAAACCTACACTGCGCTATATGGATAGTCAGCTTGCTGGTGATTCTGGAATTTAGGTCAATTACAGGTTATATTTTGGTTGTGTATAAAACATACAATATGCTTCAAATGTTTTTTTCATATATGTAAATATACACTACTTTAATGACAAGGCGATGTAGCTGTTGTGGAAAAAAACTAATAAAGAATACCAGTCAAAGCAGCAATCGTTCTCCCCTCCGCCATGTTTAAAATTTATGGCACGCCCAACTTGGAAATTAGGGTATCAAAATTATCTCAGAGTTTCCCAGTAGTAAATACGACTTGAGAGGGCTTTCATGTCCAATTTCCGACTAGGAACTAGGAACCTCCACCTAACTTTGCAGATTTTTTTTACCTCAAGACAGGTTGCACCAGGGAAAACATTTATAGGCCGCAAATATGTAAACAATAAGTCGCTTTATGACAATGATCTGCAAAATACATTTTCATAAACCTTAACCAGGCTCTGAGGGAATTTCCATAACTCCATATTCACAAAACATGCACATACATTACACAATCGTATTACATTTTTTCTTTGAGGCATCTACGAGATAGTTTGAGCAATTTGAACAGAAAAGATATGTTGCTACACCATTGCTAAAATCTTTACATACCCACTAATCACATGACTTCCTATGTTACTGTAATCCTTTTCACCATCACCAGCCATCCAAACAGTTTTAATTTTACAGTAAACACAGTTATTACATTTTATTTCCCAACCGTTTCCTTCATGGTAATGCTAGAAGTGTACTGCATAAACAGTTAGCCTAACAATTAGCCTAGCAATTAGCCTATCAACGCATTCTGAGGAAGCTTCTTAATGCTGTTACAAAGCAGAGAAGCAAGCAGGCGTCGTCCACTTTGCTATTTATAAATGTAAAGTAGATTGCTCCCTTTCGAAAGGGAACTCAACTCTGCGTTTACCGCATTTGGGGAACATCACACGTGAACTGATGTCTGAAAGCCAAGTATCAAACCACTCCAATCCTATTGGCCGGCGACAGCCTATGTCATCATCATAGCGTGACCCGGAAGTATATAAGGAGCGCCTAGAGAATCAGTCAATTGCTTTCAGTTCTAGCTTTTGCCCTACATGTATGTGAGTTTTACTCTTGTGCTGCCACAGGTTAGCACCTGTTCTCATAATAGTAGGCTTGTGTTGGCCTCTATTTAAGAGCATGGTGACTGTTGTACTCCCCGGTTAGGGTTTGTGGTGTTTCACTGAGTGCATCAACTGTTGGATTGCACACTCAGGTTGAGTGTAGAGTACCTCACTTTCAGTTTGGTTTCTGTTAGCTCCCGCTAGTTGATCATTGCCACAACAGCTATTACATATAACTGTAGGAGTTGTAGGCTCTAATGTATTTAGCCTCCTTCTAGTTTAGCAGCTTGTGGTTACAAGTGTTGTTGGTATATGGTCATGAGTTTTGCTCACTTAGTTTAGCACTGCCACAGGTCTATGCCTGTGTCTGTTTGAGGTAGTAGGCCTTTTTTAGGCCTTCCTTAGACCATGTTAGCATTTCATTGTACCCCTGTAATTGTGTAAGTAATGGTACATTGCCTGTTGGAATGTGTAGACTTAGCTCAGGTTGTGTTAAGCTTCCCACAACTGTTTGTTGGGTTTAGAGCTGGTCTCCTTTTAAGCTTGGTCCCCTTTTAAAACCACTAGCTGGTGCCACGTGTTGCTGAAGTTGTAGGCCCTGTTAAGGTCTCCTTTCAGGTTACATGTTGGCACAAGTTCTGTGTTAGTTTGTAGGGTCCATCACCGCCATTGGCCACGCCTGTCTCTGCTAAGAGTAGGCCCTAGGTCAGGCCTCTCGCAGAGTATTGTGGCGGAGTGTGTACTCCTCTTGCTTTAAGAGTAAAGGTATTTTACTGAGTGCATGGCCTCCTGGCTGGTGTGGTCATGAAGTTGTAGACCTTCTGGGCCTCCTGTGTAGCGTTTTGGCGTTCGTTTGTGTACTCCTCTCACTTTGAGAGTAAAAAGTGTTTTTACTGAGTACGCTGCTGAGTGGCTGGCCTCTCAGGGTGTATCCTTTAGCTCTAGTTGAGCTAAGTAGCTACCTCGTGAGTATGTTGGTTCTATTTTGCTCCTAGAACTTTAGTGGCCACTAGACTAACGCAGCGTGTTTACAAGTAGTAGGCCCTCGGGGCCTCCTTTAAGAACATGTTGGTGTGTGTAATAGTGTCCTCCTCTCTCTAAGAGAGTTTAAAGGTGCTTTACTGAGTATACTGCTGGTTGGCCAGGGCCCCAGTTGACTTATTGAACCTCCCTGTAGTTCGGTTGTTTGTCTTTCCTGGAGCTTGAAACACTGCCACGAGCTGACGCCACGTGTCTGTCTGAAGTTGTAGGCCCATTTTTGGGCCTCCTTTAGATCATGATGGTGTATGTTGTACTCCTCTTGCTTTAAAGAGTAAAAAGTTCTTTTACTGAGTGCGCTGCTTGTTGGATTGTGTTAGGTGGACTGTTATGTGGGCACTCTACAGTCTTATTTGCTGTTACTGTTATGAGGTTGTTTTCGAGGTGCGTGGCCTTGACAGGCCGCCCTTGGATTTCCCACTGTCGTGACTGAGCATGTTAGCATGAGTAAGTTCTACTCCACGCAGAACTATTGTCATGTCGTAGGCCTCTCTCTGGCCTCCATGTTAAGTTGAGCTTTGTATTCCCCTGCTAGGGTTGTCTGGTATAGTGCTTAGCTCCCTAAGTTGGTCATTGGTTGAAGGCTTCCATGAGGCCTCCCGTTGAGGATCAGCCCCAGGCTGGTTTGTGCTCCCCTCATGCAGGCTTTCTTAGCGCACAGCCTCCTCAGTGCAAATGATCAGGCGCTGAGTAGATCCTAGGATTGAGCAGAGTATACTCCCCTCAATAAGAAGGTCCATAGCACTCAGCTGAGTTCTGCTCTCCAGGATGCCCGTCTCTAAGCGTAGGTTTGAGTTGCTTACTGCCTTTTGCAGTCGCTCTTACTTGCTGTCTTCTCTGAAGAATGCGTTTGTTGAGACTCTGTATTCAGACAGGGTTGACCAAGACTAAGTTTGTCCTATGTCAGACCAGGTCGGCCTCCCTGGTGGCATTGGGGTGACTATGTCCCCCTTCTAGTGGCTGGCCGGGGTTCCTTTCGGTTCCCTGGCCACATTCGCTTAAAGGGACCTTCTTTTCGAAAGATTTGGTCCCAGAAGCCTTGGAGCAGCCTTGGTAGGCTTTCTACGGAAGGCCTCTTTGAGGTTCACCTTGGGCTGTTGGCCGTAGGGAATGCTGTCACTGACAGCCTTTGTGTGACCCGAGGGTGAGTTGCTATCTGCCGTTTCTTTCGAAACTGCTTGGCGTTTGTCTAGCCATCTTGGCATGCACTCTCCTCAAGCATGGCTTTGTGGGTATATCGTTCCCCATATGCGGTAAATGCAGAGTAGAGTTCCCTTTTGAAAGGGAACGTCTCAGGTTACCAATGTAACCATGGTTCCCTGAGAACAGGGAACGAGACTCTGCGTTGCTTTGCCATGCTTCGGGGCTGCCTGCTGAACAGTCCCTCAAGACGATAAGATACTGACTTTTTCTCTAGGCGCTCCTTATATACTTCCAGGTCACGCTATGATGATGTCATAGGCTGCCGCCGGCCAATAGGATTGGAGTGGTTTGATACTTGGCTTTCAGACATCAGTTCACGTGTGACGTTCCCCATATGCGGTAAACGCAGAGTCTCGTTCCCTGTTCTCAGGGAACCATGGTTACATTCGTAACCTGAGAAGTTTTCAATCTATAAGGGAGACATGTTAGCAATTATTTTAATTTCAGCACATTATTTAGCTGAGACTGCAGGAACGTCATGATGAATGCTAAGGTTAATGCATGCTAGAGAAAAAAAAAGCAGATGACATTCATTAGCATGTCAGACTTTGAAAACTTTTATTCCTCACATACAGAAGAGTGCAAGTTAGCAGCAGGGACACTTTATCTGAGTGATTTGATATGAAACATTTAACACGCTAGCTCTTCACCACCAAATCAATACAACACAAGAGCCCTCATACTAAAACACAATCGTTTTTCTGAGGTAGTTGATGAATGAGTTTGCCAGTGGCGTGCATTTCTCCTAACGATCCACTGCAAACAACTACGATTGTGAAGCTGCTTGTCTTGCATTAATGAGAGTAGTTGAAGTCAGGGAAAGATGGAAAACATCTTCTAATAGCATCACTCATTCACATACACAAACTTATCGGCACTGTAACAAACCCTTACACAGAAGTACTCTGGCTGTACCAAGGTAAAATGGTGGTATTAGTAATGTACTATACCGTTCAAAAGTTTGGGATTGGTAAGATTTTTAAATGTTTTAAAAATATAAAGCAGAGAAAAGAAACCCCTTGGAAGAGGACATTTATGACATGAGATTCCCAGAATGCATTTGGCAAGTATACCATTCAGATGTTTGAGGTTGGTCATATTTTTAAAGAAGTTTCTCAGCAGGGTGCATACAATTTTTTATTTGAAATGGGAATCTTTTGAAACATCATAAAAGTTTTTACTGTCGCTTTTGATCAATTTAATGCATCCTGCCTTAATAAAAGTATTAATTTATTCTAAAAATAAAATAAAATCTTATTGACCCTAAACTTTTAAACAGCATATTCAGTTTTAACCAGTGTTGCCAAGTCTGCAGTTTTCCCGCGGAATTGGGCTACTTTAACACTGTTGCCGTGGGTTGTTTTTCATATCCGCAGGTTGAAGCAACCCTAAATAATAATGATATTTACCCCTGGAATGCGAATCTTCCCAGGGGAACCCCGCCAAAAACGTGGATTTTACCCCCCGGAACATGATTTTTACCGGGAGACCCCCCACCCCCCCCCAAGCATCTCAGAAATTATGAAATCTTATCAGAGCTCAGTAGTTCATCATAGTGTTCTGGCTTTATTAATGTCACTTGCATCAGAGGAAAGGAAGTAGAGATATCATAGGAAGTTGAAAGATGTGACCCATTCTAGTGAGATGCCTCGTTAAATAAATCCCAGACAGAAATCCCACCCACACACCGTTCCTGTCACACAGAGAGAGAGAGAGAGAGAGAGAGAGAGAGAGAGAGAGAGTTATCAGGAACATGATGGATTACAGCGCATTTTAGAAATGAAGCCTGAACAGAGACACACACACACGGTGGCGTTCAGTATCACTTAGCTGTACAGCGTTGTGGGCAGAGAGACAGGACAGATGATCCGGTGTGTAAAACTAAACACAGGATTATCACTGTAACATCCTCCTGTCTTCCGCTGGATCAGTGTTTATCTCACTGTGATTATTTCCTAAAAATGAAACCAATGCACTCACAGGGTTTTTTGAATGTAATTTTTGCACGTCTGCATTGTTTTAGCACCCAATTCACAAAAATATATTATGCAAATAGAGTATGCTGCAAATACACCCACCAAATGACCAGTTGACCATGCATATAGATTATTACAGTCTTTTACTGTATATCACTTGATGAATTAATGCTGATCAATAGCAAATGTACACAAACGTCCAGCTTTCTTTAGGCCAGGGGTGTCAAACTCAGTTCCTGGAGGGCCACTGTCCAGCAGAGCTTAGTAGCTCCAACCCTAATTATACACACCTGAACCAGCTAATCAAAGGTTGTGTCTGAAATCACCCCCTATACCCTTAAATAGTGCACTATTAAGTGCACACAAATGTCATCCACCTTGGTTTCAGACACCACAACAAATAGCTGTTATTTGTTGTGGTGTCTGAAACCAAGGTGGATGACATAGAGTGCACTCATTCAATCCCACAATGTACAACTGACGCACACTCAACGGCTAGAAAATACCCATAATGCACTGTGAGAGTGCTTTTTTCTCAGTTGGTCAGAACAAAAGTGGCAGACATGTTATTTATTTGTTCAGATGACACTTTCCGGTGAAAAATCTTATTTTAATCATACTTCCAAGACATAGAATCTGTGATTCCAAAGTACAGTATTCACACCGATGTGGTGGCTGACAGTAAACATTAGATTCATCAGCACTAAGGAGCCGTGCCGATGCACAACCCACGTAAAGATGATAATTCCGCAAATAACTGCAATTGCAGGTTTCAAACAGAGACAGTGACAAAGAGGCAAAACTTACGGACTGCAGCTGTAAATTGTTTAATTAGGGTTTATACATAGTTTCCAAGACAACTATTTGCTAAGTTTCAAATGATTATTAAACAGCAAGCGCAAACTATGTCAAAGCGGCAGTCCTTCCGGCGCATTCAGTGTCCAAATTCACTCATTTTCATTCACTCCTTCAAGTAGACTATATTAGTGGGGTATTGTAGGGAATAGTGAATGAGGATATGGGGGGTGATTTCGAACACAGCAAAGGTCTTCAGGATTACTAGAAATGTTTGGAGCTGGTTGGAGCTACACTCTGCAAGACAGTGGCCCTCCAGGAGCAGAGTTTCGCTCTAGGTGGTAATGGCGGGAAGCTAGGGGGTGGCCACCCTGCTCCCAATTGCTGTTTCAGTCTCTTTTTTTCTTGAGAAGAATTGCATTTATTGAGACGTAGAACCATCTCTTAACAACCACGACACACGGGAGTCCATTCAGGCACACTCCAACTTAGCCTGAGTGAGTCAAACGGGTGCGGAATGACACGGGTGCAGAGGGAGATTCAGTAAATGAACAGTGAACGGCGAACAGTAGATATACGAGATAGTGGAACAGTTAATACAACATGATTAAATATGGAGGCGATTAAAACAACGTCAAAACTTTACATGCATGTATGTATTTGTTATGTGTCACATTTAAGAACTCTCTCAAATGTATGGAATAAAACATACTGCTGTTAGATCACAATATAAGGCACAAATTGATATGAGATTTTTCATCTGCGATTTAATGCACAAAAAAAGTGTGAGCACTGTGCATTTGTATTAGAAAACAGGCGCCAATTTCGCAAGAGAAAATGGATCACATTTAAATGTGCATAAAATAACTAATTTTACTTAGCATTTATATGCTGCCGGTGTGGTGACAAATTAGGTCCTCCCTCAAAATCAGGTCTCTGTTAGGACCCCAAGCGATCCCATTGGCTCCTCTCTTTAGCACCTGATTACAATTCCTACAAAATCATTTTATGAAAAAATGCTGTTTGAAGTATGTTATAATCACAATTAATGTCTGTATTAGTTAGCTTATGCGTTAGCATAGCATACAGATACCCGATTAGCCTGATAGCTAACACCACAAAAGCCCCATGTGATGAACTAACCTTCATTATTCACTGAAAATCTTCCACTCTGCTGTTGCTCTCAAATCAAATATGTGCCGTTCGGTGTGTAAGTGATGGTTATGAAACATGAGTTAATAAATATTTCATGTCACTGACATCCAGCTGTGCAATAGCCACCATATTTCATTCAAAAGTAATGGCAGAGTGGAACATGTTCAGTTTAGTCGCTGCTTAAAAAGGAAAAAAAAAAAAAAAAAACTTTCCCTTCACTTTTTGCTGTTTCAGCTCAATAAAAAACAGGACAACATGCCACTGACAGGAGGCCCTGTTAAACAGACAGGTAATGCTGAGATGACATTCAGATGATCAAGTTTTGCAGAGAGGAATCTGGATTTCTGATCAGCCCGCATCTGTCTCCCCCGTCTAGAATCACGAGCAAAAATCACTGTAGCAGAGCTGACTGGACAGTTTTTCACACGCAGCCTCATGAGCAGGCATTTATTGGTGTAAATGAGGGATTTGAGAAATGAACCATGCAACAAATATGAAAGTTGAGAAAACGAGGGGGGAAATACTGTCAGATGTGGTGTAATTCAACACTGCATGTTGAATTTCCTATAGAGAAAAAAAAAACACAAAAAAAAACAGGGATTTTCAAAAAAAAAAATACTGCATCACTTTACAGTTGCTTGAAAATTAGTATTATAGCCAAATATATTAAATATCTACAGTGTCTGACACTATGGTTTCATCATAGGTAGCCTAATAACAGTAAAGCCAGCTTGCAGTTAGTCACAAAAAATATATAATGTTCATCTGTGAACGCAACGTGCACCATTTCATCATGTATATAATGTTAAATCATGTATAAACATATGCCAACACAGGAGAATACATCAATGTTTCTAAATATGCGAATTGTTGATTTCAAAATAAAAGTTTTAACCCTTGCTCTAAATTTGGCATGTTTTGATTTCCAATTGAAATTACAGTGGCTGTAGCATTTCTATCATAAAAAAGTGGCCAAATATTAAAGATTATGTGGACATTTAAATTAAATGTTGTTTGGCCAATATTAAACAAGGATTTGATCATGTTGTAAAGTGTAACAACAACAATCACCAAGCCTTTGGCACCCTCTGCAGGTATTTGTTATAATATATAATGTATATTATGTATTTTAACAGTGTTGCTCTATAAAACCGAATGATTACTTGCTTTTGATTCTTTATTTGAACCAATTATCATTGCCTAATTTTTATTATATATGCATTTTGAGTCATTTTAAAGGCTACCAAGAATTTCTTCTAAAAGAAGAATTTGTTGTTGGGAAATATTTTATTTGAACACAATCGGAGTTATATTAAAAATATCCTGGCTAAGATTTTGAAGTCCAAAAAAGTGCATCCATCAATCATAAAACGTACTCCACGTGGCTCTGGGGGGTTAATGAAGGCCTTCTGAAGCGAATCAATGTATTTGTGTAAGTAAAATATCCTTATTTAAAAAATTTTTAAGTAAAATAACGAGCTTCAGGCACAACACCCATACGTGGAGTATGTTTTATGATCGATGGATGCACTTTTTTAGACTCATCCTCTAATCACTCCCATTATAAAGCTTGGATGAACCAGGATATTTTTAATATAATTTATGTTTGGCTGAAAGAAGAAAGTCATATACACCTAGGATGGCTTGAGGGTGAGTAAATTTTCATTTTTGGGTGAACTATCCCTTGTAAATGAATGTGCATTACTTTAAAATAAAATGAATGTGTAAATTTATGAAGTAATGCTTTACTTTACTCGCTACATCAAAAAAGTAATCTGATTACGTAATGCACGTTACTTGTCATGTGTCACCTCCAATGCTGTACAGCACTCTTTGCTTATAGCAGATGGAGTCCTGAATGCTAACTACAAGCTATCTTTACTGCTGTAGGGTATTAGTACTGAAAGTGAGCTGAGAAGCAGCTGGGCTCTGTGGCCCGTGGTGCAGCGTGTTCTGCTCCCTGTGGGAGAGTTCTTCAGGGACACTGACATGGATCTAAATCAGTGTCTAATCTGCTCAACTGTCAGGCCGACTGCCACCATGCAGGTGAGCATCAGCGCCCTACATCCACACACTAACCTGCTTTTAAGTCTGCATGTCCAATCGCTTCTCATAGTTCTGATAGTTCTCACACTTCTCATCAGTTTCGGAATTGATTTTCATAGCATAGTCAAGGTTTCTTGCACAAATAAAACTGATTTTCAATATTTTCAGCTCTCTTGCTGATCTATAGAGTTAAACAGGCGATTTTCTATTGCACCTTTAAAGGGAACCCCTGGTGTTAAGACTCGTATGGCTTAATATAACGTAAATGATGTCTCTTACTGAAATATGTAGTAGAAAACCCATGAAAGATTTACGTTATTTAAAAAATCCATGACATATTTGGACCAATTTGGACAATGGGTCGGCACCATTTTGTTTAGATGCACAGTGCATTCTATGTCGATGACATCAAATGGTTGCACTGGTGAGCTACTTGCATTACCCTGCTGCTGTTTTTACCGCAACACAACTCGGAATATAATATACGATGCCACATTGTGCAGCTTTTGGTTGTAATTTTCAGTCGATGAGCCACAAGAGAAGTTTTTACTGCTTTACTAGCGATAAGAGGAGAAAAGAATGGGAAGTGTGAAGAATGTGGACGAATAAAACTTCCTAAAGATCCACGTCTTTGTTCTTTTCACTTTAGCCCTGGTGCCTTTGAGGCTTTTAGTAGACCACAGTTACTGAAAGAGCTTACAGTTGGCGATGGATAAAAGTGTATGCTTTAACCAAATGCCGCGCCTGTCGTGGAGACTGACGAAGGTAAGCCTATAACACATCTCGATTGAGACAGACTGCCTCAAAGTGTGTGTGTGCCATGATGCACAAGATATCTTTGATCGCATAAACAGTAGCATCATCTCAGCATGTTTAACTATGTAATGCATTCAGGTGATCAGACGATTTTAACACGTCAATCATACAACAGAGACGTTGCACGTCTTCGATGTTTTCATCCTCACTAATTTTGCGCTCTGGCTCAAATTGAAAACGCTGATCGGGTTTTAAAAGGAACCCCGTGGATATTAAGACCTGTATGCGCTAGATTACTGTTGCACCATCAACTGAAAATTACAACCAAATGCTGCACAACGTGGCATCGTATATTATATTCCGAGTTGTGTTGCGGTAAAAACTGCAGCAGGGTAATGCAAGTAGCTCACCAGTGCAACCATTTGATGCACTGCGCATCTAAACAAAATGGTGCCGCCCATTGTCCAAATATGTCATGGATTTTTTAAATAATGTAAATCTTTCATGGGTTTTCTGCTACATATTTCAGTAAGAGACATCATTTACATTATATTAAGCCAAGTCTTAACACCAGGGGTTCCCTTTAAGACTTCTATATGTAAATACATCTGTTAAGGCTGATTTATACTTCTGCGTCGAGTGTACGCCGTAGGCTGTTTGTACCACGCGTAGCCTGATGTGCACCTCTTCAAAAATGTAACAACGTGTCAGTTCTACGCGGACTGCAAGCGATGTGATTGGTCTGCTAGAACCCCTCCCACGGGTCAAAAAACTGGTGCGGAGCAATAGGAGAAGGGCGAGCGTTTTCAACTTCCATAGGAATGAAAAACGCTCTGTTTCAAGGGACACATGCAGTCAAACTGCAACAAAAGTTACCTATTTGCCGCTTCTCTGCTGTTTCTGTTTGTAAGCTTCTCTGACAATGTACATGACAAGCTGCTTCTTCTTCGGCTTTTGCCTTGATACGCAACATGACCGCGGACACTGCCTACTAGTGGTCTGCATGCACGTCGATGCGGAAAACGACGCAGAAGTATAATTCACGAATTCACATTTGCAAATAAGTCAGATAAATAAATAGTATGCATATTTGGCGTGCTGTCCGAGGAAAGGGATCCGAGCTCGGTACCTGGCCCGAACCCAGAGTACTCCCCCCGTATTTTGGTTAAGGAAGATAACCAGGCGAGTGTGAGATTTGGTTAGGAAGATAACCAGGTGAGTGTGAGATTTGGTTAGGAAGATAACCGTGCGAGTGTGAGGAGACGGGGTGGTGGAGGGATGCTGAAAAACTGTCGTATTTATAGTGTTCTCCACTCATGCTGATTGGGTAGACATGTTGATTACTGATTGCTGACAGCTGGTTGGAATGACGTGATGATTGAAAGGATCATTTGAAAGTGCTCCTCCCGAATTTTGTTAATAAAACATATGAAAACAGACGCATAGTCTATGGCCCAGAGGCTCCGGCGTAGGTCAGACGCAGAAGTATAAATCAGCCTTTATGATTGGGTAGCCTCTGTTAGCCAATCAATAGTTCACATTGTTGTGATGTCAGTGGCAAATACTGAATAGGTGTTGATAGGTAAAACATGTATACAGTATGTAAATATATGCAAATGAGGGTGGTCATATGTTACAATGCACATAACTGCAATGAAATCATGGCAATTTCAGTTTTTTTACATTTTGAACAATTTCAACAAATGTTCTTGGTGGGCTACAAACAGTAGTCTACACAGTACAGTGAACTCTCTTACTTCAAATGAGCAAGAAAAACCTTGTTTTCATAACAAAGACGTGAAAGGGATGTTTAGTGGCTGAAAAAAAAAAATGTACAAGAGAAGACTCAGTCCTTGACCTGTTCTACAGATGGGCTTTGGTTAATCCGTTCCCTCTGCTTTTGTTTTAACATTCATTATGGACACAGTCTACTGGAAAAGTCAATCCCCTCTGTGTCTTTGTGTGTTTTGACAGCATGAGATATTTTGGACTTTTGTAATTTGGGGTGTGTGTGTGTGTGTGTGTGTGTGAGTGAGTGAGAGAAAGAGAGAGAGAGAGAGAGAGAGAGAGAGAAACAGAGAGAAAGAGAGAGAGAGATAGAGAGAGAGAGTGTGAACAATGCGCTGTTTAGTGAACCTTGTTGCTGAGATACAAAGGAAGTATTCATCAAGGACGAATGTAAATCGGGTAATAGTGCAAACACACCCACAAAATTACTGTTTATCTCAATTTGCATGGTGCAACTGCCTAGCTTGCAAGGCAATTCTAGGTGGTAGGTTGAAGAGGATGCAACAGACTACCACAAGCTTCATAGACGATGCTAAATGCAAATAATAAAATACAACCATATAATACAAAGAGCCAGTTGCAGCCTGATGTGTATCTACAGGATAATAATTTAGAAAAGAATTAATATAGAGATATAATGTAATAAATTTAACAAGTAAATGATATACATTATAAATATATATATATATATATATATATATATATGCACCTGATGCACAGCACGAGGACACTTTGATCCCCCCTTGCGAGGCCTGTTCCGAGTGGAACCCGTCTAGCCACTGTGCTGTAACTCAGTTTCAGGGTGTTACCGATCTTCTTATAGCCTAGGCCATCTTTGTGGACAGCAACAATTCTACTTCTCAAATTCTTAGAGAGTTCTTTGCCATGAGGTGCCATGATCAGTATGAGAGAATTGTACTCAAAGCACCAAATTTTAACTGCTCTAATACAAGATACACAAATTTGTATGGTACTGTCAAGCAGACAAAAACATGAACAGATACTGTGTATGTATATATATATATATATATATATATATATATTTTTTTTTTTTTTTTTTTTTTTTTTCCATATATATATTATACATATAATAAGTTGGACAGTAGGTTGTATATTAATACAACACAGGGTTTTACATTCAAATATTGCGCGCTGTAGTGTGAATTCGCCTCAAAGTGTGTTTGAAATGAGACGCCACTAGTCACAAAACTTTCTGCATGCTTTGTAAAGCCTAGAGCAGCTGTCCATGAATCAGCACACACTGTTGTCCCTTCATGAAGTAAGGGCACAAAAAACACAATTCAGCTGTCTTTCTTTCAACACAACACCCACATCAGTCACTAGCGACTGATGAATCACACACATGCACAGATCTGTGTTTGTCTGGAATATCTCAGCACCTCGGGCTGGATCAGAGCAAGTGAAAACCTCTTCTTGTTTAACCAAGTTTTTTTTTTGTATTTATTTATTTATTTATTTTTATGCATCTGTGTGTCTGTTTCCTTCTCTTGTTTGCTCTCTCTCTCTCTGAACAGATGCATTTCACTAAATGTAATGTGTGAAACAGGATATTTACTGATAAAAAAAGTCTTTATGTGACTTTTAGCTTTAGCTAAAGTTACTACATATTTAATTAGCATTCCATTAGCATAAATGTTTCCGTAATAGTGTAGCATTTCCAGCAACAAGCTACTTTAGCATGTAGTCTAGTGGTATAGCGTGACAAAACACTACATCACTGTCATAGGCGAAGCGTGTGTAAGGCTGGGCTTAGCCTTCCCCTGGCCATGGGTCAAAAATGAATAGGGCTTGGCCAAAAATGCAGCTGCACATTTAAACTAAATCTAGTAATAAAGTGAAAATGAAAATTAAATGAAAAGAGTTGATTGCGGCATTTAATATAGATCATCTGCTCATGTTGCGTTATACTTTTTACGCGTTTTACAGCATTGCACACTATAACCAATCACACACGATTCTGTTGAGCTTACAATTGCAATGGCCAATCAGAGGTGTTCAGATTAGTCATCGCTGAAACGCCGCAGTTTGGTTCAGTGCGTGAGCTGAACTTGGGATTCTGACTGAATTCTGCACTCCTGCTAATGCTCTCACTCTCATCATAAACAGATAAACATAAACAGATTTGGTTATTGTGCTCTTGAGAGCCTCGAAAGTAATATAAACATGTTTTTCTAGTTACAATGTATTTTTGCAGCGTTGAGCAATGTAGCCAATCACAAACCTCTCTGATGATTTCTTGCCCAGTGCTGAGATCTGCACACTCAAATCCTCTTGTTATAATGTAACTTTTAACAAAAAAGTATAGTTATTATGTAGGCCAAATAAAATATTAATTGTACTGTCATCCTAATCAATTAGCAGAACTTTGTGAGATTGCGATGAATTATGAGTGACAGCTTAGTGATTTTAAAAGAAACGGTTTTATGCACACTTTCTAGGTCTAATTCATTCAGAATCAGAAGATAACGTATTTTTTTTCGTTTATGCTGGGATGTGTAGGTTGCTGATAGGCGATTTTCATGTTTATTTCATGACATAGACTTATGTGTTTTTATGGAGGAATCGCATCTAGCCTTACCCTAGAGTTGGTTCACCCTCCGCCTATGATCACTGTTTTATGTTAAAAGTCATGTCACTTTCCACTCCAGCTATTTCAAATTGTCTGTTTAAGTCAGGAAAAATCAGTCAACGTCAATGTTGCATCTATATATGTATACAGACTATATACTGTTCAAAAGTTTGGGGTCAGTAAGATTTTTGAATGTTTTTTAAATAAGTCTCTTATATTCACCAAGGCTACATTTATTTGATCAAAAATACATTAAAAACAGTAATATTGTGAAATATTATTACAATTTACAATTTTTTATTTTAATATTTTTTTAAATATTTTTGTACATTCATAATGTTACAAAAGATTTCTATTTCAAATGTTCTTCAAACAATTTCTTAATGATCATGTAAAATTTCATAATATTAGTGTTTTTGACTGTGTTTTCAATCAAATAAATGCCTATAACATAAAACATAAAAATATTACTTAAAAAAAAAAAATTTATACTGATCCCAAAATTTTTACTGTATATAAATATATATTAAAATCAGGAGTCATATTTCAAATGAGGAATAAAATGAACATGGGCACAATAAAATGTATTCTTATTTTAAAGCTTTTTTTCTATTTAAAGTTTTAATAATTTATTCATTTTAATTTTGGAAAAGAGAAATGTGAACATATACAGTGATTCATAAATAAGAACTAAATTGAGTCTCTTGGGCTTCTGCAATAAAATCTGCCTCTGGCCAGCTGTCAGCCTATTCTCAAGAGTGCAGATGCAGAGTCGCCCCAAACTAACTAGAACTAGACTCAACTTTAGAGGAAGAGGTTTAGAGCAGAAAGCAGAGGACAAATGAGGTGATCCTGACATTCACATAGAAACGAAATCTCAAAATACACATATATTAATACACACACACACACTTTGTGCCCATGTGGGTGGGATACACTGATAGCCTAAGGGGAGGTCCTGTTAAATGTATGTGTGTGTGTGTGTGTGTGTGTGAATATCAACAGCAATCTCTGTGTCCTGAGGGTTATATGTCTGTTCATATGCAGAAAGTTCAAGTAACATTGACTAGCCTTTGTTTCCCTGATACAGAAACAACTCCATTCCAACATTTAACACCCAGCGGGCAAGAATCAAGTTCATCCAGGAAGACTTAAATACACTCTGGAAAACTGAAATATTCATCGTATCACCTCAGGAGATATGAATGAGAGGTGAAGGCAAATATAATTTAGCTGTCAGGACGGAGTAGTGCTGGGGGTTCTGCTAGTCTGCGGCAGAATTTAAATAGTGTCCAACAGCGTGGGAGTGCTAACCAGACAGGTTAAAGCCTTAACACATCATAACACAAACTGTTAAGAGCTTTTCTTTCAGCTACAACATCTACAACTTAAATTAGACCTTTTCATTTTTTCAAAAATGAAATTCAAAAATCTAAAGAATAAACATCTGTTTTCTATTAAATTCAGGCTACTTCAAACGTCATACTTCACAGGAAGTAATGTCACACTCCTTATTTTTTCAAGGTCTTGCATTGTATCCAATGCCCACATTGACCCATAACAGTGTGTCTCACCGTCACATGGGCATCTGACACAAAAGGAGTCTGGGACACAGTCATTGGACCCATGCTGCTGACTCATGTGAGGCCATAATGTGATATTTCAGCACAATGTGCGTCTTTGAGTGATATCATACAAGCGCTGACATGAGCGCTGGCACAAAGCAATCAGAAAGCATGAGGATTAGCTTCAGAAATCGGATGAACTCCTTGCAGACTCATCCTTGAGCATCCAGGAATTCAGTCATCCAGTTCTTTAAATTCCATTTGCCTGATGTGATTTGGGAACAACAAATGTCAATTAAATCAAATTTTAGTGAATAAACAACAGCACCTTTTACACAGTGAGAAATCAAATCTAATATTTTGATTGATTAGTCAGCTGGCATAACATCACAAATTAAGATGTGAATGAGAGCAGAAGTCAAGTGGGAAGATGGGTCGCATTCAGCCTGAAACGATGCTTGACTGGGTAGCCCATAGCTGGGCATCATGCCAGCCTGTCCTATCAGGCCGACACACGCGACAACATGCACTCGCACGCGGGTCCACAAGAGTTCATCTGTCCCTGTCTCTGCCTCAGTACAATCCAATTTAAAGTTTTCAAATTCCTCCAACACACATCATTCACACTCTCTTACAGATTCCAGCCTGAAATCTCGTCCTCATCACTCAGGTCACAACTAGTCAGTATGAGACCTGTTTAAAGATCAGATAGGTATTAAGATATATACTAACAGACACAGACACAAATTGACAGACACAATGGGTTTCCAGCTGGGAGGCATGCAATGCATCCGTCGGGCTGGAATTGACGGCCTGCCCTGCCCCTTATAAGTGCCGCTGTAATAAAACATAAAATGTCCAAAAAGGGGGGAAAAAGTGTCCAAACAAAAAGGGGAACTGGTGTCCTTGCCATGCCGGGGAGTCGTTAAGGCCTGGCGGCAGCAAACACTCCGCTCTTCAGTCCGGGGCACCAAGGGTGGCGGCTTCTGTAGAGCAGTTTGTCTTCCCTGAGACCCCAGGACTTATAAGAGGCAGGGACAGCCCAGCAATTCCAGCCCAACAGAGACATTGTGTGCGTCCCAGCTGGGAGTATGGGTCTGACGACTCACGGCTTGGCAGTGCAGAAATCCAACCCCGCTCCCTTCCTGGACCTATGAAGAGACCGGTCTCCTGAAAAGAGGCACGCTCTCCATTTAACAGTGGTAGAAACTAGTCTTCGTTCATCTCAGGTGAGCCTCGTTACAAGCTGCCAGTCCTGTTCTTTACCACTCCCCTCCTCTCTTTCACATCTCCTCCAGTCGAGACTAAAGGCAAAGGGCGGCGATTCAATGGACGGGGTGGCGCTGATACCAGAGGGAGGTATATATGCGTTTGTGTATATATATGAAAGTGAAAGTGAACATGTTGCTAAGTATAGTATATATCCTATACTCAGAATGTGTGCTCTACATTACACCTATCCAAGTGCACACACACAGCACAACCAGAGCAGTGGGCAGCCATTTTTACTGCAGCGCCCGGGGAGTGATTGGGGGTTAGGTGCCTCAGTTTTGGGTAATGTTTATTCACTCCCCACACCTACATTTCCTGCCGGTACTGCAATTTAAATTCCCGTATGATGCACTAAATTATTTTTTTTTACACAAACGCATCGCTTCGCTTCAGAAGGCCTTTATTAACCCTCCGGAGCCATGTGGAATATGTTTATGATGGATGGATGTGGATGGAAGCACTTTCTTCAGCTCATACTCGTTTGGTAACGCATACTGCAATTATAAAGTTTGGATGCGTCGGGATATTTATTAATATTTCTCTGATTGTCTTCGTCAGAAAGAAGAAAGTCATATTTGGCCTGAGGGTGAGTGAAGCTTGGGGTAGTTTTCATTTGAAAGTGAACTAATCCTTTAAAGTTGACAGCCCTAATATATACAGGTTGGGTTCAGGTCTTGGGTACGAGTGTCAAATAAAAGCCTGTGCAGACCTCTAGCATGGATCCAAGAATTCCAAACTCCACATTTTTGAGATACACAGGGGGGTCAAAGGTCATTGTAGCAGACAGTCAGGTCATGGTGGTGTTAGGCCTTAGCTGAGATTCAGACTTTTGGAATGTTGTAGATTCACATTTGTTTATTTGCCTAAAATGATTAATGAGGAGCCACTACACTGGTATTATCATTAAAAGGAAATGAGGCTGATATTGATGAATGAAGCCATTCACAAGAAAATTCTCGGGAGAGTGGTATTAGATAGCTGAAGCATTAAAAAGTCTGCGGTCTGCCATTACGACTACTGTTTATACTTCGAGTTAGGGATTTGAACAAAACCCTGACCATACACTTTTTTAACCATTATGCTATGGACATGAACAATATCTCAAATCATGTGACTTGCTAAGGAGATACTATTATGACTCAAGCCCATTTCGTTTTTTGAACTCGTTTTGAACTTTTGAATAAAAAAAAAAAAACATAAAATATGATGCTTTCAGACCTTACATATATATAATATTTATTTTATTTATTTTTTACACTACCACTTAAAAGTCTGGTAAAACATTTTTTCAATGTTTTTGAAAGAAGTCTCTTATGCTCAACAAGACTGCATTTATTTGAAAATACAGTAAAAACATTAACATTTTAAAATATAACAATTACAAAAAAAAATATATATATATAGTCATGTTGGAACAGGAAGGGGCCGTCCCCAAACTGTTCCCACAAAGTTGGGAGCATGAAATTGTCCAAGATGTCTTGGTATGCTGAAGCATTAAGAGTTCCTTTCACTGGAACTAAGGGGCCAAGCCCAACCCCTTAAAAACAACCCCACACATTAATCCCCCCTCCACCAGACTTTACACTTGGCACAATGCAGTCAGGCAAGTACCGTTCTCCTGGCAACCGACCAAACCCAGACTCGTCCATCGGACAGAGAAGCGTGATTCATCACTCCAGAGAACACATCTCCACTGCTCTAGAGTCCAGTGGCGGTGTGCTTTACACCACTGCATCCGACGCTTTGCATTGCACTTGGTGATGTAAGGCCTGGATGCAGCTGCTCAGCCATGGAAACCCATTCCATGAAGCTCTCTACGCACTGTTCTTGAGCTAATCTGAAGGCCACATGAAGTTTGGAGGTCTGTAGCTACTGACTCTGCAGAAAGTTGGCAACTTCTGCGCACTGTGCGCCTCAGCATGCGCTGACCCCGCTCTGTGATTTTACGTGGCCTACTACTTTGTGGCTGAGTTGCTGTTGTTCCCAATTGCTTCCACTTTGTTATGATACCACTAACAGTTGACCGTGGAATATTTAGTAGTGAGGAAATTTCACAAATGGACTTATTGCACAGGTGGCAACCTATCACAGTACCACGCTTGAATTCACTGAGCTTCTGAGAGCGACCCATTCTTTCACAAATGTTTGTAGAAGCTGTCTGCATTCCTAGGTGCTTGATTTTATACACTTGTGGCCATGGAAGTGATTGGAACGCCTGAATTCAGTTATTTGGAGGGGTGTCCCATTACTTTTGGCAATATAGTGTATATATATATATATGTATATACACACCGTATTTTTTTACTGTTGAATAACTCTGGCTTCTAAGTGCAGTCAGAGCCACTGCTCTACCTGCAGATTCACTCTTTCATTCACGGCTACACTAGGTCTCTTTTACGCATGGTACCATTCACATTAACCGAGCTACATAGAGACAAAAGCAGAGAAAAAGAGGTATAAAAGGCAAGGAATGGCTACAAGTTCAATATCAGCTTTCTTAATATTTTTTTACATGAGCGCACACACAGCGGTGAGAGATGGAGAGTGAATTAAGGTGTTTTGACGGATGAATGGGAGCGGCGTTTAGAGGAATGCACTGTTCTTTCTCACCATCCACTTCTCCCTAATCCCTCTTTCACAGTCACACTGAAAGGAAGCTTTTCATCAAAAGAAGGTTGAAAGGCATGAATGCCCATCTCTCTCGCCGTCTCTCCCAGTGTATCTCTTTTTATCCCACTTTCATTTTAAAAACCACATTCCTGCTTCAGTGTTCAGGTACTGATCTTTTGTTCCAACCCCTTTTTCCATCTCTCTCTTTCTCTCTCCCCCCCTCCCCCCATAACCACGAATTTTAGAGAGCAGTATTGCGTCTTGCCCTTATTGGAAACAAAAATTCCAGTTCTTAACTAATCCCAACCACATTTCTGTATTGCCAGCAGGAAATTCCACCATGGTAAAGTATGTGTAAAATCATAAAGTCTTATTGCAATTAATTTTACACAGCATCTATAGAGAGAAGCAGATAATCTCAATTAGATTTTAACATTATCTGAAAAACATGAGTGGTACTCACCTGAGCACAATGCTGAGGTTGCTACCAAGACATTGTTACATTATTATTTTTCACTAAATGCATTATCAAACTAGACAAAACAGCTAACCAACAAAAAATTTCAAATTTGAATTCTGGCAGTCATAAGTAACAAAAAAAAAAAAAAGTTATATTTTTGTATGTTCTACAAACCTGATTTTATGACTTCTATTTACAGACATCCCACCCTGCAAAAACTCATTTCCAGGAGATGGCACAACAATACTAATAAGCAAAAATGACTTTAGTTAAACCACATTTGTTTCATTTTATTTATTATTGCTAAATAAGACTGCTTAACCTTCTCTTCCTGCATCCTATACTTCTGCAATCCAAAATGGCAGCACAGCTCAAAGGTTAGTTTGAGCTGCGCCCTCTACTGTGCAGATATGAATCTGCATTTCCCTCAGCCTAAGGCTTATTTCACTTTTGGTGTGAAAGGGCCTTTACATTTGTATGCCCAGCCAAGGTGAGAAAAAGTAATGCAAAAGTAACATAACACATTACTTTCCATAAAAACTTACTTTTTTAGGGAGTTGCGCAATATTGTAATGCATTACTTTTAAAAGTAACTTTCTTTTTTTTTTTTTTTTTTTTAATACTATAAAGCTTTAGTCAGTACTTAAAAGTACTAGGTAGGTAGAAAAGCCAGATTTCTTTGCAGAATGGGCTGGAAAGCCAGTCAATCAAACTAACCATAGCTCAGCCTAAAAGTTGATTCTCCTTCTGTGTAAATAAGATCAAAACTGACAGCCAGACCATGTACATCTGATCATCAACAGACTTCCAGTTCTGAAACCCCAGGCTGTTTCCTGATTTGCTGAGGATTTGAAAACCTGCCAGGACTTATTGGTGAAATTTCTCAGTCTGGATAACAGTTTTCTGTCATTCAAATATCAGCTAAAAAGCATCAGTATGACTACACATGTGTGTGTTTGCATAAAGACTGCTGTTTGGAATATTTCAGAGGTGACCACAATTACATCATTTTACCCTTTACCCTCCATCACAGAGGTGTACAAAGCATGTATTGTCCAACTCCTTCTCTTTATCCTTCCATCTTTCTCTCATCATAAAGAGCTGGCTGAGTGAATGGATGGAGTTCACTTTTAACTCAACTGAAATCTGACTAATGTGTGTTGTGCCAAAAACACGTTAGATCATGTGCCACGGGAACTTTGAGATGATCTCTTCCTCTCTTTTCCATATAATATTTCCAAAGCAGCCAATCAATACAGGACCAGAATTGGAAGGAAAAACAACAGTGCTCACAGGCATTGAAGAACATCATGAACAATGGAAGAGTTCACAGAGTTTATGCCCATTTCTAAATTATACAAAACATACACCAAATAGATGATGCAAATAGACATTACAGTGGAGGTGTTCATTAGCAAGGGCTGATGGGAAGGTTGAGATTTCCTCATTGTTCCAATTATACATTTTGCAGTAATTTGGAAAGTTTGTGGTTGCCAGTTTACCTTCTGACTTCATCTTAAAAGTACAGTGTGTCATTTATATGCCACAGAATTGCATAAATAATTATTGCTTTCAAACAGGTTTCAGTGACTACCTCGTCCAGCCCTATCCCGAATCATGGCATTGGATGAGTCAAAGTTGCTATGTCAGACTGTTTAAACAAACAGGTTTGATTCGGTGCCGGTAGTGGCAAGTAATACACACTTTACCTTTAAAAAAGTGAGAAAATGAGTCTTTCAGGTTTAAAGCCGTATGCCAAAGAAGAACCTTTTTAAGCTCCATATAAGGAACATTTTATTCTGTAGTATTTCAGAAAACCATTTATGTACTGGTGCTTTAAAGAACCCAAAAACCAAAACACTGATCTGAAGAAAATATTTTTTAATCTCCAAAGCACAAAATCATCAACTCAAAAATTCCAAAAACAAAAACAAGACTTCTACTGTATGTTGAATCTAATGTATGCAAACAAAAGAGTATTGAGCATGCAGAGTGTTTTTAAGAGTTTAGTGCTCATTCTCGAATAACTCAAATAAAGTCCCTGGCCATTGAATATTGATCCATGTGCAGAGTAGAACCGCCCAAAACAGAAAACATAAGCTATAGTTCAGAGTATGCAGAAGATGGTGGTGATGCTTTCAAATCAGACACGTCAATGCTCTGATTTCCTTCCAGAAACCGAACAGCTCATTAAAAACGAATGACCTCACATGTGAGTCAGACTCTAAATCATGTGTCAGAAGAAAGGCAAAGGTTACATAAAGAACACGTCCTGGAGGGCAACAATTCAAAATGAACTGAGATTTTCTGGAGGGCCCTTAAACGGCAAAAGCAATCACTCAAAATAAGGTCAAACACATGAGCAACACTTAAAACATTTAAACCAACAACTAGGTTTTTCCATCATCTGACAGTGTAGGTGGTGCTTGTTTGTGCAAAAAATACCACCAAAAAAGCTGTTTCTAAGGTGTTCAGGTTGTTATGCGGTTGCTAGGTGGTCTGTAGGGTGGTTCCTTATTGGCCCAATTCAAAAGAGCACACTCCAAGCTTCTATAATATTATTAATGCTATAAAGTGTTCACTCATGTCCTAACCCTAAAGGTGTGGTCACATTAGTGAAATATTGGTGAAATTTTGCAGGCAAAAATATCAGTTGTCCATTGTCAACTGGTGTAACCATTGTCAATATATGAAGCAGCACAGCTCAAAAAGTCATTTTCAAATCAATAAGTAGTCAAATTTTTGTGACCAACTTGAGTAAGGAAATCGAATCCTTTTGAAATTTTGCCTGTGAAAATTCGCAGACACAGCCTGACACACAAGAACAGACCTCATTGGTTCTAGCCAAGGCTTGACAATTAACTTTTTTGCTCACCAGCCACTGTGGCTAGTGGTTTTCCAAAGTTACTAGCCACTCAGCATTTTCACTGGCATATTTTGACATCAGTACCATGGGGGGAAACTGCCATATAGATATTTTTAATATTATCTCATAATTTGACATGTATATTAGGCTGCTGTCACTTTAAGACCTGACACACGGATCCATTATACTGTTACACATGCGTTTTCTTCCTCAACTGTTTACGTTCACTTAAAACATAACTGACTATGTTTACGCGAATACTCGCCAAGACCGGTATTTTGACATTATTTTGTGTGTATTTGGCTGTTTAAGCACAATAAGCAGTGAAAAAGAACTCAATTTAGTACTGTGAGGCGGCTTTATGCATGCATACTTTGGGTGTGAGAACAAAATCTAGTAAATGAGTGAAATTATTCGCAATACACGCAATCCCACACCTAAATTCAAGCCCTTTAATGCCAACAATATTCATCCAGAGCAAATGAAATAAGTAAGGGGAGGTGGGTTTGTGTGTCAACTCGCTGTTGGGGAGATGAGTGAGAGAAAGCACAGCTAGTAACGTGTATCTATTCAGCAGAAAATGAGTATTGGAAGCGTTTCATTATTGATACGTGTCAAAAAAAATCAATATTTTTGACAACATTACATTGCACTTAGATTATTAATTCAGGTGCCTTTTTAAAAGACTACAATTGAAAATTGTGGCATGTAACACAATCACTCCTACTTGCCACTTTGGTGGGTAGAATTTTATATATATTATATATATAAAATTCTACCAACCAAAGTGGCAAGTAGGAGTGATTGTGTTACACGCCACTGCTGAAATCTCGCACATCAAGCGAGTACTCATCAAGCGAATCTCTCAGATTTTATTAAAAATAACTTCATTTGTGTTCAGAAGATAAACGAAAGTCATACAGGTCAGAGTCAGACAAGGATGAGTAATTGATGAGAGAATTTTCATTTTTGGATGAACTATCCCTTTAAGTGTGAGCACTACTAGCTCACACTGAGCCTTAGCAAGTGGCACTTGCTCATATTTCAGAACGAGGTCCACACACACTTGCCTGTCTGGACAGGCTCAGTTTAAAATTACAGGCTGTCAGAGATGGAGCTGATGTTCTTTGGCAGCTTAATCTGAACGTACATGACACAGAAACACACTTTACCGGCTGCCAGACTGAATCTGCCCATGGTAAACAACGAGGTGCTTTCTGTCTGTTTCTATGTGTGGGTTTGCGTTTGTCTAAATTGTGTGGACTAAATGTTCTTTTGTATGGACAAGCACCCCTCACATTTTCTTTAGAACATATAAAATTCTGATTTAGTTTGTAATATCACTTGCCTAGCCTGCTTTTGCTTGAGCAATATATCATTGTGCAAATACTGTACATCATTCAAGTTAATCACACTTTTCAGCGCACTGAGCGAGAGAGATAAAGAGAAAAAAAAAGAAAAAAAACGCACACAGAAACACACCATCCTCGGTTTGTGTCTGTCCTCCAGTGGAATGTGTAGGACAGATAGCTTATGTCCTCAATGATGCTGAAGGATCCCAAAGGCCACGATTAGGGGATGTTTGATAAACACGGCATGAATTCTTTCCTTGCTTAAGTGCAGGACGTAAATAAAGTCCACTCACGTCAGCTCTGCTTTTGAAAACACACATATACATCCATATATGCACACAGATATATAATATACTGTAGATGCAGTGCTTTTCACAGGGCTAGAGAGTCATTTACATGAACATTTTAATTTAATTGAGAGAATTAATGTTACTTTCTAAATTTATTACAGATATTTATTCCTTTTTGGTCATTTTTCTGATTGCTACTCTCTTAGAATACACTTTTTTCTTATATACTTTTATTCTATCTTGCGCTATATATATCAATATCAGCTAAATTATTTTATTTTTGTTGATTTTTACTTATTTTACTTGTTCCTTGTTCTGCATCATAATTAATTAAATCAATATTTTATATTATTTCATTTAAAAATGTAAATTTCATTTAATTGTTAATACTTAAAATAATTTAATTTATTAAAATGTATTAAATTAAAATGATTTCAATAAATTTGCACAATTGTTAGATAAAGAAAGATGCACAAAAAATCAAGAGGGACAGCGATGAAAGTGAGATGAAAAGTGAGAAGCAGAAAGAGGAGGATGAGAGGGACAGATGGAGAAAAACAGAAGAGTGAGACAAGGACAAAGAGAGAGAATGATGGATAGAGGATGGATGCAGAGAGAGAGAGATGAGCAAAGGAAAAACAGAGGGTGGGAAGAAGCTTCTGTGTTCCGCTAAGAACAGGATTACAGCCTTGATGTTCCTCAGATATTCAATTTCTCAGAGGCATTTTAATCCCACGGGAAAACAAACCCTGCAATATCTTTCTTTCCCTCTCTGTTTGTGTTTTGTGTCTCTTCTTGTGCGTTTCTGTCTTTAGTTAGAATGAAGAACAAACACTGAATTCATCAAGCAGTACGGAACACCACGTCATTGCCAAAAACCCAACAGAGGCCAAACACTTCCCTCACGCAACCCTCACCTACACTAACAAACCACACACCATCACACTGGGATTGACTTCTGCATGAACTGTCCTCACTTTCGCATTAAACCATAAAATAATTGGTCTTCCCACTCCCAACTTGTTGGCTCTCACTGACACTGCTACCATTCATAGATCAAACAACGTAATACAAAATCCCAGCCACCCTCTCAACTCATGTTTCACCCGTCTTCCCTCAGGCCGCAGACAGCTACCCTATAAAAAAAATAAAATCACAACTTGGGAAAAGTTTTATACTCTCAGCTATATAAACATTAAGTTCACAGAATGCGTAACTGAATGAATCTGAATCTGAAAAGATCAACATAGATGCTAAGAGAAGCAGAAGAGGTTGTGTCATGAAGTTAAGAGTTTAGTTTTAAAAAGGCCATATTTACTTTTGTAGAATTTTTCCACTTAAAGAAAAATTCAAATTCTGTCATTTCTTCACTTTAAATGTCATTACAAGCCTGTATGACTTTCTTTCCTCCATGGAACACAAACAAAGCTTTTTTTTTTTTATGTCTCTCTGTTTTTTGTGTGTACAATGAAAGTCAGAGGGTTTTTCATTGTATAAATGAAAACAGTCAAAATATTCTTCAAAAACATTCTTCAAAATTCTTCTTTATATTCAAATTTCGGGCCATTGTTGACTTCTTCGAGACTTTTGTCCACTAATAAGTATAATTGTTCAAATTGTTTAATTCCCAGGACTTGGAACATGACATACAACTAGAACATTTCCACAGAAATCCGTAAAAAAAAAAAAAAAATGCAAATCATTAAAAAATATCATGAAAATGAATTGATCAAAAAGGGTGGAAACCCTGTACTTAGTATTTTCCTTAAATGATAAAAATAATTGAATTAAACAAACAAATAAATAAATACAAATTAATTTAATGAATATTATTACAATTACATATTATTGGGTAGGAACTATGTACTCAGTTGTACCAATAAATAAATAAATAAATAAACAAACAAATACTAGAGTTGGCAAAAGTACCAATTTCGGTATCGAGTCGGTACTGAAATTTTAAAAATGTGACGCTTTGAGCGCTGTTGAGCAGATTCGTAAGCACCTCTGATTGGCCATTGTGTTCACGCGCTCAACATATATGTCTGTGATTGGCTACGATGATCAACACAGGAAGTGTTTGGATTTGAAAGCAGGAGCGTTTGAAAGCAGGCATCTACTGTATCAACGGACTGGTCCGCAATAGACGCCTGCTTTCAAACGCTCCCATGTGTATCTGTGTAAGCACTCAGTGAAGAGTGTCACTGATGAATATTTACAACATGATTTTCAAGCGTTGATCATTGAAGCCAATCACAGGCATATCTGATGAGCGAGTAAATACAATGGCCAATCAGAGGTGTTTACAAATCTGCCTCAACAGTGCTCAAAGCGTCACATTTGTTAAATTTCAGTACCAACTTGGTACCGAAGTCTGTACTAATAACTCTAATAAATACAATACAATATTATATATTATATTATATTAAAATAGTATATGAAGGGTCAGTTGTTTTCCAATGTATTTTTCTTTAGAGTTTATATTTAAACTTTTAAGAACCTTACAGAACCTGTCATACACACTAAAGAAACCCAGACAGGGATCATAAAATAAAGATCAACTGTTTCCATTGACTCCTGACTGTGATGTCAGAGTTTTGTGCGGTTGTCTTTGTGTTGTTGAATTTCTTTCAAACGTGCAGCCCATTGAGTTTCTGTCTACACATTCATTGTCATCTCATCACTAGTGAAAGGCTTTAATCTGAGACCGCTGTAACATGCTGTATCATGACCTATCTCTGCTCAATCTCAACATGATGTCATTAGACTCCCAGCATGCATCGGAACGGTCTATTAATACAAGGCAGTGATAATCTAACCCATGATTCCCAGCAGAGAAGGATTACACATAGAGTGAAACACAACAGCACAGCGGCAGGGCTTCTGAATGTGAAGGGAATCTAATGAACACCGTCATCCAACCAGCACCACACCGATGGGTGATGGACACCCTGCATGCAAGAAGATCCATAGACCAAACATTATAAATGAAGCCTAAGCATGGGACTGCAGTAACGGCAAACATGTTAACTATCATTCCGAAAATGTCTTCCACGTTTATAGACAGTTCACTTCCAAGTAAGGATTACTATCAAAGGAATACTTCTTCACTCTTAAAAATAAAGGTTTTTTATTGGCGTTGATTGTTCCATGAAGAACCTTTACCCATCCATGGAACCTTTCCATTGGACAAAAGATTCTTTATAGTGGAAAAAAGGTTCATCAGATTATAAAAATATTCTTCACACTGCTTCTTTAAAAGAACTGTTGGTTTTTCTATGGCATCACTTCAAAAACCCTCTTTTGGAACCTTTATTTTTCAGAGTGTAGGATGACAATGGACCGTTTGCTAAAGAAAGATTATGTTTGAAATTTATGTTTTTACTTGCAGGCAACTTTAAAAAATGATTTGGGAAAAATTAACATTTAAGTTAGAATGCAGTAAAATTAAGTTAGACTAATGTAAATAATAGGATTGAACGAACTCAAATAATATAAATGTGGTTGACCCAGTGAAATTAAGTTGATAAAAACTAATAAATTAAGTTGAGAAAACTAAATTTTTTTAGATGTTACCAATTGAAGTAATTTGTTGATCCAGTTGATACAACTGTTCACTTTTTACATGGCACTTTTAGATGAACATCCCATAGAAATTAGTGGAGATTTCTATGAGCCATGGGAATTTCAGTAAAATGTATTAAAAATGTACTGTATATTGAAAGTGATAAACACTAATTTGCATATTATTCTCATTTGATTTGAAATAAAATGTGACATTACTTAAATATACTGTGTGTATATTATAAGTACCTTGAGTCACTTAATTTTGAATTGTACAAACAACATTTTAATACATTTTTTAAGATCATTTCTACAGTTATTTTTTATTTTTTTGCAAAAAAAAAAAAAAAAATTATAAATGCATAAACAAATCCATAAATTAATGGAAAATAACATCATAAAACCATCTAGTTTTAATATAATCTTTGGCCTCCAAAAAGAGTATAAAGATGTCATTTTAATTTATGGTCTACATGATGAATTTAGTAAGGTTTATGCTGCTTTATCAGGAACAAAGTGCTGAATTCAAACCTAATCAGCGGTCATGAAACTATCAAATGTGCTCAGGCAAATCAACAATGCAAAAACTACAAAACCTGGATGTAACAGCCTTGATTTTTTTCAGTTCAGATGTAACAGATCTGTTCAGCTGGCTGGAAATTAGAAAATTACAAATTAATGCAGCAAACAGCTTATTGGAAACGAGTCAGCTTTCAAACAGAGCCAATGTTTTTGGAGTGTATCAATAACCACAAAACACTCATCATTTATGAAAGTAATGATAGATTAGACTAAACAACCCAAAACACCTGGAGCACAGAACACACAATAATCACACACAGACATTCCCTAAACTCTCACAATGATCTAGCCCTAATCTCAACCTTAGACAGCACAACCACAGACTGTCTACTGACTATCTGATACAGTTGCAGATAATTCAGCCTCAAAATAGTGCAATAAAACAAAATGAACTGTAGTTGGTCTCTTTACATGTCAAGCAGACATGTACAGCATTGCTGGTATACTATGTGCACCAGACTTAATGCAGTATAGTAAAATGCTGGACAAATCTAGGCCTAACACACACACACACACACACACACACACACACACATACATGATGGCACAAATGTAACATTAGCACGAGCTTCAAAGAGCCAGGTACAGATTAGCTGATCCCTGAAGAGGATCAATAACTGTCACATCTGCTGCTTCAACTAAAGCCTAGAAAAGCCAGACAGTGTCCACCTTTCTGCATTTATATCAATACACACACTCCCCATCCACAGACAGACCTGGGCTGTGTGTGAGCTACATCTATTCAACACAAAGCAATAAATCACAAGCTTGATTTTTGCAGAATGTTGATAACTGAGAGAGAAATTAGATCTGTGTGTGTGCATGTTGGCCAAACAGATCAGAGACTGGAATAGTGTTTGTAAAGATGATGTGTTTAAATGTATTCCATGTTAAAACATCCTCTTCTCCCATCTTAATGTCCAGTGACAACCGTAAATGTAAATAGGAAAAAAATAAAGTATTTTACATATATATATATATATATATATATATATATATATATATATATATATATATACACACACACACACATACACACACTGTAAACAAAGAATTGTTGGTTTAACTTAAAAATATAAGTTACCTAGCTGCCTTAAAATTTTGAGTTCACACAATGAAGGCTATTGGTTTAATCAACAGAAACTCAAAATAATATGTTATCTGAACCACATTAATTATTTAAGTTGATTAGACAAAAGAAAAATTGTTGTGGTAATATAAAATAATAATATATTTAAATATATATTTTTTTAATATACACATAAATATACATTTTTTTAAATGTAAAAAATATTATATAAATAAATATTATATTAGCAGTCACTGCAGGATGGCAACTTTTTCAGATGCCATGATTGTTAACAATAGTGATTCATTGCCCGTCTGTGAGAAAGTCACACTAAGGCCCTGTTTCTACCTGGTATTAAGATGAGTTTTGGTCGATCGGACCACAAGTGGATGCCTCTAAATACAGGTGTAAATGAGGTCTAAAACGTTTTGAGCTTGTTCTTGTTCGACCACTTCCAGAGGTAGTCGAAAACGCATTCGACTGGATTACTTTCGTAGTGTAGACGCTAATGTGGTCAAATGTGTTCGAACAGCCACACAAAAAAAAAACACCTACTCTCTGCCTCCTGACCTATTGCGTAATCATTACAGGAAGCAAGCTAGCTAGATGGGATTTAAACTTTGTCGGCTCAATACCCAAGTTTGGTTTGAAGACAAAAAACATACAAAGCACAATGTTCTCTCACCATTCCTGATTTCTAACACACTCACAGCGTTCGGTGTGGTCTTGAGGCTGTCAGAGAAGAAACAAAAGCTGATGCTCTCCGTATGTTTTTCCGTTGTCTCCGGTCACATTCATATGTAAATTGCGCAAGCTTATTTTGTCCATTAGATCGAAAGATCTGGAAAAGCTCATAGATTTACCCACCCATTGACCCTCCCCTTGAAGAAATTAGGACAGGAGTGGTTGAAAGTGGACAAAAGAGGTATAAATGGGAATGTGTCTCAAGTAAAGTCACCTTTATTTATATAGCGCTTTTTACAGTGCAGATTGTTTCAAAGCAGCCCTTACAGTGATAACATCTATACAGGGAAAATAATGTAACAAAGTTTGTTTTGGCTGTAGGCCTACAGCAGCTCTAGAAGAAAATAGTGTCATTGTCCAGCTTAAGTTCAGTATTGATTCATTTCCATTGTAAAAATCTTTAGTTATTAATCTAGTTCATTTTATTTATACAGCAGCTCTGGAGAAAACAGTGATGTCATCATCCAGGTCAGTTCAGTTCTCATACAATTATGTCAAAGCAGACAGATCAGTAATATTGTTGAATATTAAGTGTTAAGTCTCCCTCGTCTACTTGTGATCCTATCGACCAAAACGCATCTTAATACCAGGTGTAAACAGGGCCAAAGAGTGATAATTTTGGGCCAGAACCATACTGTGTGCACCAGGCACACATACTGTGTGCAGTCAGGTCAATATCAGAGTGATATCATTACTCTGCACCTCATTTCACTTCACCTTGTCTTTTTCCCTCCTTTTCTCATCTACAAGCACAACACCCTGCTACCCAGCCAGCATAAACAAAATAGGTCATGCCTGACGTCAGACAAAATCAACAACAGTCAGAAATCACTTTGCTTATGTAACAATGCTAATCACTATGATTCCCAACAGCTGGATCGACTCATTTACACAAGAGAGAGAGCAGCACAGGACGTCTTCGCCTGTCACTGTAAGAAGGGCAATCACCAGATTAAAGTATGTCACTTACAAGACCCAACAAACGCAACTGAACATGACCATTGCCAACAGACTCCAACAGGGGTAACACACTGATCTGACAAAACCAACACTGAAAATTCCTTCGTAACACATTAACACAGTATATTGTGCCCTATTTCTTACAGACTTTTCTTAGAGTGTAAGTAGTTTGCAGGTCTTATCTGGTCAACAAGTTGGTTTTCACTGGCCCAGCTGATCTAGTCTGATGGATTTAGTGGTGTTTGTTTAATTGTTAAAAATTAATCTCTCTTTAGTGATTCAAAATAGGATTTCTACTTCCATTATCCAACTTCTATTAAACTGTTGACAACTTAATTGTCACTTAGACTCATCCAAGACATGTGGAAATTAAAGACATGCATAAAAACACTGATGTTGGCAGCACCATTCAAATTTTTAACAATATGCCTCCATCTTATCAAGGTGTATTCTTACTTATAATGGATGGAAAACCTAATTACAGATACGTTTGAAGCTCAAACACAAGGCTGAAAGAACAGGGATAGGTTTTCTAGTAAACTGTAAATCAGCTCTGTATTTCTATACAAAGCAACAAAGAGATGGCGTGGTGAGATGTAATGTACTGTAATGACTTTGAGAACCATTGATAAAACTGATGTGTCAGCATTGCTCTCTTTCTTACTGTCTTTCTCTCCCATCCCATCCATCTCCCTCCTCTCTTTCCTCCCTGTGTGGATTTGTGATTCAATTTTGTTGAGTGATGCCATGTGGTTGGGTCACAGAGGAGAACACCTCCTTTCACAGCCAAAAAGACAGATTCCCTTCTATATGCTGGACTAATTTAAGAGAAGTTCGGTTCACAATGACCAGCTACATCTGCCATAAAACTCTGAGAGCAACCTGATCAGCTACAACTGCTACTGTCAACTAATATCCATATTTCAACATCCACATGACATATTTAGATTTATGTACAGTAGATAGATAGATAGATAGACATAGAACGATATATAGAATGATAGAACAATAAAATGATAAAACAATGATAGAAAGATAGATAGATAGACATAGAACGATATATATAGAACGATAGAATGATAGAACGATAGATATACAGAACGATATAACGATAAAACAATGACAGATAGATAGACAGACAGACAGACAGACAGACAGATAGATAGATAGATAGATAGATAGATAGATAGATAGATAGACATATAATGATATATAGAATGATAGAACGATAGAATGATAAAATGATAGATAGATAGATAGATAGATAGATAAAACGATGACAGACAGATAGACATAGAACGATATATAGAACGATAGAATGATAGAACGATAGATATATAGAACAATATAACGATAAAACAATGACAGATATATAGATAGACAGACAGACAGACAGACAGACAGACAGATAGATAGATAGATAGATAGATAGATAGATAGATAGATAGATAGATAGATACAATTATAGATAGATAGACATAGAATGATATATAGAATGATAGAACGATAAAACGATAGTTAGATAGATAAATAGATAGAACGATAAAACGATGACAGACAGATAGATAGACAGAACGATATATAGAACGATAGAATGATAGAACTATAGATATATAGAACAATATAACGATAAAACAATGACAGATAGATAGACAGACAGACAGACAGACAGACAGACAGATAGATAGATAGATAGATAGATAAAATTATAGATAGATAGACATATAATGATATATAGAATGATAGAACGATAGAATGATAAAATGATAGACAGATAGATAGATAGATAGATAAAATGATGACAGACAGATAGATAGACAGAACGATATATAGAACGATAGAATGATAGAACGATAGATATATAGAACGATATAACGATAAAACAATGACAGATAGATAGACAGACAGACAGACAGACAGACAGATAGATAGATAGATAGATAGATAGATAGATAGATAAAATTATAAATAGATAGACAGAATGATATATAGAATGATAGAACGATAGAATGATAAAACGATAGTTAGATAAATAGATAGATAGATAGAACGATAAAACGATGACAGACAGATAGATAGACAGAACGATATATAGAACAATAGAATGATAGAACGAAAGATATATAGAATGATATAATGATAAAACAATGACAGATAGACAGACAGACAGACAGACAGACAGACAGACAGATAGATAGATAGATAGATAGATAAAATTATAGATAGATAGACACAGAATGATATGTAGAATGATAGAACGATAGAACGATAGAACAATAAAACGATAGATAGATAGATAAAATTATAGATAGATAGACACAGAATGATATATAGAATGATAGAACGATAGAACGATAGAACAATAAAACGATAGATAGATAGATAGATAGATAGAATGATAAAACGATGACAGACAGATAGATAGACATAGAATGATATATAGAATGATAGAACGATAAAACGATAAAACATAGATAGAAAGATAGATAGACAGACAGACAGACAGTCTCAGTGGGGAAAGCTGCCCCTGATATGCCCAATGAACAAAATCCCTAGTCCACTCTGGTGACACGCTGCACTACCTCCACTAGAAACCACTTCATTCTGACATCATACTGGAAACATGCATATTATATAAATCAGCACAAAGAGACGGAAAGAGATGGAGTTTAGAGCCAGTGGGCCATCACCCTCTAGCAGGGTCATTTCACTGAACATGGGATTTAAAGAGACAGAGCTGTGCTAACACAGGGGCCACATGAAGTATTTGGTTTATCACATTAAAAGTATGGACATTATTTTGAACAGTTAATCTATTGTTTTAACTTATTTGTAAGAAAAGTTTTTCTTGAAAAACAATGTGTGCTATCTTTGTTTAGAATGAATGGCACTTGGTTTGATACTTTGTTTTATAATGCAAAGACATTTTTAAGTGTGACTTAAGTGTCCAAATACACTCTGTGGCCTGTGTACACACACACACACACACACACACACAAACTCAACTGAGCATGAACTATCTACATCAAAACAAAGCTGGATTATCTGTATTATTTATGAACAACTTTGGCTCAGAGGAACAGAAATAGAGAAAGAGAGAAATAAAAATAGCAAACGAGAAAACAAGAGAGAATTTCCACGCCAGCTTTGTCTCTAATTACACACAGTCTGTTGCATGAGATGACAGTTTATACTTCTTTTTGTGCTGTTATCTTAATGTTAGCTGTTTCTCCAGAGAATCAGAGAAATAAATGGATCGCCCAGAGCTTTTAGCACATCTAAAAATACATCAATCTCATCAAACTCACAGAGAACAAAATATATCTCACTCCCCTCTCTCGAGGGCCTGTCTCTAAAAGACGATGCAGAGAAACTGACGGCATTTGAACATTTGTGATGACATTCCCTGCACAATGCAGAAATTACAAATGAACATGATGACAGCATCTGTCCTGCTTTAGTACTGTACCTGTACTGATGTCATGTGTGCAGAATGTTGCTGCTCTTATTGGATCTTCAGAGAATCAGAGCATCTTTACTAAAAATGACCGTGGTAACTATAGTTTTAGATTTCTGCCAAATATCAGTATTATAGTAGTGTGAAGCCTCAATAAGTTACAGGTCTCCTGCAAAGGTCAAAGGTGAATGTGACAAAAAAGACTGTTCTGTTAAAAAAAAAGAAAAAAAAAAAATATTTTCCATATAGAAAATGAACAAGGACATAGAACCACAGTATGTGCTCAGGTCTCCTGCACATTTTAGTGGTTTCAATGGTAAAGATCTAGACTTCATTTTGTCGGACGGGGTCAAAACAATTCTGTCATAGTCTATTATTACTGTCGTATCAATTTTCATATTTTAATGATAATAAGACTTTTAATAGCTTTTGTTTTCATTCAAATTTCAATTTTTAATCATGAACTTACAGGATGAGAATATAGGCTAGATTATGCATTTATTTATTGATGAAGAGAACAGATGAACAGAGACTGTGTCACTTTTAATTTTCTTTTTTTTTCACAGGGACAGTGGTGGCCACTAAAACATGAGCTTTTGTGCCTGAACAGGCAAAAATGAACAACATAATGTTACAAAATACGTAATATGTAAAAAGACAAAAATAAATCAGAGTGTCTATTTACACTAAGTGCAAATAGCGTCTCTTGTTGGCAAACGCTATTTACTGTACACTAGCTCCGCTAACCAATGTCTGGTTGGGTCTCTCAAGTTTTAAAAAAGACGCACAGAATTCAACGTCTTCAGTGGCGCAGCACTAGCGAGTGAGGCTTGCAGACTAGGCTTTTAATGCGATCGATGCAGTTTCGAATACGCCTCTTGTCAAGCTTGCATTTATTTTCAATAAATAGAAATATATCGTTATTTTCACCTAGTGTAAATAGCATATCTCTAAGAAAATGCTGCTGTTGTCACTTAGTGTAAATAGAATATATCGCTGTTTTCGCTTAGTGCAAATAGCCGCTGCCAAAATAAATACTCTGTATCTGCCTGAACTCAAATCTTCCCTCTGGTCCGTATCAACTTAAACTAGTTGCTCACCTGAGCATAATCAAACATATCAAGCGAGACAGACGCAGAAGCAATTGTCATTACATTTTCTGCCTTTGCCTCGGATAGACAACTTCTTGTGGCAGTTTTAATTGTGTTCTGGAGGCTGAACCCACAGGGTTGCCAGGTTTGTGTAACAAAACCAGCCCAATTGCTATTCAAAATCTGCGGAATCATGGCCAAAACTAGCCTGATCATGTTCAGGGGGGTTCCCTGGTAAAAATCACATCCCAGGGGGCATTTAAAAGACTAAAAAAACGACCCAGGGCAACTGTAAAAGTAGCCCAATTCCGTGGGAAAAAAGTGCAGACTTGGCAACACTGTAAACCCGCGCTATGCTGTCACAATGGAGTGCACTTGCCACCAACTGGACAGAGATGGGAATTACAGCTGCAAGTTACAACAGATCAGCCTCAAAGCTAAAGTATACTTTGAGTATATACGTACGCGAGGGTCAGCGAACAGTGCGCGCATTGCAAATTTCGCAATCAGAAGAGTAAGTGTGTACTGTACATGCACCGCCGGATTTTAGTAACCGCACAAGCGCATTTAATATTTTTTGCAGTAATTAGTTTATCCACAAGGTGGCAACCGTGACGTGGGGGCGTCGATTCACAGGGTAGTCGAAGAAAAACTGCATAAACAGAAGAGAGCGGAACGCATGCAAGCTACAGTGAAAATGGAGGCCTACATAGACGAGAGATTGTGTGAAGAGTTAGAAAGTACCGTCATTTGTACATATCTAGCATGAAAGAATACAAAGATATTTACATGGGTGGCGAGAGATATTGTAACTCGTGGCGAGAGATTGCTCAAAACTGCGCATGCGTCGAACGCCTGTGTATGCGTACAAGTCAAATGAAGTATACTTTGCAAGGCTGTGCGTTCGACTGTGCGTACACGTAAAAAAATGAAGTATACTTTCTGCTTCAGTGTAATTTGTCAAAATGACGGACGGCCTTTAGATTTTTCCGTCACTGCTAAAGAAGAAATCAGTCAATGATGGAAAAAATTCGGTTAACGTGACCTTTGATTCATTCCCAAGTAACTCTGACCCATGAACTAGAGTCATGAAAATCCCTCTCCATCTCCACCGTTGCCGTCAGCACGGCACTTAACCCTCAGGGAGGACAAAGCCGGCAATTAGTGCACTGTTTGTTCAAAGACACTTCATCTTCTGAAGCACAACGGAAATTCTCATTAGAGTCATAATAAATTAATATTTGAGCCAAAGGAGAAGGAAACTACACAACTATGGCATTACAAAATTATGAACTGCATAACATTTTGTTTTCTGGGTTAAGTAACCAATTTGTCATAGCTGGATTCAAATACAAATACACACAATCTCTCTGTTTCTCACTGGTTCCTTCTGCAGATTGATAATGAAAACCAACCCACACAATGTTGTGTAACTAGACTTGAGACAAAGTCTGGTCCACTTTGCAGCTTTTTCTGTTCAAGAACTGCCCACTTACATAGGAAGAGATCATCTGAATAACATGTTAAGCAAACAACTACAGTTTTGTTTGTTTGAATGTGTATATAAATAAATCAGTACACCGCTAGTATTTGTTGTACTACATGTAAATGTATTCTGATTTGAATAAATGAATAAATTGTACTATTTGTTTATCACATTGAAATGCATGCTGATTTTAATTTAAAAAATAAATAAATCTAAAGAAAATGATACCACAGTGACAGATGGAAAACCATTTAAAATATGGCATGGCAGTCTATATGAAAACATTCTCCAAAATATCTTATTTTTTGTTCCAAACAAGAGTCATAGGTTTGAAATGACATGAAAGTGAGTAAATGATGACAGAATTATAATTTTTTCTGTGAGAAAATTTTGTGAAGTGTCATTTTCCAGCTTCCACCTGCAGGTTTTCCACAGCACTGGTGCTTGTGTGATTTTTATGAGGTTGCTATACAAGCTGAATGTTTCTCATAAGCGCCATTAGCGATCATTATTACGTCAGATGCTCCCATAATGAATGGGGTGAAATCTCTCTCCTTTTCCCACACCTCCCTACAGCTGCCATGAGTCCAGCCAAACCAAACACGTTCTCCCCTCTGCAAGCTCGCTGTTGTGAATATCCAAAGCGGAGTTCGGCCGAGCTTTAACAGGAAGCCCCATTGAGTTTCACATTTGACACTACACTGCTCATCCAAATCCCCCAGAATGCTCTCGCTGTACTTCCTTCTGATTGTAGTGCATGTAATGGCTCTTTTAATTCGTCCGTTAAGTCTGGAGAAGCTTTGCACTTAATCTCCAGGGGTTAAAGTTAGGCTGCTGTTAGGAGTGTCAGGCCAGAGACTAAGACACATGCTAAAATTAAAACAAGACTTGACAATTTCTAAGAATTCACAAGCTCTGGTACACTTATTGTTCTGTCAGAAAGTCTTTACAGAAACCCCATGTGATGGTTGTGTTTTGTTATTCTAAGTCATAACTCAAAAATTTACAGCATTTATAGATTGAATTTAGGTTCTCAGCCAACTGTCATCCAAATCACATTTTCATAACGTAACTGCTGTAACATTAGCCGTCTTGCTAACTTCCTTCAGAAACAATATAAAATGAAGCATATGCCAGCCTGTTTCATCTCAAATAAATAAATACAAACATTTACATACATAAAATGGTAACGCTTTAGATTATAGCCCGGAAAGTACTGCGTAATTACAAGGAATTTACAGTGTAACTTTCGATAATTATAGTGTACCTGTAAGTAAGTAAGTATGTGTAAGTATAGGGGAACAATATGTAAAGTCTTGGGAATAAAGAGGTAACAACCAGGAAAATAACTAATTATTTATACTGTAAGTATTTTAGAACTAAGGGGTACTCATACTATTATGAGTTTACGTTTGGGAGCAATTTAGCGAGAAAGTGCCCTGATTAAGTTGTTTCAAGGCAAGTAGAAAGAACTATTGCAATCTTTTTTAATATATGGGGAAATATACTTTTGTTTCATGTAGTTACAGGGTAAGTATGTCGTTTCTCTTGCTTGGCTTCCTCCTCCTCTTGTACCTCTTCTTCTTTTTCTTTCTTTCCACTGATGAATCTTAAGAGGGAATCCCATGTCATTTTGATATTCTGTATTAAAAGAAAATACAGTACACCCGGAAATGTGCTCACCATTTACTTATCTTTTACCCTCATGCCATCTGAGATGTATATGACTTTCCTTCTTAAGATGAACACAAACAAAGGTTTTTAGAAAAATAAATAATCTCTGGGAATGCTTTATAATGCAAACTCGTGTTCCTAAAAGTCAAAGCATCAAACAGCACATACAGCAATAACTACAGTAATCCATACGACCCCAATGGATGAATCAATGTCTTCTGAAGCGAAACAATACATATTTGTAAGAAAAATACCAAATATTTAAACATTTTAAACATTTTTGACCAACTGTCACCTGTGCGTGCATGAGAGGGTTGAGAGTTCATGCTTGACGTAACTTGAAGCTTGACGTAAGCGTGCCGAGAAACTCATGCGAAAAGTCACGCGGATGTCGGATGCTGTCAGTTTTTTTTGTTTGTTTTTTTTTCTTTATTAATGCTCACAACAAAATACACAGAATAACAGATAATGAGAATGAGAAACAGTCAAGACAGAATAACAGAGACAGCAATTCTTGCACGAGTTCCACATGAATTTCCCGCAAGAACGTCATGAAAGCTTCACGTTGCTCATTACAATAAGCTTCGTCGAACGCAAAGTCGACTCTCATGCAGGCGCTGGTGACAGTTGGTCGGAAGTGAAAAGATGAATAGCCTAAACCATGAGAAAATTTCTGGGTGTACTGTATTTTCTTTTAATGGGATTCCTTCTTAAGATTCATCAGTTGAGAAACAGGAGGAGGAAGCCAAGCAAGAGAAACAACAACAACAACAAAAAAGGGACAAAACGTGTTACTTTCTGTCAGGACTTTAGAATTTGAAATGAAAAATTGATTTTAAAAAAGGAATAAATGAATAATAAGTGTTGTAGACCTGTTTTTAATTAAGTTGTTTTTCAAATAAAGGTTTCGGAATCCGTGATATCAGATTGTATTTTTTTGTTTTTTTATTACTTACCCTGTAACTACATGAAACAAGAGGGTAACAAGCACCACTTTAATTTACAGCCTGCAATGTCATACTTACCCTGTAACTACATGAAACAAAATTATATTTCCCCATGTATTAAAAAAGATTGCAATAGTTATAAATAATATAAATAATAGTATAAATAATTTGCTATTTTCCTGGTTGGTACCTCTTTATTCCCAAGACTTTACATATTGTTCCCCTATACTTACACATACTTACTTTATAGGTACACTATAATTATTGAAAGTTACGCTGTAAATTCGTTGTAATTACGCAGTACTTTCCGGGCTGTAATCTAAAGCGTTACCCATAAAATGTGTATTTGTTTTTTTATTTCTTTCTCTTTGAGGTGTAAACAGGCTTCTACGAGGAGGTAATGGACCACTAATTGAAAAATTAATAGGAGAATCTGCGAGGCTCAGTATGCAGCTGTAGGAATGGAAGTACTCCCTTTTAATTAAAAAAGCAAAGTGTAGGTATAGTCACAGCATCTACCAGCAGGGGTTAACAAAGCCAGGCTGTATACTTGCAGTGTAAAGTTTTAGTACTTTGCAATGAATTTACAATGAATCATCGAGGCTAGTTGAAAATGTGGTTAGGATTATAAAGATTAAACTGCTTTCCAGAGAACACTGTGTGACTCTCGCTCAGAGGCAGGGTCAATTAAGCTTCAGTGGGTTGAAATGAACTGTCAAAACATTTAAGTGCTACACAGCACAGGTGTCTAAAGTTATTTAAAAAAAAACAACAACAACAACAAAAAAAAAAAAAAAAAAACAGGTTAAAGTCAACTTAATTAAGTTAAGTATGTAAAAAGACTATATATATATATATATATATATATATATATATATATATATATATATATACACACACACACCGATCAGGCATAACATTATGACCACCTTCCTAATATTGTGTTGGCCCTCCTTTTGCTGCCAAAACAGCCCTGACCCGTCGAGGCATGGACTCCACTAGCCTGAAGGTGTGCTGTGGTATCTGGCACCAAGATATTAGCAGCAGATCCTTTAAGTCCTGTAAGTTGTGAGGTGGGGCCTCCATGGATCGGACTTGTTTGTTCAGCACATCCCACAGATGCTCGATTGGATTAAGATCTGGGGAATTTGGAGGCCAAGTCAACACCTCAAACTTGTTGTTGTGCTCCTCAAACCATTCTTGAACCATTTTTGCTTTGTGGCAGGGCACATTATCCTGTTGAAAGAGGCCACAGCCACCAGGGAATACCATTTCCATGAAAAGGTGTACATGGTCTGCAACAATGCTTAGGCAGGTGGTATGTGTCAAAGTAACATTCACATGGATGGTTTCTCAGCAGAACATTGCCCAAAGCATCACACTGCCTCCACCGGCTTGCCTTCCTCCCATAGTGCATCCTGGTGCCATGTGTTCCCCAGGTAAGTGACGCACATGCACCCGGCCATCCACGTGATATACAAGAAAACGTGATTCATCAGACCAGGCCACCTTCTTCCATTGCTCCGTGGTCCAGTTCTGATGCTCACGTGCCCACTGTTGGTGCTTTCGGCGGTGGACAGGGGTCAGCATGGGCACCCTGACTGGTCTGCAGCTATGCAGCCCCATACGCAACAAACTGTGATGCACTGTGTATTCTGACACCTTTCTATCAGAACCAGCATTAACTTCCTGAGCAATTTGAGCTACTGTAGCTCGTCTGTTGGATCGGACCACACGGGCCAGCCTTCGCTCCCCACGTGCATCAATGAGCCTTGGCCGTCCATGACCCTGTCGCCGGTTCACCACTGTTCCTTCCTTGGACCACTTTTGATAGATACTGACCACTGTAGACCAGGAACACCCCACGGGACCTGCAGTTTTGGAGATGCTCTGACCCAGTCTTCTAGCCATCACAATTTGGCCAAACTCACTCAAATCCTTACACTTGCTTATTTTTCCTGCTTCTAACACATCAACTTCGAGGACAAAATGTTCACTTGCTGCCTAATATAACCCACCCACTAAAAGTTACCATAATGAAGAGATAATCAGTGTTCTGTCATGACAACTCTCTGAGTGTTTGGCATGGTAATGGGTATGACAATGTTGATATGTTTGGTCTTGGCGGAATATATCTGCTAGGCTGTTGCTGCTTTTATTGCTGCTGCTGCTATTGATTATTGCTGCTGCTGCTGCTGCTGCAGAGCAAGTAAGGGACTTGCTACTGCCAATACATACGTGACACGCTGCTGTGAGCAAGTAAGACATGCTGCTGCTGTACAATATAGCGTACATGAATTACCCGTAGCAGATCTATACAGGTGGAGCTGGGGAAGGTGAAGGGTTTCTGAAGCGTGCTGCACTATAAGGCAAATGCTACTCATGTATTTGAAGATTGAACACACTTGCTCATTGGCTACTGATACAGCAGGAATCTGTCCTATAGATAATGATGTGATTACAAACAGGTTGAGTTAAAGGACCTATTAGCCTACCCATTAGAGTTTCATGCCAGAACTCTGTATTTAACTTCACCTGTCAGTGGTCATGATGTTATGCCTGATCAGTATACAGACATTCACCGGCCACTTTATTAGGTCCACCTGTGCAACTGCTCGTTAACGCAAAAATCTAATCAGCCAGTCACATGGCAGCAACTCAACAGGTGTGTTTGACTTCATGCAGCGCTGCGCAGACCAATCTGTGTCGACCTGATGCAGTGCATGCCGGTTAGAAAATTTGTTTGACTTGAGACGCAGCGACGCCACATATGTATGGCAAAGTACCATGAAAGCGATTCGAGAGCAGAAATCAGAAAGTGTCCGACTTTAATGTGTCCATTTTCAGCTCCTCCCCCACTGCAAGCGGCAACTGTCGCTGATTACATCCAGCCACAGCTGAAGTCGAACACACCTAACGCATTTAGGCATTGAGACATCGCCAAACTGTTCAAACTGAGCATCCGAATGGGGAATTAAGTATGATTAGGTGACTTAAGTGACATTGAACATGGCATGGTTGTTGGTGCCAAACCAGCTGGTCTGAGTATATCAATATGTGCCATGTCATTCAGTCTATGTCATGTATGTATACAGGTAGCAGAATGTGACCCTTCCTCTCTCTCTCTCTCTCTCTCTCTCTCTCTATCTCTATCTGTCTCTCTCTCTCTCTTCAAAGGATGTCACACAATAGCAAATCCATCAAAAATGTCTTCGTCTAAATGTCACCTTGGTCTCTCTCTCCTCTGGGAGGGCTGTGAGTCCTTCACTCACAGGAAGGCTGAGAACTACATTACACTGCATGTATTACAATCTGAGTCAGTTTGTCATATTTAGTGGCTAGATAATTCAATAAGCCTCGCTCTGGACTGCAGATTTACATCATGGTACTGTCCTGGTGTTATCTGATTTCAGAAGTATCATATTCAGCTGTGGATTGCATCCTGGGAGAGAGGCCAAGGTCTTGTATAGACACATAGTTTTATGTTTTACCAATTACCAAGAAACTCAGGGTCTGCCTAAAAAAGGACAATTACATTCAAGACAAATCCATGATAAGAGATCAGCTCTGCTGAAAAGACAAGTAGACAATGCTGGTCCAGCCTGGTTAAAGATGGCCAAAGCTGGTTAAGCTATATTTAAAAAATGTAGTTTATCCTAAAAGATTTTTTACCCACCCTTGTTCCACCTCATCATTCCAAACCTGTGACCTTCTTCAATTAAAAACATCTGTTCTTGCTCATATGAAAAGGGAATCGCTCTTTTTAGTTGGATCTTTTCAATGAATCAGGTCTGAATGATTCATTCACAAATCAAACTCCTCTGTTTCTCAAACTCATTAGCTATGTTTCCATCCACCTAAATAAAAAACTTATGAGCTCAGTTGAGTCGGATACATTTTTACGCGATACGAAAACATGCGTATAAACTACGATGGAAACACTTTTACCATATAAATTCCTTTTGCTCAAGGAATTCCTTGAAATTCTTTGAGCAAAAACATGTGACTTTGCAGTGGACCTCAGCCCAGGTGAGAAAAAGTAACGCAAAAGTAACGTAACGCATTACTTTCCATAAAAAGTAACTAAGTAACGTAATTAGTTACTTTTTTAGGGAGTAATGCAATATTGTAATGCATTACTTTTAAAAGAAAACTTTCCTCAACACTGCACATGGACCCTTTTTACTTTTATGGTGTTTTGCAACCTTTTTGAAGCTTGAAAGCTTTAGTCCCCTTTAATTGTAACTGCATGGAAAAGAGCAACCAAAAGTAAGTCATGCAGGTTATGAACAATATGAGAGTGAGTAAATGATGACCATTTTCAATTTTGGGTAATCTATCCAGCACACCAGCATCCAGAACACAACATATGCTTGCTAGCCATAAGAATCATTGCAGCAAAGCATCAGGAAGGGAACAAAACATCAAGAGACAATTTAATAAAATACTAGAACTTCTAAAGTCCAGCCATCTGTTTTTTCTGTTTTAAGAGACAGAAAGCACAGAAGAAGCGGCAGATTGGAATGAGAGTCTCAATATCAGTTTTCTCTTCCTCCTTCATTGCTGCAGTGTGCCGAGCAGTTTCTCAGCTCTGCATGACATCAAACACTATGTGGTGAGTTTCAGGCTCCAGAGGGCAGATTACGGCTTAATGCCTTCAACATCTACTGCATCAGCACTATAAACACTTCACTCTGTGTCTATGAGTATGCGTGTGAGTCTAGGAATACCCCATTCTCGATTCATCTTACTATAGATTTGGAGGATAAGTGCACAAATTTATTGTGAAAGCATGCTGTGTGACCCCTAAAATCAATGCATGCAAATCAATACACACTTAAAACAAATCAATATAAAATACAATGCATTCTGTATGCACACACACATACACACACTCACACAGCATGAATAAAAAGGGGAATTCTGTACCATGCCCTATAGCAAATGTAATCATGGAACTTAAATATTGAAATATTCATCCACAAAGAACTTCTGCAGTCTATGATGTTACCATGGGCCATTTTGCTTTCGAGCAACCATCATTTGCCTCCAGCAGATGAACTAGCGGCCATCATCCAGAGGGCCGACACGGCTCAGGGACCTCATTAGTGCTTTCATGCTCGCCTGTGTCCATGACTTAAACATGACTAATGACAGCTGCTTTACGACCACTGCCGACTCTAGAGTCACAGCTAGGGGGCGCTACACATCATCATCACGGTGAATGTGGTTTGAGAGACTACAGGTGACATCCTGTTTTTATACCATATTAAAACGTATAAATAATAATAGTTAATAATAATAAAAGAACTAAGTGGAAGTTCTGAGTGAAAGTGATATATATGTATGTGTGTATATATATATATATATATATATATATATATATATATATATATATATTAAAATTATATAATAATAATAATAATAATAAAGATTGAACTGAGTTCAGAAGGGGAACTCAGTCAGATGGCAAATAAATAAATAAATATTCATACAGCATAAAAATTATCAATTCTAAATTACATATTAATATATTATTTTAATAATAGTAGTAGTAGTAGTAGTAATAATAATAATAATAAAGGCCAAAAACAGAGAAAATATACATTATATAGATTATATTTATACATGAAATGTACATATAAATATATTTTCATGATTAGTAAAATTAATTTATTATATAGGATACATTTTTATAAATGATCAACTTTTCCCATATTTTATGCAGGCTGGGCTTAAACCTTGGTAGCCCACATGAGCACCATGGCTCAATATCTCAGCAACTGCACTGACTACAATGCCACGCCTCCAACCAATTTCTTTCTTTTTTTTTTTCTCTTTTTTTTTTTACATCATCACATATTATAATTGCCAAAATGTCCAGTTCTTGGAAAACCTAGACTGACCACTAATCTGATAAGGTGTGTTTGCAAGTACAATTCCAGTAATGTGATCTATGATTGTAGCATATTTGACAATTATATGCTCCCTAACTGTTTTCAACTGAATCAAAACAATTTGAAAGATTTTACAAGATGAAAGCCTTTACGTTCGGTGTAACTCCATCTACTAAACAAGGAGGGTGAGAGCAAGAAAAAGGAAAATAAGAAGTACGCTGAGACAAAGGTGAGATGAACTTGGCTTGGTTTCCTAAAATGATTCCTGATATGAGCCTAACAAGAACTGACAGGAGCCATCTTGACCTGATCTGTCACTGAATCACTCTTGAAATGAGGTCAGGTAGAGATTATCATTGTGTATTGTCATAACGTCAAGCTCTGGTGTGGGTCGCTCAGCTTGTTTGGGCCATTAGCAGGGTGTGCCACAGTTCGCCGAGGTGGGATCCCCTCTCCGGATCACCAGGGGAATATCATTACTCACTTCTGAGAATGCATGGGGACTGATAGAAGACAGCTGGTTTTATATGAGCTTTGTGGTGTTCCACTAGATAAAACACAGTAAATATAAACACACACACTTACAAACATGACCAAGGGCCAAATGTTGCTCTCACAGGGTTGGTGTCAAGTTCAGCTCAAATGAGTCAGAGCGAAAGATGATATACAATCCAGCTGAATGTTCAAATCCAGCCTTAGAAATTCAAATGAAGCTTTTAAGACTTTTCCTATCAAAAATTAAAGTCACAGCCTGAATGAAATTCATCCATCTATGGTTAATGCCGATCACCGATGGCAGTGGGAGAGGAAAGAATGGAATAAGAGCAAGAACGAGTGGATCCATTAATGTCACAGAAACCGCTAAAGAAGATCCGAGTTTGTGTCCAGATTTCCTGTTCAGACAGCTGACAAGAGTCATGCAACTTTAATATTCACAAAAACCAAAATCAGATTCCCGCAGTTTTACGCATGGGAGGACAAGTATGTCAGCTCTTTGAGTGGAGAGCCAGAGAAACATCAGTGCTTAATAAAAAGCTGCAGTATAATAGCAGAACATCTCCTGGGGGAAACTCTTGACTCTGAAACAATTACTTTCAATTAAATCTCATTGGTTGAGATGTTAGGGATAGGGGCTTGATCACCCTCACTTAGATGTGTAAGAGTGTGCTGTCTAAACACAGCCCTCACTGGTGATGTTAACATGTCTGATTGAAGCGATGGTAATGATGCATCACTCTGATTGAATGCGTCTGGACATGCTGTGCGTGTTTATGAGGATAATATCTCCATCACATTAATGTACAGTTGCTAACGTCGGATTTTCACCTCTATTAATCTTCTAAATGGAGAACACTTTCTGATCATTAGGGAATACCGGCCGGGATCAGCTTGTGCGTCATGTGCAAGAGGATGATGTGTAAAAATACATTCAGGCTGCAGTGACTGAGTACAGTATCAAAGGTGATAGAAAAATTCAATGAAACAAAGAGAAATCAAGGTCTTCTGTGTGTGTGAAAGCACTTTTACCATACAGCACACCCAGTGAGGTTTTTATCTTTTCAACTCACTCTGTGTCTCAAAAATCAAAAGAGAAAACTGTACCCTCATGGAGCAACTTTGGATGAGATGATACTCCACCCTGACACAAACACACACACACACACCAGAAGTGACTGCAGAAAGCTCATAATCACCAGTAAATCTCTGTAACCATGCCACACACTCAAACCGACTGACAGCAGAAGAAACAGTCTGGGAAACTGTTATGGAATCCTGGGTCATGGAAAATTATAAAGTCCAAAGACCTGTGGGAATGTCAAACTCACATGTTTATATATATATATATATATATATATATATATATATATATATATAACCAAGTTATCATATCATTTGACAACAGTTGACCAGTAGGTATTACTAATAATTGTATACTTTGCCACCATTTTAAAATCTGTATTATTGCACTTTTAATTACTGTATCATTGTGTTGTGTATGAATGAAACTTGAAATATTGATTAATTTGAATCGCACTGTAGCTACTTGCATTAAAGTTTGCCTTTGTACCCAGTGTCTTCATTCACAACTGTCATTCACGCTGAAATCTAGAATAACAGCAGGACTGGTTCACCTACCGGATATTTCTGTTTGCGGGACTCCGTTCAGATTGAACCCCTTGCTGTTGTAGAACTGCCTGATGTCCGAGCATGTCTTGGGTTTACTGTCCCCGAACACCAGCCCGGTGAGAGCGCACAGAAGCACCAGCACGACAAAACCCATCCTGGACAGAAGAAAGAAGCGTGATGTGCGAATCAAATCCTATGGCGAAGAGCAGCGGATAAACGCATCCACAGCGAAATCAATCTCCCGTTTCCAAAAGCGCACCGGTTCGCTCCCACGCGCTGTGTCTTATTCAGTGGCAACAGCTTGAATTAAAAAGGAGAGCGCGGTCCTGTGTGAGAGATGACGGAGCGGAGAGGGAGGAATGACATGAGCTCACGGGAGCTCACAGTTCGGAGACGCGTCTGTGCGCTCGCGTTCGGTCTAGTGCGAGGCGGAGCGGGGCGGGAGGGCGCGCGAGCGAGCGAAGGCACCAACTGCAGGGCATCGGGTTCGTCTGCCTCTGCCGCTGCCGCCGCGATCCTCTACAGGATGTTGCATCAAATCAGCCCGCTGGCCAATGAAGACGGGATTCCATTTCCCCACAGGCTCTCCTGTAGGACAGGATAAGGATCTCTGAGATTCCTTACGTAATTTAGTGAAATTCTGGTTTTGAGCTGACTTTGACATGTCATTAAGCTGGATTTTTGTGTAGTCCAAAGGGATATACAGTAAGAACTTTATAGGATTCAGTTTGGAATCAAACTTTGGAACCAATCCTAAACAATCCTAAAGGGAATAGGATTCCAACATAACATAAAAATTATATGTAGCCTACACTGAATATATGTCCTACTATTTTTTAAAAACATGCAAAAAACAAAGTGCGCATCCTGTCCTCGCTTACACCTGGAATCAGAATGACACTAAATACAGGTAAACGGAGTCTAATGAGTTTTTAAAATCCATCCACTTCAGCGACATCAAAAACGGACAAAAACACGTGACCTCAATGCAGCTGTAGTGTAAATGTTAATCTGTTCTGATGCGTCCCAAATAAGCACGAGGGCAAATCGGGTCTTTTCCAGTTATGTGCGGTTTAAAAAAGAAAATCGAGGAAAATAATGCAAAAGCACATATTTGAAGGATTGGTTCACTTTCAAATGAAAATTACCCCAAGTTTTACTCACCCCCAAGTAAAATTCAACCATCCTAGCTGTATATGACTTTGTTCTTTTTGACGAACACATTCGGAGATATATTAATAAATATCACGACGCATCCAAGCTTTATAATGGCAGTGAACGAATCTAACAAGTATGAGCTGAAGAAAGTGCCTGGATCCACATCCATCCATCATAAACACACTCCACACGGCTGGGGGTTAATAAAGGCCTTCTTTAGTAAAGTGATGCATTTGTGTAAAAAAAAAAAAATTCATATTTAACAAGTTATGAAGTAAAATATCTAGCTTCCGCCAGACTGCCTTTTATATTCTGCTTACGAAGAAAGTGTAAAACTCTTGCAGTTCAAAAAGCTTACGCTACATCCTACACCTTCCCTATTCAACTTACAAAAAAAGCTTAACTGACCTGAAGCCAGTTTACACTTATCTCATAAGTTGAATACGAAAAGCAGTCTGGCGGAAGCTAGATATTTTACTTCATAACTTGTTAAATATGGATTTTTTTTTTTTTTTTACACAAACACATCACTTTACTTCAGAAGGACTTTATTAACCCCCCGGAGCCGTGTAGAGTACACGTTTATGATGGATGGATGTGGATGGAAGCACTTTCTTCAGCTCATACTCGTTCAGCTCGGATTCATCAGGATATTTATTAATATTTCTCTGTGTTCATCAGAAAAAAAAAAGTCATATACACCTAGGATGGCTTGAGGGTGAGTAAAGCTTGGGCTAATTTTCATTTGAAAGTGAACTAATCCTTTAACTTTTAAAGATCTGATCACGTAAATCACAGCTAAAAATCACGAACTAAAATAGCTTCCTGTTTATTTGTCACACATGGTAGGTCAGATCAAGCATATTGCATTGTGGGATACATTGATTAACAATATAATAAAAATCAAGAAAATTGAAAATATTTGTGAGATTATGCTAAACATTATCAAATAAAACATTACAGTGAAATTCAGTTTTTTGGGGTTTTTTTTTTTTTTTTTTGGACTAGAGGAATTATCTTCCTTTCTACTGGCCGCAAAACGCCTCTCAATAAGAGAGTTGGAAGATTATATTGAATTATTTATGAGTGAAATAACAGGGTTGAGTCCCAGCCTCTCTATTTCATGTTACATGTAATTCTCTGCCATATTTATTACGGTCCTAGACTGTCAACCCCTCTGCGGACAGGCCAGATCTTGACATGCTTCAAAGGTGCAGTAAATTTTTGAACAGGCTGCAGCTCGCCTGTGACAATACACACACCCGTAGTTACTGACAGCCATGGTGTTTTCTGAGTCATGTCTGCGGCCTGCAAGTTTGACAAATCTGACAGGAAACACTCCTCACACTGAGAGAAAATACCAGCCCCAGGGCCACAAACAAGAGTCGGTGGAATATTACAAAGATAATCCAGGAAATGTATTGCTGAAAAGAGAATAAAGGAGGGCGAATATGAACAGGTTAGTGATAAACAGTGGCACACTTACATGGGTGAGCAGTAAGACATTACACTTGCATAACAACTCAGCGGAGCTGCCAGGGACATTTGTGTGTGTGAATAGCGGGATGTGGCCGGAAGCAAAATTACAGTGCACAGTTTTGTTGAAACGTACATTATATGATCAAATGTTTTAGTTCAAATAGACTACAAATTTGGAACAAACTCAATAAAAATCTAAATTAGGATGACTCCAATAAAGTGCAACACATATTGTAAATAAAATGCAAAATAAAAAAATAAAAAACCCACACACACTAATCAAGCACTGTAATTTACATTTTTATATGTATGATTTTAATGAGTCTAATTGAACCAAATTGCTCAAATGAATCAGACTTCAGATTCAACTCTGAATTCACTCTGTCCTTCCTTCCTTCCACGCTTCTTTCCTTCCTTACGCACTTCTTTCCTTCCTTACGCACTTCTTTCCTTCCTTACGCACTTCCTTCCTTCCTCACGCACTTCCTTCTTTTCGCGTTTTCTTCCTTACGTGCTTCCTTACGCACTTTCTTCCTTACGCGCTTCCTTACTTCCTTACGCACTTCCTTCCTTCCTTACGCACTTCCTTCCTTACTTACGCACTTCCTTCCTTCCTTTGTTATGTGCTTCCTTACGCACTTCCTTTCTTCCTTACGCACTACCTTCCTTCCTTACGCACTTACTTCCTTCCTTACGCACTTCCTTACGCACTACCTTCCTTACATGCTTCCTTACGCACTTCCTTCCTTCCTTAGGCACATCCTTCCTTCCTTACGCACTTCCTTTCTTCCTTACGCACTTCCTTCCTTCCTTACTAGGACTGGTGTTGTGCTGAATTTTGACTACCTGTCAAATTATTACCCCCCTCCTTGAAGTCAATACCTGATTGCCTAATACTAACCCCACCCCTAATTTTAACCACACCCCCACACCACACATGTATAATAGGGGTGTAATAATCTGGCAAGGGTCAGAATTTGCCACAACACTGGCAACAGTAAAGGCTTAATTGCCTCTGTAGTAGAGCCTAGATCTGGGAATGGAAAGCAGGCCAAGATTGCTACAGTAGATGTCAAGGACCTGTTTGGTTTGTGAGAGGAGATAATTTCTGAGAGGTAAGACGTCATAGATGGAAAAAGCTTGATTTGCTTTTCAAAAGTTTAGGTTGTAGTCAAAGAGAACCCCTAGGTTTTTTGCGCAAGTAGTAATGTAAGAAGAAAAGATTGTAATTGTAAAAGTGTAATGAGATCTAGATATTAGAGCTTCATAATAAGCGAAACAAATGTTGCTTCTCAAATTCAGGCTCAATTCACCACCATTATATAATTTTCTCAGAGCAAACAAAACAAATGCCTTGATGCAGTTTTATATGGCAGCCTATGCATAAACATGGAGTATTCTGTCAAGACTGAGAGAGAGCGAGATGCCATTTCAGAGAACGAGGGGAGCAAATTCAGCTCATCTAAACAAGAATAGCAGCAGCGGTGGCATATCCTCTCCCACAGAGGCAGAACTCAACTAAGCAGAGCTGAATTTCATGGTGCAGTTATTACCAAAGGTCCATCAGATTTGCTGGTCTTGACCCATACACTGGTCTCACACCAGATAAGGTTGCCTAGTGGCATTTTTGTGTGTGTTCAGCTTGCTCTCAGTGAGTCAGGCCCTCTGAGAGCTGAAAAGCCACTGCAGTGGTTTGGGACCTTTGTTCAGGTCCGTCCGGTCATGTGATCAAAGCCTTTTGGAGAGGGCTGACTCATCCATGCCCACTCATGTGACTGGTCATCACAACATAACAACTCTGTTATGTCACAAAAAAGACACACAGTCACTCTGACAAAAAACAAAAAAAAAAAACCCCAATGATTCTAAATATGATTCATGTGACCAGTTGAATCTTTAATTAGACTCTACTGATGGGATCCTGAGATATTTGTAGAAAGATGACGTTAAAGAAAAACATCTAACAGACTGGATTTTGTCATTTGACAGTTGGCAGGTTTTTTCCCCGTACAAAAAGTTTACAAATCAAGTACTGCATATAATAAACACAGAAGTACATGTACAGTGCACAAACTCAGAGGGAAAAAATGAACGTGTGTCTCTAATGGTTCTCACAAAATGTCTTAGGAGAAATAAAACAGAAACAAATAAGGCAATTGCATATAGAGTGCATATAAATTAGATCAAATGAACAGTGAACTATATGTTTTGAAATGATGCAAAATTAGAGAATATGATTCTTGATTACTTACATTTCTTCTAAAAAAAAATAATAAAAAATTCTAGTCTATTAACCCACTAGTTATTTAAAAATATAGCAAATAAAGATGTTTGCAAATGTAAAAAGATGTATCCAAAGAAAGCTGATTGAAAACATTGAATGTGAATTTACAGTACAATGTGTAAATAAATGTAATAAATGTAATTTTTAACAAGAAAATTGAAATTTTGTGATGGCAAACTTCAAACGATTGTATGAAAACAGGTGATGTATTAAAAAAAAAAACGCTTGGGTATTTTTAATGTTTTTGAAAGTAGTCTCTTATGTTCACTGAGGCTGCATTTATTTGATCAAAAATACAGTAATATTGTGAAATATTATCACAGTTTAAAATACGTGGTTTCTATTTGAATATATTTTAAAATGTCATTTATCCCTGTGATGACAAAGCTGAATTTTCAGCATCATTACTCCAGTCTTTAGTCACATGATCCTTCAAAATCATTCTGATATGTTGATTCGAAAACAGTTGTGCTGAATAATAAGCTTTTGGAAATCATGAGTTTTTCCCCTTCTTTGATGATTAGAAAGTTCAAACTAAACTGCAATTGAAATAGTTTTTTTTTTTTTTTAATAACAGTGTAAAGTCAGTTTTGATCCATTTAATACATCCTAGACTGGTGATGGATCCATTTAATGCATCCTAGACTGACGATAGATGGATGGATGGCACTTGAACTGCTCTTTCTGGCTTCATTGTCAATTTTACACTTAAAACAGAGTTCTGAATCCAGAACAAACCACTCTGCTACAGGAAATCAATCTCATTTTTAAACAATTATATAATACTATTTGAACTTCCCTCTGAAACAGTGACGTGGGCTTGCTGACGTGGGGTAATGTGGTCGAGCCCCCGCAGGGCTGAAGTGGTTGTCGTGGCAGGTGGCGGAAGATCTGCTATGGGGTTGTGCTGCAATAATTACACAAATAAGCTTCTCTGCCCATGTTTGCTCCAGACAGACGCATTCAGGTTTTATTGGATCTGACCATGAAAGGGCCTTCTGCCTAATGAGGAACAGGAGCCGTGTGTGTGTGTACTTTTACGACTATCTTTGTGAGGACCAGTTTGAGTTTTAGACAGTCAAAAAGTGAGTAAATTGAGGACATTTTGGCCGGTCCTCACTTTCTGAGAGCCCTTTAAAGGACTTGGTTTTAGGGATAAGGTTATAATTAGGTTAAGGGTAGGTTTAAAGTAAGGGTTTGGGTTAGTCAGGGCACTTAGTTTTGATGGGTAAGGTTAGGATAAGGAGTTAGAGATTACATTGTGTCAATGATAGTCCTAACAAATACAGTTGTACAAGAATGTGTTTGTGGGGGATTACTAAGCAATAGTGTGGAGACAAAATTGTCCCAGAACTTTGTTAAAGCTGATAAAAAACCTTCAGCGACATACAAGATGGAAAGTTTTCTTTTAGGGCAGGGTTAGAATTCATCTAGAATTAGTCATAAAGCTTTATATGATAACAATGATGGTATTAGTGTGGTACAAATCACATGCTCAAAGTTTCATTGATGTGAAATCAAGGGAATGATTAACACACACACCGGATGTTCATGGGGACATTCCATGCACATAAATATTTTTATACTGTACAAACTGAATATTCTATCCCCTAACCCTACCCCTAAACCTACCCATGACAGAAAACTTTCTGCATTTTTACATTAAAAAAAAAAAAAACCTTCACTTAGTTTGATTTATAAGCTGTTTTCCTCATGGGGACCAAAAAATTACCCCACAAGGACAAGGATTCGGATATTGCCATCTTTGTAGGGAATGTTTGTCCCGGTAACGTAAGGTTTACCAGGGCCACACACACACACACACACACACACTTGGGCTGAAGACTTTGAAGTGAAAAATAAACAGAGGTGTGACAGTAAAGAGGATGACGGTGTTATAACATTTTACGAAATATGAAAGCTGAGAAATGTTCAGCTAAAAAGTGAGAGCATATATATTTAACAAAGGGGCTAAAGGAAGAAAGAGAGAGAGAGTAGGAATGTGTTGGTGTTTCTCCAGGCATGCTGGCATGGAAAAGCCAAGTAATTACTGAGACAGAAACCACACTTCTGTCCCACACTCCTGAGAGCGTGGGACGCACACACACACACACACACACACCCACGCGCACACACACACACACACACACACACACACACACACACACCACAAAACGAACAACTATTAAAATGACTAAGTGACTCACAAAACTACTGAAAGGTCTGTAACATTAAAGCCCTTTTAAATAATCATTTACAGCATGTGCATGTGACAGAATACACAGTGGCCAACATACACTCTTAAGAATAAAGGTTCTTTATTGGCATCAGTGGTTCCATGAAGAACCTTTAACATCCATGAAACCTCCATTCCATTGCAAAAAAAAAAAAAAAAGTTCTTTAGATTAAAGACAAAACATGGTTCTTTTAAAAACTGATCACTGAAAGGTTCTTTGGGGAATCAAAAATGGTTCTTCTGTGGAATCTTGCAAAAAAAAAAAAAAAAAAAACACCTTTAGAAACCTTTATTTTTAAGAATTTATTTAGACACAAAAATGATGAGTGACTCTGCAACAATATATCAAACCAAGTCGCATCTGAAAACAAATAATACCAGAGTTCTCAGAACTAATTTCACTGTCTGAGCCATTTACTTTCAACCAACTGGTCTCAAAATTATTTTTAGTGGGTGCATGAAGGCAGTTGCCCTTAAATTTACACAGTAGCAGAGTAACCACAGTGGTAGTTCATCACATTAACTATGATACACTAACATTTGACAACCAGAAAGGGTCCAAAAACATTGTCATGTATCTAATGCAATGACATTCGTACATGTTAAAGTGTGGCTTACGTGTCCAGATACAAAGCAGCAGCGGGAAGAGTCCTGCCAAATAAACCCCGGGTTCAAAGAATTCATTACTGTAGTTGACTCCGCATCTCAACTCAGAGTCCTGGGGTATAAACCTAACAGCCTGGAATCCCAACATACACATGTTAATTTGATGAAATGAGTACAAACAGTAGCATAAGGATTCTTAATTAATTTCCAAACAGTCTGTTTGTGTTTGCTCTGGTTGGGCATTATGGTCTTAAATCGTGACTTGACTCCCTTATTACAAAACTTTCCAAACGGTTGAGATGTTCGTTAATGAGAAAAGTTAACAGCAGTTAAAAAGTTAAAAGTTAATTTATTTATTTTATTTATACCTCAAAGATATCTCTTTTAATGAAAACAGGTCATTTGTTAATCACTGGAAATGATTTATGTTGGTTTCATGTACTACCATGTAAAGGTTTGGGGTCGGTAAGATTTTTAAATATTTTTGAAAGAAGTCTCTTATGCTCACCTTGCAATTTAAAAGAATGTTTTCTATGAAAGCTTTAGCGTAGGTTGTACCAAGAAGACTCTAATGCCACGTCATTCATACATACTCATAGGTCTGGCCAATCACTGCTTTACACCTGGAGTATATAAGCACTGAACTCTCTGTTTCACGTTCGCAGTTGATGACCCTGACGTTCCCCTCCATCCTCCCCACCACTACCAGGTTGGCCCTGTCCATCCTTTCCACCACCACCAGGTTGGCCCTGTCCATTCATCGGGGGTAGGCTCCACCCCTGCCTGCCCCTGATTCAGGCAGGATCAGCCGAATCTGCATCCCCCAGGATTCGGAATAAGGACTGGGCCTACGCCAAAACAATTATACAACTAAACATGAATTATTGTCGCTCACTACCATCTGTTAATATATTATGGAATAAATACCAAGCAAACGTTCACTGCCCTCTGAGTCTTTCTGATAGAAATTTTTAATATAGTTTACATGCAATTTTCAGCATCATTACTCCAGACTTTAGTGTCACATGATCCTTCAGAAATCATTGTAAGATGTTGATTTGCTGCTTAAGAAACATTTCTGATTATTATCAGTGTTGAAAACAATAATTTGAACTTGTGATAGATATTTTTCCTGCTTTGATTCTTTGACGAATAGAAAGTTCCAAACAGCTGCATTTGAAATAGAATTTTTAAACAATGTAAAAGCCTTTACTGTCACTTTTGACTTATTTAATGCATTCTTACCGAATAAAAAAACACTTATTGTTCATAAAAAAAAAAAAATAAAAAAAAAAACATCTTTCCAAGATTTTTGAATAGTGTATGTTTTGAAAACTGTTCAAGAAAAATGTGGTGCAATATTTTTCTTGAATACATGTGAATGTAAACAACTTATTATTTTCACATGTATTCATTCAAAATAAAATAAAAATATTAATTAGTACATAAATAAATTTGGGGAGTAACACTATATGATATTTTACAACCTGATGCATAAAATAAATTAAACAAAATGAATGCTTATCATAAATATTGACCCACAGGTTGAGTTTACAAAAAATGTGCGTTAGAGACTTCGGTCTTTAGCATCCTTGTTAGCACGCCCGCCTCCCATGCCGGAGACGCCGGTTTAAATCCCGCTTGGAGCGTGTCGAATAGTATTGGTTACATTTGGCGCCATGACCCGGATAGGAGTGAGGTTTAGGGAGTGAGCGTAACGGAGGCAAGCTAGTAGGAGTTCTGTGAGTAAACCTCACTACCCTGGCCTCAAGAGGTGTGCTAGAGACTTCCAGTCTTTAGCGTCCTTGTTAGCACACCCGTCTCCCATGCTGGAGGTGCCGGTTTGAATCCCATTTTTTAGCGTGTCGAATAGTATTGGATACATTTGGTGTCATGACCCAGATGGGAGTGAGGTTTAGGGGAGTGAGTATAACGGAGGCAAGCTAGTAAAGGCTGTGCATGTAAACCTCACCCCCTGGCCTCAAGAAGTGTGCTAGCGACTGACGCTAGAGACTTTGGTCTTTAGCATCCTTGTTAGCATTCCTGCCTTCAATGCCAGAGATGCTGTTTTGAATCCTGCTTGGAGCGTTTCGAATAGTATTGGTTACATGTGGTTCCGTGACCCGGGTAGGAGTGAGGTTTAGGGGGGTAAGTGTAACGGAGGCAAACTAGTAAGATCTGTGCGTGTAAACCTCACTCCCTGGCCTCAAGAAGTGTGTTAGCGACTGATGCTAGAGACTTAGGTCTTTAGCATCCTTGTTAGCATGCCTGCCTCCAATACTGGAGGTGCCGGTTTGAATCCCGCGTTTTAGCGTGTTGAATAGTATTGGATACATTTGGTGCCGTGACCCGGATGAGAGTGAGGTTTAGGGGAGTGAGTGCAAAGCTAGTAAGAGCTGTGCATGTAAACCTCACTCCCCTGGCCTCAAGAGGTGCGCTAGAGACTGCTGTCTTTAGTGTCCTTGTTAGCGTGCATCCCTCCCATGCCAGAGACACCAGTTTGAATACTGCTCAAAGCGTGTCGAATAGGACCAGTTACATTTGGTGCTGTGACCTGGATGGGAGTGAGGTTTAGGAGGTTGAGTGTAACGGAGGCAAGCTCGTAAGAGCTGTGCGTGTAAACCTCACTCCCCTGGCCTCAAGAGGCACGCTAAAGACTGCGGTCTTAGCATCTTTGTTAGCACGCCAGTCTCCCATCCAGGAGTTGCAGGATCGAATCCCGCTCAATGCGTGTCGTATAGGACCAGTTACATTTGGTGCTGTGACCCAGATGGTAGTGAGGTTTAGGGGGGTAAGTGCTAGTCAGAGCTGTGTGAGTAAACCTCACTCTCCTGGCCTCAAGAGGTGTACTAGACACTGTGGTCTTTAGTGTCCTTGTTAGCACGCCTGCCTCCCATGCTCAGAGTGGGTGGAGTAGGACCCGTTACATCTATACCAAACAGTTGACCGTTTAAGGGTTAAGAGGGAACATACAACTGGAAAGAAAGACGACACAGGGACAGGTAGGAAAAGTTAGAGAGAAGAGGACCACAGTATTGGTTTCTCACAAGTTGTCTACTAGATATTGTTAATGACTTGCTGACATTTTGATAAATGGATATTTCATCACATCTCCTACATGGCACTATAAAAAGCTTGATGAATCTAAGTGTTTGTGCCAAACGGTCTGCCAAGCTCAGTCGAATTAAATACACATCTAAACCATTGAGAAGGATCTACAAATAAGTGTCATATGCCTTTACTATGTTCATCTCAAGATGCTGTAACAAGAAAGAGCTGTTGAGGCCTTTTGTTCTCAATTAAAGAAAATGTTTTCATGGGAAAATCTTTTTCATAAGAGATGTACACTTACGAAAAATCCACCACACACCACAGTTTTAGCAGAACACGACATGTTTCCTGAATGACTGAACAAAGGTCTGCCACAAGCTAATGACCTCTGTAAAACCATAAAGCCAGGCGGTCTGAATGTTCATGAGAATTGGTTTTTAAGAGTGGAATAGCACAACACTGAGACACAGCAACATTAAGTGCATTAGGTATCGTTTCTACCTGCATTTATGCCACACGATTCAGTCAGAGCCAAGGAAAATGGGGGAAATGAAGCAACAATTTTGGTTCAAACTCTTGAGAAAAAAACATTAAGAGTCTGTTATTAACCCTCTGTTGTTGGTCTTAAAGGCATGTTGCATAATTACGGATACTTCAGGCAGCAGGTTGAATGCCATTCAGAATTGAGAAGTACATTTACATGCCTCAATTTAAAAACACTGAATTTGAATTGAATTTGAGTTGATGAAGCAAACAGAATTCAGAATGGCAAGTGGAATTTGAATAAAAACTCCTGACAAACTTTGAATGTTGGCTTGACAGACAGACGGACAGATGAATGGATGGATAGACATTTTTAAATCACAGACTACAGTTACTTTCTTATTGTTTGCATGATTGCATGCTATTCTCAAAATGGAAGTAAATTATTCAGAATTCATTGATTGTCCTATTACTACTACTTTTTTTAATTTATTTTATTTCTTCTTCCTTTCTAAAAAGCCCTACTACTTATATATGTCCAGAAGGTCTTCTAGTTTTGTGGAACTACACACACAGACCAGCCACTACTAGTCATGAACCTGAAATCATTGAAAATTGAGACCCACACAGCATTTATCACTGGATTTACATAATCATTTCACTTTTATGAAGTGTTTTCTCAACATTGCACATTGCATATCTAATCAGCTCCTGACAAACACATTAAGTATTTGAATTATCACTCAGTGAGTCATTTAACCATGTCTTTGGTATGCGCTTGTCTTTCAAACACCTTAAAATGTACAAATTCACATCATTTCATATTTATATGCAATTCAGGGATTCCCCAATTTTTTTTGTCAGCTGAACTTCTTTGACATAATATATTTACTTGAGGTATATCCTGAGATTTTAAGTTAATAATGATTTAATTAATAACTTTTCCTTAAAATTACAAACAGCCTACAGTTCCATCACAAACTCCAGTCTGGGAAACCCTGACTTAATGTAAGATTTAATGCACTTCATGTTTTTGATAACAATATATCAATACCAATCAATTTATATCAATACCATACAAGTTTAAATCAATGTGATAAATGAGTTAGGTCAAAAGTAACCAAAAAGTAATCAAAAAGTAGTCCGATTATAATACCTTAAATGTGTAATGTAATGGATTACGTTACTAACTACAATTTCTATCGTGTAATTTGGGATCAGTGACCTACAGTACTACAGTTTCTAAGTAATCTACCCAGCACTGTGAAATACCTGTGTTGATTTTCCTTCAATTACAATTCAGTAAATTCTTCTTCTTTCCATTCTAATGAATTGAAAGTGGTGAGTAAGTGAGTGAGTGAGCTTCAGGCAGGATGGCTGATCTTTCTCAGTATTGATTGGAGGGTGTCTCCAGCCCTGAGGGGGGTTTGGCTTTTCTGCCCCTGCATTCTTAAACACACTGGATCAATAAGACCCCAAACCCCCATCTTCTGCACTCACGTATGCATGTATACACATGGGAATGTACAGTTATTAGCTCACACATATATGAAGAGGTGGATGAATAAATAGACTACGTAAAGATAGATGTGTCAGACTTTCATCTCCATTTCAGAGCGAACTGTCCAACAAGCCTCTGCTCATGAGCTGCAAAGAGAGGAAGACAAGGAAAAAGAATCAAAGAGAAAGAGAAGCTGTGTATCTCCTATGAAAGATCTCTTTCTTTTAATTCTGCACAACTCTGTGTACACACTAACCATTCATGTGTGTTTAATGGGCTCTTTTGTACTGGGAGAACTGGGAAAATTTACAAAACTACAGTGGCTGGATCCACAGAGTGGAGAACCACTGATATCTGATCCCCTTTGAGCTGAAACGATGCAGGGAATTCAGACTTTCAAAGACATATTGAAGAAGAAAGACGTTCAAACATTGATTCATGTTTAGCGAGTAATATTTAAAAATAGATGCTTACAAGCTTTGAGGAAGGGGACCTCGTTAATGACCACTGAGTCACGAATCGGTTAATATGTAAAATGAGTTCTTAAATAGTTTTAGACTCCCTAAGGATTATTTCATTTACAAGATGTGAGACATTTCTCACATGAATTTCTCGAGAGAGAGAGGTTATGAGGGGGGAAAACTTGGGAGATGCTGCAGGGCTTGTGGGAAAAGTGTAGAAAATAGTTCAGAGATGCTTTACAGTCATCAATTGAAATAAATTTCCATACATTAGAAGCAATTCACAAGAGAAAAATATTCAGTTGTCTTTGCATATTAAACACTACATGACTCCTGAGGAATTTGTTCTTTCTTTCTTTCTTTCTTTCTTCCTTACTTTCGTTCTCACTTGAATCTAGACATTAGTCAGTACAGCATGCATCCTCCATTAAACAATCCCAGAATGCGTTGCAAACAATGATTGACTGTCGCACAACCAAAGATGGTCTTATTATTGAGAGATATGAGGGCTCTACTATTGGAAAAAAGCGAACCAATCACATTACATTAAAACAGTGTAAACTCTAAAAATAGATAAATCCAAACTGCATGTTTAAGAGCAAACATGTTGAAGATAAGCAGATGGGCTGTTGATTCATTAAATGATAAGACGTTTTCCCATAAAAGCAGTTTATTCAGCATAGTAAAGCCTCTCCTCCATTGACATCCATTTAAAAAAACGGACTCGTGTCTCCTTCCCTGCGTACCGCAGCATTAGCAGGCATTACACTTTTTTCAGCTAAGGTTGCAGGCACAGGATTGTTGTGATTTATTTATGTAAAATTCAGCACAGATACTTCTTTTGAAGATACAAAGCTCAGTTTACAATCATTAATTGAGTATTATGAACAAAGAAAAATTGCAACAAAGGGGGCGAGGCCATGTTGGGCTGCTTTAGAGAAGAGGAAGAGTTGTTGTAGTAGAGTGTTGTTACCATGCCATCATTTTATGACTGCTTCACAAACAAGGGTCAAATCAATGAATTTGCACCAAAGATTAACATGACGGCACATGCTAGTCGATGGGTTGAATCAACTCCACAGCAACTACATCATTTTATCCACTAACCGTTCAGAAACGTCCAGATGCGTTCTAAAAATTGTAACTTCTTCCTGAGTCTCTCCATCAGTGTCCGAATCTGGTTTGAACAATGTAAGGCTGAACACCGTTACTGAGAGTCTTTAATTTGGCTGCGTGAGATTCTCCAGCTTTGTTGTTGTTGAGCAACCGAAGCAAGAGCTGTTAAAGCTCCGCCCTCTTTTGGAAAGTGGGCAGGGAGCAGCAGCTCATTTGCATTTAAAGGAACACACACAAAAATGGCGTTTTTGCTCACACCTAAATAGGAGCGAATTTTAATTTAACCAACAGAAACTACAAATATGTTACCTGAACCACATTAATTATCTAAGAAAAAATGTTGTGATAACAAATCATGAAAATATTTTTTTACAGTGTAAGTAAATTATCAAACATCATTACATTCTTTTTATAACTGAAAATTTTGGACATTTATTACTTAATTTAACACAATTACATGATTAGATGGTTGTGAATACGTGATTTTGTAGGAATTGTAATCAGGCGCTAAAGAGTGTAGAGTGTAAATTATACTTTAAAATGTATTAAAATAGAGACCAGTTATTTTAAATTGTCATAAAATTTTACGTTACAGTTTTTACTGTATTTTTGATCAAATAAACTGACTTTTGACCGACCTCAAACTTTGAATGGTAGAGTAAATGTAATATTTTCACAGAAATATTTTAATCTTTGCAAGAAAAAAGTTTTTTATATTTGGAGCTTGATTTGCCCACATCTTGATGGTCCAATTGGTGGACCAGCATGGACACGCTCTTCACCAGCAAAAGTTATCTGATTTAACTTGTTGACCAGCATGGTCTTTTTGGTAAAGCAGGATGACTATTGTAGACTTGCTGGATGCTGGTCTTACGGGTAATATCAGGTCTCAAAAATGGAATTTTTGATCCTGCAGTCTGATTTTATTTTTATCCCTCTTCAAAGATAAAACAAAAACACAATAAATCATTGTTGTTTATATTAGAAAAAGACACATAACTTTTGTTCATATTAGAAAAGAACAGGGAAAACTATTTCTATTTTGCTGTCTACCTTTGTCAAGATAATATATCATTCATGTCTCTTTTGCTCTCTCTCTCTCTCTCTCGTCTTTAATCTCAGTTGTCTCCACAGAGCCTTCATCCGGTCATAATGAGCCCATATTGAGCCGAATCGTTCTGGGCCGCTCCTGTACTGTATATTACCGAGTGTCTGCATTCCACAGAGTGATAGACGGATATAGAGATGATCACACACACCCACACTCACTTCTTCCTATTTCTCTGCTTCAAAAGCTCTTCCAATCCCTCTGTCTGTTTTCATTTAATAAACTTCAGAATATGTCCACATTCCCGTGGGATAGACTTTTATTATATTGCTTTGGACGCGGCTCATCACAATCCATGTTTATTTCCGTTTGCCCCTCAAATACTCATATATGAATTAATAGTTCAACCCTCCAGCCACTGCAGAGACTGAGAGCGAGACACGTAAAGGAAAAAAATAGATAAAGTTTAAGTGCATCATCTCTACACCATTCTACAGCTCTTTACTTCTGGTCAGCTTCACTCATGAGCTCATTGCTCTCTGAATAGATCCAAAGGAAAGTTAGCTAAGGAGACATAAAGGATATTTCATCCAAAAATAAACATTTTATCATCATACTCACCCTCATGTTTTTCCAAACCCAGAGGATGTTCTTTCTTTCGTAGAGCACAAAAAGAGATTGTAGAATGTCCAAGATGCATTTTTCCATAATGGAAATAAATGGTAAGACTTTATTTTGATGGTCCACTTTAGACATTCTACTAACTACTTGTCAACTACAATCAGAATTCCGGAAATGTTGGGATGTTTTTTAAATTTGAATAAAATGAAAACGTCTCGGGTTACTTGTGCTCGAAGTTCCCATGAAAGGGAATGTCTCGGGTTACTTGTGTAACCCTGGTTCCCTGAATAGGGAACGAGACACATCCCAATGCGTCTCGACGCAGCTCGAAGTTCCCATGAAAGGCCAATGAGCCAATATTTTATTCACAATAGGACATAGATAACATAACAAATGTTTAAACTGAGAAATTTTACACTTTTATCCACTAAATGACCTCATTTCAAATATGATGCCTGCTACAGATCTCAAAAAAATGGCACAGGAGCAACAAATGGCTGAAAAAGCAAGAACTTTTGAAAAGATTCAGCTGAGAGAACATCTAGCAGCTAATTAAGTTAACTGATATCAGATCTGTAACATGATTAGCTATACAAGTCTTAGAGAGGCAGAGTCTCTTAGAAGTAAAGATGGCTCTCCAATCTGTGAAAGAATGTGTAAAAGGACTGTGGAATACTTAAAAAAAAAAATGTTCCTCAACGTCAAATTGCAAAGGCTTTGCAAATCTCATCATCTACAGTGCATAACATCATCAAAATATTCAGAGAAACTGGAGAAATCTCTGTGTGTAAGGGACAAGGCCGAAGACCTTTGTTGGATGCCCGTGGTCTTCGGGCCCTCAGACGACACTGCATCACTCATCGGCCTGACATTACTAAATGGGCCCTGGAATACTTCCAGAAACCACTGTTGTTAAACACAATCCGCCATGCCATCTGCAGATGCCAACTAAAGCTCTATCATGCAAAAAGGAAGACATATGTGAACATGGTCCAGAAGCACTGTTGTGTCCTGTGGGCCAAAGCTCATTTAAAATGGACTGTTTCAAAGATGAGTCCAAATTTGACATTCTTGTTGGAAATCACGGACGCTGTGCCCTCCGGGCTAAAAAGGAGGGAGACCTTCCAGCGTGTTATCAGCGTTCAGTTTAAAAGCCAGCATCTCTGATGGTATGGGGGTGCATAAGTGCATACGGTATGGGCAGCTTGCATGTTTTAGAAGGCACTATGAATGCTAAAAGATATATAAAGGTTTTTGAGCAACATATGCTCCCCTCCAGACAACGTCTATTTCAGGGAAGGCCTTGTGTATTTCAGCAGGACGATGCAAAACCTCATACTGCAACTATTACAACAGTATGGCTTCATCGTAGAAGAGTCCGGGTGCTGAATTGGCCCGCTTGCAGTCCAGATCTTTCACCTACAGAGAACATTTGGTATACACCAAATCTCCAGAAACTCGTTACCTCGATGCCCAGACATCTTCAAACTGTTTTAAAAAGAAGAGATGCTACACCATGGTAAACATGCCCAGATCCCAACTATTTTGAGACCTGTAGCAGACATCAAATTTGAGTGCATAAAATTGTAAAATTTCTCAGTTTAAACATTTATGTTATCTATATTGTGAATAAAATATTGGCTCATGAGATTTGAAAGTCTTTCAGTTTTCATTTTATTCAAATTTAAAAAACATTTCCAGAATTCGGGTTGTAACTCTCATTATAGTATTAGTAGACTGTCTGCTTAATATCTGCGAACACTTTATTTTAATGCTTCCCTAACAGACATTCTAACTTTGGAAGTAACTTTGGAACTTATTTTGACCTTTACCCTAACCTAACAGTCTACTTGACTGACAGTCTACAGTTAGTTGACATATAGTTCCAAATTAATGAGAGTTAGTTGGCAGTTGTAGTAGTTAGTAGTTGCAAAGTTGCAAATTAACCAATGCCCACCTGTCCATAAAACATGGCCAATACTAGTATGTAGATGGCGTACTGGGTCATCCACAAAACACACAACTCTACAACACTACAACAATACAATAACATTAAACAAAAATGTAACACAAAACCCTAATTTGCATTATTGATTAAAAAAAAATTAAAAAAAGAAAAGATAAATAAAATATAATCATATGCAGTGTTAGGGAAAGTTACTTTTAAAAGTAATATGCTGCAATATTGCGTTACTCCCTAAAAAAGTAACTAATTGTGTTACTTACTTTTTATGGAAAGTAAAGTGTTTTTTTCAACTGGGCTGGGCTTGCTTGCTCGAAAAAAAAACTAAAATTCAGTTTTTGCCAAATGTAAAGGCCTTTTCACACCAAAAGTGAAGTGAATAAGCCTCAGGCTGAAGGAAATGCAATTCATGCCCGTACAGTAGAGGGCGCAGCTCAAACAAACCTTTCAGCTGTGCTGCCATTCTGGATTACAGAAGAATAGGACACCGGAGAAGAAAGTTCAGCACTCTCGCTGCATCCAAAATGGAATACTTCCCTACTATATAGTATGCGTAAAACAGTACGCCAAAAGAGTAGTATGTCCAAATACATAGTAGTCTACTGACCTACTAATGAGCTACTTCTTCTGCCAAGATTTTAGTGCGCAAACGACAGACACTATCAGATTAGGCCATGGGAGAGGATTTATAAATGGCAGCAAAGACTATAGAATAACACAAGACACTTGTATTGTTTTGAATGGGAGAAAGTGCAACGTGCAATACGGCGGAATAAGTCCCGCCTTCTAAATAAGAGCCAATCACAGATTGCTAAAGTCATTGCGTTACTGCAGCAGCTGTTAGAAGCTCCGGTTCCTATATAAACATTCAGATGCACGCCTCCAAAATGAGACACAAGAGACGTGCATTTAAGACTGCGCATGCGCATTCGCTTGATCAGGCCTGAATGATACCGTTTTTTGACATGATTCAAGTGTTTAGAAACAAAATTTATGAGACAGTTGTTGTCAGATTTCATTGGTGATTTCAAATATGAAATTTAATCGAATGTTGGCAAACAGCTTTGGAGAATTTGATGTTTCCCCATTCAAAGAGACAGGAGCTGCACTTGAATGTCCGAGAGGAGTTTCAAAGATGGCCGCCGAGTGAAATGACTTATCTTAAAAGGACTTTGATGGCAGTGAAGTGACGCAAATGAAGCTGGTAGGTCATATGACAGTAACAGGATGTAGTACGTTCGAATTTCATTCATATTCATACTATATAGAACATAATTTTTTAGCAGTTGTGAAGTAAATTCTAATTCAAATGTAATACCTACTCAGTATGTGATTTCGAATGCAGCGTCTTATATTACAGCTATAAAAAATAAAAACAGAAAGAAACAAAAATGTGAAGTTTATCTAAAGTCATTTTTGTTTATTATTCATATGGTTTAATTGGATTATCAGAGGTCATTAGCAAAGACATTCCAGTTAATAAAGTAAAGTATTTTTAACACATTTAATTATTGCCGGTTTAAATAATATTCTGAGTGAGATGAGTAAATGCATTTAGTCTTTTAGTAGAACTACAATAACCATCACATTTACACAGCGTACACAACGCCTCTGCACTTTCTTTCAACATGGGAACAGGAGAGGTGTCAAAGAATGGGAAAGTAACTTGTGTTACCTATTTGAAAAAGTAACAGATATTTTGTTGTAAATTTAAAATGCATTACTTTACTAGTTACTTGAAAAAAGTGATTATGTAACTAGCGTTACTTGTAATGTGTTACCCCCAACAATGATCATATGTAATGTGTCAGGTAGGGACATCTGGGAATATCCTTTTTACTTCCAAAGTACATATAATGTGATATGAACATTTTTTTAACTATATGGTAAGGTAACTTACTGTAACTTTACTGTAGCATTTTTACAGTATTCTTCTTTTTTTTTTTTTACAGTGAAACTTGGCAAATCTAAACAAAGTTTGAGACATTATTGAAATCTCTTTTGATAATAAGATTACTAGGGTCTTTTCTCACAGTAGAAATTCTCACAAATAAACAGTTGATATATTAAAGAGGTGTTTTTTTTCCCTATGGGAAGATCTGAATGTTCTGCCTTGTGGCAACATAATGTGCACACTGGACAGAGGGCATCTAAATTATAAATCAAAGTAAAACTGCACACAAATATTTGGAATGCAGAAATAAAGCATGTGATTTTCCTCTGAGTTATGCCTACCACAGTCTCTCTCTCCATTCCTTCCTCCATCACGGAGGATCCAAAGCCCCGGATGGATTCTAAGTCATAAATACTCATTAGTTAGTTGAGTCCAAACGCGGTTAGTTCTTGATCATGTCATGATCTCCAGCCCAGCTGTCTCAATGTGGTTCTGGACTCAAGAGAGTTCAGCTTACTGGATCTGACTGGAATTAAGGCGATGTTGACGAAACAGAGTGGAGACAGAGAAAGTGAGACAGTGTTTTGGTGAATCTCCAGGGGAGTTTAAGTTCATGTTTATATTCACTAGAATTGTCTTACTCATATTTTTGTGTGAATAGGAGCTGTCTGAAAAGTGGAGAGCACATATTCTAAATCTCTCATCGCAGCCCGTTGCCAAGGACACACTAATATATATAATTTGAAAACTTTAATGTCACCATGACATAAAAATTAACAATTCTTATTTTTTATGGCATATTGCATCACTTATTTGATTTATCTGTGCATATCATTTTATTTTAAACACTGATGTGCCCTCATAAATCTTTAATCAAAACAACTTCCCCTTCCTCTTGCAGCGACTTCTCTTCTTCTCTTCTCCTCCCCTCTCCTCTCCTCTCCTCTCCTCTCCTCTCCTCTCCTCTTCTCTTCTCTTCTCTTCTCTTCTCTTCTCTTCTCTTCTCTTCTCTTCTCTTCTCTTCTCTTCTCTCATGTTTACTGGCGCGAGGGCTGGTCAACCTGTCAGTCACATGAGATCAACCAAAAGCAAACCACAACCATCCAATCAATTCCTTATATTATATTATATAGACAAAATGAAGTCCCATCCTACATTTTTTTTCTAGTTTGAGAAGCAGTTTTAATTGGATATACTGTATGTCACAATAAGGAAGCAACTTCCGACTTTAAAATGATATTTCTACAAAACATAATTATTATATGCTTATGACCACTATAGAGTAAATTAAGTCTAAAATATTGTTGTGGCGTCTATGCAAATATTTATATCTATGATGCACATAAAGATGACAAAAAGTACTGTTTAGACGGGAGGGGTTTTTCAAATATTAGTTAAAATTATGAATAGATGTCTGTGATTTCACATAATGAATGTTCAAATTCATGTACACCGAACAAGAAAGATAACGATCAAAATTGACAGTAAAGACATTTATAATGTTAGAAAAGATTTCTATTACAAATAAATGAACAATAAATGAACAAATGTTCTCATTCTATAAAAATATTAAGCCGCATAACTGTTTTCAACATTGACAATAATAAGAAATGTTTCTTGAGCAGCAAATCAGCATATTAGAGTGATTTCTGAAGGATCATGTGACTGAAGGCTGGAGCAATGATGCTGAAAATTCAGATTTGCATCACAGGAATAAATTATAGTTTAAAACATATTCAAAATAGAAAACGGTTATATTAAATTGCATTAATATTTTGCAATATTAAAAAAAAAAAAAAAAAAAAAACATTACATAATCGTACCCACCCCAAACTTTTGAACGGTAGTGTACTTTCATAGTGAGAACTGCATTCAATGAATAACTTACTTGAAGCACATTCGGTATAATAGGTGATTGGTATGAATAAATTCCCAGACATATTACATCCACTATGTTGGTATTATCCTTCGAACTGCATGCGATTTGACCTATGACATACTATTGACAAATACTATCACAAGTTTAGCCAGGATGAACAACATTCTTGGTACTTACACTTGTATAATAGCCATCCAGCTAACCTGCCTTTTTTATTTTTTAAATTTTCAAAATACAATGGCTTCTCATCTCCTATAGCTTTTTGGGATAGTAAGTTTTTTGCATCACACTTTTACATTTGGCATCTCATCTTATTCACACATTACATGCCAACACTTATTGCACTAAATTTAGCACCTGTAGAAGAGAAAGAAACGAGCGCAGGGTCAGTTACTGATATCCAGAGAGGGCCATATAGAAAGAAAAAGATCCTCCAACACATTCGATTACATTACTGTCTCTCATTTGGTTCTATTTAAAGGCTGCATGCTGGCTAGGCAGTTGTGTTGGCTCCAGTAGCTGCTATATTAGCGTTAGCCGCGTGTGTGTGTGTGCCAGACTGACCCGTCAGCGCTACCGACTCAAGAGAGAACACGAGACACAAATAACTGCATTCCTACACACAGACCGAAAGAGACAGAGAGACAGAGAAAGACCCAGAGAGAGATTCAAATTAAGTGAAGTGAATTCAAAAATAAAGACACGGAAGGCAAACGTTTTGTTGTGGGGATTACATTTCTCAAAATGTTCACAGAAATATAGTGAAACTTGACCTGACATGAGGGGAAAAAATTAAGAATTAAAAAATTTTATTGAATGTAAAATGTTACTGTATTTAAAATTATTATTAAATGCAGTGCCTATAATGCCTAGAAATGTTGAATGGAGGGCAGCTCACTGGCCACAGTCCAAAATTCTAGAATTCTAAAAATGTCAAATGGCGTCATTTAGGGTATGTTTATTTTACATAAACATTCACCTTAATAGCATTAATGTCTTTTTTATTTTTATTATTACCTTAAATTAAGACCAAATGCACAAGGGAAGTTCCTTTAAGGACATACACTACCAAAAGTTGAAGACGTGTCCCAATTCAGAGGATTCATCCTTTAAAGGATGCAGACTTTAAAGGCCATGCCTTCGAAGTCCACGAAGGTTGACTTGAACATTGTTAAATGAGTCTAGTCTAGAGAGGATTGCTCTTGTGCCATTGACGAGCGGCAGTAATGCTTGTACTGGACTTTTTTGAAAAAGGTATATCCAACGGTCTGAAAACAAAACAGGGTTCACGACCTGTCTAAATATGTTCACCCATGGTCCATTTATGTACATAATAAAGAGTATAAACTCGCATTTTTGTAAGATATAAGACAACATTTGAACCGCTTTTTTATATTTTTACATTTGTTCCATTAGATATTCGAGTAAGTTCAAACCCAATACTTGCATTTGAAAGTGTGATCCAGCATTTTTTCTCAAAAAAAGTCCATCACTGAAAGCAATGAATCTTGGAAAAGGCTATGCTGCGAAGGATCCATCCGTTCTATCCTTCATGGTCCGGGAAACAAAGGACGCATTTGTTGACCAAAATAGAAAGAGCCTTCCAATTAAGAGAGCCAAAGGGTGTTTGAACACATTCAACCACATAAGCGTCTACACTACGAAAGAAATCCGGTCGAATGCATTTTTTTCCCCGACTACCTCTGGAAGTGGTTGAAAGCAGACAAGCTCAAAACCCCATTTACACCTGTATTTAGCATTGTCCACTAATGATTGGATCGACAATTACATTTCTTAATACCAGGTATAAACAGGGCCTGTGTAACGGGTGCGTGAAGATGAGACAAGGGCGGTTTATTAACAAAAGGCAAAGTCACAGATAATCCATTTCAAACCATGAGTAGGCAAATAGTCCAGACAAGAGTGACATGGGAAAATAATCCAAAAACACATGGAGAAGACAAGAACGTCAAAGCACCCTCTGATCAAACACATGAACACCAACAACGACCCATAAAACTGAAAAGCAAGAGTTTAAATACACAATGCAATGAGCAGATAATGAACAACAGCTGGAACTAATGAAGGTGACCATGGTGACTAATATAACAACACAGAGAAATGAAAACCAAACAGGAAAGGAACACAGACAAAATGGAAACTCAAAATGCATTTCAACATAAGTCCTTTAACAAGACAAAACCAAAGACCCAGATCGTGACAGCCTGGAAGTGGTTGAAAGTGGATAAGTTTAAAACATTTTAGACCTGTATTTATCATTGTCCACTTGTGATTGTATTGACAAAAATGCTTCTTTATACCAGGTGTAAGCAGGGCCTTTGTTGTGCCGCTATGAAGCATTCAGCCTTCGAATGCAGCCTTCGAAGGATGCGGCCTCTTAATTGGGACACAGAACACATGAATTTATGTTTCTTACTATTTTAAACCTTTTCATCTAAAGGCTTAAATGCTTGATTTATTTATAAAACAATTGTATTTTAATGGATAATTTAAAATGATTCAACATTTATGGAAACTTTATGAATTTGGTTGAGAGAATACAGAGCGTTGAAAGTTTAACTTAAAGATGAATTTGAAATACTGTGCCAATGAAAGTCTAAAAATAATCACGTGTCCACACTGTGTGGGCTCACATTTATGACTCATCAACTTCTGTGCAGACCTCAACTGCAGAAAAATGTTTAAATCGCTTCTCAACGCTACACTCGAAATGGATGGAAGGAAAGTAGGACTCGGATTTTCCACATTTAACAGAAAAAAAATGAGGTCTTCGGTTCCATAAAAGCATCTGGTTCTCCAGATAGATGACAAGTAAAAGCTCTGCAGCAATTCATGACTTTGTACATTCACTATGATGAAGTTCATTTGAAGACAGATAAGATCTGTGATATCCATCTGCAATATCTCACTGCGTTCAAGCTTATTCAAAAATCTAAAAAGAGACAGTATTTTAACCACAAGAGTACAGACTGTTTTTCAAGGATGGTTTTTCTGGGAAAGCATTGTATAAAAAGAAAACATTTCCAAATTTCCCAATAATATTCAATTGACTAGTTCAAATCACTTTATTAGTCCATTTAATCAAAAGCATGTCTTGAATAGAGTGTGTATCTGTGTGGTGAGGAACAGGTGGATCAGGGAAATGAACCTTGTCACAGAAAACAGCGTGGCTTTAAAGAAAAAGTTCACCCAAATGTGAAAATTCTATCATTATTTACTCATCATTATGTTGTTCCAAACCTGTAAAATCCCCAAAAACATAATTAAAGAAGTCCATATAACTTGTGAGCTATATTCCAAGTTTTCTGAAGCCATAAGATAACTGTGAGGAACAAACCAAAAAAGTTCTTCACTGATAGTCTGAGATAACTCCAGAACAGTGCATACCAGATCACAGAGTTAAACTCAAGGACAGGGTCTGTTAACAAATCATGTTTTTGAGTCAGTTCTTGTCAGTGAACCAATTGAAGCAGGTCAACATAACTGATCTTCATGAAAGATACAGATCCACTGAGATCAAAAAGACAATGTTCTAAAAGATTTTCTAAAAATTCTAAAAGATTCAGTGAGGCTCTTTCAGAAGGCCAGCAAGAGGAATGTAACCATTTACTGTGTATTTTTATTTAACTCCAGAACTAGGGCAAACCAGATCACAGAATCAGGGAACTGAATTCAAAGACAGGATGTGTGAATGAATCATTTTTTTAATTGACTCTTGCTAAAGAACCAGTTGATTCATTCACAAATTGAAGTTCAACTTGCTGACTTGATCAGGTTGCCATCATACACTTTTAGAAAAAAAGGTTCAATGATATTTTGAATGTTTAATCCACTGTGGAGACTTACACCGTGTCTAACTGCAATATTTGTCCTTCATATCAGAAGTAACGTGAGCACTTGGAGTACACCAGAAATAGAACGGGGCATCAGTTTACCATCAGAAATTTGTCACATTCATCACATCCAGTTTAGACAGCATCACTGAATATAATGTTGTAAAAGTGTTGAGAAACTGACACTTTTCTGAAATGAGCAGAGAATCAGTTTATTAGCTGTTTGACCAACTTTTTATATGCGCTGTGTATATCTGAGTTTTTCAGTAGCTTCATTCACTGAGCTGTACAACCAAAACATGAACAAACAAATAAAACACAGCAAACAAACTGTAATTGCAATCCATTTTACAGCCATACACAGAAATGACAGTTATACTACATACTGGTTTTAGGGTGCGAATTACACAATGGCCTTCAACATTTTTTCTTTTTTTGTAACTGGAAAGGAATTGATATAGATACACTACATATTTAGAGTGTGATATTAAAGGAACAATTCACCAAAAAATTAAATTCTGTCATTATTTACTCACTTTCATGTTGTTCCAAACCTGTATGACTTTCTTTCTTCTGCTGAAAACAAATGGTACATTTTGAACAATATCCTGAGGGTGAAGGTTATTAAATAATGCCAGAATTTTAGGTTCAATTAGGTTCATCTCATGCAATCCCAAATAGCCTTTCAGCTCAAACTGTTGCAATAGTTAACTCCTCAGGTAAAAGCAACCACAAGGTAGAATCCCCAACCCTTGTTTTCTCAAATGTGTGGGTCATCATCAAGCCTAAGGGTCCAGACCCTGCATAATTCACACCCTGGGTGTATCAGTGTTATTTGAGGCTAAATGGATGGTTTGTAAATGTTTAAGAATGTATGAAGATTTGTGAACGTTCATTTAAAAACATTATGGAACCAACATCAGAGAGATATGAGACAAATCAAATGTACACTCTAAAAAATGCTGGGTTGATGTTTGGGTCAAACATGAACAAACCCAACTGTTGGTTTAAATTTCTTAGTTAAATTTTAAACCCAACGATTGGGTTTGTCCATATTTGACCCAAACATGGGTTGAAACGACCCGACATTTTTAGAGTGTAGCAATTAATGTGCAATCAGAAACAGCAACAACAACAACAAAAGCTTAACATAAAAAATGTTTACAGACCCTTTTTGCTTCTGTGTAAGAACTAAAGCAATGTTTTAATACTGACTCTTAAAAAGTTAACATACAACAGGAAATAAAAATGTTTTTTATGTTGCTATGAACAGACTGCTAAAGAAGCTATTATAGAAAATATTTGGCATCTCTAAACCTCTTGCATTGCTTTGCTTTAAGTTCATTATTTATAAAAGAAAGGCATTCTGCATATCTGTGGGGCTTTTAACAGCCTTTTTTTTTTTTTTTTTTTTACTCTTTTTATTAATCATGACAGAACATTCACGCAAACCTGCATCACACTTTTGGGGAAAAAAACAAAACATTTTTAAAGTAAGTTTAGTGCAATTTCAAATATGTAAATCTCATGAAACTGACAGAGTATACTCCAAATGACAGAGTATATATCAAATATGTTTAATAAACGTACAGCATTAAGTTAAAAGTGAGTTTTCATAGAAAGGCGGTGCAGTGGGGAGGTAAATGCAGGATTTAAAAACTATGTTAAGTATTAAAGGGTTGTTTCGAGCCCTGGAAGTCGTGCAAACAGGTGACGGTAAAGCCCCAGTTTCCAATATATTGTAAGATTTGTTTAACTATAATTGTGTGTTTGTGTGGGCTTTAGGTTAGAGTTGATGAAATATTAAAAAATGTATGTGTGATACTTTAGTTAACATTCGTTGTCCTATAAATTCAGCGCCGGTTCAAACTATATACATACTAAATGTGCATATTCATAGTTTCATTCAATAATGCTCTGTGTGTGTGGTAATATCCCTTGCTGATTGTGCAGAGTGCAGACAGTTTCTGTTTTCTTTTTTGTTGTGTGGTCATGAGCAATGTTTCCACAGATGCACATATTTTGTCATGCATTCCACAGTCCCAGTCGGTGATGATAACAGATACAATAAGATACAATAAGTCTGTGGAGAGTGTTAACACTTAAACCCCAGAGAGCACTGCTAGTCTACCTGCCGGAGTCTTCCACAAAAATGGGGCTGTCACAGAAAGCTGGGAACATAAAAAAAAAACAACCTTGCAATGGGAATTGGTAGGTATACAGTGTAGCTCATATGAACTGTCAGGAAATGCCCAGGTCATGTGTCACCCCAAAATCAAAAGAAGAAAATATGAAATTAGGTTTTGCATTAAGACCATAAAACTTATTATTATTATTTATTTTTTAATGACAGTATTTCCATGACAATTATCTCCAATTCAACAATTATTAGTAGCCTACTGTAATACAAAAAATAAGTGCAAAAATAATATATATAAAGTATATATATTAACCACATTTAAACAATATCCTCAAATTCTTAAAAGCCTACTCTGGTGCAAAAAATTGCTAAAAAAAAAAAACAACAACTAATAATATATATATATATATATATATATATATATATATTTGTATGCATGTATGTTTGTATGTATACATACGTACATACATACATATATACATACATACAGTCATACAGTCAAACCAAAATTTATTCAGACACCTTGAACATTTCATTTATTAATACAGTTTTAAAAAATGGCAATAAAATATGACAAGATCTCAGAGTTAAACTGTGTCAAAAAAAAATAATCTTATGTCAGATAACACTTAAGCAAAACATGGTCAGATCAAATTGTCAGAATTTTTGTTTCCAAATTTTCATAAATTTTACTGGTAGTCCACTGTATGAAGAATTTTTGGGTATAATATGTCACAGTTTACTTTATTTTGCTATCCTCACTCACATAAATGAACTATAGTGTCCTGCACCCACTAGTAAAAATATTCCAAAAATATCAAAAAAGTCTGAATATTTTTTGGTTTTGACTGTGTGTATATATATATATATATATATATATATATATATATATATATATGATTTTCTTTCTTGTATTACAGTAATGACAATGAAAAAACATTCTCACTTTTTGCTTAAACTGTCAGGATTTAATTTCAAATTAAATAAATACAATGCCAAATTTATAAAATGCACGATTTTCGTTATGCAATATATAATTTCTTTTCTCTTTTGATTTTTGGGGGGAATAAGAGCCTGACATTTCTTTATGATGTTCACCTGTGTGTTCATATGATCTTTGTGTGTGTATGCGGTTGTGGCCTTTCAGATGAAGGGCAACTGCAGCCCCAGAGCGAGGATGATGATGATGAAACTGGCCATGGAAAGAGAAGCATCGGATGAAGGATTGTTCCGGGTGATGGGCGAGTCGTGGAAAGAGACCTTTACTGCCTTTTTGGATACATCAGCTTCTGTCAGAGCTGGAAAAGAAAGAGAAAGATCATGAGAGAGAGCAACAACAGTACAGTCACATGTCTGACATGGTGTCTCATTGTTGAGCCAACAGTGTCTTATCAGGAAGTTAAATAGACAGGCAATCAGATATGAGATAGTGAGACTTTCTTGGTGTGTGTGTGTGTGTGCGACAAGACTGTTGCTGTGTCCCAATTCATCTACTTATACAATGCCCTAATATTATGTACTTTTAAAAAGTACTTTTGAGTGTGTAGCAGAACAACATGCAAGATTTTAGTCATCCCGTCACTGTTTAAACTACCCTGTCAATCATCTGATCACAACAACTTGAGGGCGAGTCAATGATTTTTGATTGAAATATCCCTTTAACGGTCAGTTTCGCACATCAGCCATATTAGTAGGTCAGTCCTATGTTTATAATAAAAAAATCTGTTTAAACATCTACTGCAATATCTTGTCCTTTTAACAGTTAAGGGGTTTTCCCGTGACTGCAGCGCTAGTCAAATCATTTGTCAGTTGCGTCGTTCCGTGTTCACAACAAGTCTTTTCAATATAAAAGTCTTCGCTACTGAGTGACTCACTCATAAAGACAGTCTTTCCCGCCATCTAATGGCATAATAATGTAACTTCTGTTCACGGTCAGGGACTATTTTTTCCAGCGGAAGGAAGGCTTTTAGTGATTTTACTTCATGAAAGTTGCATTGATACATATATTTTTTGGCTTTAATATTTGTATTGTGGATGGTAACCGTTTTATAAAAGCAATAAGGTACTTGAGGCTACTCCGCTTCACGTCGTGCCTAACAACGCCTTTCAGCCGTGACTTATTCACGATACAGCACAGCCTCTCGTACCTTATTGCTTACTTAGAGTGTGCAATTTGGATTCTAACCAGAAAAAGGAGACCATTCGGGTATCTTTGGAAAACTCATATTCGCATACTACGATTTGGGACACACCAATTCTAATTTCGAATAATATTTTGGATGGATAGTATATGTGAATTGGGCAAATAAAGCATGTATCTTTATATCACATTAAAACCTCGCCTCCTCCCATTACCCATAATTCCTCTGTGCTGCTGACTTCAGCATTAACCTTACCTGATCCTGTCTGGGTGAAGTTTTGTAGCTCTGTAATATCTCTTTCCTTTAGCCTGCAATCACCCTGACAGTCTTCCATGCCCTTTACATTCATCTCTCTCTTTATCATTAGTCTTTGTCTTTTCTCCCTTGTTTTTACCCTTCTTACACTCCCTGCAGCTCAGCATTTTTCCCTCTCTATAGAGCTGTTCAGTCATGATGGCAATTTGTAGGCCAACCCGAAGGCTAATTCGCCATGGGATTCCCTCATGAATTTACTATGGGTTTTTAGAGAAGCAGTTACGATTTATAAGCGAACAAACTCTGTGGTTAAGTTTACTTGAAGAAACTTTCACATTTTGTTCTACAACATAAATTAAACAGTCAAACCTCAAAAGTTAATTTAAGTCATTTTTTTTTTTACTCAATTTGCTAAGTAATTTGAGTAGCTTTTTATAAAATCCTATGTCTTATATCTTCTCATGTGAGTGTATTTTTCACTTTAATCATATTTAGTCACATGACCACAAGAGTAAATGGTATCTTGAACCAAAAAAGAGGGTTCTGGCATCTAAAAACATGAATCTATCCACACACCAAAGCAAATTAACACTCCAGTAAAACTTTCCACCCATTCCATTGTGACAATACAGCAGGCTGTCAGACAATCTCACGACTCCTTAAGCAACTGATTCTGTGGCCTAATGTGTTTGTTGTTACACAGAACAATAGACAATGAGCGGCCTATCCTTAGTGAGAATAAAGGTGATTGTTCTGTTGGAGGAGAAGGCCTTGCGTGTTTTGTGAGGTGTGGATGACGCTAAAGGCTTGTCGACTCTAAAACAATAGAGAATGAGACTCTATGGTCCTTACAGCATAAGACTTTCCATACACTCGTAAGTACAGAAATCTGCAGACTACTTTCACATTTTCTGATCTGATTTTGTGGGAAATTCTGCAGAACAAATTTAAACATGACAACGAGCTAAACAGAATTGAGAGTATGTCACTGCTATCATTATCTGAAAGCAAATTGAATTAACCCCCCAAAAAAAAGTTGTGAGATATAAACTCACAACTGTGAGAAATAAAGTCACATTTATCTTTTAAATGGTTTTATTCCATGGCGGAAACAAGGTTCCATAAAATCAGAGACTAAAATGTTAATCATTTAATATTTAAAGTGCCCCTAGAGCTGTCTGTGAATGTAAACGATCTGCAAGTTGTGAAGCTGAAAGTGCACGATAAATTGTCTCTCAAAAGAAAGAATGAACTTGACCCACCCTCAAACACTGAAGCTACCTGGTTCGTATTGTGTACATGTCGAGAAGACGCTGTTTTCTGCTCTTCAAAAGCAAATTCTTTTTGTAAACACAAAGGATGAGGATGTGAAGAGTCAGTGGTTAAAATAACCACAGCAATACAACAGCATTATAACCTCTTGATGATGGCTAAATGATAATAAAATCTGATGGTTCAGTTAGGCCTCCATTGCCAGCAAGATAATTAACACTTTCAGATGCCCAGAAAGCTACTAAAGACATATTTAAAACAGTTCATGTGACTACAGTGGTTCAACCTTAATGTTATGAAGCGACGAAAATACGTTTTGTGTGCCAAAAAAACTAAATAACTAATTTATTCAACAATATCCAGTGACGTGCGATTTCAAAACACTGCTTCATGAAGCAGTTTGATACGCGCTCTGAACCACTGATTCGAAACAAAAGATTCGTAAAGCTTCGAAGCTTCATGAAGCAGTGTTTTGAAATCGCCCAGATATTGAATAAAGCATTCTCGTCGCTTCATAACATTAAGGTTAAACCACTGTAGTCACATGAACTGTTTTAAATATGTCTTTAGTAGCTTTCTGGGCATCTGAAAGTGTTCATTATCTTTCTGTCAATTCAGGCCTCACCTGAGCCATCGGATTTCATCAACAATATCTTTATTTGTGTTCCGAAGATGAATGAAGGTCTTACGGGTGTGGAACGACATGAACTGACTCTTTAAAGATGGGACAGAACGCACTGTATTTGGACCAACTTGCTCCTCAGAATCACAACCTATAAGTATGATTAATTATTGATGTATATATTTTCTACCAAGTGTTCACAATGCGTTTTATATTGTGTAGCCTATGTCTCCGGCTAACCGGCTAACTCAAGTTATTACTGTCTTATTGAAATACTTTTGCAAATCAGCTGTGGGCCACTATTACCTAAAACTGTGTCCATTAATGCAGATTGTCTGTCGGTCTTACTACTCTGAGTAATGATATAGGATGGAGCAAGACTTGTTTTACAAACTTTAATGTTACAGCAGTCATTCACATTAGTGCTCAGCTAACATATACACTGTTAATGATGCTGTTGATAATACAGTTCTCACATGTGCAACACAATAAATTAGAAATATATACACCAGTTTGTTGATGGACATACACTTGTTAATGCTGATGTAGAGGTATTACAGTTGCAGCATCTCATATTGTACGTCAAACTGAGTAGCGTATCACTGAGTAATGTCCTGAGAAGTCGTCCTTGCGATAGAGGTTTGGGTTGAATAACTAGTTCTTCCAATGTTTCATCATCGGACTCGTGCTTGGATTGATATGGTAAAATCGATGCCAACGAACTGAAGTTATGGTAATGGGCGTTTTGCTATCATCAGGTGCTATAAGCGACAGACCAATCACAACAGAATGTGCCATCTGGCCAATCAGAGCAGAGCAGGCTTGTGGAAAGGAGGGATTTAGAGAGACTGAAGCATCAGATGAGTCGTTAATGTGCAATGTAAATTATGAGAAAATGAAAGTGTTTTTTGACCTTTGATGCATGTAAACCTGTTGTAGGGGACCTCCTAAACAAAATAAGGAACATTTAAAATTGCATAATAGGGGCACTTTAAAAGTCCATTGTTAACATTAAACAGGCCTAAACTTCAAATTATCAGAAGTCTTTTTGCTTCCAACAATTTGCAATATAATATAATATAACAAAAATTATTCTTATTAAAAATATATTTTTATAATTATATTCAATCTTCACAATACTAATACAGACACTGCTAATAAATGGAAAGCTTGTCAATTTCTGAGGATAAAATGTTTAATCACCATATGATATAAAAAAAAATTATTAAGATTATATAGACAGATTAATATAATATAATATAATATAATATATATAATGTTTAAATTAATAAAATTATAAAAATAATATAATTAATATAATGTAATATAATATGAAGATCAGTCCTCTTAATACAACAGTATTAGTAAGTTTTAAGTATTAGTATTTTTTACAGTCTGCCCATCCCTTTCCATAAGTACAGATGAACGTGCTAACACGACTTGTCTCATCCCACACTTTTTTCTCCCTCCCTGAGGAAATCACCCAATAAATCCTAAAAATCACTTCATCCAAGCCAATAAACATATTTGTTTATTTTAAATATATTTCATGCAGTATTTTGCCAGCTCTGAAATGAAGAACACAAACAGTAAAGCTTTATGTGTGGGATGGAAAACAACGTTCATGCCAAAAACAGCCATGATCTCATTAGCAGCCACAAGACCAAGAACAAAAATCACCCTCTGTCACAACTCTCTTTCATGGTAATAAAGTTATCAGCTGGCAATCATCACCCTGGCATGCTCAATAACAGCAATGGTGCCTGAGAGTATAATTGCTATCATCCAAAGCGATTACAGGCTGAATCACCATCTCTGAAATTTCTCAAACATTCTCCAGGCAAGACCTGTCTCTAATAGTCAAGTTTAGCCTTCAGGTTCACAGGTTTCATGCTGTCAAAGATCGGCTTATCTGACAACTTTCTGGTATGGGAAAGGTTGTTGTGTGTGTTTATGAATGTTATGTTTGTCTCTGTGTGTGAGAGAGACAGAGGGTGTATGGTAAGACTTGCCAGTTAGTCACCAATTAGCAGGAAGCCCACACAAAATTTCAACAAAAACTTGAAGACAGAAGACTCATTTTAAGTATTTCAAGTATTTCAAAGTTATCATGAGACACCGGATATGTATTTAGCCATGTAGCTTGCCGAGCTATGAGCTACAGTAATCATCATTTAGCTACTTTTTGTTAGTAGCTTGTAGTAACTACTTTCACAGGTATCTTGGCTGTAACTAAATGATAATTATATGTTATTCAAAGGGACAATATCATTTTAAATATACTGTTTAAAATCACACACACACACAGTTACCCATATTCTTCAAAATATCTTCTGTGTTCAATTGAACAAAGAAACTCATACAGGTTTGGAACAACTTGAGGGTGAGTAAATGATGACAGAATTTTCATTTTTGGGTGAACTATCCATGAAAAGTCAGCATAAAATCAAAAGTTTTTTGGCTTTTAGTATGAATATGTTAGCCTTACTGTTATCTTTAAGCTAGTGTGCTCCAAAACAATGACAATATTCGTATTTAGAAGACATAAGCATTTAAAACTTACAGTGATGACGTCACTCTGCACTTCAGCTTCTCATCAGGTTTGCTGTCCAATTAAATGCTTTCTAGAATCTAAAGCATCCCGCCCCCTACATTATAAATATAGCACAGCTAAAATCGGTCATATGTTCACACATTTACTATTTTCTACATAGTGAATAGGGAACGATTCACAGTGGAAATATGCTTTTCATTGAGGCGGATGAAGTCTGGTTTCACGTCTCCGGTCCAGAGACATGATAGCACGGAGCGGACCATATGCCGACACAGACCACAAAACGTATAGAATCCATTTGTATTCTACACATAATGCTATATTTTAAAGTGACATGGAGGAGATTAGGAAGAGAAATGGTTAGAGATTAGGAGGAAACTGCGGCTATAGCGATCTCAATGGCTCTGGCCGAACTGTGATATAAACAAAATGCTATTCTAAAAAAGGGGAGAAGCTCTTTGAAATGTCCCGCCCTATCTTTCTGTTTCAGAGGAAATTACGTCAATTACGTTTTATTAAATATTTACTTTGCTACAAACAAACTGATTTAAAGTAACAAACAACTACTTCTAGGAAAATATTGTTAACTTTTAAATCACGAAATTAACTGGTGAATCATTCCACTGAAATTAACAAAGCAAAATATATATAAAATATTTAAGAGAATAAATATTCATGTGCATTAAAAAGGTGGGGAAAGTTATTTTTCAAAAACACTGTTTGGAAGTTAGTCGGGCCAACACCAACAACAAACGTGTAGACAATCAGCATTAGGGGGTGTATGATGGTCGAGGAGAGAGTACAAGATTTGAAGAAAAACAGAAAGAGAGATACAGAAAGAGAGATGAGACACAATACAAAACAGCTCAAAAGAATATCACTGGAATGATGGTTTATGACTGGGCAAGTGCTAAGCTGGAAGGTCTGAAAACAGATGCAGAGGCTGCTTTGATACCGCTCCACACGTGAGTAACACGGTTTTGATTGTCTGGAGCTGCTGTGCTGTTTGCGACTAACAACAAACTCTTGTTTGTATTTACTCTTGTGTACTGTACGTTCATTTTTTGTGCTTCCTTGTCGTTCGCTCATCATCTGCACTTTATTTTTCGTGAAGCATTTTGTTGCGCATCAGCTGTGATAAACAGACATCCACTCTCGCGTTGCGTGTGTAACAGTGGCTAGATAGTGAGAGTTGTGCAAGTAATGCTCTGCGCACTGACGGCCGCTAGAGAATGCGGTGTTTAGCGCCATTATTAGTGCACTCGTCTCGCCTGTCAGCAGCAATCAGACTGGGGTTTGAGACTGACTCGGAGCAGGATTGGAGGGTGAGTTTTGGAGGCGGCGCAATAAAGAGAGGGGTGGGTTTGTTTGGGTTAATTTCAAATATCAACAATGTCCAACAGCGTTTTTGAAAAATGGCTTACCCCACCTTTAAGATGGAAAGAAAATGTGTATATATGCTATGAAACATCTTTTAGCAGTGCACCAGCTCTCTGGACTGCTGTTTATCACTGTTAATCCCACTGCTGGACCCCTAAAATAAACACTTGTTTATCTTACAGAGCTCATAAACAGGACACTAAAATAGCTGCACTATTTACAATTTTACTGAAATAGACCAAGGCTGTCTCAGCAACCTGTGTATATCAGACAGAAAAGCAAAACTACAAATCTCTCGAGAGCATGCCACATCGTCTGGTTTGCTTGCACTGGAAAAGCTCTCAAATGCGACTTTAAAAGCTACAAAAAACGACAAGAATCAAAACACCTGCCAGCACTCTTTATAAGCATTTGCGCTCTGCAGCGACCAAACCAGGGATTTTTTTCCCTTCCATCATTTCATCCTTGGGTTTCTTCCACCTATCAAACTACCATTTGGTTTATTCTTTCCATCAATCTCTCCCTGGGTGACCTGTAAGTCCCACTGGTCACAACCTGGCTTCACTTATGAAAGTCAGTAGGAAAGAATGTCTTCAGATACCATCATTTGCTATGTAACCAAAACTGCATGTGCTATAGACTTTGCTAAACTTAAGCCATATTGGGAGGGTGCTCATTTCCAATGAATTTCACTTGTATCTGGTTAAATGTTAAATGCTCAGTTTTTTGTTTGTTTTTTAAACAAACTTGTTGATTCCAACCACTGGGTATTTAAAGCTAGACTGAAGTGACTCAACTAGATTCAACTAGGGATTACAGAGGTCACTGTTTTAATTTATCAGATTTAGACTCCAAAGCCTCATTGGCATGACTTGCAGCTTTACTGATTGTAAGTTGATTCAGCATTGTGGTGTTGTGGGAGAGACAGACAGAGAGACGGAGAGAAAGAGTTTATGACTCAGACTAGGTGGGAACTGATCATCATCTGATGGGAAAGACGCCCATTACCCATGACCTCTCACACAAACAAACAAGAATTTAGATCATATCAAATCTATAGTTTATACCTGTTTCCATATCTGTCTGTTTATATTCTGTGTTCATGTGTCAGTAACATTTTGTCACATGATTTTCAGTACTTTCTGTATAGATTTTATCCAGAATTTGAACACTAAAATATGAAAATATATTATTAAATTATGAATTGAGTGAAATTTCCATTTCCATATGTATTTATCAGTTCCTATACAAATTATGACTGTGTTGGTTGTCATTTCTGTCACAACCAACAATTTTGCCAAGCTTTGTGAACAGAATATTTTTATTGTGAGGCATGTCTAATCAAGCTGTAAATTATGCAAAGAATACTATGCTAAACAAACTTCCATATTCTGCAATCAGATCGCATCGCTTCCTTCCTTAAATATAGAGCCGTTTTACTCAAGATGCCTTCAAAGGAGCTAGCAAAGATGAGCATAACCGATGTCTATTGCATATGCAGATTAATATCTAAAAGCTTTTTATTTTTCTTCTTCTCACTAGCATTTAAATATTTATAGATTTAATAAAACGCCAACAATAAAAGGAACTAGCTAGGCTAGGTGATTACCTTAAAAGTCCATAGACATATGCTGTCACTGCCGTTAACACTTTCTCTGACAAGCACACGCAATGTAACCGGTTTTCCTGTTTGTTCATGTGACATTCGGCATAAAGCCTGTAAGCTATGTTGTTAAATCAAATGACACATTTTTTGCATCAAAAGTGCCCAAAGTTAAAGAAGCAGTCAATAATACACAAAAGTGAGGGCTTCCGGTAAGCTTCGTGTAAGTGCTCCCAGACGTTCTGGTGTTAATCCCCTGTTTTATACTTTGTATCATAATCAAAACTGGAATTAAACAACATGGAGGGGGAGAAAGCAAAAAAGACTAGGATTAAATCACAGACAAAACCTAAAAGATTAAAAAAGCAACAGAAGAGATGGTAGAGGCTAACAGCTTTGCTGATAGCATGTCAGTTAGCATTGCGGCGATACACACTGACATTAAAGCCCTCCGTGTGGATATTAAAACTGAACTAACAGCTTTCTGAGATTCTCTTGCAAAAGATACGAACGAAGAAGTGTGCAATTTTTAACAAGAAGTCAACCAAAAATTTACGGACTTAAGCACCATGGCAGAGATGACCGATAAAGCAGAGCAGCGAGTGATAGAGTAAGAGGAAAACGCTGCTGAGTTGAAAGAGGTACTCAGTCAAAGTATCCAAATTCAAGAAAATTTACAGGAGAGACTGTTATATCTTGAAACACATTCGCGCAGAAATAATATCCGGATTTTTGGAATTCCGGAAGGATGCGAAGGGAATAATGTCCAAGAACTTGTGGAATCGATCATCAAAAAGGAGTTGTCACTTGGCGACTTGGACCTCAAAATTCAGCGGTGTCAAGGCACTCGGACCCAAACCACCCATGGATGCATACTCCAGGTCGGTGGTGGTATTTTTCCTGGAATAAAAGAAGAAGGACTTGGTTCTCCGCTCTGCATGGAGTAAGAAAGAAGTGCACTGCAACGGAAAAAGTATTTTCTTTGACCAAGATTATCCACCAGAGATCCAACAGAAAAGAAAGGCATTTGCACCGATCAGGAAAATTTTGAAAGAGAAAGGAATCAAGTTCCTTTTTTTCTGCCTTGCAAGGGCTGCTATTTCCTTCAGGAAATGCAAATCTAGTTCTAATTTTAGCTCAATTGAAACATTTCACATAAATTTTGGATGAATTCTGAGTTTCTTTTTTGCTAAATAGCCTAATTTCTGATTATCTCCCCATGTCTCTGATAGTTACAGTAATTCTCCACTCAATACAGGGGCTGTACTGATGCTGGTCAAGCATTCAGGCGATCAATAAAACAGCCATCCCTGGAGGACCCCAATTATCACACGACACTTTGGACAGTAGCCTAAGGAGTGCATACAATCTAGAGACAAGAATCTAGCTGTTTCAGAAACACCCAACCAATTATATCATGAACAGATATGAAAATGTTTTTTTTTTTTTTTTTTCTATGATCTATTAGACTATACAAGAATATCTAATTCTTTTGAAAGTATTACCATAAAACATTACAAATGTTATCATTAGAGTCATATGACAAAATTACTTACCAAACACTTAAAGTGCCCCTATTTTCCCCCTTTTTCGGGTATAACATTTTATGCAGTGTGTAAAATAGCTGTTTGTGAATGTACAAGGTCTGAAAAGTTTCAAAAATCAAATTGCACAATAAATTAATTTATTGTCTCCCAAAAGAAAGAACCAATTCTGAACTGCCTGAAACTAGTTGTCAGTGATTCCAGTCTTACTTCCTGCTCTAACCTATGTAGGTTTGTAACAAATTTGCATAATGCCCCCCATGGTCTTTGTTGTCTGCCTGCAAACATTGTCTACTTTGACCTGCCCTCAAACACTGTAGTTGTAGCTGAGGCCTGGAAGAGTTTGGTTAGTGTTGTCAACATATCAAGAAGACTGTAAAAAAGCAAATCCTCTTTGTATACACTTTCAAATGATGAGAAATCAGGCTCGAACTGATACGGTAAAATCAATGCCATAGTTATTGTTCGTATCAAGTTCTGAAGAAGCCTCTGGAGCTGAAATTCAGGTATGGTAATGAGCTTAGTTAGTTTCCAACATGTGCTGTAAGCGGTCGACCAATCACAACAGACTGAGCCATCTGACCAATCAGAGCAGAGTAGGCTATCGGAAAGGAGGGGTTTAGAAAGACCGAATCCTTTATCGAACCATTTCAGACACTGTGAGAAAAGAGGTGATGCTGTAATGTACATTATTTGAAAATAAAGTGTTTTTTGACCTTGGATGCATGTAAGCAGATTGTAGGAGACTTTCTAAAGAAAATTAGGAACCTTTAAAATAGCATAATAGGGGCACTTTTAACAATCTTTTTAATAATATCATGACAAACTGAAAAAGAAAACCTGGTTATTTTCAATTGGTATACTAAGCACTGTTTACATACACCCACACACTTCACGTACAAATGTAGCCCCACTGCAAAACGGCAACTTAGACAACTGTACAACTAGTAAAGAAGTAAGGAATTCAGCCAGTAAGTGCTTTAACAAAAAAAAGGTCCACATTTCTGCTTTTAAATTCTGTGAGTGTGTCTAAATTAAATGAATTCATCAAGGATAATAACAAAAGCCTCTATGAGGACGTGAGGAGGTGTGAAGGTGTTCTCCATCAATGACTGTCCTTACGAGCTATAATGAGCATATTTCACACGGATTTGTTTATTCTGTTCTCAAACTGCAGGCATTGTGACCATTTAAACAGGAGGTTGACCTTCTGTTGCCTGGCAATCCACCTTTATAGAGCAGCCCCCTCGCTCTGATAAAGAGCATTCAGCAGAAGCATAATAAAGGCCAATGAAAGGGAGACAGAGTGCAGGGGAGAGAGACAGTAGAGGAATAAAGGCTATAAAAGAAGTGACCCAGAGGTAAAACAAAAAAACATTTCATTTAATTATCAAAGTACGAAATTGTTCAATTAATGCTGCACAGTGGATCCACTTTGCATATAGCTCTGTACAGAATAAAGAATCAGAATAAAGTCTGGTCCACACTGCAGCTTATCCTGGCTAAAAACCACTCCCTTATAAAGTGAGAGGCCATTTGACTGACATGTAAAATTAACAAACATGTCTAACTTTATTTCTCGCAATTTCAAGTTTATATCTTAGAATTCTGACTTTATTTCTCACAATTGTGAGATTATATCTCGCAATTCTGACTTTATTTCATGTCGCAATAACCTTTTTTATTTTTTATTTAATGCCGGAAACAAGCTTCCATACATTTGTCACAAAAATACAACTTTAATAGACAAAAATAATTAGTCATTTTTGTCAGAGTAATTGAGAATATAAATAAATGTATATTTATTTACTGATTGCTTTCAGAGCTCAAACACTAGATATGTGCAGCTGCATAAGCTCATAGATTTCTGAGAATGTTCACTTGTGTGTTTGTGTGACTGAGTGAGAGAGAAACGTTGTGTTCACAATGACTTCTGTAAATGCAGACAGTTGCCACAGTCCTCAGGGATGCGGTCAGACTGGGTCAGAGCTACATGTAGGAGGACTAAACCACTAGCAGAGGTCACAAAAACAACACCCACACACATACAAACACAGCATTTGTGCAGTCACTGAAAAAGATAGTGGTCAACTTCTCACTGACCCACTTAGTAAGAAGAAAAACTAAATTGTTAGTCAAGTATTTAATAAATTATACACCAAAAGTGAGCAACATGACACTCCCATTTCATTATAATCAACAAAGCTGTCACAGCAGATTTACAGTGTTTTATGTGACTGTTTGAGCCCTGCAGCCCAGTTCTTGCTCTGACTGTCCACATCAGCTCTGGACTCTCACAAACACTATAATCATTGAAACTGTATATACTGCAAAATAGATCTCTTATTTATACTCGGTCTACACTGTTTTGATTATAATGGGAGAGCACTAGTTTTATGTTGCTTGCAGTGGTGTAATTGGGCAACACCATCTGCCTTACAATATGAGCATGACAACATACTGTACAGCGGATCCAAAATAATTCCAAATTAACATTACTTTTCACTTTGGTTCCAATGCCTCTAATGCTTCTCTGACTGCCTCTTTTCAGTTGGATTATTAAAGCATCTGTAGATCAGACTGCTTAAAACTCAGTCTTTAGGATTGTGCGTTACTGATGGGCATAGATTTATGTGCAATGGACGAAATGTCTGTGATTGGTTGCAATGCTCATGTGCTGTAAAAAAATATTTTCATGATTTGTTATCATAACCTTTTTTTTCTTTTGTCAGATCAGCTTAGATAATTAATGTGGTTCAGATAACATAATATTTTGAGTCTCTATTTATTAAACAAATCTCCTTTAGTGTATTAACTCAATTAACTCAAAAGGCAATCAGGTAACTTACTTTTTTAAGTTAAACCAACCATACATTTTTACAGTGTACAAGTGTTTTTAAAGATGAACTTTTAAGTGACTATTAGTTGATGGCAAAGGTAATCTAAGTGTAAATATAGGAAAACGCACAATTAGATATATATCCAGATTTTATAAATTCTCTATTATCCATGATATTAATAAATGTGATTATTTATCTGATCAACTGTACAGCCTTTCATTCTTATTTAAGGCAAGAAACTACAGGTGATAACATACTTCCCCAGTTGATTAATCACAATTCATTAAGACAACAATACATTAACACATTATATTACAAGTTTTCTGAAATGTTATGTAAAATATGCAAATGAGTCATTATCTAATTAGATTTGCACTAATATAACAGAACTCTAAACATTGAAAAAAGACTAACTTTTCTTGATTTATTTTGTTGACATTAGTCTGAAAGGTTTTTACAGAAAGGATTTTGGATGTATCTTTTCATCACTACTGCCAACAGCCAGAAAACAACATTTTTTTCATGTTTTTAGGAGTAAAATGTTATATGGCGAATGGTAAATGAACAAATCTGTAAGGAATAGGAATTAAAGTCTGGAAAGTCTGGTGTGTAAGTGGTACTAAAGAAGAGATTTCTGACTCATTTAAAAAACTAATTTAGAGAAGCAGCCTTCAAAGATATGTACTGTAATTGAAATCTCCAGATGCAAATAGATGTGCAATAAAACAAACACTTAAATGTGTATTTTGTATGTTTTCTTTCCACTACTGTAAAAGACGACAAGTTATGGAAGCCAAATTACCCAAAACTGACTAATGCATGAAACAAAAAACAATGGTTTTGCCTGTAGTGTCTTGCCTTAAAGGTGGGGTAAGCCGTATTTCAAAAACACTGTTTGGAAGTTAGTCGGACTGACACCAACAAACTTGTAGCCAATCAGCATTAGGGGGTGTATGACGGTCAAGGAGAGAGAACGAGCAAGAGGGAGATTTGAAGAAAGACTGCATAAAGAGAGATGAGACACAATACAAAAGAGCTCAAAAGAATATCACTGGAATGAACATTTATGACTGCGCAAGCGCTTTAGGACCTGCGTTAATGTTAGGAAAGCTTTCCAGCACTAGAGAGAGCTAAGCGGGAAGTGAGTAACACTGGGTTTGAGTGTCATTGATTGTCTGGAGCTGCTGTGCTGTTGGTGACTAACAACAAACTCTTGTTTGTTTTTACTCTTGTGTACTGTACATTCATTTTTTGCGCTTCCTTGTCATTCATTCGTCATCTGCGCTTTATTTTTCGTGAAGCATTATTTTGTTGCAAGTCAGCTGTGATAAACAGACATCCACTCTCGCATTGTGTGTGTAACAGAGGCCAGCTAGTGAGAGTTGTGCAGGTAAACCACTGCATACTGACGACTGCTAGAGGATGCGGTGTTTAGTGTCATTGTTAGTGCACTCGTCTCACCTGTCAGCAGCGATCGGGGTTCGAGACCGACTCGGAGCAGGGTGTTTAGGATTGGAGGGTGTGTTTTGGAGGCGGAGCAATGAAGAGAGGGGTGGGTTTTAAACAACATTTAGCCCATAACATATGGCAATAGCCTGACTGCAGAAGGTTGTGTAATGTTTGAGAGTATTCATTATCCAAGCAAACATGCAGGAAAAGACAGGATATGACCAAAGATGAGTCCAAACATTCACTAAGCATGGGTAAAGTAAAACTAACAAGCTGTGTGTATATCTCTGTGAAAGCTGTAAAAGTGTGAAAGAAAGTGGTGCTCTGTGTCAAGGAAGATGCTCTAAAATCCAGGAATTGTTGACCTGAGGTTATCTCTCCATTTAAGATATATTAAACAGTCTGCAGGGAGCCATCCCAATAAAGTAGCACGTCATAAACACCCCTAAAACCTCCAGCGATGAGTGAGAAAAAAACTAGTACCTCTTCCCAACAAGCCGCATTATTTGAGGTACCATTTCCGTGTAAATTGTGTTACGCCCCAAAGATTAATACTTAAGGTTAGGGGTTTGTTCAAATCCTCAAAACATTGTGAAGATGTGTCACAAACCCAGAGCAGATCCATCACTCACACCCCATATAAACATTTCTCTTTGTGGGCAAATGTTTTCATTCGAGAGTGTGTTTCTGGATAAACTCGAAGAACATTACAGCAAATATCTACATCCCTAATGGGATGTAGATATTTCAAACATCAAAACAACACTCCTTAGCCATAATGAGCCACCCCACTCTCTTTTTTTTTTTTTTTTTTTTTTTTTAAGGGGGGGAAAAATAAAGAGTTTTTCTCAAACCCAGTCGTTGTTTTTCTGCTATAATCCAAAAGTTCTGAGAAGGTGCTTCCCAGCTGTGGCGGCTGCCTGAAGGGGAACATTCCGGGAACATTCAGGGCTGTGTCCAGGATATGGGCAGCTCTCGTCCGCCTTTCTGAGCTTAGGTCCCAATCCCACGGATTACGCCTGGGTCTCTCGCCCCTGCACGCATGTACCTTTTTAACTCCATGTGAAGACAACAAGCAAAGAATGAGAAAGAGAGGTTGATGGCGGTTTCATTATCTGGTATGGTAATATCTGAGGGGACTGAGCTAGACTACAGGGACACTGTTAACTTGTACAATGGGTTTGACCGTGTCTCATGATTTTAAGGGGAAGACCTCTGGCCTGGCCTGTTTGACAGATGTGGACCCAAGTAAGGACGGATATTGCAACCAGTCTTAGCAATTTCCCGGCCCGCTTTCATCTGTGATCCACAGCAGAGATTCAACAGGTCCTTGGGCCAGGGTGGCCCTTGCACAATGGCCTTAAAGAAATAGTTTGGCCAAAAATGAAAATGTGCTAATTTACTAACCCTCATATGGCTGGCAAAAAAATAAAGCACCACAAAAGTAGCATTAAACTAGTCAAGTCTTCTAAAGTCATTTCAAGGTGATTCTTTAACTACTGGCATATCTGGCTCGGTGGACTTTTAGAAAATATACCATTCATAATCTCTTTCGTTTAGTTAATTTGTCTACTAACATTGTCCACCAGTAGATACACACTACTGTTTTGTTTTTAGGGAATAAATACTACAGCAAGGATGCATTAAATTGTTTTAGAATTAAATAAATTTATAATGTTAAGAATTTGTATTTCAAATAATTGCTGTTCTAAATTATAATATTTTTTCAGAATATTACTACTTTACTATATTTTTGATCAAATAAATGCAGCCTTGGCGAGCATAAGAGATGTCTTTAAAAAAAATATTCAAAAGAAAAAATGTTCTTACTGACTGCAAACTTGAAAATGAAAAAGAATTAAAAATTGTCTCTTTTTCTGAAAGAAATGGGTGCGATCGGCTTTGAGAGAAGGTTCTTCACATCAGTGACAGAAAACCTGGCACAATGTTTCATGAGGCACAAGCTAATACATGCACAATCATGATTGATCAATCCCATAATGAGGCCATGCATAATTCTGAGGCATGATTAAGAGACACAGAGCTTAAAAACTCATGATGCGTCAATGCAGGAATATTTTGTGGAACATTTTAGCTGGCATGCGTTTTTTTTTTTTTTCCCACACAAATGACAGTGGTCAGCACTTCTGTCAAAAAAGGCTGAGTTTTCTGTCTCAACAGGAGGAAGCAGGCTCTCAGAGCGTGACTACACAACATCACATAATAACACTAATGTTTCTGACTATTCTGCAAAAAGAACCAGTCCAACTGCATGTCCACGTCAGCATGTCAGTGTGTTGCACATGAGATGTGCCAAACCATGGCGTCAGATTCTTTAGTTAGCCTGAGTTTGCATGTTTTGGGTTAGCAAAAAGAGACCTTATGGCCCCCACAACCAGGACCACTTTACAATACATACACAATATCTCCCTAGAGCAGCACCATCTTATGTTAGAGACTTGGCTGTACTGTACGTAGTTTACAGGACTGTATTTATACATTAACATAGTTTGTTTTGTAAATGTGTCAAGGACTTACAGTGGTCTCTACAGTGATTCTTAAATGTGACCCTGGACCACAAAACCAGTCATAAGTCGCACGGGTATATTTGTAGCAATAGCCAACAATACATTGTATGGATCAAAATTATAAATTTATTTTTCTTTCATTTGGATATTAAGTAAAGATCATGTTCCATGAAGATATTTAGTAAATTTCCTACTGTAAATACACTATATTGCCAAAAGTTTTGGGACGCCTGCCTTTATAAGCACATGAACTTTAATAACATCCCATTCTTAATCCGTAGGGTTTAATATGGAGTTTGCCCACCCTTTGCAGCTATTACAGCTATTATTCAACTCTTCTGGGAAGGCTTTCCACAAGGTTTAGGAGTGTATTTATGGGAATTTTTGACCATTCTTCTAGAAGCGCATTTGTGAGGTCAGGCAGTGATGTGGGTGAGAAGGCCTGGCTCGCAGTCTCCGCTCTAATTCATCCCAAAGGTGTTTTATCGGGTTGCGGTCAGAACTCTGTGCAGGCCAGTCAAGTTCCTTCACACCAAACTAGCTCATCCATGTCTTTATGGACCTTGTGCACTTGTGCGCAGTCATGTTGGAACAGGAAGGGGCCATCCCCAAACTGTTCTCACAAAGTTGGGAGCATGAAATTGTCCAAAATGTTTTGGTATGCTAAAGCATTAAGGAGTTCCTTTCACTGGAACTAAGGGGCCAAGCCCAACCCCTGAAAAACAACCCCACACCATAATCCCCCCTCCACCAAACTTTACACTTGGCACGATGCAGTCAGGCAAGTACCGTTCTCCTGGCAACCGCCAAACCCAGACTCCTCCATCGGATTGCCAGACAGAGAAGCATGATTCGTCACTCCAGAGAACATGTCTCCACTGCTCTATAGTCCAGTGGCGGCGTGCTTTACACCACTGCATCCGACACTTTGCATTGCACTTGGTGAAGTAAGGCTTGGATGCAGCTGCTCGGCCATGGAAATCCATTTCATGAAGCTCTCTACACACTGTTCTTGAGCTAATCTGAAGGCCACATGAAGTTTGGAGGTCTGTAGCTACTGACTCTGCAGAAAGTTGGCAACTTCTGCGCACTGTGCGCCTCAGCATGCGCTGACCCCGCTCTGTGATTTTACGTGGCCTACCACTTTGTGGCTGAGTTGCTGTTGTTCCCAATTGCTTCCACTTTGTTATGATACCATTAACAGTTGACCGTGGAATATTTAGTAGTGAGGAAATTTCACGAATTGATTTATTGCACAGGTGGCAACCTATCACAGTACCACGCTTAAATTCACTGAGCTCCTGAGAGCGACCCATTCCTTCACAAATGTTTGTAGAAGCAGTCTGCATGCCTAGGTGATTGATTTTTATACACCTGTGGCAATGGAAGTGATTGGAACGCCTGAATTCAATGATTTGGAGGGGTGTCCCAATACTTTTGGCAATATAGTGTATATCAAAAATGTATTTTTGTGAGTGGATATGCATTGTTACATACATCATACATCAATGAAAAGCTTATTTCAGATGATGTATAAATCTCAATTTAAAAAAATTGACCCTTATGACTGGTTTTGTGGTCCAGGGTCACATTTTGCAAATTAGTGCCTACAGAGAAATGTATCAATTAAGTGTTTTGTTGACAAGTGCCTAATCAAATTAGCATTATTGACTATGCTCTGCAAAAAGCTATTAAGATGTTGGCTTTAGCATAACATATGGCTGCAAATCCAACAGGTACTATGGTATGCTTTTGTAAGGTTTTTTGTCATATTACCACATTGCTATGTAGTGTGATTGCAGACAAGAAAAAGACAGGTGTGTGTGTGTGTATAATTGAGAGGGCTCGCTGGTCATTAAGGGGCTCATTGGTCATTAAGCTCGCTGTGGGATCTCATTCACAGTCTGGGCTAATTAAAGACCCGTTAAATTGTTCACTTGGGAACATGACTAAGCACTTTCCCAGACATAGAAATGATGATTAAATAGAAGTCACAAATGGGCCACATCCAGTGGCCTTTCAGGCTAATCTAAGACCATGTCGCTTTTCAAAAAATGACTGCGTTAAAGGGTTAGTTCACCCAAAAATGAAAATTCTGTCATCATTTACTCACCCTCATGTCGTTCCAAACCCGTAAGACTTTTGTTCATCTTCAGGACACAAATGAAGATCTTTTGATGAAATCTGAGAGCTTTCTGTCCTTCCCTGGACAGCTACGCAACTGACACTTTGACGCTTCAAAAAGTTCATAAAGAGATTGTAAAACTAGTCCATTTCTGAATAGATTTGATCGCTTTATATGATGAACAGATTGAATTTAGGCTTTTATTCACATATAAACATTTATTAACTCACACATCAGTTATGGTAAGCGGGAGCTCAAGCATGTTTGCTTGGTGTGCGAGAACCAATGAGATTCATTCTCGGGTGTTACACGTCACGTTTGAGCTTCCGCAAGAGGTTTGTTCTCACACATCATTCAGGTTCAGTTGAGCTTCTGTTCGCGGATCAATGTTTATATGTGAATAAAAGCCTCAGTTCAATCATATAAAGTGATCAAGTCTCTTCAGAAAATTTGAGATTTGTTTTACGGTCGCTTTATGAACTTTTTGTGTCATAAAAAATAAAAAAACCTTTATTTGTGTTCCGAAGATGAATGAAAGTCTTACGGGTTTGGAACAAGGGATCATCTTGTTCTTGGATCATCTGAAAGTGAGGACTGGATATTATCATCCTTTAGTTTCTCCTACAAAAACAATATAACAACAGGAAGCCTGGACAACAGCAAATCAGGATCCCAGATTCTCAGTCCCTACAGGTAACTAACTAACTAAATAAGTGGAGAACTGACCTTGCGCAGGATGACACAATAAACCAAACCATTCAGTACCTGAAAAAACAAACACTGTCATATTCACATTTTATATATTATGACTCTCATATTTTATTAATTTTTCAGTAAATAGTATTTTATTAGTTGTTGTTTTTTTTTTTTTAATCAGTCATTGAAACTATAAAAGGTGTACCGACCCAATAATAAACTCATTACTGCTTTTTTTTTTATTATTGCCAGTTTGCTTAGGGCATTTGAAAGGCACTGTATATAAGAATAACTATTATACAAATATACAAAATTATAAAATAATAATAATAATAATGGTAACACTTTAGTTTAGGGTCCAGTTCTCACAATCAATATATATATATATATATTACTAGGATATTGGTTTTATTAGTACTTATAAATATTTGCCCTATTCTGCATGACCATATTCTACATCCCATAATCCTACCCAATACCTAAACTTAACAACTACATTACTAACTATTAATTAACAGTAATTAGGAGTTTATTGAGGCAAAAGTCATAGTTAATAGTTAGTTAATAGTGAGAATTGGACCCTAAACTAAAGTGTGATCATAATAATAATATAATAACAATTATTATTAATATTATTTATATATGTACCCTTCAAAAGTTTGGAAATATATGTTATCATATTTATACACCTTTACTATTCAGTGACAGAATGTATACAAAAATACATTTTGATCAAATATCTTCACTGCAGTTAAATCATGATGGACAACCAAATGCACAAGAGAGATGAAGCAGCAAGTGCCCACGCACAAAATGAAGCCACATGGTCTAACTAATCAACTATCTAGGTCCACTTGGACCAAGTTCAACCATCTAACTACCATCAGAAGCTAGTTCTATATGGATTTTCAAGCAGGACAAAACTGTTAAGAAAATATATTCACGTAGTCTAAATCTGAACAGCACTTTGAAGTTGCAACAGGCTAAATTCCCACCCAACATTCCCACTGACTGACAGGATGATAGCAGTCTTCAGAAATCTTTGGAGACATCAGTGCATGCTTTTCTTCATGTCTTTTGATGGAGCTCTGAGCCCATCAACAGCACAATCACGTAAATAAGGTTGTCATAGAAACATGGCCTTTACCGCAATTAGAATGAGTGGGACGGATCACGCAGCAGTGGGAAGGGAGAGACGCATGTGGAGTGGGTTGGCCTATCAGTTAGCTGGTGTCAATCACTGGTGCGCAGCGGGCAGACGATGGCAGCTCTGAGCTGAATGCCGCTGGTGAGGGAGGAATCGATAATCGCAGACAGCGAGAAACAGAGATACACTGGCAATGTGTGAAGGTGGCAGGTGAAGGTGACCCGGGTTAGAAGGAAGACTCACACACACAGGTTATATAAAATACAAAACACGTACATAGACACGTCCATACACCTGCTGCTTTCTGTGATGGATGAAGTCTGACATTGATGTAGTTCAGCCAGAAACAAAGCCACCTGTCACATCACACACTACACACTATAGAGGGAAAGAGCATCTCACCATCTGTTTTGAGAATGTATGCAGTTCATTAAGAAGCCATTTTGTAAAAAAGTTTCTTGTCAAGGAGTTTGGTTAGAAACCTGTGATGTAGTTGGCGCCGATAGCCTTGTGGGCAGCACGTCGACATGTGGCGCCACTGCACTTTGGGCGACCCAAGTTCGAGTCCCCTTTCCCGATCCCGTCCCCCTCTCTCTCTCCCACTTTGCTTCCTGTCTACATACTGTCCTATCACAATAAATAGGCAAAAATGCCAATAATAAATCTTTTAAAAAAAGAAACCTGTGATGTACAGTAGATTTTAGTTTATATACTTATATACTATTATTTATTCATATTTTGAATTAGCAGTTTTCATTTTAAAATTTATTTCAGTTTTAGTTTTAGTATTTTTAGTATTTCAACTTAAACTTATTTCAGTTAGCTGCCAAGGTAACATTTGATAGGATTCTTTTATGTTTATGTTTTTCATCTTACATTTATATTTTATTTCAGCTTTTTAACAGTTTAAAGCCCTATTTGGATGGGACTAGTTTTCCAGGAGGACGTTAAAGAAATTAGTTTCTTACAGGTGTACTTTAATCCCATCCGATCTACCATGTCTGTGTTTTTCTCACACAACCTCAGGAAAAATTCCAGAGCAAATTACCTACTGTTTTTTGGTCCTCTATGAAATCTAATCCTGTCCGAATGCGAATGTCTGTGATTGCTGATATCGTATTATTCTAACGCTTCTCCTCATGTTTTTTGACCTACATGAGCTACCATTTGCGCACCAATTTTCCGCATGCTTTCATTTCATACCAACATGGATGGTGTCCTACGAAAAAATAAAATTAATAAATGGAGCCAAATCGCATAAACTGCGAAGACTGGCCATTTTAATATCAGCAACAGGTAAGGTCTAGATGCCTCTGCTCACTTATGTGGGTTCTTATGCCACTTCTATAAACTTATGTAAAGTTTATTTAAATAGGGTTTTAATAATAAAAAGTTATATCAGTAAGTAATTACTTAAAAATCAGTAACAACACTGATGTGTGGAAGTCAAAAATCATTATCAATCAAGAAATGTAATCAAATTAGAAAGACATCAAAACAAAAGAGTTTCTCTATCCAAGCAGAACTGAAAAAAAAAAAAAAAGGACTCCTGTTAAGTTTATAGGTGTGAATTTAATTGGCCACGCCCCTCAGGAAATTGAACTGGAATAACAGAGAGGAATTTATCTATTTGTAAGGCATTTAAATCTTCACACACACACATACACAAAAACTTTCAAAACTTTCAAACTTGATAAACTTGCTTTCCTATAGTTAAAATTATAGTCATACAAATTTTAATTCATTCTACTTCCTTACATTCAAATTTGATCTTAATCCTTAAAGCTATTCAATTCAAATGTAACATATAATTCAATAATGTGCCAATGTTTCTAAATGCGGTTTATTACTGTCTATTGTACATTCACATTACATTTTTTTGATTATCCTCATTTGTAAGTCACATTGGATAAAATAATCTGTTGAATGAATAAATGTAAATCACTGTTATGCCTAGACATTTTCCTCGTCCAGTCCACTTCCTATGCCATCTCATTTCAGTTTGTCCAAAGCATCAAAACTCAGTCCCTACTTCCACATCCAGTCACTAAGGCCCTCTCAGAACCGCTATTGCCACATTAACGCCGGTTGCTAAGAGACCCCAAAGATTCCGGAATCCCCATGTGCCCCATCCAAGCCCACAGCCATTTAGATGGAGTTCTGTTTTCCCAGCTTCGGTTACCGAGGGAAGGAAATTGGTATTTTGGAGGAGAGTAGAGTACCAGAACGAGAGAGAGAGAAAGCAGGAACTCTTAGCTGAAAACATCTCACAATCCATCTTCTGCCATGGTAGCCAAATAGTCAAGCCCATAAACAAAGACAACATGAAGAGTGATCAGCAATAATGAGCTGTTCGAAATGGCCGCTGGCCTTCTTTTGGCCTAACAAAGTAATAAAACAGTTGAAAAGCAACCAGACAGGCGGAATGACTGGGAAAAGTGAAGAGAACAAGGCACTTCAACAGTCATTGCTCGTTAAAAATGTTTGCCGTACTGCTTCTTGGAAATTCAGCTGGTAGAAGTCTACTCAAGAATAAAAAGTTATCAGAATGCAGTCCACAATAGCTAAGTCTGAACGCTGATTGTCTAATTAAAATGTTTTTATTTAGATGGAAGAACAATAGCAGAGCCATGATGAAGCTATCTTAAGTACATCTCTGGTCATGGAACGTTTCTCATCACGTCATGCTCAGCGGTTATCCAATAATTGCTAAACTGGTGGTGTGTCAGTGGTGGCGGATGTTAAGCTTTGGCTGGAGCTTGTCCACAAATTCCACTGAAGTTATAAATCAGTGACGGGTCTGAAATGTGGCATCCGTTCCTGCGCAACACAAACAAAACTCCATTAAACAAGAGACGCCTCACCACTCACAGAATACTAAACGCAAGGATTAGGAAGGTAAATAAAGTGCAATGTGTTCTTCTGTTTCTCAACCCGATGGATGTTGGATCTGCTGTGGTTTTGTTGAGAGTGAATCAAAACACCCCACAATCAGAACACTCTGTACCGCCTGACATGTTAGCATCATTGTATACACACGCTTAATGTGATTTACAACAACATTCCTATCAAACAATTCAGGTTCAGGTTTGGGGGTAATCAAAATCAATCATTCCACTCTGATTTCAAGGGGTTAGTTATGGTTGTGGTTACATACACACAACAATTTTAGAAGGCTTAACTTATGTTTTAGCTTATGATTGTTTGACAGGAATGTTTTCAGGACCAACAAAAGATGTTAATCGAGGACCATGTTCTGTGATTAGACAATAAAAGCAGGATGAACAGGATGAACAGCAACCCATATTACTTATGTAATGCAAATGTTTCCAAGTGAAACAGGATGTTCCCAAAAAACAAACAAACAAAAAAACATTTCACCGTTTGAATCGGCTTCATCCCTGCCAGTCCTTCAGGAATTTGCCGCTGGCTCTTATGTAGATAGTGTTTAAACATGAGGTATAATTCGTTTTGGGTATATCAAATGGGCAATCTTTGGTCTTATTAATCTTAGATTTGGCATAAGGGCTTTATTAAGTTTCATAACTTTATTTACATCGAAATTAAATCCTGCACTAACTAGAGCGCTGCTTTTGTACATTTGACTGGACTGTTTGCTTGTGTTTATTTCCTATTTACTTCTTATACTGTTATAATTGCTATCTTTGTTAATTTAAATATTATTGTTTAATACATAATATTTTATATAAATAACATGCCGTACAAGGAGACAAGGACATAGTTTTTACTTTAAACAACATCTTACAAGACGCAACTGACAAATGCATTGACTAGCGATGTCATGGGAATGTCTTAAATGTTAAAAGGACAAAGACAAAGATATCGCTTTCCTCAGCGGACATTCAAACAGATTTTGTGACTGACCTGAAGAATATCAGCTAGATGCAGGTAATGCACTCGATCTCTAGGTAATGCACTAGTCGATCGCTCTCTCATAACACTCTACATATATGAGTTGCACTGAAGCGACTCAACGTTCCTTCGTTGCTAGTTCTAAAGTGATGTTTTAGAATTAGTAATGGAGGCTTGGGCTAAACTGTCAACTTGAGAATTGAATCCGTGGCAGAGGAAAGTAGTTCCTCAAAAAAAAGAGGGGTTTTTACACTTTATTTACACACTTGTGTAACTTACACTCATAGCCGTGCTGTATATCAGCATATATATTAGTATATCAGTCTGATATTGCTCATTTGTGTGTATATATATATATATATATATATAGACATAAATATTAATATAAATGGTAACCATATCATATATCATTAGTGTGAGTGTGTGTGTGTAATATATATATGTGTGTATGTGTGTGGGAGATGATACAAAATGCATGTTATTTTTTATTTAGTACTGAGTACTAAATAAAAAATAACATGCATTTTGTATGATCTCTCTTATTTTGTTAAAATTTTGCACATTTTCACAGATTCTGCAAGTGGTTCACATACTTTTTCTTGCAACTGTATATGTGTATATATATATATATATATATAAAACAAAATGTGTGTGTTGACTTAATAATAATATAATTTTAATATTAATATTTAAACTACTTGTGGTCATGGCCAACATAAATACAGCTGGAAAGAAAAGAATTTTCAGAGCCATAGCAAGAATGATTACAAAGACAAACATTTTTTCTTTGGAATAACGAATGAATCGTTCACAGTAAGATCTGGAATGTGTACTGAAAAAAAAAAAAAAATAAAAAAAATAAACAGGGTAAATTTTGAGTTCATGTTGACTTGAAACTCTACTTACAAGGAGCAGGAAGATGGTATCACTGTATAAACATGGCATTGCTGATAAATGTTGCAGAACAGCTGTTTGGGCTCGTTATGATACGGGGCATGTGATACTGCCATGAATATCTGCTTCTTCAAAGTACTGAACATAACAGGACAAAAAAAAATAACATGGTGTCTGTGTGCACCGTCAACCAAATCCAATGATAAAATACAGCTCAGGGTGTGACCTCTGGACTCTGCTCATATCAAACAGTGAGATGTGACTTAATGATCCAAATGTTCAGCTCCTGTTCTGACACCTTCAATGTGGAACACATCTGCAAATGAATTAACAACACTGGGGTCAGAGGTTAAAGTATTTAATCACACTGTGCCCGTGGGGCTAGTGCCATGGCCTTGTCGAACTATGCCTCCATCATTTTAAATGCCTCATCGTCATGACGACAGCACCACAGGGCACGGGCTCAGGGGTCAACAGAGAGGCGTCTGATGGCCATCTCGTGAAATATTGACCCCTGCGAGAAACGGGATTTACGGAACTTGAATGGCATGAACGTGATGGAACAGGACGTGGTGTATTAAAGGGGGGAAGGAAATGTGAATGTGAAGAGGATGTGACTGCAGTTAAAATGCAGTTGTGTTGATAAACAGCATCTGTGGTTGATCACAGTCTATATGCAACAGTGCAAAGCTGCTCCAAACAACTGCTACTATTGGATTGGGTCTCATCTTGGAAAGAAAAATTACAAATACAATCTCTTTAATATCTAAACTGTTTCTCAGGACAGCAATGAGATTTCAATAGCTATGTTTCCATCCAAAGTTGTGAATCTGGAATATCGCATAAAACATATGCAAATAAAGCACTGATAAACTGGCACTAAATATCACTAAGAAAAATAGAAGCTGCTGCAGTAGAAGCCTTTCTCATAACTTCCGTATTTAACCCTTTGAGCGGTACGGTCCCACATATGGGATTTAGAACGTTCAGCGACGTCACATAAGTGCCAGATTCAAACTGTGCTTTAGCGCTTTGGCTGCGAGACGGACGCGCTCAGCTCTTGTCATATATCACAGCTATGCAGTGTTTTCAGCCACATAATGTTTCTTTTAAGGTTTCAGACATTTAAATATGCATAAGCACCAGTAAAACAATACACTTAGAGTTTATAAAATACACACTGATGTCAGACATCAGTGAAAGCAGCAATAACAATCCATTCAAATATAATTTATTTATATCAGACATACATAATGGACTTAAGTAACTATAAAGTTTACTCTATTATTCTTCCAGTTCACAAGCCACTTACTTGCATATATTTCAGGAGAAACTGATGAATTCACGTGCTGTAACTCCGACTGACAGGACTACGGGGCAAACTAAGATGGCGGCGCCCATCTCGCGTTATAGATCAAGATAAAGATAATTTATAAATGTTTTTAAACCACAAAACACACTCACTTACACATATTTGAGAATCGGAATATCAGATAGTTGATGACATGGTAAGCAAGTTTGTGAATATGTTAAATATAAAAGGAAAAACAAAATAATAGCGATCCATCTGTCATACAGTGTTACTGTGGCTGCGTTCAGCGTACGTGACACGCATGATGCGTCGCCATGGAAAACATAAGGGCAATAGTGAAGTCCGGTTCGCGAACGAATCGTTCTTTTGAACCAGTTCTTGTTAGTGAACCGGTCGAACCAGTTTCACCAAATCGGAATGAATCGTTCGAAACAGTTTAATCTCCAGTAAGCAAACACTAATCCACAAATTACTAAAGTTACTCACTTTTTGACATGCCTGACACTCGCTCTGACTCAAAATAAACCAACATCCCGGAGTTATTCAGTTACTTCAAGAGTACACTGACTTTACCTGCTGTGAAAAGAGAACCGATGATGACGGGCACGAGCAGCAGAACGACTGATATACTGAGTGAGCATGCGCGGCGGCGGCGCACACTAACGACCGTACACGGCCTATCACAGTTCTCGTTCTCGAGTCAAGAATCGGTTGCAACGGTTTTCGGATCACCAGTACACAACCGAGAACTGCTTCTTTCGGACATGTCCGATTTGAGAACCGTGAGCTGATGATACTGCGCATGCGTGATTCAGCGTGTGATTTATGATTACTGACTTTATATATTTGAATGTGTTAAGTGTTTTTTCACCCCGGCCGCGATAGACGACGTCATTACGTCATCGCGAATGACGTCATTACGTCGGAGCATAAAAGAACCGGTGAAACGGTTTTTTCAACCGGTTTATTGAAACGAACTGTCTGAAAGAACCGGTTCGCGGAAAAGAACCGAACTTCCCATCACTAAAGGGCAAACGTCCTAAAATAACGGTAGCCTTTAAAAAAAAAAAAAAAAACTCACTTAGAAGGGGTCAGTTAGAATATTTTAAACTCACGCTTGAAAGGGTTAATAAATTGCTTGCACCTCAGAGTGTGCAGATGAAACACAATAAACACTTTCATGTTATCTTGCATTCAGATGCCTGGTGTCTGTGAATGAAATCATGTGAGGCGCTTCTGGGAGAGCTTTATACTGAACTACTTTAACGACAGACTAAAACAACATTTCAGATGCTGTCCAACGAGATCGGTTCACTGGTTGGTCCAGTTATGCCGGCCCATCGAAAAGTCACATCTTTTTTGATGTGCTTCAAGGAATTTATCCAGTAAAAGTGTTTCTATCATTTCTAGATTTCATGCACATGTTTTTGTATTGCATCAAAAATGTATCCGACTCAGTTAAGCGCATACGTTTTTTATGCTCATTTTTAAAATGTATCCGCATCTTGGCATTTCCATCCAGCGGTTTTTATGCGATATCCCAAAATGCACATAAAAATAAGTGGATTGAAACATACTGTAGCTTTTGAGAGCAAATGGAGAGTTCCCAATACCAAAAAAAGTCTGATCTCAAAATGAAAAACTATTCAAGAATTTTCTCCTGAAATTCTTACAAGATCAAATTATGTTCCATTCTTATTTCAATCATGACAAGTTTAGATTTAGAATCTTATTGAATGTGACAATGTTAATGTATTTGATCTTGGCGGACTAGATCTGCTACGCTTCTGCTTCTGTTGATTATTACTGCTGCAGAGCAAGTGTGGACTTGCTACTGCTAATAGATACATAAATGTCGTAGCAGATCTAGGCAAGTGGAGCTGGGGGAGGTGGAGGATTTCAGAGGAACTCTGATAGCCCACTGCGGGACTATAAACATTGAACCAGATTATTTAAATGTTGAGCAAGCAATCTCATTGGCTGCAGGATCAGCAGTGGCCAGTCAGCTTGTGCCATGCAGTAATGATGTGATTGCTTGCAGATTACATTTTGAGGACCCATCAGCCTGCGCCCTCTAGAGTTTCATGACTGAACTATATATTTATCCAAAGGAATATACCATCTGAGACAGAAAATAAATACAATAAAATAATATATAATAAATTAACAAACATGTATATAATATAAATTAAAATTAACAATAAATTAATAAATAAATAACCGTTTGATATGCAACTCTTTCAAATCACAAAAGTCACTGCTCCCTCAGAGTTGAAATTCTCAAAAACTGAAACTCTTAAACATCTTTAGCACATCTGCACATCAAGATGTCTCAGCATAATCTGAGAAAACACCTTCTGCTGGCAAACAACACATCCAGAGCACCTATCATAACATCTAACCCTGAGAACTGTACGTCTTCTTCCAAAAGACAGTTTGAGGAAAAACAGACAGCTTATTTCTTTTGGTCAGCAGGTTCACTTGAGTATTACGACCAGGTGCTGAAACAAAAGACACCTTCATCTTAAAGCCCCCCATGTTGATTTACTTCTGAGGTAAATAAATAGATGAGTATGTGCTCTTCTTATGATAGTAGCAGCAGAGAAAGTGTGGTGGGCTCTGGTTCCACAAGTTTACATATTTACAGATAAGCACCGTGGCAAAACTGGGCATGTGTTTGGCCTGGCATGTGCAACCAGAAACAGAGGGAGAAAGCAAACCAAGAGGGAACTGGAAGGCAAGACAGAGCAGTAGTTGGCTTTGTCTTGGAAAAAAACAGATGCAGTAGCTGCAGTACCAAAAACATTTCCAAGACTGGAGGTCTAATCGCGTTGACCCCTCTTCTCTCTCACTCTTTATGCCCCTGAGCAGTTGTTTTCTGTTGCAGTTGCTCTGTTGTGGTAGACTGCAATGTTATCTACTTGCCAGATTCACTTTCTAATTGTCAGAAAAGCAACATTTTACACATTACATAGAAAAAGTGGCAGATATATTAGTGTGCATTTACACTCCAAGGCTTAATGCACAGATCTATTTTGACATACAGTATGAGATTTTTTCGTCTCATAAGTTGCCATCAATCATCTAATTTTTGGCTTCAATCCCGCATTTAAATACGGTTGTCAGTTGCTGTAGTTAATAGTTAGTTAATAGTGAGAATTGGACCCTAAACTAAAGTGTGGCCAAAAGTTCTTTACTGGCATCTATGATTCCATGAGGAACCTTTAACATTCATGGAACCTTTCCATTGCACAAAAGGTTATTTAGTGTAAAAGGGTTCTTCACACTAATAAAGAAATTCACTGAAAATATAAGCGCAATTGTCTGTTACCCATGTCATAAATACTGTCGTTGTATAAGCTTCCCCATGGGCAGCGCAATACACATGAATTTGTTGACTAAGCTGACAGAACCGGCGAATGTAGATACCTCGTTTGGAAACCATGTGCACCGACCAGGTAAAGTAGCCTGTGTTACACTATGTTCTACAAATATCATTACATAGTTTTATTTATTGTTACTCCAGAATTGAAAAGTACAATGACAAAATAGAATAAAATGTTGTCTGCGCAATCATATAGCCATAATGTCCATAATAGCCTATACATCGGACATTGTCATAAGCTTATAAGGCTGTAAAGTAACAAAGCCTCTTTATTTGAATAACCGTTCAGACGTGAAGTAGACTGGGGAATTAGTTTTTGGATCTTGGGTGTCGAAAACAGACATGGTACACATGGTTACAGCCAGAGTCTATTCACTATTTTGGGAGCGCTCTAGGTTACAGACTTTACTCTCCATCTATACTCTCTCTCTCTTTCTTTTCTTCACTTTCCTCCGACAAAATCCGTTTCTTTGCTGGCTCTGCCATGGCGTTGGTTTTGAGACTTGCATATTAGATCGTTTCTGTTGGCTAACTCCACCCAGGCTACAAGTAAAATATGTGATGTATGCCAAAAAGCACTCTTCCGCTGGCAGGGAATGGGCGGGGCTGTGTGTACCGACCCGAACACGAAACTTGCAGAGTGTGGTTGTAGCTACTAGGCAGCTGCTCAGGTAGCAGCGGCAATAGAATTCATCCGGTTAAGAGTTGTTCTACCACTGAAATAATTTTAGAGACATTATTCGGTTGAATCTAAGGTTGAAAAACTACATAGTGTTGCTTTAAGAAACCAAAAATGCTTCTTCTGGCATCGCTGCGAAGACCCCCTTTTGGGACTTTTGTTTAAGGAGTGTAAAGTGAGCAAGATGAACAAAACTCCAGTGTTTTGAGCTGTATGAGCCACTAACTTAAACACCTCAGATTGGTCATTTCGTTCACACGCTCTGAACTGTGATTGGCTACAATGCTCAAAATGCTGCAAAAAATGTTGTAAACAGAAACCTTTGATGGTCTTTACATAGCACTCGCACAAATATGTACGCAAGCGTTAAAAAAGCAGCCATCTACCAGCGGTCATATTCGTGAGATGAAAAAGGGGACTTAAAATGGTCACATAATACACAATAAACCCTAATTCTATATCACCAGCAAAGATATCACACTAATATTTAATGTATCGCCCAGCCCTACTAACAGCTAATGGATAGCTTAACAAATAGCTATTATAGACCTCCATGATTGTGGCAGCTTTACAAAACAATCTGTGCTGAAATATTCTGTTCAAATGGTTTAAATGATCAGAGAGTCCTCTTTTTTCATTTTTGACACAGAGGGCACAAAAACGCAGACAGAGGCTACATTTACGAGTCTCGAAATGTCCCTTTCAAACAGCAACTTAAAGTAGCCTGTATGAACGTGCAACGGGAGTCAAGCCCGTATTCTCTTACCAGTAACCATATCGACAGTGACCAAAGTAATATCATAGATGGTGACGTCCATAAAAGTGAAAAGTATTATTACTTTTGATTCGACAAGAGACCAATCGAGTGGCAAGTTCATCCATCAAATCTTCATTAACCGACAGCAGATTTTATTTCTGGGTGGACAGTGGAGCATTTGAGTTGTGCGTAGGACACAAAACTGATGGTAACAGCTCCTGTGGAGAACAGTGACTTGATCTAAAACCTTCAAATGACACACAGCTCATATTTCCATTGCTGTAAGTTACCGAAACCACATATGAAAACCCGCAACACATGATAGACCTCAGAGCAGAGCGGCTCGCTCGCACTGTATGACGTGACGGACAACTAGTTGTCGAGTCCAGGTTGGTTCAGTTCACACAGCGCAGGTTTTCTGAAAATGCAGTTGTGAGTTCTAAAAATTTACAGGTGTGAGTTTGGTTATAGAATGTGGTTGTCACTCCCGTAAATAACTGAATTATGTATGAACGTAACCGTATTAAGACAGGACTGACAACCATATTCTGCTACTGTGTGAACGTGGCCAGTATGTGTTTGAGCTACAAATCTTTAAAATACACTGCCACAACAGCTGGTCTTACTGTCTGAGAGATGTGATAAATGCTACAGGCGTCAGACATTTTAAAGTCAGACCTGTGGGCCTTTGGAGAAATGCAGAATGATGGATGAGCATCATTCTTCATATCTCGTCTCTCCCTCCCAAACACTTTTGCTCTCATTGACCTTGTCTCTTTCTACCCTGGAATGTTGTTCAGTCCGTGATAAAGGGACGTCCTTCCCATACCCCGTTTTTTTGATGTGTGGCACCCTGGAGCGCTAACCGCAGATTAGGGGAAATGGGTGCGGGAGAGCAAGATGGCTGCCAGAGGGCCCAGCAGAGTGATTTTAGTGACGAGTGAAGATTGGGTTTCAAAGTGGTTGAGAAATGCTACAGAGACCCGGTCTATGGTGAACACCGGGAAAAAACAGGGGCGTGGAGCCTTGGCTCATGTGCTATGGCTCTGAGCAGAAAAGAGAGGCCATTTAGTGGCCATTTTACTGATGATGGAATGGCAGGTACCACCTCAGCACCTGCATTTGAGACAGTCAGAGAAGGTCATACAATCTCTCTGTAGCCCTGGGTGGTCTCTGTGGTCATTTCAACACCTGAGTATACGAATGACATAATGTGACACTGTTTGTGAGGTCTAGAAGGCTCTCTTTGGCATTTGTTTTGGACCTAAAATTCTTTTCCATGCAACTACTAACACTAACATTACTAATCTTAACACATCCTGGATATAAATAGTTAACAAGGAGGTCTACACTTGGATAAAAATCTCTCTTAGCATTCCCATTCATCGCAATAGCAGTTGCTCAGCTGCTGCAGGATTCTAGATTGTATTATTCCAGATGTACAATACCGGTGAAAATTTAGGGTTGTTTTTTATGTTTTTGAAAGAAGTTTCTTAAAGGGTTAGTTCACCCAAAAATGAAATTTCTGTCATTAAGTACTCACCCTCATGTCATTCCATACCTGTAAGACCTTCATCTTATAGATATTTTTGATGAAATCCAAGGGTATCTGATCCACACATAGGCAGCAATGTCATTGCACCATTTGACATCCAGAAAGGTAGTTAAAAACATGGTTAAAATAGTCAATGTGCCTACAGTGGTTCAACCTTAATGTTAAGTGACTAGAATACTTTTTGTGCATAAAAACAAAACAAAAATAACGACTTTATTCAACAATTTGAACCATTGTCATACGTAGTGAACTCAGTGCAGGCTTCCTTGTTTATGTCCGAATGCTGGCTCATTATTGGCCGGATCCTGTGTCAGCATCACATGTATGCGTCTTGCTGCTCACGTGTTCAGCTCCGGCCAGTACTGAGTTGCCGTTCGGATGGAAGCCTGCACCAAGTTCACTACGTCAACTACGTATGACAACGGTTCAAATTGTTGAATAAAGTAGTTATTTTTGTTTTGTTTTTGCGCACAAAAAGTATTCTCGTCGCTTCATAACATTAAGGTTGAACCACTGTAGTCACATTGATTATTTTAACCATATTTTCAATTTTTACCTTTCTGGACGTCATAAGGTGTGATGACATTGCTGCCTATGTGTGAATCAGATACCCTAGGATCTCATCAAAAATATCTTAATTTGTGTTTCGAAGATGAACGAAGAGTGTGGAACGACATGAGGGTGAGTAATTAATGACAGAAATTTCATTTTTGGGTGAACTGACCCTTTAAGCTCAGCAAGGCTTCATTTATTTGATCAAAATACAGCAAAACAACAATACTGTGACAGAATTACAATTTAAAATAATTTTCCATTTTAACGAATTTGCTGAATTTTCAGCATCATTACTCTAGTCTTCAGTGATCCTTCAGAAATCATTCTAATATGCTGTTTTGATTATCAATCTTGAAAACAGTTGTGCTGCTTAATATTTTTGTGGAAACCGTGATACATTTATTTTAGGATGCCTTGATTGTTAAAAACATCAAAAAACAGCATTTATTTTAAATATATATTTTTGTAACATTATAAATGTCTTTGCTGTCACTTTGTATCAATTTATAAATGTCTTTGCTGTCACTTTGTATCAATTTAATGTGTCCTTGCTGGAAACATAAGTTGTTTCCTCAAAAAGTCTCATTAGAAGTACAAACAACCCTTCAGAAAACATGGTGCCAGCATTCATTCTAAAACCGGGATAGCTAATGAATTACACTGTTTTATGTTTTACTGGTGTTCCAGCCAGGATGGACACCAAACGCTAAACTAGCGCAAGCCAACCATGGAAACCCTGATGTAGATGAGCTTTTGTTGTTAACTCACGGGTAGATGCCACAGATTCTCCAGAACCTTCACAACCATCCTCATCATCACATTCACCACTGCTCTCCCCACTGCCCGTGTCGTCCCAGGATTCCCTGTGCCCCACACCCGGCATGACCTCTTGGATCTCCTAAAAGGAAAATGAAAAACACATCACATCAGTATTTATCAGTATAAAATGTATGTGTATTACAATAATGTGTGGGAACAAACAGATGATAATTTGTTGTTATAATAATAATAATAATAATAACAACATTAATACAAAAAGGGTGTATATATATATATATATATATATATATATATATATAAACTGCATCACTTAAGCAGCACAACTGGTTTAAACAATGAATAATAAGAAGAAATGTTTCTTGAGTGGCTAATCAGCATATTAGAATGATTTCTGAAGGATCATGTGTCACTGAGGATTGGTGTAATGATGCTGAAAATTCAGCTTTGCATCTCAGGAATGAATTAAATGACAAAAAAATAGAAAAGTTATTTTAAATTGAAATAATATTTTTAACAAAATTACTGTTTTTACTGTATTTTTGGTCAAATAAATGCAGCTTTTGAGACCAAAAGAGACTTATTTATATATAAAAATTTAATTTTGGATATTGCTTTGAATATCCACTTCTTAGCTCTCTATGAGACAGCTGGTAGCATTCTACAGCGAAGCTAGCGTATAAGTTAGGTTAACCACTTAAAAATGAGGTTAAAAATATAGCTAAGTTAACCAACAGGTCTGGCCCAGGCACATCTGCGAACAGAGGGAGTTTGGCATTTCTAAATCAGGCCCTGGACACCTCAGGCACTGAGTTCAGGCCAGAGATGCTCCACAGGTCGGGTTAAAACTGGTTTACTATAGCAGAAGCAAAGATATTTTTAACCTACACACAAACTGTATACGCAGTTGAGTTTCAACCTGGAAGTAAAGTTTTACATTTTTCACTCAACTTTTCATTCGAATTATATTAAAAATACATCATAGAGGCAATTTCACTAGTGGTCTCAGACTTTTGGATCCCACTATAGGCCTAAATCCAGCCAAATCCACTGCCATATTAATCTTTCCACTGACATTTCACTCTAGATTTTCCTTCCCATTCAGTATAAGATTTTGAGCATAGTTAAGTAAAGCATTTGATTTTAATCTTTCACTACCTGCTGAGGACTAAATGTCACAACATACACGCTATATACAATTCCTTGAAAGTCACTTTGCACAGAAGTGCCCACTGGGGAAATAAATGTCAAAGTAAAGGTCAAACTCACATGACCCTTTAACTTTTGAGTCAGCACTATCAGGAGCAGGCAGGCTGCACACGCTCACCGTGACCTTTCACCCCCTGTCCAGGGCTTACGAGTCAGCTAGAGACGTAAAGCTATAGATAAATATAGCAGGTTGGCCAGGAGCTAGACAGACAGATAAATATATAGATGATATTAATGGACAGTAATGACAACGGCTCCACACACATGGCTCAAGCCTCACTGCTGGGATTTCTAACTTTGTCCTGACAAAGCACATGGATGCCTTTCAAAAACAGTCATGTGCACATTGACGCAAACAGAAGATGATTCGTAACCTCGAAGGGCACTCTGGAGAAAGTGTTTCTGTTTCTTATTAATGACCTCATATGGAAGTGCTGATTTCATTAATATTTTTAGGTCAGACTGTTTTAGGTTTTATCCAGTTTGATCAAGTTGCAACAACAAAAACCAATGTAGTAACTTTTCCCAATACACATGAGTGTGTCATGTAGCTGCATTTCCCATGTGTACCAGGTAAAAGGTACACTATGTAACTTTTTTTTTTTCAAAATGAACAAAATTTAGTCAATACATCATAAATCCTTCCAAGACAGGATGGTTTTTTTACTGGGCAATTGCATATATACTGTACGTCACTCGCACATGCGTGTCTCGTCATATCTTTAAACAGAGAAAAGTTGCTCAGGCTACTTTGACGCATGTATGGTGTGGGAGTGGCATAGGTTAGTTGTCACAACGAGAGAGAAGGTTTACATAGAGCACACTAGATCTCAAACCTTCGGGGTATCACCCGTTTTTAAAAAACGCTGAAAAGAGAGTCTGATGGAAAAAAAAGAGAATGCGACAGAGCTCGTAATAAAACAAGAATCAACATTGGCTTGGCTTTTCGTAGATGGCGATTTGAAAAGTTGTAAAAGCGACAAAGAGGTGGTGTTTTTATTACTCAGCGGGTGAGTAAGATATTTTATTGAACAGATAAATTGCCATATGTAGCTCTCTAACACACTTCTTTGTAAAGCATTTTATCATTTCATTATGGTTGTTGTAGCATTGTGCTGGAATTTATTTTCAAGGAAGTACTGTACAGTAACTTCTTCAGCTAGTCAGCTTGAGATCCTTTCCATCTAAACTATATCTCTTAACCCTAGTAGTGAATGTTTTATCAGCAGTAGGATAATCTCACTCTCTCTCTCTCTCTCTCTTTTTTTTTTTTTTTTTTTGTTATGAGAAAGACCATAATCATCCGCAGTCACACAAAGCCGAAACACAACCAAAACAATGTTCTTCTGCAAAATGCATACAGAGGGCCACAAGTTACATAGTCTACCTTTAACAAAACTATAAAAAAATAATTTTCATTAACTTTAAAGCTGAAATAAAATCAGAGGACCAACTTCAGCCGACGATGCGGAACACACTGAGAAAACAAAAACTGCACAACGGCCAACCGTTGGCTTGGTGTGTTCCTGCCTAAAGGGTTAGTTCACCCAAAAACTCTAACTCTGAGCACTGAGTCGGTGTTCTCACATAGAACAGGGAAGCGCTGCACTGTGTCTACAATGTAAAAAGCGCAGGAGAAAGACAAGGAAGAGATGAAATTGTTGAATAAAGCCGTTATTTTTGTTTCGTTTTGTTGTTGCACACAAAAAGTATTCTCATCGCTTCATAAAATAAAGGTTGCACCACTGTAGTCACATGGACTAACTTAACAATGTCTTTACTACCTTTCTGGGCCTTGAAAGTGGTAATTAAATTGCTGTCTATGGAGGGATCTCACGGATTTCATCAAAAATATCTTAATTTGTGTTTCGAAGATGAACGAAGGTCTTACGGGTTTGGAACGACATGAGGGTGAGTAATTAATGACAGACATTTCATTTTTTGGTGAACTGACCCTTTAATCATACAAAATGTGCATAAAATGGCCATAAAATCAGAAATGTAATAATATTATCATAAACTGCATAGGCCCAACAATATTCAAAATTATTAGCATGGAAAGAATTTGAGACAGATTTTGATTTGATATTTTTTAAATCTATAACTTTACTTATTTTATTTTCACCAAGTATGATTATATGGTTACTGGGAGTCTTTTGCATTTACCACCCATTTTTTTTCCCACTGCTGTCCATGCCATTATTAGAAAAACCCTTTGACCCTTTTTTGGGTCATGCCCCACCAGTTGAGAACCAGCAATCTAGAGCTTGAGCATACAAATTGCAGGTAAAAGCCTTTTACCTGCTTCCTCTGAAACTCCCGGTCATGAAGACAAATGCTTTTCAGGATCCTGATGCCAGATCTATTCCTATCTGCTAATCTATTTTATTGGTAGGTACATAGTACTCCTGCATTGAGAACATGCCCTGCCGCACTATCAATAGACAAACACACCCGCTCAGCCCGGAACAGATACACACCTCCTTACCCTTAACATAATGAAACATATAATGGAAACATATCATGGAAAACAGGATTTTCTCTGCTCTATGGAAATAGAGTTGGATGTACTAAAGAGACATACTCTAACACACTGTTTTCCAGCCTACCTGATTTAGGGGAACTGATTATGATTTCACACAATCAAGAAGTGTGCAACACAGAACTATATAACACAGTGTTTCCTAGCTGAATGACAGAATAACATTTGTTAAGAACGAATGGCTGTTCACATGTCTTGCATTTTATTTTTAAAGAATCCTGAACAGAAAGTCCCCATACAAAGCTTAAGTTAGCTATTCGCAATAAAAACAATTTCTTCAAAAATTCCTCTTTATCAGACTATTAAAGCCATGGCTAATAACCAGATACAACACAGACCGCTGTCGAAAAGAAAATGCTGTTTCTCAAACAACTAAGAATTGATCCAATTAAAGGCACAGATAGATTTAATGTGCACAATGATATTCATGTTAAAATCATTTTAATCACCCCTGATATAACACTGCGATATTTGTTGAAGTAATGCAGATACAGGGTTCCCAGTAAATATGAAATGGTATGTAATTCCATGTTTTAATAATAACAAAACTATTCAGAGATACTCAATCCAGTCTAATTTTTATTTACACCTACAGTATTTGCTTTGATTTATGTAAAGCAAAACATTGCCTGTTCTACTCAAGTTTGCTTGATTCAATCATTTAGACCTATGAGCTTTGAGCAACTATGTGACCATATGACCGCCCATATCAAACATCAATATGAACAAGTCTGTGCTTGCCAATCATAATAGAGATCATGTAAATACAGAAGTTTTAAAGATAGAAAAAAGGTCAGAAGTGGGTAGAAAATTGTCATTCAAAACTAAAATCAAGTCTGTTTTGGGGCAAGAAAACTTACAGCCTGAATATAAGTGGACTTAACGGGGATCTATTATGCCCCTTTTTACAAGATGTAATTTAAGTCCCAGGGGCCTCATTTATAAAACTTGGCCAATGTACAAAACAGGCCCTGAAAGTGCGTACGCCACTTCCGACGCATAAGTTCCGACGCAAACTCTGACCCATGCGTACGAACATTCTGGAGACAGAGCAGTTTGGTGACACCAATGGTGAGCTGAGGGACTGACGGCAGATGAAGGAAAACCACTTTAAATCCTCATTATGAGTCTTAATCAGAAATACAGTGCATGTTCACAATAACAGTTTAAATAAATAAAAGAATGATTTAAACTTGCGTGGAAACTCACGTTTTCATTTGATATAAACATTTACATTAATATTACACTTTCACTATTGGAGATAAGCACTGAAATTACATTACGCAGTCATTACGGAGAAGTTAAACAAAAATGATATGAATTTAGATAGTAGGCTAGATGTGCTACTTTCGATCACTTTTCCTGTGACACGCTGTTTTAATGACAAAATGTTATGATGTTATGACAAAATATTTGAGTGAGAACGATGATCAGTGATGCACACTTAACTTCGATATTATGGAAGGCACTGCTGGATTTGGTGGTCGAACGGTCCGTTGTCCAGTTTGAATAGGTCCAATGATAATAGCTTACTGTACAACCGCAGCTGCATGGAGGTGTTGATGTCGTGAGAAGGATCTTCAAACAATTACCACTGTATTTGAAGGATATAATTTGAGGAAAACGGTAAGATTTGCATGTTTCCTTTTTAAAATACTTTGTCAGTGAAGTGCCAAGTCAGACAATTGTATTTACACTGCAATAAATAAGTAGGCCTATCTGTTTCCACTAAAAATAGCCTATAAACATCCTAAATTATATGTTCACCTTATCAGTAAAACTGCATAAATTTGATTTGAAATTTGAATCGTTTAAAACATTTAAAATACTATTTGGCCAGTGGAAATGAATGAATCAACTCTATTCTAAAACCTTTATCTGAAGTATTTTATACAATTTTATGGATATTTTGATATATTTATTCTAAAACAAAGAGGATATTGGATGATTTTTATCAATGTAGTGTATTGCACAAATGGCATTTATAGTCCATATCTAATATTTTCCAATGTCTTGTACCTTTGACGGTGTTAACCATGTTGTCACGTGGATGGGAACATGCATGGAAATTATATGCAGATGAGGTTATGCGTAGTAAAACTAGGCGTCGTAAGCTCCATATATGGTGATTTCAGGGAGGAGACAGGGTGGAGATGCACGTACACACAATCTTCCATTGACTGGGATTTATAAAGGGATTTGTGCACAGGTTTTGGCATACGCATGGTTTTATAAATCTGATTTTTTTGGTGCGTATGCAGAATCTATCTTTTGCGCGTACATACACTTTTAGGATGAAATCTACACTTTATAAATGAGGCCCCAGGTGTCCCTAGAATGTGTCTGTGAAGTTTCAGCTCAAAATACCTTAGATAATTTATAAATCCCTGCTGTAAATACTAAAATTTCTGAGTGTAATCAAAAACAAGCTGTTTTCGTGCATGTGCCTTTAAATGCAAATGAGCTGCTGCTCCCTGCCCCCTTTCCACAATCACAGCTCCTGCCTGCAACGGATACTCTGCCAAAAACTAACAAGACATCTGCTTGGTTTTGATTATCATCTATAATCACAATCACGCTCAAGGACAGTGCAGTTCTTCATTATGAAAGTTTACTATCTGCATGCGTTTTAAAACTAGATCAGTTTAAACTTCTAATTTATCATTTTGTGAGCACATATCTGAAGTACAAACACAGACAACTGGCTGTCAGAAGGCATGTCTCCTAAGTATTAATCTAACTTATCTTTCACTTTTTTTGTTGTGCTTAAACTGTCAAATACATACAAGATTATGTCAAAAGAGTCCACATACAGTAAACACAGTCGGTTATGTCTGTGAATGTAAACAGCAAGTGTGTATATTAGAGCTGTGGTGCATTCCCTTCAAAAATAAAACTAATCCACTGTCTTCAGTGGCTCAGATGTCAGGAGTAAATGATGACAGTTATGTTCACTCTTACATTCAACAACAAAACACCTCAATTGCTTACCAGACATTCTTGTCGCTACAGCTGCTCTAGCGTAGAGAAAATGGCGGACAGTGTACAACTGACTCAGGGCAGAAACTATGCTAATATGGCTCTGTCTGTCAGCAGTCGTGGGCGGGGCTTGAGCATCATACTGTTCAGAAAATCAAAACGGCTTGTTAATTGAGACCGTCTAGGTTTTGGGGGGATTTAAAAAAAGGAGCAGATGGATGTTTATCATTATAGGGTGGTTGTGTACACACACTGCTAACACACATTTATGTTCAAACACTATGTAAAAGTGAATTTTGTGAACCTTTGTGAACCTTTCCTACAAATTACATGATTAAATTTTCTAAATGAACAACTAATAAAGTATATATAAACATATTTCCTCATTTGCACTTTCTTTTACTCCATTAGGTCCAATAAAAGTCAACCACTGCTTATAAACAAGTCTCAGAAACGAGTATTTTTGTTCAAAGCCCTTATAGACCAATTAACCTTGCAATCATGCAAAGCAGTCAAATGAATAATTTAATTACATATGCATGTGTTAATGGACTGGCTGGCAGGGTAGTGACTGAGTCAGCAAACCTGTGGAGATCTTAACCAATACGGACAGTCTCTAAAACACATTAAATAGAAAGTGCTCTGAACTTAGTTCTTACTATAACTCTCTAATTAGACACACTATACAGAATTAATTAAAGAATGAAAGACTGCAGTGACCATGGTTACAGCTTATTAACTGGCTGAAGGCCCAGTTATCTTGGCCTCTCTTTATCTATAATTCTGTGAATGACAAAGAAACACATTATTGGAACTAGAACTGCCAAGGTTGACACATTAGACTGAGATTAATTAAATATGTTTAAACTTCAGAAATTGAAAGACGAGTAAAAAATGACTGTTTATGGCAATCAACATATGAGCTTAACTTTCTGAACCTGGAATAGATCAAGATTTGATTCCTAGGGAACATTTGGACTTTAGATAACAGTCTTGGCCAACAAAGTTAATTGAAATTGTGCTAGGAGATCTAAATTATTACAGAACTAAATATCAACCAACTTAGGACCAAGATTTACAGCCCACTTAGTATGGCCACCCTGTTGAGTACGGAGCTGTGCAAACTGGGAAGTCACATGGGACATCTAAAACACTCTATATACTCTATAAGGCTGAGATTATAATGGGAGTTCAATATGCAACTAAAATTCATTGCCTGTGTGTCCCCCTCTCTTCCTGTCCGCAAACAATCAGAGCCAGAATTCACATCCTAAGAGAGCAACAATCACAGCTAGCCCAGACATCTGCTCGAAGATGTTTGCAAAGTGAGATCGGACAGCCTCCAGGTTAAATATTGCAATGGGGAACATTCCTGCAAAAGTCACTATTGATACAAGTTCATGTGAACATCTAAATAAACATCTACATACAACAAAATAATTTTCATAACACGTATGTGTTGTCCAAAGAAAATATCTAAACATCTTTAAAATAATTTCATACATTTATGCTTAAAACAATAATAAAACAAAACGTTATTCAAAATATACAGTACACTACCATTCAAAAGCCGAGGGTTGGTATTATTTTTTTAATGTTTTTGAAAGAAGTCTCTACGGAGCCCCTAAAGGGACATGGTGGTGGGGGAAAAAAATGAGATGGGAGAAAATATAAAAAGTCAGTGCTTTTGTGTTCTCTCACAAATGTTTTGTGTTCCCATAGAAACTTTGCATTCCTTTGCAAAAACTTGTGTTCCCCTGAGAAATTTTGCGTTCACTCACAAAACTTTTGCGTTCCCTCAGACGTTTTGTGTTCCCAGAGAAACTTGCAAAAACTTTTGAGCTCTTTGTGAATGAACGCAAATGTTTTTGCGAGGGAACGCAAAGGTTTTGCAACTGAATGCAAAAGTTTCTCAGGGGAACGCAAAACATTTGCGAGACAACGTAAAAGCATTGACAAATTATTTTTCCTCCCATCTCATTTTTTCTTTTTCTTTCACCATGTCTCTTTAGGGGCTCCGTAAAGTTTCTTACGCTCACCAACAGTAATGTTGTTAAATATTATTAGAATTTAAAATCATTTAAAATGTTTTCTATATATATTAATGTTCATTAATCATTACTCCAGTCGTCAGTGTCACATGATCCTTCAGAAATCATTCTAATATGCTGATTTGCTGCTCTAAAAACATTTCTTTCTTATTATGAATATCGAAAACGGTTGTGCTGATTAATGTTTTTTTTCTCTTTTTCAGAATTAAAAAGAACAGCATTTATTTGGAATAGAAATATTTCGTAAAAATGTAAAAGTCTTTACTGTCATGTTTGATTAGTTTAATGCATCCTTACTGAATAAAAGTGTTAATTTTTTTAATTTTTGCTTCTCAAGTAAATTTATCTGATTAAAAAAACTACCGATTACGATCATTTTTCTTGCATGTTGCATGGTTTATACTGTGTATCTGATTGGTTAAAAATACCTCTAAACAAAGCTGTACATTAAACACTAAGGGCCTGTCCACACGGAGACGCATTTAGTTGTATACGCGAAAATTTTCATCATATAGGACATATAGGATCCGGCGTTTTCAGAACGTGAAACCGATAATTTTAAACCGGGTCCCAGAGTGGATAAATCTGAAAACGACACACTTGCATTTTCGTGTGTACAGCCAATCCGTATATTTTGTGAAATTATGTCATCACCCCACGTGTCGACCCTAGTCAGACATCGCTACAACAGCAACAACAACAACAATGGCGGACTACATGCTGGTGTTCGTGCTGTAGAAGCTACCGAGCCTATTAGCTTTACTAAAATAAAGCTTTATGTCTAAGCTTTACTAAAGTTTGTATACAGCGCGGAAGGGTAATGTGCATGCTCCAAGTCTTATTCTCCGTTTTTAGTGTATCTCTGTGGCAGAATTACAGCGCCACATACTGATCTGGCATGTATACTACATTGTTTTGAGTCGGTTTCAGTGGTTTCGTGTATGCAGATATTTCCTGAGACGAGAAAAAAAAAAAAAAAGATCGGATAGGGAAAACTCTGGCTTCGTGTGGATGTAGCCTTAGATGTTTGAGATATAGCCTAGAAGATAAGGCATATTCTCCAAAATGAGCAGCAGTAACTCATGGGTGATATGAATTCAGCTTGTCCTGATCCCGTTTCTGCCCCCTTCTTCTATTCACTGTCTCCATGAATAAAATGGGAAAAAGGCAAAAAAAAAAAAAAAAAAGCGAACACACCATCAAACTGTATGCCAATACTGGCTTCGCACAGTATTTTATTTTCAGTGTGGGCAGGGTGAGAGAGGGAAAAAAAAAAAAAAAAACGCTTGATGCTGGACGATAAAAACACACACACACACACGCACGCACAAAAAAACCCCCCACGAAATCTGATCCGACTGTTCAGACTTTTCAAATCTGATTTTAATCGGATTTTAAGCCACATACAGATGGTTTGGATCAGAGTTGTAAACAACAAATCTCATGTTTTGTTTTATTTGTTGTTGTTGTTGTTGTTGTTGATGTTTTCTGCTGTTCAGACTACAATATATTTAAAAAAAAAAAACTGATTTTTGCTGCCTGTCTAAAAAAAAGCCAATGTAAAATATCTTGTTTGTCCAGCTTTTAAATGATTGTCATATTTAATGTGCTAACATAAGTAATCTGTAAGTTCAGAGAGGTTCCAAGACTGAATGTATGAGGATGGAAATAATGTCTCTCATTTCCACTGCGGAATCGTCCAATAACAAATCAGGTACTTACTCTGTAAATGTTTTCAAAGCACTAATTCCTAAAAATATACAATAAACCACTCTAACCAGAAACCTTAAAAGACCTCAGATGCTCTCACACACACAGGTCCAGTGGAATGTACAAGATTAAATTCCTTCCCATGTGCCCAAAACTTTCTATTCACTGCAAAGCCCAAGTTTCCAGAGTGACCGATCCACTCGTAAGAGCAGGTCGAGGTAGGTGTGTGTGTGTGTGTGTGTGTGTGTGTGTGTGTGTGTGTGTGTGTGTGTGTAAGTGGCTAATAGTTCATGCTGGTTTGTTGAACAAACCCCAGCAGGGCTCAAGAAAACACATTCCAGGAGTTAATGACCAAAATGAGGGTAAAATATTACATATTTACCACACCCTGGCATCCAGTGAGGGAACGAGAGAGAGGGAGTGAAAAAGGAAGGGAGACAGACAGAAGGAGGGAAGGAGAGAGAAAGTGATCGGGTTTATAAATCTGTGTGAGAGCAGGACAATAGCTCACTAGAGAGCTGAAAAACATGCAAGAAGACATTCTTAAGACATTAAAGGGCAACAGAGCAGCAGTGTGTGCATGTGTGAGGCCAAGCTTTCTTTCTCACGACTCCCTGAAGAGGGTTTTTGCTGCTTAGGTCTGCGCTCTCATGAATGCACACACAAACACACACACACTGGTAGGGTGTGTGTAGTTGACAGTCCCACCCTCACACAGCCAGACTCCATCACCTCATGAGGACCAGTACAAGAGACTGCTGACAGAGAGATGGAAAGAGAAAGAGACAGACATAATAATGGAGAGACAGACAGATAGACAGACAAAGGTTACATAGACAGAGAGAGAAACAGACTAGTAATAAATTAATGCAGCCTTGGTGAGCATCAAAGAGAGAAAAAGAAAAAGCAAGAGCGAGCGAAAGAAAGAAAACCAGGAGCGAGCAAAAGAAAGCAAGCAAGAAAGTAAGAGCGAAAGAAAGAGCAAGCGAGTGAAAGAAAGAAAGAGCGAAAGTGAAAAAAAGAAAGAAAAAAAGCAAAAGAAAGAAAAAGCAAGAGCGATTGAAAGAGTGAGTGAAAGAAATAAGAAGCAAGAGCGAGCAAAAGAAAGAAAGAGCAAAAGAGAAAGCAAGGAAGAAAGAGGAGTGGCAAACAGCAGTTTCTTTTCTCTCTGTCTTTCAGGAGCATTCCTTCACTCTGAGCTTCACGTCTCCAGTGCTCATGTCAGTGACATCCACTCCTGAAGGAAAAGGGATTTCACAGACATCAGAGCGCCGGGCAAACACGATCATATTTTCCGCGGCAGAAAAGGATGTGCTGCTTGAATGGAGCTGTTAGGGAGTGGTTTCACATGCAGCTTTGTGAAATATTGTCCGTCAGACAGTAAAAGAACATGATATAACACTGTCAGGAGCAGCCAGTGGGCCATCAGAGGCCTGTAAGAGCTGAACATCAGCCATTAAATCTACATTATTATCTGAGAATCACATAGAATAAAGCTGTATGGAATGAACAAGATTATTGCAGAGGAGATGAGGAAGAAAATATAAGAAACGAGAGGAGAAGAGATGAGATGCAGTGAGAGAAGAAGAGATGAGATGCAGTGAGAGGAGAAGAGATTGAGATGCAGTGAGAAGAGATGAGATGAGATGCAGTGAGAGGAGAGAAGAGATGAGATGCAGTGAGAGGAGATGAGATGCAGGGAGAGGAGAAGAGATGAGATGAGTTGCAGGGAGAGGAGATGAGATGCAGTGAGAAGAGATGAGATGCAGTGAGAGGAGAGAAGAGATGAGATGCAGGGAGAGGAGAAGAGATGAGATGCAGTGAGAGGAGAAGAGATGAGATGCAGTGAGAGGAGAGGAGAGAAGAGATGAGATGCAGTGAGAGGAGATTAGATGAGATGCAGTGAGAGGAGAAGAGATGAGATGCAGTGAGAGGAGAAGAGATTAGATGCAGTGAGAGGAGAGAAGAGATGAGATGCAGTGAGAAGAGATGAGATGAGATGAGATGAGATGAGATGCAGTGAGAGGAGATTAGATGAGATGTAGGGAGAGGAGAGAAGAGATGAGATGCAGTGAGAGGAGAAGAGATGAGATGCAGTGAGAGGAGAGAAGAGATGAGATGCAGTGAGAGGAGAGAAGAGATGAGATGCAGGGAGAGGAGAAGAGATGAGATGCAGGGAGAGGAGAAGAGATGAGATGCAGTGAGAGGAGAAGAGATGAGATGCAGGGAGAGGAGAAGAGATGAGATGCAGTGAGAGGAGAAGAGATGAGATGCAGTGAGAGGAGAGGAGAGAAGAGATGAGATGCAGTGAGAGGAGATTAGATGAGATGCAGTGAGAGGAGAAGAGATGAGATGCAGTGAGAGGAGAAGAGATTAGATGCAGTGAGAGGAGAGAAGAGATGAGATGCAGTGAGAGGAGAAGAGATGAGATGCAGTGAGAGGAGAGAAGAGATGAGATGCAGTGAGAGGAGAGAAGAGATGAGATGCAGGGAGAGGAGAAGAGATGAGATGCAGGGAGAGGAGAAGAGATGAGATGCAGGGAGAGGAGAAGAGATGAGATGCAGTGAGAGGAGAAGAGATGAGATGCAGGGAGAGGAGAAGAGATGAGATGCAGTGAGAGGAGAGAAGAGATGAGATGCAGTGAGAGGAGAGAAGAGATGAGATGCAGTGAGAGGAGAGAAGAGATGAGATGCAGTGAGAGGAGAGAAGAGATGAGATGCAGGGAGAGGAGAAGAGATGAGATGCAGTGAGAGGAGAAGAGATGAGATGCAGGGAGAGGAGAGAAGAGATGAGATGCAGGGAGAGGAGAAGAGATGAGAGGCAGTGAGAGGAGAAGAGATGAGATGCAGTGAGAGGAGAGAAGAGATGAGATGCAGTGAGAGGAGAGAAGAGATGAGATGCAGGGAGAGGAGAAGAGATGAGATGCAGGGAGAGGAGAAGAGATGAGATGCAGTGAGAGGAGAAGAGATGAGATGCAGGGAGAGGAGAAGAGATGAGATGCAGGGAGAGGAGAAGAGATGAGATGCAGTGAGAGGAGATTAGATGAGATGCAGGGAGAGGAGAAGAGATGAGATGCAGTGAGAGGAGATTAGATGAGATGCAGTGAGAGGAGAAGAGATGAGATGCAGGGAGAGGAGATGAGGAGATGCAGTGAGAGGAAAAAAGATGAGATCGAGTGAGAAGAGAGAGATGCAGTGAGTGAGGGGAGATGAGAAGAGATGAGATGCAGTGAGAGGAGAAGAGATGAGATGCAGTGAGAGGAGATTAGATGAGATGCATGGAGAGGAGAAGAGATGAGATGCAGGGAGAGGAGAAGAGATGAGATGCAGGGAGAGGAGAAGAGATGAGATGCAGTGAGAGGAGATTAGATGAGATGCAGTGAGAGGAAAAAAGATGAGATCGAGTGAGAAGAGAGAGATGCAGTGAGTGAGGGGAGATGAGAAGAGATGAGATGCAGTGAGAGGAGATTAGATGAGATGCAGGGAGAGGAGAAGAGATGAGATGCAGGGAGAGGAGAAGAGATGAGATGCAGTGAGAGGAGAAGAGATGAGATGCAGTGAGAGGAGAAGAGATTGAGATGCAGTGAGAGGAGATGAGATGAGATGCAGTGAGAGGAAAAAAGATGAGATCAAGTGAGAAGAGAGAGATGCAGTGAGTGAGGGGAGATGAGAAGAGATGAGATGCAATGAGAGGAGAAGAGATGAGATGCAGTGAGAGGAGAAGAGATGAGATGCAGTGAGAGGAGATTAGATGAGATGCATGGAGAGGAGAAGAGATGAGATGCAGGGAGAGGAGAAGAGATGAGATGCAGTGAGAGGAGATTAGATGAGATGCAGTGAGAGGAGATGAGATGCAGTGAGAGGAAAAAAGATGAGATCGAGTGAGAAGAGAGAGATGCAGTGAGAGGAGATTAGATGAGATGCAGGCAGAGGAGAAGAGATGAGATGCAGTGAGAGGAGAAGAGATGAGATGCAGTGAGAGGAGAAGAGATTGAGATGCAGTGAGAGGAGATGAGATGAGATGCAGTGAGAGGAGATGAGATGAGATGCACTGAGAGGAGATGAGATGAGATGCATGGAGAGGAGAAGAGATGAGATGCAGTGAGAGGAGAAGAGATGAGATGCAGTGAGAGGAGAGAAGAGATGAGATGCAGGGAGAGGAGAAGAGATGAGATGCAGTGAGAGGAGAAGAGATGAGATGCAGTGGGAAGAGATGAGATGAGATGCAGTGAGAGGAGAAGAGATTGAGATGCAGTGAGAGGAGATGAGATGAGATGCAGTGAGAGGAGATGAGATGCAGTGAGAGGAAAAAAGATGAGATCGAGTGAGAAAAGAGAGATGCAGCGAGTGAGGGGAGAAGAGATGAGATGCAGTAAGAAGAGAAGAGATGAGATGTAGTGAGAGAAAAGGAGAAGAGATGAGATGCAGTGAGAAGAGAAGAGAAGAGAAGAGAAGAGAAGAGAAGAGAAGAGAAGAGAAGAGAAGAGAAGAGAAGAGAAGAAATGAAATGCTGTAAGAGAAAAGATGAGATGCAGTGAGAAGAGATGAGATACAGTGAAAGAAAAGAAGAAGAGATGAGATGCAGTAAGAGAAAAGATGAGGTGCAGTGAGAAGAGAAGAGATGAGATACAGTGAGAGAAAAGAAGAAGAGATGAAATGCAGTGAGAGAAGAGATGAGATGCAGAGAGGAGAGATGTCCCTCTAAATTCTTTTGCCTCTACCTACATCCACACAGACATTACATAAAGCAATAAGCTGACAATGGCAATATAATGAAATAAATGATTACATTTTACAATTAGTAAGTCATATTGTTTATTTTTAATGTATGAGTGTAGAACACACTTGTCAGCGTTCTGTTGTTTTGATAGTGCTTTATAGAATAAACAAACAAAACAATTAATCTAATCAGAATTTAAAGCTAAAAAGCTCTCTGTTTTTTAAGTAGTTTGTCTAAATAAACAGCATCCATGAATTTGAAAATGCAAGAAAGAGAAAACAAGACCATTTTTCACATACTAAATTAATAACATATTTACACTTATGTCTATTCATTTAGCAGAAGCTTTTATCTAAAGTGACTTACAAATTAGTTGGTTAGGACAGTACAGGCTAGAACAGATGTGAAAGTGCAAAACATTCATTATTTAAGTGCTCACAGATTCAAAACACTCAAAGCTCGGTGTTCAAGCAATAAGCCACAAAAGGCCATGCGTTAAAGTACTTTCAGTATACAGTTAAAGAGTGCTGCTAGGCATGACACATCACAACAAAATTATTTTATAAATCAGTCATTTGATTTGTTTTTCAAAACAAATATCTAAACATATTTAAGCACATAGCACAATATAATAATTCGTGTTTTGAGATAAATTTTTTTTACCACATTGACAATGGCATAAACAAACATTTCATTAGATTTATGCTTAAAACATCAACAACAAACAATATCAAAACAAAACAATAGGCTGTATAATAAAAATACTGCTTCATCACTTAAACAATGGGTGTCACTATAAGTAAACTGTGAAAACAAACTATAAGCAAATATGTCTCGCGCTGCCCATCTAAACAAGTAAATATTCTAAAAGACACTGATAAAATGTTTAAAATGATGGCTTTTAAATAGATTTAATGGCTATAGTTACTAATTTTATCCTCAGAAATGGCAAAAACTTTCCATTTGATCTTGATTGTACTTGCCATCAGATTAAAATGAAAATAAACACCTGAAAAAGTTATGTTACTAAAACTGATAATATTAATTACAGCAAACAATTCTACCACTAAGTACTTCATTAAACTAATTATGCATTGTTTACAAGCTCCTCTCATTAATATGAATTCAACTAATGTACAGTCACTGGTGTGCATATATCAGTTACAGTGCAATGGAATTGAAAGTGGCTCATTTAATCACCGTTTTATCTTCACAGGACTGCTGTTGATATTATGCCCAAAGTAAACTCAGATATGTTCATATATGTGATGCGCAGCAGACGGGCAATAGTGAGTGTTCAGTGAGCTCGTTATAGAGCCGTAGATCTCTCTACCCACTTCAAACAGTGCGTTCTGTTCTCCCTGAGGCCTCAGACAAGAGACAAGCCTTTGATACAGAAAACGACTATGCTGCAGTCACACACACACCTGATACCCTGCCGGTACAAAAGGGACCGTTAAGAAAAATACAGATCAAGTGATAACCAGACTAAATGATCAACACACACAGTTGACCCCAATCAGACAGATGACTGAAACAACTAAGACTGCACATAGTGTGCGTAAGCACTGTGTGATATGAATATGATATTTAAAGGTGAGTATTTCAGCACCATGTTGTAACAAATTAAAATGTCTAAAAAAGAACAGACTGATCATATAAAGGAACCTAAAGGAACCTTTTTTTTATTTAATCATTGTTGCAAAACTTCTTCCTTTAAAAGAAGATGTAAGGCAATCTTCTGTGAAATACATTGAAATTTGATGCAATCAGGGGCTGTCAAGCTCCAAAAATGAAGAAAAAAAAAAAAAAAAAGACTCAAGCATTATATTTGAAATAATACGTCAAGAACATAATTACACAAGGAAAAAACTCTCCCTGCTCCAAAGCTCAATATAAGGAAATCGATCAGGCATAACATTATGACCACTGACAGGTGAAGTGAATAACACTGATTATCTGATAATAAATTATAAAAGGAATAAATTATATAAAGAAAGCAAGCAAATAACACTGAAGTGGTCCGTGACTTCAGTCTAATGTAAGTTATGCATTTTTGCAAAATCTCCTTTCATAATCACTGAAGCTGTCTACACTGCAAAATGAATCTCTTACTTGTGTTTTTTCTGCACTATGTTGTTTATGATGATGAGAGATTTAGAATTCAGTCAGTGAGCGCATGCACTGAACAACTCCGGCGCTCTCTGCAGTGAATCAAAGCACCTCTGATTGGACATTGCATTCATAAGCTCAACAGAAACATGTGTGAATGGTAAATGCTCAATGCTGCAAACCATGCGCAAAAACAAATATGAAGCAATGAGCAAATCTAATGCCGCAATCAATACTTTTCATTCATTTCACTTTAGTCATGACAGCCATACCAGATCCAGCTTAATTGTGCAGGGGCATTTTATTCCCCTCCTTATCTTGAATTTGGGGGACATTTTTGTTCATTTTGGTGGCATTTTTGCCCCAAGCCTCCATTAATTTCTGACCATGCTCTAAAATGCTCAAAAATGATGTTCACACATTTACACAGTTCTTTAAAACACGACGAAATGAAATGCAATAAGGGGTTTTCAAGCTCCAAAAGAGAAAAAAAATAGTGTAAATGTACTCCATATGTTTCAAGTTATATTGTACGTCACAAGATACTTATACTTTGTTTAAGGGAAAGTCCAAAATTTAAGTTCAGTCTGAATTCTGAAGTGCCTAATTTTCATGTTTAATTAAAAAAATGTGCATATTAAAAGTTTTATTAATGACTGTACCTCACACAAAGCTATCAATGGACCACTTCTATCCTGACTTTGGGGGGGGGGGGGGGGGGGGGGGGGTTTACCACTTTCATTGTTTGGAAAAAAGCCTCCTGCTAAACTTCTCCTTTCATGTTTCATGGCAGACAGGTTTGGAAGAGCATGAGAGTAAAAAACTTCTGACAGAATTTTCATATTTGGGTGAACTATTCATTTAATTGATGTGGTAGCTCCAGAGCAAAATCCACCCAAATGTACTGGCAGTCCAAACAGGATGGCTAATAAATGAGTTTTCTGCAGTAAAGCAAACTTTTTGTACAGCAGGTGCTAGAGAACAGTAGTGCCACAGGTCAACACAAGTCCATTCTGACTCTAAAAGTGAAAACCTCTTCTCCCTATAGTTCACATTTACACTCATGAATGTGATGACATGCTGTATGTGTGTTGAAAAACACACACCACAAGCACAGAGATACTATAGTGTCTCCACACCCAAAAGCAGCTGTGCCGCTGGCCTGTCCTCCAGATTCCAGTCAGGGATATTTACGGGGAATAAGATGCATTTATTAAGCTTTAATGGGAGGGGCAACACAAGAGATGCAAAGAATACATTGCTAATAATGGTTTTGAGCTACAACAAACATGTGAAAACACCCTCCCTGATAGTTTTCTAGTAAGTGTCAATGACAACATCACACCTAGATCACCTCAAGCCTCTGGACTGACACGTTACACTTTTGTATACACACATTAAGTCAATCTTACGACCCTTAGAGTGTGAGAGAGTCTACAGTGTGTGTGTATGAGGCAGACTAAAATGTCTGACAGTATGATCTTCTGCATTCCATTTTACTATCACTCCAAAAGAAACCAAAGAAAATGTAAAGAATGACTGAAAGTGCAGAAGAAGGTATAAATGAATGAAAAAGAAAGTGAGAAGAAAAAGAAAGAATGAGCGAAATTAAATAGAGAAAAAGAGTATTAGAAAAAAAAACGAAGAGAAGAGAGACTTAAATAAAGAATAAATAGCCTAAGAAAGAGCACAAGAAACAGAGTTAATGAAAGAGCAAAGGAAATAAAAGATAAAAAGAGTGAAAGAAACAAAAAGAGTGAAAAAAGCAAAAGAAAGAAAGAGGGAAAAAAGAGTGAAACAACTGAAAGAAAAAGAGCATACGATAGAGCAAAATAGAGAGCAAAAGAAATAGCAAAAGAAAGATTAAATGAAAGAGCAAAAGAAAGAAAGCGAAAATGAGAAAAATAACTACAGTGATTAGATAATAATAATAGAATAAACAAATATATAGAAATAGAGAGAAAGAATGAAAGAGCAAAAGAATGAATGAAAGAGAAAAAGAAAGTGAAAGAAAAAGGATGAAAGAAAGAGCAAGTGAAAGAAAGAGTGAGTAAAAGAAAGAAAATGAGGGAGCGAAAGAAAAAGTGAGCAAAAGAAAGAGCAAAAGAAAGAACAAAAGAAAAAGAGGGTGAAAGAAAATGAGAAAGTGAAAGAAAAAGTTAAAGAAAAAGAAAATCAGAGCGAAAGAAAGAAAAGAAAAAGAGAGTGAAAGAAAAGCTAAAGAAAGCGAGCGAGTGAAAGAAACAGCAAAAGAAAAAGAAAGAGTGAAAGAAAAAGAAAGTGAAAGAAAAAGAAAGTCAGAGCAAGAGCGAGTGAGTGAAAGAAAGAAAGAAAGGAAGAGTGAAAAAAGGAAGAGCGAGTGAGCGAGCAAGAAAAAGAAAGAGTGAAAGAAAGAATGAGTTAAAGTAAATGAGAGAGCGAAAGAAAGCAAAAGAAAAAAGAGTGAAAGAAAAAGAAAATCAGAGCGAAAGAGCAAGCGAGCGAATGAAAGAGTGATTGAAAGAGTGAAAGAGTGAAAGAAAGAAAGAAAGAAAGAAAGAAAGAAAGAAAATGAGATACTAAAAGAAAGAGAGAAAAAAGTGAAAGAAAAGAGCGAAAGAAAAAGAACGAGTGAAAGAAAAAGAAAACCAGAGCGAGTGAGCGAAAGAAAGGAAGAGTGAAAAAAGGGAGAAAGAGCGAACGAGCAAGTGAAAGAGTGAAAGAAGAAGAAAGAATGGAAGAAAGAAAGGCCATCTTTCAGAGGGACAGTGGCAGAGGCTGGACAGACTTTTGCCACACTGCACCTCAGGGGATTCTGGGAAAATCATCTTTTATTCTGAAAGTCTTTCAGTGTCCTGCTATTAGCATGACAAAAACAGCACTTTGCCATCCAAAATGCCCTGTTTTCTGAACCTCTGCTCTTTTCAACTCTCTCGTTCTCTCTGTCACTCTCTCAGTTTCTTTAACCACATAATTCCCCATTCAAACCTCCAAAGTACACAGGATCAATATATCCATTCTCTCTCTCTGTGCTGAGACTGGAACACAGCAGATTCCTCTGGTGGTTTTTAGTATTCACAATCAGAATAGGAAATCAAATATTTCTGTTGAGAAATTCTCTCACCATCTGGGAAAAAGAAATTTATAACTGTATCAGGGTGAAACAGGGGTGAATACGAGAGAGAGACACACAATAATCTTTATGTTCTTCCCCTATCAGTAATTTTCCATAAATTATTTCATTTCTCTGATTAAAGGCAAGTCAGAAATAAGTGATCTGATGGCTATCAGATATTACAAATATCAGTTGAAATGGAACAAAGCAGTCAAACCCAAAACATTAAAATGGACATTACCTTATCATTACTTGCAGCTGCATTTTAACAAAATAATACAATTTTCCATTCTACATGTAATTTTTATTATATGTATGTCTTATTCAAGAGAATTTGATTATTATAATTATTATTATTAATTAAACTTTACAGTCTTTTGTCACTTCAAATCAATGCTTCATCTTAACATAAAAAATGTTAATAATGTACTAATAAACATAACTGGAGCTGCTTCTCTCTTAACAACACTCCATTACTAAATTATACAATATCTCACAGAGGGACAGTGACATTTTTGTAAATATTTTATTATATCTTTTCATGTGACAACACTGAAGAAATTACACTTTGCTACAATGTAAAGTAGTGAGTGTCATGTGACTAGTTAGTGTTACAAGGTCTAGTTAGTGTGAATGGGGAGCAGGTGTGTTAAATTTGGTGTTATCGCTCTCACTCTCTCATACTGGTCACTGGAAGTTCAACATGGCACCTCATGGCAAGGAACTCTCTGAGGATCTGAAAAAAAGAATTGTTGCTCTACATAAAGATGGCGTAGGCTATAAGAAGATTGCCAAGACCCTAAAACTGAGCTGCAGCACGGTGGCCAAGACCATACAGCGGTTTAACAGGACAGGTTCCACTCAGAACAGGCCTCGCCAAAGACGTTGAGTGCACATGCTCAGCGTCATATCCAGAGGTTGTGTTTGGGAAATAGACGTATGAGTGCTGCCAGCATTGCTGCAGAGATTGAAGGGGTGGGGGGTCAGCCTGTCAGTGCTCAGACCATACGCCACACACTGCATCAAATTGGTCTGCATGGCTGTCATACCAGAAGGAAGCCTCTTCTAAAGATGATGCACAAGAAAGACCGCAAACAGTTTGCTGAAGACAAGCAGACTAAGGACATGGATTACTGGAACCATATCCTGTGGTCTGATGAGACCAAGATAAACTTATTTGGTTCAGATGGTGTCAAGCATGTGTGGCGGCAACCAAATTAGGAGTACAAAGACAAGTTTGTCTCGCCTACAGTCAAGCATGGTGGTGGGAGTGTCATGGTCTGGGGCTGCATGAGTGCTGCTGGCACTGGGGAGCTACAGTTCATTGAGGGAACCATGAATGCCAACATGTACTGTGACATACTGGAGCAGAGCATGATCCCCTCCCTTCGGAGACTGGGCCACAGGGCAGTATTCCAACATTATAACGACCTCAAACATACCTCCAAGATGACCACAGCCTTGCTAAAGAAGCTGAGGGTACCTAAGCCCTATTGAGCATCTGTGGGGCTTTCTCAAACGGAAGGTGGAGGAGCGCAAGGTCTCTAACATCCACCAGCTTTGTGATATCGTCATGGAGGAGTGGAAGAGGACTCCATTGGCAACCTGTGAAGCTCTGGTGAAGTCCATGCCCAAGAGGGTTAAGGCAGTGCTGGAAAATAATGGTGGCCACACAAAATATTGAAACTTTGGGCCCAATTTAGACATTTTCATTTACTCACTTTTGTGGCTGTGTGTGGCTGTGTGTGGAGTTATTTTGAGGGGACAGCAAATTTACACTGTTATACAAGCTGTACACTCACTACTTTACATTGTAGCAAAGTGTAATTTCTTCAGTGTTGTCACATGAAAAGATATAATAAAATATTAACAAAAATGTGAGGGGTGTACTCACTTCTGTGAGATACTGTAAATCAGTTTAAAGTTTATGATAGCTTTGATGAACTGGATTATTTTCATTATAATATCAAACTGAATACAAATATGCATGTGTTTTAAAGCCGTTGTGTATATATGTGTGTATTAGTCCATGATGTTCTCACACTTGTTTACTGATGCCACCGGTTCACAAGGCAGTCAGATGACTACTCTGCTAGGTCAGTCTGTACAGATTTAATCTAAGCTCCTGCCATCAGAATCAGCCTTACTTCCACATGTAAAAGTCCCTTCCTCCACAGTCAAAGCTGTATTGGATGCCGTTAATTAGGTGGAAGTTTCATCTGTTTGTTAATTTTGAAGAACATCAGGATCACTTTCATGAGCTGTTTAATTCACATCTGAAAAAGAACCATCTGCCCTTGTTTTCTCTGCCACACCGTTAATGCATGACTGCTCCATCAGGTCTATCAGAATGTGAACAAAAAAAAAAAAATCACAACACAACAATAGGAAGAAGTTTCTTCAGACTGCCTACAGCGGGCCGACAACACTGTCTGATGAGATTATTATTGTAAAAGTTGAGATTTCTTGTCTTATACGTTTTTAAAAAAAATTTTTTTATAAAAAATAAATAAATAAATAAATTCATAATAAATTAAACAATGTATTGGTCACTGACAGGCATCACCAAGGTAGTGTTTTGCATTTAGCAGTCTTAAGGCCCTGATATACAGTACTGTGCAAAAGTCTTAGGCACGTATTTTCTCTCACACACACACACACACACACACACACACACACACACACACACACACAAAAATGGTTTTAAAGGGTTAGTTCACCCAAAAAAAATGAAAAATGAAAATTTGAAAAAATGAAAATTTATGTAATTTATTACTCACCCTCATGTCATTCTGAACCCATAATGGTGTGTTCACACCAGACGCGAATGAAGCGTTAAGCGCGAGTCAATGCAAAGACGCGAATAGACATCCTGCTGCGCGAATGTCGCGGCACGACTTGAGCGTTTCGGGCGTTTGACGCGCGTAACGCGTGATTCAAATCTGAACTTTGGCGAAAATTATATATATATATTTTGAGACTACAAGCTAGCTAAAGCCAGCAAATTGAGCTTATTCGCCGTATTTTACAACTACTTTCCCGCTGACCAGTTGATGCGTTTATTCAGAGGAAGTGTGCAGAAACGAGCCACCTGGCAGAAGCCCCTCTCATGACGCGTATTTGCGTCTGTTGTGAAGGGAATTTCACGTGTGAATGAAGCGAGTAAACTCAAAATTCAAGCGTCCAACTACACGCGAATAGCGCAATTTATTCGCACAAGTCACGTCTGGTCTGAATGCCCCATAAGACCTTCGTTCATCTTCAGAGCACAAATTAAAGGGGTGGTATAATGGCATTTTGATGTAAAATAAGTCTCTAATGTCCCCAGAGTGTGTATGTGAAGTTTTAGCTCAAAATACCCCACAGATCATTTTTTATAGCATGTTAAATTTGTCACTTTTTGAGGGTGAGCAAAAACGCTGTTTTTGTGTGTGTCCCTTTAAATGCAAATGAGCTGTTGCTCTTAAGCAGAGGGCAGGTTTCAAGAGTTTGTGTTAGCACATAGTGTTAGCAGCACCGATAACCTCATGCAGACTCACTGAAAATGTCAGAAACTGTTCAGCCTTTTATGTTCAAAACCGAAGTCGGACACTGATGGAGAGACTCAAGAAGAAGAGATAACATGTAGAATGCAACAGGACATTTCTGAATGGTTAGTTGCTAAATTTATGTAGCTGATATGGGATATCTAAGTCATTGATTAGCATATTCTGTCATGATAATCTATAAATTGCTTGTGTGGGAACCGTTGTAAGATCTTACAAAGCCAGAGAATATATGCTGCATGAAGATAGAACAGGTATAGTTTAGTTTAATTACGGTTATAACTTATGTTGGCATCTTGCTTTTATGACATGCTATTGCATTTGTGTTACATACTGTTTTGCAATAACATGGCCTCACCCCTTTGTTGCGTGTTCTCGGCGGCAGGGTTTATGTAAATTTTAGGGTTAGTGATGTCACCAACCCGGCCCCTATCAGCCATTTGTTGTAGTCCTTAAACAGAGAATTCTTTAAAAGAAAATATCTCGCTTTGCTTTGAACTTTGACCGTCGTAACTTTGCAGATGTTGTTTATGCTCTAACAGCAACATTACACACTAACTAGTTAAAAAAGTGAAATCATAATGAACCACCCCTTTAAAATATTTTGATGAAATCCAATGGCTCAGTGAGGCCTCTATTGCTAGAAATGTCACTGAACCTCTCAAGATCCAGAAAGGTACTAAAGACATATTTAAAACAGTTCATTTGAGTACCGTGTTTCTACCTTAATATTATAAAGCAACAAAAATACTTTTTGTGCACCAAAAAAACCAAAATAACGACTTTTCAATAATATCTAGTGATGGTCGATTTCAAAACAATGCTTCATGAAGCTTCGAAGCTTTACAAATCTTTTGTTTCGAATCAGTGGTTTGGAGCGCTAAAGTCACGTGATTTCAGTAAACGAGGCTTTGTTTATATGATCTGAACCACTGATTCGAAACAAAAGATTCGTAAAGATCGGAGCCATCAGATTTCATCAAAAATATCTGAATTTGTGTTCCGAAGATGAATGAAGGTCTTACAGGTGTAGAACAATATGAGGGTGAGTAATTAATGACAGAATATTAATTTTTGGGTGAACTAACCCTTTAAGCCAGTTATTTATATCTTTGGCGGTATTGTGTCAATTTCAGTTTACTTTCCAAACAATCCTTTTGCCATTAATTGTAATAATCCAGTGAGATTATTGTATGCACAAGGAGTCTGACAACAGCCGGTATGCACCACACAGAGATCTGATCTCACCATCATCGAGTCTGTCTGGGATTACTTTAAGAATCAGAAAAAACTGAGACAGACTAAATCTAGAAGAATTGCGGCAATATCTCCAATACGTGTGAAGAAATCTACCTGAAAAGGTAGCTACCCAAAGCTACCTGAAAAACTATGTGCAAGTGTACCTAGGAAAAAAGCTGTTTTAAATGCAAAGGGTAGTCACACCAAATATTGATTTGATTTAGTTAATAGAAGTTAATTGATCAATAAATCTATTTATGGCATTATTTTTTTGAAAGCATCCTCACTTCACAGCATTTTTGCACAAGTGCCTAAAACTAGTACTGTAGTTTTGTAGGTATAGGTTTCTTCAAGCATCTTGGAGATGCCACAGTTATTCTGGATTTAGTCTGTCTCAGTTTTTACTGATCATGATATTGATTACCATATTAATTCAAAATGGAATTTTCAATGAACATGGTGTTACCATACTTTATAAACATCACACTCATCTACACTGAACAAAATTATAAACGTTTTTGCCCCCATTTTTCATGAACTGAACTCAAAGATCTAAGACTTTTACTATGTACACAAAAGGCCTATTTCTCTCAAATATTGTTCACAAATCTGTCTAAATCTGTGTTAGTGAGCACTTCTCATTTGCCAAGATAATCCATCCACCTCACAGGTGTGGCATATCAAGATGCTGACTAGACAGCATGATTATTGCACAGGTGTGCCTTAGGCTGACAACAATACAAGGCCACTCTAAAATATAAAATATCTTCTTTGGTGTTTCACGGAAGAAAGAAATGCAAACAGGTTTAAAATGACATGAGGGCAAGTAAATGATGACAGAATTTTTATTATTGGGTGAACTATAACTTTAAAATATGGCAGATATGTGCAGTTCCATCACCAAATCATAATATTCCTTACCATGTTGAAGAGCTCGAGTCTGTTTTTAACATCCATAAGCACAGGATCAGCACTTCTGACCCTGACTTCTGGATTCTCTCTTTGAGCACGAACTCCATTGCCCACCACTCTTGCAGTATAACTGAGAGAAAGAGAGAAAAAGATAAAAACAAAAACATTAAGAGATGGTCAGCTGTTATTTGCCACAGCAGAAATTGACTTTTGGTTGAGGTCCCTTGAAAGTTTAAATCTTCAATCTACTGTTTGGCTTTACCGTGATATGGACGGCATTCTGTCATGACAGCTTAGGAGATCAATATGGCTTGGACTTCTAGATCCCCTGACAGAAATGATGCATTATAAAGTCTAATTGTTGGTGTGTGTGTGTGCTGTCGGAGGTGTCGGTTGGAAGTATGTGAGGGTATTGATGAGACACTGCTTTGGAATAATAAAAAGAGAAGAAAGGCCATAACTGAAAGTTAGAAATGAGGCTAATTAGAGTCTTGTAAGAGGCCACAGCGATATGTGTCTGAACTGCTTAAAGGTGCAGTATGCAATATTAACAGCTAGGGTGAATTAAGGGTGATTGGGACATAAGGTCAGATGGGACAGTATAACTATATAGAATTTATTTTCTCACCTGATGAGTGAAAATAAAAACTTTTTTGCTAAGCCCTAGCTGTGAGATTTTTAAATGTTTTCAATTACGTTTTACGTTCAAAGCCTTCTTTGGTGGATGGATTTATAAACTGAGAAATAAAGTTGAACAAACATAAACATGAACTCTTAATGATGATGAACAGAAAAGGAAATATTGCATATAAAATTATATCAAAGTATGAACTAACATGTGCAATACAGTAAATATGCTTACACTACCCTAAATCAATGGAAAGATGTGCTGTCCCAATCACCCAAATGTATATAAATACCATTGTTTCCTCCTCAAATGGATAGTTAACATCTTCTGTATTACAGAAATGTATCATGTGTTGGGCTGATGTTTTTCATTTATAACAAGAAACCCTGCACAAGGCGGAAATTCAAAAACTGTCCCAATCAACCTTAATTCATCCTAATTGTTGAAATGGGTACTGCAGTCCAAATTCAAAATATTTGAGAGAGTTGCTTCTCCCGCCCCCTCCTCCTCAGACTCGATGCTCACATGGGTTGCCAGACTGAGGACACGCAACAGGAGCACAACTGACAATAGAAGGCGATGAGCCTTAAATTATAAGTTGATGAGTTGGTTTATCCACGTTTTAATATGGAGCTTTTTAGATGAGTGCCGAGGCTTTTTAGGTCGGGTAGAATCTGCGATATCTGACCTTGTTTGTTTGCTGGCTTCCATTGCTACAATATGCTGCATTTTACGCCAAATGGTAACCCGTGGTGTCGAAATACTATTGGGTAAATTTAGGGCTGACCCTGAATAGTCGACGATTCAATGCTTCAATAGGAGCCGCCTGATTCGACTACCAATCTCACAGTCTAATCTGTTATGAAGGTGTTATGAAACGAGATATGGGGGTGCTCAATATCTGATTTTACATAGACGTACTGGTTGGGACCGTACTGGGATAAGAAAATCTAAAGTGTAGAATTGGACACACTTTGAAATGGTAAAAGATGATCCAAAAAACGTAAGATGCAAGTTGTGCCAACAGCTAATTTCCTACCACTCAACAACAACAAACACTGCGGCGCGCTTCTGCCAGCCAACGTTAACGAGCTGACTAGCGCGCTATTTGAAAAGACTCAAACGGACACATGCAGATTGCGTGAAAGACTGGATTTTTTTTTCTAATTTAATTTGGTTCTAATTTGATTTTTGGATGCTGTGAATGTTTAGCTAAAAACACTGCCACTCCAGTTTAGCGTTTATTGTCTCTGCAGTTAAAAAGACAAAGATGACAATTCTGGCTATACTTTTGTTATTTTAATAATTTCTTTCATTTTAATTTATTTATTGATCACTCTGGGTTATCTAATTTAACTATTTGTGGCTTGTGTTTTGAATATATGTTCCCCTGCACTTTAGGCATTTTGCACTTGTGACTTGATTAGATTATTTCATTTTTTTTAATTATTTTTATTAGAACGGTATATTCTGTTCTAATTAAATTCTGTAAATTAATTTTTGATTGTTTTTTGGTGCATCGATGTTGCGCTGTAGAGTTAAAGCTTGCTTGCACAGGCAATTTAGCCGATATAATTTGATTTGCTGACATGTGAAATGCATATCTATCTGCAGTGTGGCCTTTCTGCAGTTATTTATATATATTTTTAAGTAGGGATGCACCAGTATTGGTATCGGGTCGATACCAAGCTCATCCACTTTTTTACTCGTACTTGTGCACAGAGACACCAACGGCAGCAGCAGAAACAATGTTAGCCTCAAAGGTGTGGAAATACTTCAAAAATAATGATGACAACACACATAGTTGTCAAAAAGTCCATCATGTGGAGTATCTCACATAAATACAGTCGGTTATGGCTTAAGTGGATGTAAACATTTGGTTGAAAACAGGATGTGTGTCAGTATCTATGGATTCGGTCTTAAAGTGACCGTAGCCTATATTTGTCATTAATGTTAATAAAACAACAAAATATGTGAAATAAATGTATACATGGTAAATAAACCTACTGTATCTGAAAAACAAGTTTATTTAATTTGTATCTCTGTAGTATTTGTTGTATTGTTTGTAATTTGTTTGTAAATTTCTTTTTATATAACAACAATTATATATATTGGTAATTATGCCTTTTGAAGGTTATTGGACACTGTGAAATTTTTGTTCTTTAAGTCTGTGACAAACACATAAAAATTATTACTTTTTTCATTAGAGTAATAATAAAGCAGCTGTCCTACATTCATTAGTCTCACGGTGTTGTGTTTACAACAAAAAAAAAAAAAAAAAAAGAGCGAGAGAAATTAATAAATGTATAGGTATCGTTATCGGTGAGTACTAGAAAAAAGGTATCGGTACTCGTACTCGGTCCTTAAAAAAATGGTATCAGTGCATCCCCATTTTTAAGGTTTATACAAAATGTTTTTATTCACTTCTATAGCCTATCTTTGTGTGGTGTTCTGTACATCATGGCTGTGAATGTTTATCCACATTTCCTTTCATTTCAGTTTAAAAAAGATAAAAATCATTGTCAGTTTCGTCTACCACTTGACAGGCAGTTTGGTCGCTTTATTAGAAAGTTGTTCCTCTGTTTGTGAAAGAAAATAAAAGTTGTCTTAAGGTGCAGGTTTAGGCCTTACTTCATTTTCCGCGTCCTGCTCCATCTCGTGCACAGTTAAGCACGCGAGCCTGTCAAAGTAGCCTATACTCCTTTGGCCTTGAGCGCGGAAAGAGTTTGTGCGCACTATCTAGTGGACTGCTGTTTTTCAAGGACAGGTAGGTGTGCTCTGAGGTTCCACCTTCTTTGATGTGGAAATCTTCTCTTGTTTATTTCTTCTGTTGAGTCCGTCGAGGTCAGACGTCCGTGAGTAAAAATATGAACACACTGGAGAGCTGCTTTATAGTAGAAAATGAAGTTGTACTTCTGATAAAATGAGACACTGTTTTTCATTTTCAATATGGTAAAGCTGCTTGGGTTTAAGCAATCTACTGTATAAAGTTCTATATAAATAAACGTGACATGACTTTACTAGAGTGCCAAATTGCAGAGCTTGTGCAAATGTTGCTATGATCTGTTTTTCTAATGCTTTATTAAAAAAATTTTTTTTGCTGTTTTCTAAATCTTGTGTTTATTTTGTTATCGAGAGGAAAGTGTGCAGTCCAGAATAACATATTCATCTAAACGCCACTCTCAGCAGAGTGGGCGTCGTCGAATGTTTGCTAACAGTATATCACTGGTCACGTATTTCAAACTTCGTTTTACCCCTAAGCGAAAAGCTAAAAAGAACTTCACCGTGAGTACATCAGGGCCTTAAGGGTTTGTGTTGAGGTTAAGATGTATTGTTCTTGAGAGTTTGCTCCGAGGGACGTTGTTCCCAAGGGTCTGCGTTGAAGAACGTTGTTCTTGAGGGTTTCTGTTGAGGCACATTGATCCTGAGGGTTTGCGTTGAGGTATGTTGCTCCTGAGGATTTGCATTGCAGCACATTTTAATGCAGCATGATCAGTTCTGAAGTAAAGAAGCTGAAGCTGTGAATTGGGCAGTTGTGTTTGGAGACCAGACTGAAGGATAAACTGAAGTGCTGAGTGAGCGGATACCCTTATTCCTGGCACCTCTGGGTTCTGGAGAAGTAGCTACTGCACTAATGAACTGTCCATTCAGGACTCAATTACTGCAATGGGCAAGCCATGGGGTGAAAGGATGAGTAGAAGAGAAAGGATGTATCAGGACAAAGGTGGATAGGAAAGTTTGAGTAACAGAAAAATAGGAATTATCAGTTCATAATGGAAAGTTCACTGCTTTCCCAACAGCAATACACCTGCACGCACACACAGAAGCCATCTAATTACAAGCACAGTACACCTCTTCCTCGCTCTCTCATTATCATGCTGTTACAAAAAATTTGCCAATATTATTTCTGAAAGCGTGAATTTTCAACCCACACACTAAAAATACATTATTCATTGCCCAATTTTAAGATGTGATGAGAACACACAAACACAAATTGAAGAAATATGCATATGGGGTTATGTGTGACTGTGAATGTTAACTGAATTCTGTGTGGGTGCTCTTATTTTCAATATTGGATTACAGATATAAATATGATTAAAATGATTCCTAATGCATGAAATTAACCCATGTTATGGTCCAGCTCCACACAAACTAACATTAAAGGGGACCTATTATGCCCCATTTTACAAGATGTAAAATAAGTCTCTGATGTCCCCAGAGTGTGTATGTGGAGTTTTAGCTCAAAATACCCCACAAATAATTTTTTATAGCATGTTAAAATTGCCACTTTTTGGGGTTAAGGAAAAACACACCGCTTCAGTGTGTGCCCTTTAAATGCAAATGAGCTGCTGCGCTCGGCCTAAGAGGGCGGAGCTTCAAGAGCTCATTCTTGGGTGTCAGGATTCAGTCAGGACGCACTATAATGACAGAAACTGCGAATAGATGCTTCATGGAGATAGAACAGGTATAGTTTAGTTATTTACGGTTATAACTTATATTGTCTTCTTGTTTTTATCCACTATATTAGTACAAGCCTGTTGTGAGTTATGACGTTTATTGTACTTCACACAAAAGATGAAGCGTCTGTTTTCACTCTAGAAAACCACTGTAAGAGCTTAATAAAACACAGTGCAAGTGTGCATTAAAATATTATCCATAAACTCGCTCTCTCTCCCTTGCATTATCATCAACATACATAGCGAATTACACAGAAACACTCGTTACAACTAACAGTAAACAAATATATAAAGACCTTATGCCTTTTCGGGTGTTGCTTAATAAACTGGTAAACTTTATATCCGTAAATCAACTCCGATGAACTGTAATAAAGTGCTCTCACCTTCATTACTGCCGTATCCAGTATCACTCTGGAGACTGTAAGCTGGATCACGAACAGTTTACTGATCTATCCTTGAGTAACAAATTTTTAGCACAACCTGTTTTGTATTGTCCCTTTGTATTGACATTCGGTCACAAAGCAGTCCGGTTTGAAATGATTAGCGCAGACATAAACAAATTTCTGTGGAGTTGAGGGAGCATTTTCTCAGAAAACAAAATTAATCCACCTCGTCTTCAGATTTAGGGAGTAAATGAAGAGAGCTATGTGGATTAATTCATCCAGCTACAGAACACCTAAAAGGCTTGGGAGACGTTGTCGTCAGTGCAGCAATGGCTGTGAACTTGCTCAGGGCGGTTCTATGTTAAAACGGCAGTGTCTATCAATATTTATGGGCAGGGCCTGTGGCTAATGTGACGTCACATTAATAAAGAACTATCTTAGTCCTAAATTTGATATTACTTACTGATTAGTTAAGCTTGTTTCTATATTATTTAATAGTAGTAGCTGAAGTGTTAAAACAGTACTACTGATTTGTCCTGCATTACTTCCTGCATAGTTACTTATTAATAACGGACCATTATTCTAAAGTGTTACCCATTTACCTCATATTCCAAACACACTCACAACAAAATACTCATCAAGTCTGACATACATACAGTAGACGTGCACTGACATACACAGACAAGCTTATGCTGCTTTAATACGATGTCTCAAAGAAAAAGGCTTACTTTCTTTCTCCTAATGATGGTGTACTAAGAAAGCCTATAATTCCTGGGTGTGACCCAGAAGAGAGAGTTAGAAGAGCAAGAATCCTAGAATCCTCCTAACACACACACACACACACACACACACACACACACACACACACACACACACACACACACACTAAAGATTCGAACAACTACATTTGCTCTTGTCTGGACATCCTTTATTGCAGGATTATTTTGCATTACTGAAATCTTCTCTCTCTCTCATTTCCGGTGTGAGTGTGAAGTGGCGTGAGTGCGGAGCGTATTTTTCTGAGTGAGTTTTATTTCTCCTTTTTTCTTTTGAATTATTGTTTTTTTTTTTGTTGTTGTTGTTGTTTTTTTCTCGATTGTTTTGTTTGTTTGTTTGATTTTGGGTCGCGTGGGGGTTTTCCCCTTTGTGTGGCCGAGATGAACTCACGAGCTGGGTTTCTAAAGAATCTTACGTGGCGCCACGGTGTTAAAGTGGTGTCCGCGCTGAGTGTTGAAGATTGTTGTACACTGTAAAAAATGAATGTGATTTTAACGGTCAAATATTGTAAAAACACTACGGAAAAAAATTGTAAATAGGTTAACAGTAAGTTCCAGTACTATATACAATTTTTAGAAGTAAAAAAGAACAAATCAATGTATAATTTACAGTCAAAAACTGTAAACTGATATTCCCACAATTCCCTGTGTGACCTCTGCATTTGAAAGTATTTTGATTAAATAATCATGTTTCTTAACAGTTTTTGTTATCAGTTATGTACATTAGGGTTTTATGTTACATCTTCTGTTGTTTAATGAATGTTTATTGCATTACTTAAGTGTTGTGGTTTACCATGGTGGTGTTTTGCATTTGCATGAATCACTCGGTGCACCTTCTTTATATTAGTATATACTTCAGCTTGTGGAAAAGCTATTTGTGATGAACTCTGATTCTTCATGTGGCTTTTTCTTTCACCACCTGCATTATAATGGTGGTTGTCAGTATATGTTAAAGATACAAAACAGATGTTAATAGTAGTTTGCATTGTTGAATTTACTGGTTTACATTTAAAATTTTCTTGTTTGTAAATTACAGTTTTATACTGTAAAATTTACAGTTTGTTCTGTAAATGTGTTTACAGTTTTTATGTATTTTTTACAAAATTATTCTGGCAACCACAGCTGCCAAAATTTTTTTGTAAAAACTACGCAAAATTTTTTTAATTTTTTTTACAGTGTATGGCAATGGGTGTTGTTGTTGGGCACGAAAGTATTTTGTCGGCGTCTAAAATGAATAGTGCTGTTGTGGGTTTTTTTTAATTCAGTGGAAAAGGCAAATGAGTTAGTGGAGAAGGGAATTGTTGTAAATAATCTCTTCACACCTGTTCTTCCACTTTCAACACCCTCAAAAAAAGATGACATTGTCTAATATTCCACCCTTTGTTCCTGATGATACATTAGTTAAAATCTTGTCCCGCTATGGAAAGCTGGTTTCACTGTTTAAGAAAATCCACATTGGTACTGCTTTACCACTGCTAAAACGTAGTTTTTTTTTTTTAGAAGATTTGTCTACATGATTTTTAAAGACAGTGACGAACTTGACTCGACTTTTAATATTAAGATTGACAACTTTGATTATGTTTTCTATGCCACAACTGATAAGACGAAATGCTTTGGCTGTGGTAGGGTAGGCCATCTAATTCGAGCCTGTCCTGAAAGGAATAAAGAGGATCATCTGTTAACTGATGAGCAAACCATGAGGGAGACTAATCTAAATAGTAATGATGAGGAAAGGGTTAAAGCTGGGACCTCTAATGCTCCCATTCTGAGTGTGAAGAATCAGGCTGTTGTGGAGAACAATGGTAGTGTTTCTGAGACTAGTTTCAGATGCCACTGCACCAGTAATGTCCTTGCAGGAAGGTGGGTTGGAAGCTACTGCTGTAGTGAGTGAAGGAGTCAGTGATTTCAGTACTGAGCCAGTTTTGGCAAAGGGTGGAAGTGATCATGTGAAGTGGCAATCATCTGAACCTTGTGATGATGTTGATTTAGAATCAGATAAAACTGAGTTCAAAATTCCAGTTAAAAGGAAAAGGTCAAGTGAAGTTCAAAGTGTTAAGCAGAAAAAAACAAATGTGATTGATGATGATGACAAAGAAGAGATGAAAAGTGGCAATGAATCTTCAGATTCAAGTTTCAGTTTTTCTCAAAGAGATTCATCCAGTCATGACTATGAGGTAGAAGATATTAAACTCTTCCTCAAAGCAACGAAGAATAAGAGAGGAGTACATGTCTGTGAATATTTTCCAGATATCAAACAATTCGTTGACAAAACCAAACTGTTCATGGCGGAAAGCTTATTCACAAACAAGGACATTTATAGGTTGAAGAAAATTGTAAGAATTCTAAACCCTGATCTTGTAAATGAAAATAGCTTTTTTGCCATTTTTGCTTGGGTTTTTTTCTCCTCTTTTCTTTTAAAAAAGAATGACATTAATATTGCTTCTTTGAATGTAAATTTATGAATTTATCAAACAACATAAATTAGATGTGGTGATGCTGCAGGAAACTCATAGTGATCTAAATAATGCTTCTGACTGAGCTAGAGAGTGGAGTGGTTTTTCGTTTTTAAGTCATAATACTTGGTGGTGGACTAGCTGTTCTTTTTGCGAAAGATTTTAACCCACTTTCTTTTCAAGTAGAAGAAATAGTAAAAGGTAGACTTTTAAAAGTAAGAGCAAACTATGAAAAGAACGTTATTGTTTTTATTTGTGTGTACTGTCCAGTCTCAGCAATAGAGAGAATAGTGTTTTTAAATAAATGTTCTGTATTACAAAAATTTAATCAAGAATAGTTTTTATTTTTGGGAGGTGATTTTAACTGCACTGAATCTAATTTAGATAGGAATCATTTAGAACTTCATATGCCTTCTAGAAATAGATTGATTCAACTTGTTAAGATGCATGAACTGTGATGTTTGGAGACGCTTAAAGGGTACGCAAAAATATAAAAAAATATACTTGGACTCATGTGCGTGATAGAGTCATCTCTATGGCAAGATTGGACAGATTTTATGTTTTTAAACACATTACAATATCATTAAGAACTGTAATATTGTACCTGTTAGTTTTTCTGACCATTGTATGGTCAAATGTTCGGTTTTCATTAATCTTCTAAAACCCAAAAGTGCTTATTGGCAATAAGACTTATTGATAATAATAACACTGCATTATTAAGTGACAAACATTTTCAAGAACTGATCTTTTTTTTTTTTTCGGAGGATTTTAAAACTACGAAAGCTTTTTATATCTCTGTACAACAATGGTGGTATGTAGGAAAAGCCCAAATTAAGCAGCTTTGTTTACAGTTTACTCGAAACATCACTACAGAGACTAATTTTAGAATGAGTGTCTTGGAGGCTGATATTTTAAAACTCCAAGAATTGGCAGAGTCTACTGGTACAAGAGGTTTCTTAGATTTACTTTTAGATGAAAAAAAAAAAAAAAAACACAATTGGCTGATCTGCTTGGTTCTAGGACACAAGGGGCTTTGGTCAGGTCAAGATTCCAGAGTATGAATCAAATGGATGCTTCAACAAAATTATTTTTTAATTGGGAGAAAAGAACAGTCAAAGTAGAACTATTCATGCTTTACGATCTGACGCTGGTATTCTTTTGACAGATCTTTCGGATATTAGCCAAAGGGCGGTTGGTTTTTATGAAAATTTATATAAAAGCGAAGTTGCTGTAGAGATTAAAAAAAAAAAAAAAAAAAAGAGGGTGAGTGTTTCTTTGAAAACTTACCTCAGGTGCCTGAAAGCATCAACGTTGGAATTTCTGGCCCTCTGAGTATGAGTGAACTACAAAAAGAACTTCAAGGAATGGTGTCTGGAAAGACACCAGGCATTGATGGTATACCAGTGGACTTTTTTATAAGTCTTTTTGGTCAACGATAAGAGAAGACCTCCTAGAAGTGTTGAATACCAGTCCGGCAAGGGGTAAACTGCCTCAAAGTTGCCAAAGAGCTTTTGCCGAAAAAAGGAGATCTTGGAGACATAAAGTGTTGACGTCCAGTTTCTTTACTTTGGAGCAACTATAAGCTTTTATCAAAGGTCCTAGCTAACAGACTGGCTAATGTAATGGATAGTGTTATTCATCTTGATCAAACCTACTGTGTCCCAGGTAGATCTATATTTGACAACATTGCTTTTATTCATTATCTTATTGAAGTCTCCAGGATGCTAAACCTAAATTGTGGTTTTATTTCATTAGATCAAGAAAAAGCCTTTGATCAGGTAGAACATTGTTTTTTATGGAAGGTTTTAAATGCAATTGGGAGGGTGTAATCGAGAAAGCTAAAGGTAGACTTGAAAAATGGAAATGGCAGAAGGATGATGCGGGTGAGAATAGCACACAAGCATGTTGAATAGTCAATTAGCTGAAAAAGTAATGGTTAATGTCTCTTTGGAGCGAAGCAGATGGGAGAACAGACAAAGGAACAACGGAGGCTCTGGAAGACACAGGGAAGTGTAACGTAGTGCTTTCCATAGACGAGACCAGACAACTGTGGTGAGGAAGGTGACTGGCGGCGGCCATCTTGAACGAGGGCTCAGGCGTAGCGGCGGCCATCTTGACCGAGGGTCCAGGTGTGGCTGCGGCCACCTTGACCGAGGGGTCGGGCGTGGCGGCCATCTTGCAACGAGGCTCTGGAGTGGCGGCCATTTTGCAACGAGGCTCTGGAGTGGCGGCCAATTTGCGACAAGGCTCTGGACTGGTGACCATCTTAAGAAGGGACTCTGGACTGGCGGCCATTTTAGGAAGGGACTCTGGACTGGCGGCCATCTTAGGAAGGGACTCTGGACTGGACTGGCAAGCACGTTGAATAGTCACTTAGCTGAAGAAGTAATGATTAATGTCTCTTTGCAGGAGCGAAGCAGATGGGAGAACAGATGAAGGAACAACGGAGGATCTGGAAGACACAGGGAAGTGGCAGGGAAGTAGTCCAGGAACGTGTAACGTAGTGCTGTCCATAGACGAGACCAGACAACTGTGGTGAGGAAGGTGACTGCATAAATAGGGAGTGCTGATGAGTGTTGATGACTTGCAGGTGCAGGAGATTGGTGAGTGAGTGCAGGTGAGGAACCAGAGGGATGCTGGGAAATGGAGTGCAAGTGCGGTTTGCTGTGACAACTGTGGCACAAGTTTGCTGTTTTGGATCCCCCGTTAACTTTGTTAACGAAATTATAAGCACTGCTAGTGAGCTTTTTTATTTGGGATAAGCTACATTGGATCCCGCAAAGTGTTTTATTTTTGCCTAAAGTAGAAGGTGGTCAGGGACTGATACATCTGCAAAGTAAAATAGCTGCTTTTAGATTACAATTTTTTCAAAGACTTTTAACTGTTTCAGATGTTTTAACTGGAATGCTGTGGCAAGAGTGATTCTGAATAAGTTGGGTAATTTTAATCAAGGCAGGACAATTTTTTGATGGTTCCATTGAAATTAAACTTTCCTGTTACCTGTTTTTTATAAGAATGTTTTCAAAGTGTGGAATCTTTTCACTTTTCAAAAAGTGGAGGACTCAGTCTTTTCACTGGCTATTAGAAGAACCTTTAATCCACAGTAAGAGATTGGACTAAACAAACAATTTTTTTCTTCCCGGACTAAACAAAGCACTTATTGATAATAAGATGGTGACTCTTGGCCATTTACTGGAAGTAGCTGGACTTGATTATAAAAACAAAGAAGCAATATCTCAACGTCTTGGAATCAGTTCTACTTGTGTTGTAACACAACTTCTTAGGAGATGGGAATCTGCTCTAAGTGATCAAGAGAGACTTTTGTTATTGGACTATAATAACGGACTGTGTAATCCAGACTTGGAAGATTTTTTTCCAGGTTTAATTTTTGCTCTTAAGTTGGATGGGTGCGATGGGTTTTATCTTGAAAAAGCTGATTCTTTAAGTGTTGATTGTTTTTCTTGTGATAATTTTTTTGTATAAGTACTGTTTGATTGTTTTCAACAAGAAAAAGTTGAACAACAGGATAGATTGATGATTTTTTTTCATTTGAATGAAAACAAAAAACCAGAATGGAGAATTTTTTTACAAACCACTGTTGACCAAAAAGGATTTACAATAATGAATTGTTTATGGTGTTATTGCAGTAAATGCTTTTACTTCCGTTTTAAATCCTGGAAGTACTGTCAAATGTCCTTTTTGTGATGATAGAGAGACTATTTTTCATGCATTTGTAAACTGTTATAGACTTGAACCACTGTTTTCTGTTTTAAAAGATGTTTTTAAAAATTGCAATGAGGTTTTCTCACAAGAGATTTTCATTTTAGGATGCAAATATGTTTTAAAGAAAAAATTTGTGTGTCAACTGCTTAATTTTGTGGTGGGACAAGCAAAAATGGCCATCTATTTGAGCAGAAGAGGATATAGTTTTTTTTTAACTAAAAAACTTTTTAATAAAATTTTAATTGATTTTTATTATTATGAATGTATTGATGATCTGTTTTCTTTTGAAAGTATTTGGTGCTGTAATGATGCTTTATGTGCCATTTTTGAAGATGAATTAATTTTCACACTTTATTAATTTCCATTTTTTTTTTTTTTTTTTTTTTTTTGTTGGAGGCTATGAAATTGTAACGATGATTTTTTGTAAATAAAAACTTTGTGAATTCTCAAAAAAAAAAAAAAAAAAATCTCTCTCTCTCCCTCAGTAATCCATTCATTTTCCATTCATTTTCTCCCTAGAATTCTAAAAAAAAAAAAAAAAAAAGATATGAGAAGATATCGCAACATTGCATTTCATTCAAAGGTAAAAAGTATCTGAAAACCAGAGAAAAAGGTAAAAGACTGTGTAATTAATGTGTTTTATGAGGCAATTAACTAAGCAGACCATGAAGCATTGCAAATAGAAAAAAATAACCAAATAAAAATACATTTTCGTGACTCTAAAACGAATTAAAATAAAAATATAGTCAGAAATGTATTTTAGTTTTAGAGTACATAAAAGCATTTATTAATTTATTAATATCATTTATTGAGGCATTTAACCCAATTGCATTTAACATGAAAATGCAACTTTATTGCGATAACACTAGATGGCCCTAACAAATTAAACGCTTTAAAAACATTTAAAGTATACATATAAACATAACTAAAAACAACTAAATATAAACTGAAAGTAGAAAACACCATAGAAATGAACAGTCAGAGTGAAAATTAATGAAATCTAAACAAATGGAAAATGCATTTTAAATAATAATAAAAAAAATAAACGTCTCAGGCAGCCTTATATACATAATTATATGAATACACACAAACAATGATGCAAATAAAAACAAACTTTGAATAAAGCCACAGAAAAATAAACATTAAAAGCATCTCTGACAGGATGCTGTCTGGTTCCCAGCATGAAGCAAGTTAACCACAGCAAACATCCCATAATCAATGCATGTGTTCCAAGAGTTCCAAGGAAACAGAGACGATTCCAAAAGCTTTGAAAATTATGACGGTTGAGCATGAAAAGCATAAATGCTTCTGGTTGCAAGGTATTTGTAAGAAAAAACATTTTGAGAATTATGTTGTAGATTCATCTGGAATCTTTAAAATTAACAATCCAAAAATGTTTTAAAAGCCTGATGCCACAAGAATAGTTCCTATGATGCCATAGAAGAAAGTTTTTAGGTTCTATGGCTCCAGGAAACTTTCATTTCCTTTGTTTCCTTTGCTGATCTGAAAAACCTATAACATATTTTCAAGAACCTTTTTTAATTTTAAAAGAACTAAATGGCCAACTCAAGAACCCTATAAACTGAAACGTAGTTCTTGATAACAGAACCCAAAATCCTGAAAAGAACCATTAAAAACTCATATGTTTCACAAAAAACAAAAAAACAAACAAAAAAAAAAAGTAAAAAGAATTGTCCCAACATGACAGTATTTGTGTGAGAGAGGGAAGAGAAACAGAAATGAGATCTTAGATTGCAAACAGCAGAGCTGCTCTGTAATTAATGGGGCGGCAGAGAGTGAATGAGAACCACTAGAATGTGCAAATCTGATCTGGATAAATTAGAGGTTTGGAGCGCGATAAACTAGTAGAGAGGGCCATGACACAGACATGTAAATTACAAGCTCTGAGTTCTCCAACTTTCTCAGAATACGCTGCTCTGCTGCATGTGGAACGGACAGCTCTATTGTCCTCCTTACATCTTTCTCAGAACAGAGACACAATGGAAGCCTGCCTGCATGAGGAAACACCAGACAGAAAACAGCAATCACACACTCCCGAGGATGAGCTGCTTTGACAAGATGTGTGCTTAAGAGAGAGTGTCATTCATCTAAAGTGAGATGTCAAAGCCAAGTCTTGATAGCAGAATAAAGAGTCAAAATATATACATTCATCCATCTTAACATTCTGTCTATCTTTCTATCCATATATTTTCTTTACAGTATATCCATCCATCCATCCTGATATTATCTAATCATCTACTGTACCTAACATCTACCAAACTATCCATCCACCCATTCGTCTGTCCATCCATTTTCTAACCGTCTAAAAACAGTTACACTCTACACTCTAAAAAATGTTGAGTTAAAAACAACCCAAGTTGGGTTGAAAATGGACAAACCCCAGCGATTGGGTAACTTTATTTAACTCAACTATTGTTTAAAAATTACTGTATTGCTTGCTTAAAATGAACCCTAAATATGTTGGAAATTAACATGTATTAATATGTTTAATAAATTGACATTTATTGATGAGTGTAATGAATAATAATTAAACAATAAACATTTATTAAATTGCTAATTAATAAATGTTCACCTTTTGATTATTATTGTTGCCTTTAGTAATTATGTGTCTGATTTTTTTTTTAATTTCCAACCTATTTTGGGTTAATTTTAAGCCAGCCATAGTCATTTTTAAACAATAGTTGGATTAAATAAAATTGCCCAGCACATTGGGCAAACAATTAACCCAACTGCTGGGTTAAAACAACCCAGTCGTTGGGTTTGTCCAATTTTAGCCAAACTTGAGTTGTTTCTTTCTATCTATCTATCTATCTATCTATCTATCTATCTATCTATCTATCTAGTCACCTCTAGGCCCGGTTTCACAGACAGAACTTAACCTAATCCAGGATTAGGTCTTAGTTCAATTAGGATATTTAAGTGTATTTTATAAACATACACTAGAAAAAAAAATGTGTGCATCTTTAGACATAACAATGACACTGGCATATTTTAAGATCTGTCAGTACAAGTTGCTTTCAGTTAAAACAGCTCAAACATGCATTTTAATCTAGGACTAGCTTAAGCCTTGTCTGTGAAACCGGGGGCTAATCAATCAATCAATCAATCAATCAATCGATTGATCAATCTAACTATCAATCAATCAATCTATCTATTAAAATGTTCCATTATGACATTATCAACCACTTGACAATCAAATATAATGTTTTTATAAACAAAATACCATGAGCAAACAAGTTTCATTGCAATTTAACACCATGTAACATCCTACCTAACTGAAAAGCAGTTTCCGTTTGCATGCCATAGTTTTTGTCCAAGAAAATACAAACACAGCCTCAGGTTAAACTAAGAAAGCATCTGGCCAACATGGCAAGTCAGGTAGTTTTACCACAGCACTGAATTATACAGGAACTCCATGTACACAGGTCATGCATCTCCGATTAATATGATTGTGAGAACAATTATTGTTATCAAAAAACCCAATTAAAAGACTCTTTATGCCTCATTTTAATTTTCGCAGAGGAAGTGCACTGATCTCAGGCTATGGCTCAGAGTTAGTTCGCTGTCTGCTAATGACTCGGTTGTTGTGTTTTTTAATGTGACCATCTGGTTACTGGAAGGTTGTTTGGATCCAATCTCTTGTGCCATGCCCAGACTCACAGAAGTAACTCAAGACATTTAGTGAGTTCACCTCTGCACCGTCAGTCTCTGATGAAGAAAAACAGGTAAGATAACCCAACAGGATCAGGAAATGTTATGTGTCTGATGTTTGAATTAAAAAATGTCTGTTTAAATCCATAAATAACAGAGACAGACCTGCAGGCAGTGCCAAACACACATCTGCACTGAGAACGGATGCCAATCAATACAGATGGGAGACGAGCCAAATAAAACAAGACGTACAATGCTTAAAATAGACAGAGAGGTGAGGAAAAGAATCCTATAGAGATGGAAAGATCAGGGAGTGTGAGAGGATGAGCAAATGGTGGAGACAAACCACAGAACAGAGCCAGAGCCAAGCTTGCCGCCCCAAGGGATGATGGGAAAGCAGACTGTGGCTGCCAGTGGCAGGGACAGATGCCCATGTGGCCAACAGCTGCATCGTGTGTGTGTGTGTGTCTTGTTCCTCAGGAGAAAAGGATATGGCACTGAGGTCAGTCCATTACACACACACACACACCATTACGCACGTGCACACACACACACAGAGAGAGAGCTCAAAGCGTCAATGTTTCCGAACTGAACAGCAGCAGATATGTGTACTGTGTGTTATTGAGTGCAATATCAATAACTCTCTCCATTAATGTTATGCAAACACACACACACACACACACACACTGAACACGATGGGATAAAACAGAGGGAGAGGGTGACTGAAGGGTGGAGAGTGTATCTGAGGTAAGATAAGGCAGATTCGGTCTGTTATTATGTTGGGGCTCTTTACAAGTCACCCTCAACAGACCTGGCATGCACACACACACACACACACACACTTTAGTAGGGTTAAGAAATCCAACTAGCCTCTATTGAGACAATTATAATTATTACACTCTACTCCTAAACTATAGGAAACAAGACATTATTTAGCACTATTGTGAATTAGATTTCCTCATGTAGTTTTTAATTACTAACATTATGGGGGCATCTCCTTTAGTGGAAACAGAATATTCAGAAATAATTCAGATTTGTGTTGCGGTTTAGGGTGTGGGTATTCATCAAATGAGGATCAAATGAAGAAGAAGGGCACTGTAATCAGGCACAAATCAAGCTATGAGTATTGAGAGTTAAGATGATGTGAAGTTAGAAAATAGTCCAACTTTTAAAAATACATTTTTCAAAATTCTGTCATAATTTACGCACCGCCATGTTGTTCCAAACCTGTATGACTTTCGTTCTTCTGTGGGACACAAAAGAAGATATTTTAAAGAATGTTTTACCTGTTTTTGTCCATAATGAAAGTCAGTGAGGTTTATTAACTTTAATTGCATGGACAATAAACACTGAGACATTACTCAAAACATATTTTGTGCTCTGCAGAAGAAAGTAAATCATACAGTGATATCAATGACATGAGCATGAGTAAATTATGACAATTTTTTTTTTTTTTTTTTTGTGAATTATCCCCTAAAGACTGATTAGTCAACTAGTCATTGAGGAAACCCACCAACTTGCCTACTTTGAATGTTCTATTGCCTAACAAACCCTTTCAATGTTGATAAGAAATGTTACTTGAGCAGCAAATCATTATATTAGAATAATTTCTGAAAGAACATGTGACACTGAAGACTGAATAATGATGCTGAAAATTCAGCTTTTCCATCACAGGAATAAATTACATTTTAAAATATATTAAAATAGAAAAAAATAAATATTTAAAACTGTAATATTTCACATTAGTTCTGTTTTTACTGTATTTCTGATCAAATAAATGCAGCCCTAGCCCTAGTGAGCATAATAGACTTTTTTTTTCTTTTCTTTTTTTTTTTTTTTGAATATTACCCACTCCTTCCTGAATTCAGCCAAGATAAAAAGAAACTCTCTGTAAACAGCAAAGCAGTTAAACAAGTGAGTAAGTAAATGAGAGTACAGGAAGAGGTCAAAAAAACACATGAGATTCCTGGATGAGCCTGTTATAGCTCTAAATTAACTGAAGGAAGTGGCTGTTTATGGGAACATTTACTGGTAAATCTGCCCCAGTCTCTTAAACATGGTCACTAGTTCTGCCTGGTCACTATTAAAGGCTCCTCCCTGAAGCCTTGCTCCCTGGTTGGCTGAGAAACCAATTTTACACACACACATACACACACACACACACACACACACACTAAAGGCCATCCTATAGTGTGTGTGACCCTGTGAATGTGGCATTAATTGGTCAGCGGTGACGCCCCATGGAGAGAACTTCCTGTTCTTTGAACTCAACCCAGTGTTTTTAACGTCTCTTACACTTTCACTGTTTCCCTCATAATGTTGCACAGGTCAGCGGCATACAGCAGTCAATGAGCTCCATATAACACTGTAATGAGGGTGTGTGTGGAGGTGAAAATCCACCGAGATGTGTTCTTAATTATTTCGGAATTTCGGAAGCGAAACCCAGACCTCCCATTTGTGGGCTTGCGCACACCATCACTTACTCGCTCTCTCTCTCTCTCTCTCTCTCTCTCTCTCACACACACACACACACACACACACACACACACACACACACACACACTGTACACACACTAATCATTTAGATGCAGGGGATGATGTCACTGCCTGAGATTGCATCCCTCTCATTCTATCTATAGTTGTTCTGCAGCACTATTTCCAGCACTGGATTTAAAACACATTCCTGAGTATGCATGGACAAAGCTAGGGAACTTTTAAAATCACTCCCTAAAGCGAGAGATGGGCACAGAGAGAAACACAAAGAAACTTGAATAAGAGACAGTGAAAATGCAGTATATTGCCATATATATATTATATATATATATATATATATATATATATTTCATAATATTACTGCATTTTTGATTAATAACATTAAAAAAATCCAAACTTCAACAATTCAGCAAACTGCTGAATTCAGTTTGCTGAATTGTTCCATAACACAATAGTATGTTGAACCATTTATCCACTATTGGTATCACTGGTTTTCCTTGTTCACTTCATACCTTTCAAACTGTACACAGTTTGTACAATTAAAACATTTTCAATCCCAATCTTATTCTGTTAGCTGTGGTGTCCCCCAAGATTCTGTCCTAGGTCCCTTATTGTTTCTAAATTTACCTTCTCCCACTTGGTAATATTTTCTCCAAATACGGTATTAAATTCCACTGTTACGCTGATGATTCTTCTGCCTCTCTCTAGGTCCTGCAGTTTTTCTTTATCCATTGAAAGTTCTTCTGTTTTTCCTTCCTGCCAATTTAGGAACTTGTGGGTCAACTTCGACTGCACAGTTTCATTTGAAGCTCACATTAATAACATAACCAGGTCTTGTTATTTTCATCTCCGTAATATTGCTCGCCTCTGTCCATTCTGCTATTCTTGTTCTTTCGCTTGTCACCTCTCGCATTGACTACAGTAATTCTCTTTTATCTGGTTTACCACACAAATCTCTTCATAAACTCCAACTGATTCAGAATTCTGCTGCTCGTATCATAACCTGAACTCAATCTGTACAACATATTACCCCATAACTTCAACAGCTTCATTGGCTTCCTATCAAATTGAATTTAAAATTCTTCTCCTCAGTTACAAATCTCTTCATAACCTCTCTCCATCTTACCTTTCAGATCTCTTACAGCCCTACATTCCTTCTCAAACTCTACGCTCCTTTTCATTGGGTCTCCTCCATACACCTTCTCATCGTCTAACCACCATGGGCCATAGGGCCTTTAGCCATGCTTCTCCTCGCCTTTGGAATCCTCTCCCAGTTAATATCCATAATTCAGACTTATCTCAATTTAAATTAAACTTAAAACTCATTTATTCAGAATAGCTTATCCTTCCTGATTACTGTGTGCACTGAAATCTATCTAGCGCTTTAGTTTTTTTGTTATTTTTATAGCTGTCATGTTTGTAATTATTGCTTTCCCCTTATTTATGGTTTATTGGCATTGTTAATTGCTGGTATTTATTATTTTAATAAAATATTTTTTATAAAATATTTACTTTAGGCAGTACATCTTTACTTTAGGTAGTACAATCAACTTAGATGTTAAAAATGTATACTATATATTTTAACAAATGTAATATGTTGTTTCGGTGAATACTCCGAGTTTACATACTATATACTGCAGAAATAATATTAGTAATATATGTTATCTTGAACTATCTTGAGCAGCAAATAAAACTAGTCTCTTTACTGCCCCCTATTGCAGTACAAGGGTATTACACTCAGACAATTTCATGCTTCAGTTCTTTCTTCAGATAAAAGAAAAAAGATCAATTCAAACTTAATAAACAACTTTACAAAGTGTCTTTTTACTATTCTCTCTTGTCTGAGTACAAACACACACACACACACACACACAAATGTTAAAAACACATTTAAGAGCTTGTCTCAGTGAGCACATCTGGATTATGTAATTAGATAGAATACTGGGAAACACAAACCAAAAACAGACCACTATAATATATGTAATTATTACCACTGTGCTCCAGCTATATATTGTGAGTACAGACAGTGTATCGGCACTTCAGTAAATCAATCACTCTAAAAAAACAACAACAAAAAAAAAACAATAGAAGTCTTTGTAATGCTTACATACATTATTAAGGTTGTTCAACCCCTTCCCAGTAGGCTTTCCACCAGCGTCATAGATCAATAGCAAACTACTGTATCAATGCATGCAGTCGATTTGAATGCAAATATATTTGTACAATGAAAACTAGCTTTAGTACAGTGTTAAACTCCATGTCAACAAAATCACACTAAATATACATGACATTTTCACTTGCATTTACTTGCATAAACGTGTTCATTGCTTTGCAATTTGTTATTTTTGCACAAAAAAATGACGACAGAGAGAGTGAATGCCTTTTTGTCCGACCGTGTCCTTTTAGGAACAACAGGCCAGATGTGCACAGCTTGTGCCAGCATCAAAGTGATGCCAGTGGCTTCAAGCTGGCACTGGCCGATGCCAGACGTTGAGTGGCCAAAATGTTATGACTGAGGGCAAATTTGGCAGAATGCCGTTAAATTAAACACATGGACATATGCATGCAAACATCTCCCAAGTTCAGAAATGACTGAGGCAAAAACGAACAGATCAGACAAGTATTGGCAAACAAAAACAAGCATGTGAAAAACATATAGGCCTACAATCAATGCAGATAAGCTGCCGAAAATTGTTAGCTAAATACCTGCCAGAACAGCACAGGTGCAGTTTGTCAGGTAACAATATGCATGCATATTATATATATATATATATATATATATATATATATATATATATATATATACATATATATATATATATATATATATATATATACATATATATCACAAATTTTTATTATTGGGATTGTATTGGTTAGACAGAGGAAACAGGTCAGAAAATATTCTGGCCTCTCTTGCATGAGCACCAAGACTTAACATATAAAGTAAATGTGTTACTGCAAGACCAAGATTTACACTCAAAAAGTACCCAAAAAACCTTCCAAGTACTCTGTAATTGTATAAAGGCCCTATCCTGCCACCTAGTGGTACATACGGTTATTGCAAAGTTTTGCAGAAAGAATCACAAGCAAAAACAGGGATCAAGATACACTGACTGGTGTGTGAACATAAACACACTACAGGATGATGAAGAATATAAAGAACATGCAGAAGATTTCATCTGAAAGAAATAAATGAATACTTTCATTCAGAAAGAATGCATTAAATTGATCAAAAGTGACATAATATATTAATATTTCTTTAAATATTATGTATAATATACATAATATTTCTTTTTAAAATAAATGCTGTTATATTTAACTTTTTAGAATCCTAAAAAACAGTATCACAACTTCCACACAAATATTAAGCAGAAATATTAAGTTTTAACGTTGATAAGCAAATCAGCATATTAGAATGATTTCTCAATGATCATGTGACACTGAAGACTGGAGTAATTCAGATTTGTCATCACAGGAATACATTTATATAATAAAATTTTTAAATATATATATATATATATATATATATATATATATATATATAGCCTAATGCAGTAAACAATTTTTTTTTTTTTTTTTTTTTTTTTGGCAGGTGTACTTAGCCTGTGGATGGCAGTATAGGCTTTATTTTCAGACACAGGCAAACTCAATTCCCAGCGGTTGACTGCAGACTAGTTCTGTATCTTAACAAGTAGATGTTCACAAAGATTAAGTCTAGTTTTGAACTGAGTTACAGTACAACATGAATAAAGGGCTAGGTGACACGTTTTCAACTCTAGACCGCAGTTAAACTCTGACTACATCCACACAGTCAGGGATTGACAACCATATTTACTCTCACAACAAATTGTAACTCTCAAACCATTCAAAACAGCAGATTAAATGCTATCCATGTGAACCAATAATTCATGTCAAGCCCCTTTCTATTCATGAAATAACATCTGTAACCATAGAGATGATTAATAAAGATTGCAACTTCCATAACACTGGAAAATCTGATCACAAATGACATTATCTCACTCAATAAATGATTCCAACCAAGGGGCAGATTCATTCGGAAAATCTTTATTAACCGACAGCTTTTTCTTTTTTTTTACATTTTAAATTACGCCAAAACCACTGATGGGAGCAGCTCCAATGAAAGACCTAAAACACTCAGATGACACACAGCTCATTTCTCCATCTCCATCAAAACAAAGCAGCATGTGCAGTTCAGAGTGACTATTAACACTATAATGTGACAGGCAACTAGTTGTCCACTGTGGTCCTGTTTCATACAGCAAAAGCTGACCAAACTCATTCTCAAAATTCAGTTGTGAATCCTAAGAATTTAAGGGAGTCAGTTCATTAGTTAAATAAGTTTGTCACAAAATATAAATACATAGTTCTGTCATGAAACTCTAGATGGCGCAGGCTGATGGGTCTTGACGCAAGCTGACAGCATTAACTACTGTAGCTCACAAATTTAAATAGCTGGTTACATTCACTATAGCAGTTTGCAGCGCGCTTCAGTGTTCCTCTAAAACCCTCCACTCTTCCCAGCTCCACTTGTATAGATCTGCTATAGGTTATTGATATATTTCTGCAGTATGTATTGGCAGTAACAAGTTCCTGACTGTAATAATCTACAATAACAGCTATAATCTACAGCAGCAGCGTAGTAGATCTATTCCACCAAGACCAAATACATTAACATTGTCATATCAATTACCATGCTAACGATCTTCCGAGAGTAGTCATGATAGAACTAAAACTGTGTGACGCACCTGTATTTAGTACTCCAAGACAGGAATGACAACTGTGTTGTACCTCTGTATGTATGTAGTCTCTTGTTTGGACCAGTATGCCTCTGTTATCTCAGTTTTGAAACCAGTAAAACCAGCACAAAACACACACATGCACACTCTCAGACACCTGTCTGTCTCACTGTTAAGAGAAACTGACATCCACACTTCCAGAGACAACCTTTAACACATCAACAGATGTCAAGTCTACAGACATCACAAGCATTTAAAGACCTCATAATTTCAAGCCCATTCAAACTAGAGTTTTGTGACTTGTAGTCCATTCGTGTTAGCTTTGAGACCATTTATCTGTATAAAACCAAAGGTAACTGATCTGTTCTAAGTTGACTCTCAAACTGTTAATGGTGACTGGGGGACAATTCTGGCATAACCCCATTATGGAGGCAACTGTATGTAATTGATGTTGTGTTAAAAGTAGAAACGTGAAAAATACAGAATAGAGGACACACGTGAGCAGAAAATACTCCAACAAAACGAGCTTGAGTAAACTGATAGGAATGAAAGGAACTAAAGTGAACTAAATGTGATCATGAGCTGGTTTGAACTAACCACACTTATTTACATTTACATTTATAATTACATGAAGGTATACAGTACCGGTCAAAAGTTTGGACATATTACTATTTTTAATGTTTTTGAAAGAAAGCCTGCATTTATTTGATCAAAAATATTAATACATTTTAAATTTAATTACAATTTATTATTACAATTTAAAATAATAGTTTTCTATTTTAATATACTTTAAAATATAATTTATTTCTGTGATGCAAAGCTGAATTTATCAGGATTTTTTTTTTTTTTTTTTTTTTTTTTGATTAACAAAGTTTTTTTTTTTTTTTATTAAAAAAGAACGATATTTTTGTAACTTTTGTAACGATATATTTGGGGGTCAGTAATTTTGAATTTCTTTTTTTTTTAAAGAAATTACCGGTAATACTTTTTTTTTTTTTTCAGCAAAGATGTGTTAAATTCAACCTAGTCTCATGGAAAGTCATAGGCCTACTTGTGGTAACATTTTTGCAAGTCGCAAAAATACGTACCAATACATACATATCACTGCAGTTTCCAACAGAAATGAACACTAGAGGCAGTAAAACAGCAAGCACTTTAAATCATTTTCATACACAGTTATGATTACAAGGTCAGGTTATGGATTAATAAAGACTTGTTTTTACCTCTCCTTGCAAAATATTATGTTATGATCTTAAAACGCTTTTACCGAAGTGCGTGATTTAAAAAAAAAAAAAACATTTTAGACTTGGCATCGCTTAACCAGCTCCATATGTTTCGCTTTTCAGTCGTAATAAGTTTCCTCGGTAGCTCAGATACACGGTTGTACTTAGGATGCGGAAGCCTTGGGTACGAATCCTTATGGTAAGAGAGATCAAAACAAGCTAAAATGGCATGATTACGAATGCTTTTTATGTCACATTTGCTTTTGTTAACACTATGGGGTAGGTTTAGGTTTAGGTGTTTGTGGTACGTTATTTTTAAATGTAATGCCACTCGCCGGACATTTCAAATCAGAACTGCGGTGATACGTATAAAACCAACGTAATATAAACGTGCCATATTCACGTTCATCTGTTTCGGAAAAAAATGAATGCGCTTTTAGTGCCACTCAGTGGACATTTCACATTGAAATGGTCACGAAACGTACAGGGCGCTATGTATTTTCGTTTTGCAAAAATGTTCCCACAGGTACATTTTTCTAATGAGACTGGGCTGGTTAAATTGATAAAAAGTAATAGTAAAGACTTATATTGTTAGAAAAGATTTCTATTTTAAATAAATGCTGTTCTTTTAACTTTTTATTTATCAATGAATCCTGAAAAATGTATCACAAAATTTAGTTTCTACAGGAAAAATTGGTTAGGAACATTCATGGATATTAATATCAGCAGTGAGATGACTTTTTAAAGAATCTATTCTGCTGAAGATTATTGAATAATTCTTGAATTTGTTAAGATGAAATGATTTGTGTGGTGTGCAACGGTAATTGTGGGAAAGGCAGTTTGCAGGATTACTTTAATTGCTTTCAGGTCTGGAAAATTCCTCCAAGACATGTGGTTCACTGCATGTATTGTGGGTAATGGAGTCATCAATTTTTGTGTGCACTCAAGTTAAAATCTACTTGTCTTATTTGTTGAATCTGCAGGTACCAATAGCTATAAATCTACCTATGGGCATTTCCTATGATCCAAAAGCATGGTATATACTGTATACAAATATGCATACAAACCTTGAAAACTTTCTCTTTGATCCAAACAGAGAGAATGTGGTTCCAAGATTACAAGGCCACACACCATTCAGCTATTTCTGTACATGTGAGCGACTGAACATAAACTCTGAGAATAACAGGACACGCATGACGAATGCCACATGGAGCTCACGCAGACAGCTGGCTACACTTACAGGCAGGTGCACACACCCAAATTTCTCCACCTCCAACCCTAGACCAGGGGTTTTCAGACTGGAGAGCCATGAAAAAGTTCAGAGGAAAAGAAATAAAAATCTACTAAAAATGTAAAAGGTAGAATACAAAAAAAAATAAAATGGCTTTAATTATCTTTAAGATAATTAAAGAATTATCACAGCATTAAAAACATAATATACACAACGATCAGGCATAACATTATGACCACCTTCTTAATGTTGTGTTGGTCCCCCCCTTAGTCTCACTGCTGCCAAAACAGCCCTGACCCATCAAGGCATGGACTCCACTAGACCCCTGAAGGTGTGCTGTGGTATCTGGCACCAAGATGTTAGCAGCAGATCCTTTAAGTCCTGTAAGTTGTGAGGTGGAGCCTTTATGGATCAGACTTTTTCTTCAGCACATCCCACAGATGCTCGACTGAACTGAGATTTGGGTAATTTTTAGACCAAGTCAACACCTCAAACTCGTTGTTGTGCTCCTCAAACCATTCCTGAACTATATTTGCTTTGTGGCAAGGCGCATTATCCTGCAGAAAGAGGCCACAGCTACCAGGGAATACTGTTTCCATGAAAGGGTGTACAAGGTCTGCAACAATGCTTCGGTAGGTGGTACATGTCAAAGTAACATCCACATGGATGGCAGGACCCAAGGTTTCCCAGCAGAACATTGCCCAAAGCATCACACTGCCTCCACCGGCATGCCTTATCAAATATATCCCACCCACTAACAGGTGCCATGGTGAAGAGATAATCAGTGTTATTCAGTTCAATTGTCAGTGGTCATAATTTTATGCCTGATCGGTGTATATTTATATTTGGGGAAAAAAAAAAAAAAAGTGTATGTTTGCTCATGCAAATGTTTGCTCATGCCATGATATAGGGTGTTCTGGGAGGTTGACAGCTATAAAATAGTTATGTTCGCCTTAGCAAGTACCAATAAATGTACTCCCTCACGGGAAGAAAAACTGAAGACAGTCTGTGTGTGATCATCTCAAATCCCTGTGTGTGGGAAAGATCTGCTCTGCTCCACTAAATCCACAAAGAGAGAAAAGAGTCACGTTTGGTCTGCCATCGTTAATTACTCAGAATAAACGGAGGCGTGCAAGAAGGAGGACAGACCTGTGGAGTATCCTGAGTCGTAACTCTCATGAAATAAAGGAATGTGTCATTGGACAGTGAGACGGGGCGGCAGGATGGTGTTTCTGGAGCCCATCTGGTGGATGGTGTGTGTGTCGGGGTGAAACTGTCTGGAGAAAGATTCAGGCTTACACAGACGGTGAGATGACACCAGCGTTTGAGTCATACAAAGAAGGGCGGAGGTGGGGGTCAAGGACCCCGCTGGGACGGGCCTTTCATTTACCCTGCGAAAACAAATATGAGCTTTTGTTTCATAACGTCTCCTCTACTGCATTCTCCTCCCTTAATTCACCCTCCTTCCCTCACCTCCCAGCTGAAAAGACCTTCTCTGTGTTTAAGACGCTGGAGGCCAGCATAGGATGCTGGTGCCCTCACAAGGCTTCTTAACTAGCTTAATCAGTATGGCTACTTTTGGTCAAAGTGCTTCACTAGCTTAATTAGCTGTGAGGAAGGAGAGAAAAAAAAGAAAAGAGAAAGAAAGAAATGAAAAAAAAAAAAGGATAGTCTTGCTTAAATGACCAGTTTAGACTACCACTGAATGGAAAGATATAGTGTCCCCACAAGGATATTTAACTAGCATAACAAGCAAGGCTATGTTAGCCAACATGTTTCACCATCCAAATTCTGTTTAATTAGCTGTGAGAAGAAAGAAAGGGAACAAAAAGGAGAGGAGGAAAAGTAGACAGTAGTTTCTTAGTCTCACATAGCCAGACCTTCAGAATGAAGTCAGAAGGTCTGGACTCCATTGCAGCTTTCATTGGCCAAGGACCGCTGAGGCCATCTGACTGACATGTAACGCAACCAATCACAGGTAGTTTTGTTCAGCGTCATGTTCAGGGGCGTGAAAATGTAAAGTCGATGTCCCAACAATTACAGACCGGTGTGCATCTAATAAATTATTAATTCAAGAAAGTTGTGCTGCAACAATGGAGCCGTGAACTTCATACACTTTTGAAAATCCAGCGTTTGATTGATCCTGATAAGTGCTCATTGTCCCAGTTGTAAACGACGGCTTTCTTCTTCCACGAAGGGGTTTGGCATCACGGCATCTTTATTTCCAGGTGGACTGTTACAAAACGTGACACACACATCTCCTGGAAATCCTTTAGAATTCAACCAACCAGATGACGACTTCGAAAATCCTGAAGTGTTTCCAATTTTGTGTGCCATATGCATCAGACGTTCAGCCAACGGTCCATGGGCATGACGTCGGAGGATGAGACTAACTTTCTCTAGACTAGTATTACACAAGTAGCTGGTATTCCACCTTAACTAGCTTAACCAGAAAGGTACTTTGTCGGCTATCAACAAATGTTGTTTTTTTGGATGCTGGACCCCAAAACGTGACAATGGTATATCAGTGTCCTCACCAGGCTTGTTGCTTAGCTTAACAAGCATAACTATCTTAGTCAATCTGCTTCACCAGCTTCATCAGTTATGAAAAGGAGAGAGGGAAAAAGAAGAAAAGGATGAGAAGAGAGAAAAGAGGAAGATATATATTGTTTGGACTACTACTGAATGCAAAGTTATTGTAAAGCTAGCTAACTAGTATAACCAGCATGGTTACCTTGGTAAACATGTTTCAACATCTAAATTTAGTTTCATTAGCTATGTTGAGAAAGGAAGGGAAAGAAGAGAAGGAAAAAGAAAACAGTGAAGTTGAAATTTAGTCTAGACTAGTATTACACAAGAAGCTGGCACCCCACCAGGCTTCTTAACTTGCTTAACCAGGAAGGCACCTTGTTGGTCATCAACATGTTGCTTTTCTGGATGTTGGACCCCAAAACGTGATGAAAACAGAATAAACCATACTCAACATTTATTCTGCTCTATGGTCTTTTCAGAAAGACTATCTTCCTTTTCTCCACTATCCTCTTATTCTTTCTTTCCAATATTCTCAAAGCTAATGAAGCGAGCAGAAGCAGGAACAGGAAGCGTCTTTAAGGTCAGTGCTCTGGAGGAGGCCTGTGAGTTTCTCCCAGAGAGACGCTCCCCTCTCAGGTCCTGGTCCTCTGGCTCTCTGATCTGCCCACAGGGAGATTGTCAGAAAACTGATCCCTTTCATCTCCTCCAGGGCTCCCTTCTGATCCCTGTCTCTCGTATTTATTTGATTTCCAAGACGCTGTTTGATGACTCAGAGTCTCTGTCTTCCAGTTCACGGTTTGCTGTTCATCTCTCTCTATTATCACTGCATCATCACTCCTTTGATTCATAGCTGCACTGTCCTGTGCGAAAGACGAGAGTTCCATGTGACTTCTCTAGAAAAGTGGACTAGACGATGTCATGTATTTGAATTTATTGGTCCATTATTTTGAAATATGAATGGGGAAAATCGCAAGGTTGAACATGGTGACCAGGAAACAAAGTCCTGTCTTTCAATTACAAAAGTCAAAGGGGCATTCAATTGAAGTTCTTAGAGGTCTAACCTCAAAATTTCCTTCCCAAGGATTATAACCACTGTGTACCGGACACCCACAGGAGGGCAACACTATGTGGGGGACCCCTTACAAAATTGTGAACCTATTCAGAGCTGTTTTTACACAGAACAGAAGCCACATCTAAGCTGCAAATATACTGGCGCCATAAATGTATTTACTTGGTTTCACAATAATGGTAAACACTGGATCACATGCAGACTGACGTAGTTTGTCGATTTGCAAGCACAGCAGAGAGAAATATATTAGAAGACAGCTCCATTTATACAACTATTCTTATTTACATCTCGGTTAAGAGTTGATTAGTTCATATATTGGGAACACTTTATAATAAGGTTCAATTTATTAACATTACTTAATGCATTGTCATGAAAAATTAACACATTTTGAAGCATTTAATAATCTAAGTTAATGTTTGTATTGTGTATATAGATATATATATATATATATATATATATATATATATATATATATACACATATACATATACATATACATACACACACACACACAAACACACACACATACATATGCACACATTTTCTCCTCACAAATATATTCAGATAAAAACAAATCATTCAATGATTTTATCTGATAATTGCTAACACAACAACAACATGTGGCCGATATCCAGCCAGGGGAAATGTTTTTGGTCTGGGCAAATGAAAAATGGTAACATTTTTTAAATTCTTTCGTCTTGCCACATTACATTCAACTGATTTTGCACTTGTTTTTCCCTTTCTCTCTAAAAGGTCAAAAATCCAACCAGACTGACCAACTCCCAAATGAACTCAGCGTCTATACTACAGCACTGACGCTGATGAGCCTGTAATGTCTCGCCCATCTCTTGTAGGAACTTCTGATTTTCAACACCATGTGTGGATTGCATCCGAAGGGCCCTGAGGTGATGTTATCAGATCTGATTCAGCCATGCGTCTCTGGAATGAAATGTGGAATAGAATTGTCTGAGTCACTCCCCGGAATGATTCAGATAATTAAATTCAGGGTCTTATATAAGGGGAGTATTGTTTTTTACCTTTCGACCAGAAGCACGTTCCAGAACGTGCTAGTCTCACGGGTTCCAGAACGCAGAGCGTAACAAAGATGTGAGAACAGTGTTGTTAATTAGATCAAAGCAAACATAAAAGCCAGAAAAAAAGCAACGATAGGGAACTACAAACACGCTTGTCAGGGCTAATCAACTAAGAAAACAAACAATTAAAGCTAATTTTACACAAAACAGTTTAAAAATGTGATGAAAAGCTAATTTTCAATCGCTTTCTCTCTATTTGTCAATGTGACTGTAGCGACCGAAGACAATAACCTACTCAAAGCTTGCTTGTGCATGTGTGTTCTGGTCCACAGTATGTACGGTTGCAAGAAAAAGTATGTGAACCACTTGCAGAATCTGTGAAAATGTTAATAATTTTAACAAAATAAGGGAGATAATACAAAATCCATGTTATTTTTTATTTAGTACTGTCCTGAGTAAGATATTTTACATAAAAGATGTTTACATATAATCCACAAGACAAAAAAAAAAAAAAATGAATTTATTAAAATAACCCCTTTCATAAGTATGTGAACCATTGATTCTTAATACTGTGTGTGGTTACCTGGATGATCTACGACTGTTTTTTTTTTTTGTAATGGTTGTTCATGAGTCTTTTATTTGTTCTTTGTTAAACTGAGCTCTGTTCTTCAGAAAAATCCTCCAGGTCCTGCAGATTATTCAGTTTTCCAGCATCTTTTGCATATTTGAACCCTTTACAGCAGTGACTGAATATTTTGAGATCTGTCTTTTCACACTGAGGACTCAAAAACAACTTTTTTTAAAAGTTTTATTTTAGTATTAAGTATTAAGAATCAGTGGTTCACAAACTTTTGAACTGGGTCATTTTAATAAATTCAGCAATTTTTTTGTCTTATGGATTATATGTAAACATATTTTATGTAAAATATCTTACTCAGGGCAGTACTAAATAAAAAAATAACATGCATTTTGTATGATCTCTCTTATTTTGTTAAAATTTTGCACATTTTTACAGATTCTGCAAGTGGTTCACATACTTTTTCTTGCAACTGTATGTGGGTCATGGGAATGGGTCGGATGTCCTCTGTCCCAGTGTGCTCTAAGCTGACTTGACTTACATTATTCGATATGACCACTTATTACACACTCATACACACATTTAACTAGCTATCCAAGTGAGGACACACTAAAGACTTTTATTGTTTTTAAATAAAGCTAATTATAATTACAACCCCAAACCAAAAATACTCTTTTGCAATTTAATTTAATAATATAATTCTTGAAAGTTACAAACAGATATTAATATCAGCTATTTAAAAACAGCATGTACTCTTTAAGTATATGCAGTATTTTGCAGCACTAAAATAATAAAATAAATAAAATATTGAACATATATGAAAACAATGGAAATTCTGCATCATATATTGGTTATGAATGAAAGAATGAATCCCTGCTAGCAAGGTTATGTAAGTTTAAAATATTATAATAATTATAATAATAATAATAATAATAATAATATACACTAAATAAATAATATAAAATGCATTTTTCAAGCAATTATTCAAATGTGAAGGTTTGAAAGCAGGTAACTGTCAGTCACGGGTACCAAAGAATGTTTTTAAAATAATAATAATAATTAATAAATATATATATATATATATATATATATATATATATTTGTGTGTGTGTGTGTGTATGTATGTATGTACATTTTAGATTAGGGTCCAATTCTCACTATTAGGAAGGTAGTTTTTACGTTTAGGTATTGGGTAGGATTTAAGGGATGTAGAATATGGTCATGCAGAATAAGGAATTAATATGTGCTTTATAAGTGCTAATAAACTTAGTAATATGCATGGTAATAAGCAACTAGTTATTAGTGAGAATTCAACCCTAAACTAATGCTACCAAAAATTAAGATGAAAATAAAATTAATATCTGCTAACCCAAAAGGCAATTGTATTTTCCTAAAGCAGTCATATTGAGCATCACCATTTCCAGAATTTCTTTCAACCCACAGACACACAAAAACCAGACTTATCAACACCATGGTAGTCTTCACCGAAGATGACTTTAAAATGTGTCTCTGGTGTGTGATCTGTGGATGAGGGCCACACACAGAGGAAGACACAAAACAAGGAACTGAGATAGTAGGAGAAAAGAAGGAAGCAGAGAGAGAGAGAGAGAAAGAGAGCAGATCAGTGTGACTGAATGGCTTCCAGATGTGTGAATGGTAAACAACTGGTTTGTCGTGAGGGCATAAAAATCTGTGGCATTCAGAATCTCTGACCAAACATTCCCAAATCATGCAGAACCATGACCAGAGAATGGACACGCATAGACAGACACTTACGTACACGCAAATACACAATCGTTTTATGTCTGATATCGACTGCTGAGTTTTTTCCAGAAGCCTAGCATGAAAGAGTTGAAAACAAATGAGAAATCAAATCACAATCCCCTCTGACATGCTTTGAAGTGATCTGTGCATGAACATGAACCTTCACGTACAGAGGTTTGACTGATGAGGCGATGTGACACCATTACAGAGAAAGAGACAGTCTAACATCCGTGTGTGTGTGTGCAATATTTATTCTCTCTGTATGGGTTTTGCTCCATGTATTTAGAGGGCACATTCCCAGGCTGGGCGTTGAGATTCTCTCCTCCACTGTTTCCCACACAGTGCTCACAGGAGGCCCTTTGTTCCGGCTCCAGGCCGCGGGGGACCCAGATTCAGCACAGCGGCCCTTGAGAGACCTCCCAGCATTCTTCTGCAGGACAACCCCATCCACACCTCACCTTCAGAGGTTGTCACTGCATTGTAATGCCAGGAATCACTCTGGTCTTTGAGTCTCGTCTTTTTGTAAATGTCTGACTACCTCTCTCTGGCTAGTACGGTTTCATACTGACAGCGATCTGTTTCAAGGAGTTTTGGTGATTTGAAACAACACGAGTGACTGATTTTATTCATACAAATGAGGAATGACTACAATTGGGAGTGCAGACCTTGGAGTTCACCTCTTTTTACATTTTACAAAAAAAAAAAAAGTACAGAGACTTACTAGTGATCTAAAGTGATGAAATTGCTGTCAGTGTGAATAAAACTTAAAGGGATGGTTTACTAAAATGAACATTGCCTTACTTTACTCACTCTGAATATCTTTTTGTTTCAAATAATAATGTCAAACAGGATTGGAAAGACACAAGGGTGAGTAGATGATAGAACTCTTATTTTTGGGTGAACCGTCCATTTAATTGTCCACTTTCAAGACAACATTAACTCCATGTCCTAACCAAGCATGATGCAAAAAAAAAGTGATTAATCACATCTCTGTTTTTTTTTTTTTATATATATATTCTAACCTGCCATAACCACAGAAAGCAATGAGCTAAAAGTTGTAATATGGTTGTCATTTAGAAAAAAATCCTTGCAAGCAAAATGCATGTTTATCCATTGACAGTACTGGGTAGATTACTTACAAATTGTAATCAGTTACTGATTCCAAATTACATGACAAAAAATTGTAGTTAATAACGTAATACACTACATGAGGTAATATAATCTGACTACTTGTTGATTACTTTTGACCTAACACATTTATCACATTGATTTGAATAGGATAATCTTGTACCATATTGATATAAAAATATAAAGAGAAAGAAAATAGGTTCCATTCTTTATCAACAACATGAAGTGCATTAAATATTACATTACGTCAGGGTTTCCCAGACTGGGGTTTGTGAGTTTAATGAAAAACCATTAAGTAATTAAACCATACACATTTTAAAATGAAAACAATCAAAATAAAACAATTATTAAAAAATATATATATATTTAAAAATGTTCTATTTATCTTGTAATAGGGAGAATCAATGAATTCTGAATAATTTACTGCCGGTGAGAAAAACATGTAATCAATAAAAAAGTAACTGTAGTCTGATTACGAGTATGTGATTGTATTTAAATGTAATATAATCTAATTACAAGTACTTAATTTTTGGAATTACACAATCCAGATTTCATGTAATCAGTTACTACCCAGCACTGTATATATATATTTTTGCTTCATGTTCATGGTTCATCATATTTTCCTGGTTTTGTCATGTGATTTCCTTATCCCATCATGTGCTTCCCTAGTCTCATGTGTCATGTTCTGATTGGTTCCCTTGTTTTATGTCACATTCTCATTGCTTCTATGGTTCATTGTATTCAGGTGTTTCTTGTTAGTCATTAGTCCTTGTGTGTGTGTGTGTATAGCCCTCTTGTTCCCATTGTTCCTTGAGGTGTATTGATGTTGTAATGTGCTGTCAGTGAGTCCAGTGTTGTCAAGTCAGGTCAAGTTCACATTTATACTCAAGTCTATGTTATGTTCTCAGTCAAGTTTGCTTCAGTCATTGTCTTGTTTGTTCACCTTGGATTATACTGTATCAATAAACTGCACATGGGTTCTACATTAAACTTGCGCTCAGTGGATTACGTGTTACAATAGTATGGTAAAGTATTGTAGTATATATTGAAAAGTAGATATTATACCAGTGCTCAGCATTACAGTTGACCTGTGACAGTTGTGTCCAGAACTGAGCATTCATGTACAAAGATGGAAGATTTTGAATCATGTACTTCAGGAGGTTATTTAGTTTGGACTTGAGTTCTGGGACCAGTGGGGATCAAATCTTAGATTAAAGGACCTATCTAAATCTAAAGTGGAATGTGAGATTATCAATCAATCCATTCGCAGGTGTGGTTTGGTGCCCACAGTGGAGAGGAAAGTTCTGGTAGAAACAGTTAAGTAGCAGTCCTGTAACATCTTTTTTTATCCAAATGAGTCTGGGACAGATCCACTTGAATAAAGTGTGCTAAGGCGCACCACAGTGATGGCTTATTGTCCCTTGAGTAATTTGAATCTACAGCCTTTTTGGTTACCAGCCCAAATGTTTAGCCATTACACCGCACCAGCCAACTAAGCAAGAGCTGTGGTGAAAAACATATGAATTTTTAAAAGGATACAAAGTGAGACTCTTGGAGACAGCAGAGAGCTTGGAGTAATATCAATCCAAATGTGAAAGAGCATCCAGTGGAGTCAAAGACAGAGACCCTGGATGATTCATAAAGCACCCTGCTGACAAATACAGCTAAAACCACTGTAAAGTGGTTTTATTTCATTTCTAACTGGTCTAAATGGGTTTAGACATTCACATTCAAACATTCATTCCAAATAGTCAAAAAAATTCTACAAATATCTTTAGTATTGTTTCTGTTCTGCATCTTGCTGACAGACAGACTGTTCTGTTGGAAACAAATTGTTAAGCCAAATTTCAAAGACTGATTAATTGTGGAAATAAAAAAAGAGACAGACAGACAGAAACGGGGATGAAGAAAAGACAACTCTTATTTTTTTTCTCTTTTTTTTATACTTGGACTGCAGTAGAGAGTGTGTGTTTTTACTGGAGATCACAATCCTTACATGCTGCTTCAAGTCAACATGAAATCTAAATCGACCCTGTTTGCTTAATACACATTACTAGTCTTATGGGAATGACTCACTAGTGCACGATTTTTTTCATAATTTTGTTAATAATTTTACACTAAAATGTAATAATTTGCTTCACCTCAGAAATAACTCTTCTGTTCAGATAACATAGCCAATCCCCTGTTATTTTTAAATTATTATAAATTATGTAAGTACATAATGCTGTAATACTTTAGACTAATACCAGCAGGGCATGACATTAACACCCGCCAACCCATCAAATGCATGTGGATTTCAGCAGTGGCGTGTAATGCAGTCACTCCTACTAGCCACTTTGGCCTTCCGTATTCAATGTACGAAGAAAGTGTAGTTTAAATTTTTTTCGTAACTTGAATATGGAAGGTGGTCTGGCAGAAGCTAGATATTTTACTTCATAACTTGTTAAATATGGATTTATTTATTTATTTTTTACACAAACGCATCGCTTTACTACAGAAGGCCTTTAATAATAATTCAATGCCATAATATACTGTACATCAAACTACTATAGTATCACCATATAACACTATGACACCACACCTGTACTTTTGATAAGGACATTAATATGGAGGAGAGCCGTATATAGATTATTCCTATCTATCTCTCTATTTCTCTCTCTCTCGCACAACATTGTTGATGGCCAGGATTTGGTTGGTTGCTACAGAGACCACATTTGGAAGGGCAACCACATTTGGGTATGATGGGACGGAACGAGTGCGAGTGAGAGAATATTGTCATAATTGCATGTTCTGCTGATGGTGCTTAAGAAGTGAAGCCAACAGGAAAATGAAATACAGATCGTCGCTTGCCGCGTGACCTATCTGAGAACGAGAGAGTGATGGATGTGAGAGAAAGAGACTTTCGTTGGGCCACAAACACCACAAAACAGCCTTGGCGCTATATAACCACTCCAAATCACTCTGAGACAAAGAATTTGGTGAGAGAGAGAGAGCGAGAAGGAATCAAAACCTGGCATCTTCAACATCTCCTGGCTGTTAATGCAACAGCAATCCTCGATGTTACCTTAAATCGGTCAAGTCGTTTGTCATTGGTCATTAGGGTGAGTTATCTTTTGAAGCATGAAATTGGAGCCAGCATGAAATTGGAGCCAGACATACATTCACAAGTAAACACTTCTCTCTGAGGGGCAACAGATTTGTTATAAATCTATTAGGAGTCAGTCAGTGCGGCCCAAAGGTAATTTCTCATTAATGGAGGAGCTCTGTGGGTGTGTTTGGCTTTTCCATCTGTACTTTCCTGAGTGATTATTTGCAATGATGTGTTTCTTTGTTCTTGAGAGCCCACATGCACATACCAGACCCGAGCCAGATGGGACCCAGCAAACCACTGAATGTTTAACTTCAGGTTTACCCTGCTGAAAAACACACTTAAACTAGCCTAATTTGTGGCTGGTTACATAAACTAACATAAAAGTTAACCATCTAATTTTTTTCCTAGTTTTTTACCACTTACCGCTTGATTAACTACAAGTTGGTCAAACTAGTTCTTAAGACACAGTCTTAACATAGTGGCTAAGTTTATGCAACTGGCCCCTGATCTTCCAGCCTAAAGCTGAAAAGTGCCCAAAACTCTAAACTCTAAAACGAGCCAAAAGACCAGCATGACCAGGCTAAGGGAGACCAGCTAAGTCCTGCAAACCAGCTTAGGCTGGTTTAAGTGATTTTTTTACGCAGATTGAAAGAAAAATATAAATATTTAGTTCTAAATTTAACGTAATGATTTGTGCACTCGCACGCACACAGAGTCCATCTTACAGTGTCCTAACCAGACTCGAAGTGACAACTTTCCAGTAAAGTCATTTGTTTGTACAACCGGAATGTCTCACCTTTTGACCACGTCGTCTCCACTCCAACACGTGAGCTCATCGACGCCCATCTCTCCTTCACACAACGTCTCCGGAAGTATGGCGAAGAAGGACTTGTATCGGGAGATGTAGCCTGTAAACTCCCTATAACACAAATCAACAAATAAACAACACATATAGATAAATGATAAATAACATTAAGACATAAAGGTTTCAAAAAGTTTTGAAAGACAAAACTCAGAGAAAGAGTAATTCTATTGCTAACAACAGCTTTAGGCATCTGTTTTGAGGCATTTAATTACATAATATTATATTAATTAAGTCTATGAAAAATAAAATAAAATAGACTGTCCATAGGCCGCTGCTTGGAGGCGGGTCGTTACGGGTCACATGCTTAGTAAGAAACCAATCGGGCAAAATTACTTTTTTCACACTTTGATTTGTTTGCTTGATCTGAACCTAAGTTCAATTCCATCCCTCTCCCAACAGCCCACATTTTGAAACGTTTCTGTCATCCAGAGTCGATATCGAACAACAAATTATGTTAACATTAGTGGTTGACATGCAAAAATTAGGCCAGACTGCATTCGTACCAAATGTGAATCATACATGAACCGCAGTCCAGACCCTTTACAAGTAGACTTGGATACAACCTTTCAGGTTTCACAGCAAACAAACAAACCAAAATCTAAAAGATCAGCACTAAAAGTAATAGTGTGAAAACACCCTAATTGGTAAGGTAGTATGTGTGTAAAAAAGAGGCAGCGCTAACCTATATTACCCAAGGTAAGCACACACGCAGACACACATTTTAAAGAAAGATAATCAGAAATTTTTAGTAAATGCATTCATGCTTACCGTGCAACCTTTTTCAGAGTTCTACTTCTATCGCTCTTGGAGGTTTTCAGAGGGAGTGAACTGAGAACGCCCCCAGTACAAGACAATGGAACAGTCCAGAGGCAAGCAGTTTGGAGGGGAGGACAGAGAGATGGAAGAAACCAAAGGGCAACAAAACAGGGGGAGGGGATGATGGTGAGAGAGGAAGAGAAAAATCATGACCATGGAGAAAATTAAAAACCACTCATGCACATGCAAAACAGAACCTGGAAGATGGGTTACATCACAGTAGCAATAAAACTCAACAGCGAACTTTTTACCCACTCAGTTTCTCAATAGACATTTCAGAAAACTGTCAAGGGTTAAAACCAAGCTCTGAGATTACAACAAAAAGTATTTGAAAATTAAAAAAAGATGTGTATTTAACATTTTGAAGGAATTAACTGCAAATGATGAAATTGAACCAGTCTAGGTTTTTTGTTGCGTTAAAGTTCCCCTATCATGCTTTTTCAAATATTACCTTTCGTGCAGTGTGTAATATAGCTGTTTGTGAATATAAAAGGTCTGCAAAGTTTTAAAAATCAAAGTGCACAACAAATAAAGTTATTAGTTATATAAGCCTCTTAAAAGAAAGAATAGATTCTGAACTGCAGAAATGAGTAGTCAGCAAATCCAGGTCCACGTCCTGTTACATACCTATGTAAAAATGTAACAAATTTGCATAATACCAACTTATTACATTAGCTTCTACATTAGCTGCCCGCAAACAGAGTCTACTTTGACCCTTTGACACTGTAGTTACAGTTACAGGCCTGGATAAGTTTGGTTTGTGTTGTCGCCGATGAGAAAGCACTTTGAATGCACTTCAAAAGGATGAGGACTCATGCTGGAATTGTTATGGAAAATTCAACGCCATCATTACTGTTTGTATCACTGTGTATCAAGTGCTAAGAAAGCCCCCGGCGCTGAAATATGGTAAAATTTGTTTTACACATTATTGATAAGGTCCATTTCACTATGGAGATTTTGAATGGCATTTTTACCCTGCTGTTGAGTTCCATTATGCATATCATTGGAGGTTCAATTTGGATGTAACTTGTTTAGTTATTTTTAGTATATTCTGACCTCTGTCCTCTGACTTGTCTTAATGATAGAGCACTCTAGCTACTCATTGAAAATAATTTTACATTTTTAATTTATAAATCTCCTGCCTTGCTGGTCAGAGCATTTCCATGACTCTTGGTGCAGAGATGATGTCATTGATACGGTGATGAGTGTTTGCTGTCCTCTCCTCCACTGACTCCTGCACTCTCTCTAATCCATTTATCTCTCTGTGTTCCTGCAGGCAACAGTCTCAGTGCCAGTTACAGCACTGTCCTTGCCAGCCTACCACTTAGTGATGGGTATCTGCAATGTGTGGGCCTTAAAGATCTGGGTCTGAAGACACTTAAATGTCCAGTAGTACATTTTTAGTCAGGGTCTTTAGAGATGCTTGCTGAATGTGTCAATGTGTCTGTTTGATCAAAATTTGTGGCTATACATACAAATTTACACATACTAAATGAACTCTTATTTCTCACAGCAAGAAATCATTGGCCCAACAGAGGAGTTTATAATGTGGATGCACAATGTATCAGTGGTCATAGCCATATTGGTCAACATGTGCTTTTATTATTGGAATCGGTCAGATTAAACTGATTTAAACAGATAATCAATCGTTTTTATTCAAACATCATAATTTCTTTCTATGCAAGATTTTTTTTTTTTTTTTTTTTTTTTTTTTAAAGTGTTAAAAAGTTATCCATCTCTTTTTACTATACAACACAACACTTAATTTCATTCCAAGCAGGTAAAATTCAATATTGGACTATTAAGAAAAAAAAAAAATATATATATATATAAATAAATATATATATATATATATATATATATATATATATAAAAACACACACATATATAGTATATACAGTGGGTACGGAAAGTATTCAGACCCCCTTCAATTTTTCACTCTTTGTTATATTGCAGCCATTTACTAAAATCATTTAAGTTCATTTTTTCCCTCATTAATGTACACACAACACCCCATATTGACAGAAAAACAGAATTGTTGACATTTTTGCAGATTTATTAAAAAAGAAAAACTGAAATATCACATGGTCCTAAGTATTCAGACCCTTTGCTGTGACACTCATATATTTAACTCAGGTGCTGTCCATTTCTTCTGATCATCCTTGAGATGGTTCTATACCTTCATTTGAGTCCAGCTGTGTTTGATTATACTGATTGGACTTGATTAGGAAAGCCACACACATCAGAGCAAATGAGAATCATGGGGTCAAAGGAACTGCCTGAAGAGTGCAGAAACAGAATTGTGTTACAAAAAAATTTCTGCTGCACTTAAGGTTCCTAAGAGCACAGTGGCCTCCATAATCCTCAAATGGAAGACGTTTGGGATGACCAGAACCCTTCCTAGAGCTGGCCGTCCGGCCAAACTGAGCTATCGGGGGAGAAGAGCCTTGGTGAGAGAGGTAAAGAAGAACCCAAAGATCACTGTGGTTGAGCTCCAGAGATGCAGTCAGGAGATGGGAGAAAGTTGTAGAAAGTCAACCATCACTGCAGCCCTCCACCAGTCGGGGCTTTATGGCAGAGTGGCCCGACGGAAGCCTCTCCTCAGTGCAAGACACATGAAAGCCCGCATGGAGTTTGCTAAAAACACCTGAAGGACTCCAAGATGGTGAGAAATAAGATTCTCTGGTCTGATGAGACCAAGATAGAACTTTTTGGCCTTAATTCTAAGCGGTATGTGTGGAGAAAACCAGGCACTGCTCATCACCTGTCCAATACAGTCCCAACAGTGAAGCATGGTGGTGGCAGCATCATGCTGTGGGGGTGTATTTCAGCTGCAGGGACAGGACGACTGGTTGCAATCGAGGAAAAGATGAATGCAGCCAAGTACAGGGATATCCTGGACGAAAACCTTCTCCAGAGTGCTCAGGACCTCAGACTGGGCCGAAGGTTTACCTTCCAACAAGACAATGACCCTAAGCACACAGCTAAAATAACGAAGGAGTGGCTTCACAACAACTCCGTGACTGTTCTTGAATGGCCCAGCCAGAGCCCTGAATTAAACCCAATTGAGCATCTCTGGAGAGACCTAAAAATGGCTGTCCACCAACGTTTCCCATCCAACCTGACAGAACTGGAGAGACTCTGCAAGGAGGAATGGCAGAGGATCCCCAAATCCAGGTGTGAAAAACTTGTTGCATCTTTCCCAAAAAGACTCATGGCTGTATTAGATCAAAAGGGTGCTTCTACTAAATACTAAATAAAGGGTCTGAATACTTGTGACCATGTGATATTTCAGTTTTTCTTTTTTAATAAATCTGCAAAAATGTCAACAATTCTGTGTTTTTTCTGTCAATATTGGGTGCTGTGTGTACATTAATGAGAAAAAAAATAAATGATTTTAGCAAATGGCTGCAATATAACAAAGAGTGAAAAATTTAAGGGGGTCTGAATACTTTCCGTACCCACTGTATGTATATATATGTGTATATATATATATATATATATATATATATATATAAATAAACAGTATACGGGTAGTTGGCTAATAATATGACGATGATATAGCAAACAATATAAATTAAATTATATGTCCACGAGTATATAGTATAAATAACTATAAAACAATATAAAAAGTGTATGGTATACACTACCATTCAAAAGTTTGGGGTCAGTAATTTATTTATTTTTTAAATAAATTAATAATTTTATTAATTTTATTCAGATAATGTGATGCTAAAAACTGAAGTAATGGAATAAAATATATTTTTAAATATATTACAATAGAAAACCGGTTATATTTTATAGTAATAATATTTCACAATATTGCAGTTTTTTCTGTAATTTTGAACACATAAATCCAAAAAATTTTACCAACCCCAAACTTTTGAATGGAGGATGGATAGATAGATAGATAGATAGATAGATAGATAGATAGATAGATAGATAGATAGATAGATAGATAGATAGATAGATAGATAGATAGATAGATAGATAGATAGATAGATAGATAGATAGATAGATAGATAGATAGATAGATAGATAGATAGATAGATACTGTATATAGATATAGATAGTATGTCACCAAATTAATATATTATTTATATAATACAAATACAAGTATATTATAATATTGGATGCCATATCGGTTATCAGTATTGGCCAATAAAATGCAAATATTGGTGCATATATAATTTACATAAATATTGGCAGTAGTTTCTAATTTACAGACAGATTTTCAGATTACAAAAAAAACCCATGATACTCTACCTCATTACTGACTAAAATGAGAAACAAATATATATTACAATTACCACTTTGGAATATCAAAGACCTGTAAAAATGTGTTTTTCAATAAATAAATCTTTGTGACAGAACTTGGGATCCAACCTAACCTGTGAAGGTGTGCCAACACGCTGATTTTATCAGCACTTGGAACATCCTGCGAGATGTTGGCAGGTGGAGGTGTGACCGAAATCGGAGGAGACGCCCCTACTGTGCTTGAAGATGTGTTTGAAGAGTGACCACATACCTTATCCACCTGAAAAACAGAGAGACATACAGAAGAACAGAGATGAGACAGTGGTGATGTTCTGTTCCTTCGGGAAGACAGAACAGATGATGTAAGCATGTGTTTTGTCTTTGTGATAAATGAAACTCTAATGGAAAAGCAGACAGTAACAGATCACATTAAAGCCATGAATGAATAAATTAGACAGAAAATCAGAGACTGTGTGTGTGTGTCTGGCTCTGGTTTTGCCTATATAATGGGGACCAAATGTCCTCATAAGAAAAGTAAAACCTGAAATAAGTTACATGATGGGAAGCAGCCAACAATCTCCAAGAGGAAAACATCTTAATAAACAAACTAAATAAGGTCTCAGTGAAAATCTAAAAATGCAGAAAGGATTCTGAGAGGGTTACGTGTAGGGTTAGGGGACAGAAAATATTATTAGTTCAGTCAATGGAAAGTCCCCACCATGATGAAAAACAAATGTGTGTGTGTGTAAACCAGTTCTTCTCATTAGAGATTATTGCTGTAACACAGGATCTCAATCTGCATTTGCTTTTATATCTACACCTCCTTCACCTCTGTCTCTTCCTCGTTCTTCCACACACATTTAATCAATGGCGTTTCATCCCACTAAAAGCTCCGGCATACGTCACCAGTCCATTAGTCAAAGCAGACCCGACTACAGCGATCCAAATGATTACCCTCAGTTTCTGCCCTCTCCTATCAGTCACTTTTAATAATGACAATTTTATTTGGCATTAATAAATCCTTATCTCCTGCATCATTTGTCATTGGTCTGGGAGCTCGGGCACGAGGTTGGAGGACAGTCTTCGCTCTGTCACTCGCTATACAACCTGAATGAATAACAAGGTGCAATGAAAAAAAAAAATAGGATTTACTGAGAAACAAAATGTATAAAGAAACACCTTGTATGATTATTAGGCTTGAGATGGGCCTTTACCACTGAATGCAAAGAAATCAGACTTCCACAAAAAATGGGTTCAGGGTTTGATCTAGCCCAAGAATTAAACTTATGTGGTCTGCAAACTTTACTGATTAGTGACTGAAAACTGAAAATTATATTTTTGGTGTCTTTAAATCAATCAGTTCACTCCAAGTTAGTAATATATATGATTTTTTATTGCAAAATTCACAAATGCACCCCTCTAAAAACACACGCAGAGTCTATAAGAATCAGATATCTTTTTGGACACCATACCAGGGTAAAGGAAAAGAACATTTAAAATATTTATTAAACTACAGTATATTTAAGATATCTGATATGAGTACATTTAATATACTTAAGACCTTGTGCAAACATTATTAAACACTGACATGTGTTAAATATCAGCTTTAATGAATAATAATAAACCAAATTGATGTCATTCTTTTACTTTAAGAAGCCTTCTAGCCTGAAGGGAATGAGGCATTATGGGTATCAGCCAAAAATGTGGGAGTGCTGGGAAAATATTTGTGTTTTGATTTGTTGTATTTTGTGTAGTTTATTGATTTACCCTCTATTGTAAATATTTTTCCTCCTCTTTTTTGACGAACAGCATGGGAACCATCGTTTCCCCGTAAATAAACCCAGCGGTGGATTTTGGACCAAGATCTCAAATATACAACGGTTATCCTTGAACCATCATGCATTTTACATGTTATGTGGGTCATTTCTGCATCCTAGTAACAGTTATATGTAATTCAGGTTAGAAATCAGATGCAGTTCTGATACAGTACATTTAAAAAAATAAAGGGAGTAAAGAAATGTCCTAACAATCTCAGATTTTATGCGTCAGACTAGTTTCTTTATGCACGGATTGAATTTCTCTATATCCGGATGAAGTCTCCTTATCTCTGGTATCAAATTATTTTCCATTTGGAAAGTCTGGGAATTTTTTTTCCTGTGATTCCTGGCAAATTTTATGTTAATATATATAAAAAAAAAAAACAATAAACCCCCGAAAATCTTCCCACCAAATCATGACTACGGAGCCCTGGACATGACATGCAGGAAAAAAATAGTAGGCTAAATCATGTGCACGATTTCGTTCCCTCGATTTACTAAAACGTGCGCACGATTTACTATTTCGTTCCCTCGATTTATAAATTATGCGCATGATTTACTAAAACGTGCGCACGATTTAGTAAATCGAGGGAACGAATTAGTAAGACGATTTAATTTTTTTTCTTGCACGACGTGTGGGGCTCCGTAGATGACAGACTTTTTATTGGTAAAATTAAAATGTCTTCGGCCCAGACTGAACCCAACACTCTCCTGGTCTCCCACTCCTTGGAATCTCTGTTGATTATTTCTTTCTCTCTACATTTACCTATGAACCTGTATCATCTGTGTCATTGATTCATTTGAAGTATAAAGTATAAAACGGGGTCCAAAATGTTTTGAGATTCATTCATTTCCTCAAAATTCAGAGGGTTTTTTCTGAAAACCCTTATTTTAACAGTGGATGATTGACAGAAAAGTAGCATTATTTCACTGTTAACTCATCTGTTAAACTTCCAATGTGTTAACAGAAAGGTTTTTAACTTGAATGGTTATGTGCAACTTTAGGAGATAAGAAAAAGTAGGAGAGAGATCCTCACCTCGCCGAATCCAACCAGAACTGGTTGAACAAAATTCATTTTAGTTCACCAGCAATGTGTTTCGGTTGACTACTAGTGATTGAATCTTGTGTGGTGTAAACAGGGCCTATGGTGTGGCTATTTTTACATTGAAAAAAAAAAAAAAAAACCTTTAATGTAATTAATGTATCACTAATATGATACATTAATAATGGAGTTATTTTCAGAATGATTTGTTCTGCTCCTTTGGGATAAAACAATATTTAAACAAATACTCATCTACAGTGCTGTTAAGTATTTGCGTAAATGTAATTAGTTACTGTACTTAAGTATCTTTTTGGCTAATTTGTAGTATTACTGAGTATCAAAGATATTAGCAACTTTTATTCTCTACTTGACTACTTTTTTTAATAAGTATGTACTCTTTACTCCAATACATTTGTGATGAGTAATGCAATTACTCATAAAATTTTGCATGGCACCCATCTTTTTCTGCAGCAGTTTATTTCTGCTACAAAAGAAGTGATATTATTGCCATTTACAGGGCATTGAAGGCACTATATCTTGTGCGTTTTGCCCTTACTCACCCCAAATTGTCAACAAGGCGACTTTACATCAGTGTGAGTGCACTAGAAGGTGGTTGCTGTATCACAGGTGCTTGATTTATGAGATTAGGACATGACTGAAGCCGAAACCAGCACGTCCAGTGCAAGTAGGCTTTGACTATTTAATCTTACTTAACATTATTTTATTTCTCTGTTATACTGAAGAGACCTTTTTGAAGGATATTGTTTTACTTTTTTTGAGCATTTAAGCTTAACTGAGACTTGAGTGTTTGTAGATGTTTAAGAGTCTATTGTGTCAACCTTGATTTATTGCAATATTGAGGTGTTCAGTTTTATTTTGATTTTAGAAAATAAACATGATTGCTTTCCTCACAAATCATCTGTTTCTTGTTTTTCACTGGCCTGTCTCTTGGGTGTTTGAGGACTAGAACCTCTTTGAGCCTAAATTCAGTATGAGTAGAATACTTAAGTACTGTTAAAATCAGATACTATAAGACTTTTACTCAAGTCGTATTGGAATTGGTGATTTGTACCTTGTAATGGAGTCGTTTTCACTGTAAGCTATCTGTACTTTTACTCAAGTATGGTTTTCAGGTACTCCATACAACCCTGCTCATCTAGCATAATGGCCCTCCACTTCCTATAACGCCACATTACAGTGAAAGTCATAAACGAAAACATAAGATTCAAAAGCAGATGCAAATAGTAATGACACGTGTATGTGAGAGAGTGGCAGAACTGACCGCAGTGACACCCTGATCTGTGACGCTAAGCACAATGGGTCATTCCACTGGTCAACTGTTACTCAATTACCTACTGTTGAAAGCAGAGGTTTGCTCTTGTCTGGCAAGTATGCGTGCACCTGTCCGTCCTTGTAATATCTGTGAAATGCCAGTGTGTGAAACATTCTGGGTGTGATTAGACGGGGTCTGAATGGTGCTTTATCCCATGAGTCTCAGAGGAAGACACATGCAGGAGCTGTGAGCGCCTGGCCTTGAGCTACAGGCTGTGTATTTGTGGTTGGTGGTGGACATTTGGCTGCAGTTTTACTACAGTGTTCAATGAGGAAGGCCAATTTAAGCATGTGATCTTTATTTGTGCCCACCGCTGAAAAAGCTAATATCTCTTTCAGAGGACTGTCTGTTTTAAAGACAGACTTTTCCTTCAATAGTCATGTTTGTGTAAGTCTCTCTCTAGGGGAGTATTGAGTTACATGGTGTGGTGTTAGTGTGTGATGAAGTTTGTTGGTGTAAGAATCTGTTCCAGAGGCAGTGCAACTTTCTCAGCGCTCTTTTGCCCCAAATTCAGTGCTTTCTTGGTAATAAATAGGCTCAACCATTTTGGTTTTACAAACTAATTCTAAACTGAAGTTCTCATTTTCTACTACAGGTAAAAGACAAGTTGAATAGGAAAACTGGGTCTGTCTGTCCATTTATGTCATGTTAATAGTTAACAAACTACTGTATAGATAGAATGATAGACAGAAAGAATGATCAATAAAACTACAGACAGACAGAGAGATAGACAGAGAGATATAGATAGATAGATAGACATAGAACGACAGAGACAGATATATAGACAGACAGACATAGAATGATGGATAGACAGACAGACATAGAACGATGATAGATAGATAGATAGATAGATAGATAGATAGATAGACAGACAGACAGACAGAGACAGATAGATAGACATAGAATGTCAGAGACAGATAGACAGAGACAGACAGACAGACAGATAGATAAATAGACAGACAGACATAGAATGTCAGTGACAGATAGACAGACAGACAGAGACAGATAGATAGACAGACATAGAACGACAGACGGATAGACAGATAGACAGACAGACATAGAACGACAGACGGACAGACAGACAGACAGACAGACAGACAGACAGATAGATAGATAGATAGATAGATAGATAGATAGATAGATAGACATAGAACGACAGACAGACAGACAGACAGGCAGGCAGGCAGGCAGACAGACAGAATTTCAGAGACAGATAGATAGATATATAGACAGACAGACAGACGGACAGAGACAGATAGATAGATAGACGGACAGACAGACAGACATATAGATAGGTAGATAGATAGATAGACAGACAGACATAGAATGTCAGAGACAGACAGACAGACAGATAAATAAATATAGAACAACAGACAGACAGACATAGAACGACAGACAGACAGATAGATAGATCGATAGATAGACATAGAACGACAGATATATAGACAGACAGATATAGAATGACGGATAGACAGACAGACAGACATAGAATGATAGACATAGAATGTCAGAGACAGATAGATAGACAGAGACAGACAAAGACAGATAGATAGACAGACAGACAGACGGACAGATAGATAGACAATAGACAGACAGACAGAACGACAGATGGATAGACAGACAGATATAGAATGACGGATAGACAGACAGACAGACATAGAATGATAGACATAGAATGTCAGAGACAGATAGATAGACAGAGAGAGAGACAGATAGATAGATAGATAGATAGATAGATAGATAGATAGATAGATAGATAGATAGATAGACATTCATAGAACGAAAGACAGATAGATGGACAGACAGAGACAGACAGACAGATAGATAGACATAGAATGTTAGAATCAGATAGACAGACAGACAGACAGACATAGAACGACAGACGGATAGACGGACAGACAGACAGACACAGACAGACAGACAGACAGACAGGCAGGCAGGCAGGCAGGCAGGCAGATAGATAGATAGATAGATAGATAGATAGATAGATAGATAGATAGATAGATAGATAGATAGATAGATAGATAGATAGATAGATAGATAGATAGATAGATAGATAGATAGATAGATAGATAGAATGTCAGAGACAGATAGATAGACAGACAGACAGACATAGAACAACAGACAGACAGATAGACAGGCAGACAGATAAAAGAATTTATCTAAAGATTTAATCATTTTTAGTAATCGAAACTCTAATTTAGGTGGCAATATGCAGACGGTCAAAGCCAATGACATGATGAAGATGTTTCTGCTGCACAAAACAGACACATTTACTTTAGGAAGTCTCAGAAGAAATGAATCACTCTAGAATAGACCATTAGAACATCACTGATACATTTTAACTGTATTTACATTTTAAAAACACATCTAACCGCTCTCTTACACATTTTAAAAGAGGAAATGACTTTTCAAACGCCAGCGCTGTTTAAATTACATCACAATGCAGTACGTCTCAATAGTATTGAATTAAACAGTGTTTAGAACGAGGCCTGTGGCTGTGCCAGCATGGGAGGGGAAGCCAGTTTCACTGTTTAGTTAGTGGGTTGTTTTCATGTATAGGTCTGGCTTGGAGTGTGTGTTTGAACTGTGATTCTCTGGCTGCTTTGTTTGGCTTCATTGTTGCCACGCTGATACTCACACATACACAATCAGCTGATTAATGATCTGTGTCTGTGTGTGTGATCTATTTGTGAACTCTGCATCTCTGCATGCATTTAATGTAACAGCAAAGCAGATTCAGACCCATGGAACTACTGACTTGATGTACCATACATCAGCAGCACAATTCTGAGAATCTCCCATGGTAAAACCTGTATTTACAGGCCTGAAAGACTTAAAGGGGTCCTTGATTATGATTTCACTTTTTTAACTTTAGTTAGTGTGTAATATTGCTGTTTGAGCATCTGCAAAGTTACGATGCTCAAAGTTCAATGCAAAAGGAGATATTTTCTTTTACAGAAATTGCTTTTTAAAGACTACAACAAACGGCTGGTAGGGACTACAATGAACTTCTACCTGGGTTGGTGACATAACAAACCCCAAAATTTACATAAACCCTGCCCCCTGGGAACATGTAACAAGGGAGGTGAGGCCATGTTGGGCTGCTTTAGAGAAGAGGAAGAGTTGTTGTAGTAGAGTGTTGTTGCCATGCCGTCATTTTACACTGGACTGCTTCACAAACGAGGGTCAATTCAACGCTGGATTAGCACAAAAGATTAACATGACGGCACATGCTAGTCGATAAGTTGATTCAACTCCACAGCAACTACATATATTTATCCACTAACCATTCAGAAATTTCCAGTTGCATTCTAAAAGTTGTAACTTCTTCCTGAGTCTCTCCAGTGTCCGACTCTGGTTTGAACAATGTAAGGCTGAACACAGTTACAGACTATTGTCATTTGGCTGTGTGAGATTCTCCAGCTTTGTTGTTGTTGAGCAACCAAAGCGCGAGCTGTTAAAGCATCTTACATCTTGTGAAAAGAGGCATAATTGGTCCCCTTTAAACCTTCACTTTTCAAACATTTAATGAGTGAAAACAAGGCATTTATAGATTGATTTCCCTTTCCTAATTCAAAAAAAATGTTCGAGCAGTATGTTGTGCCAAGTTTGTCATTTCCTTTCTACTTAAATGAGGAAAGACAGACATTTTTGCCAAGCCTACATTTCAATATTATGCAGTACATAAAAAAAATTGATATTTAGCTCAGATCACACCTAAGAAGCTGGTACAATTAATGGTTTTAGCAGAAAAAAATAAATAAAATTGCTAAATAATTTTTTTTTAACTTTACCTATTTTGCGCAACATTAATTTATTAGGCTTTTTTTAGACATTTTTTTTTAGACAAGAAAAAAGTTATTAAAATAAAACTATATTTAAAAATAAAAAGTAGGAAAGATATCCTCACCTCAACAAATCCAACCAGAAATGGTTGAAGATAAGCACATTAGTTCACCAGCAACACCGAAAAAGCTTTTCTATAATAATTTGGTCAAATTAATACTTTCTGCAGTATTTTTCTTTTTTTTTTCTTCATCATCTGGATTTTATTCTACAGTAATTTCAGTCACCAGCCCAGATCATTAAATACTAACCCACAACACCCTCAGGAAAAGAGGGAGAGAGAGAGAGAAATCAGCACCAAGGCTCAAATTGTGGCACATCCAACATCCAATCCAGTTCTAACTGGAAGCTGTAAAAGGAATTTACAACCACCAAATGAACAAACAACAAACACATTGTCTGTCACAATGAACGTTTCAAAGCTGTGCATGGTAGTATTCATTTCCAATATGTTTTCTATCTCTCTCTTCACTCTGTCTCAGCCAACTTTGTGGTCTGGACACATACACTCCACCTCAAAGAGCTTCCCAGATTTAAATCATCCTCTCTCTCTCTCTCTCTCTCTCTCTCTCTCGCACTTCTCTTTACTAACACAAGGGTGCTGAGGATCTGACCCCAGACTGGCTAACTCAGCAACTGTTATGCTCACTTTCCTCATCTCATCCCTCTCTTCTACTATCCTCTCAGATCTCCTTTTCTCTGCTCCATATTTCACTCTAAACTGTAAATATTCTGTTTACGAGCATATTTGAGTTTCTCTGCAATTTTTCATAATCACTCACACATGATTTGCAATCTGGTTTCCCAGCAAACGGATGTCGCCAGCCTCTAATGTTACTGCCTATCCAAAACATCAATGTAAACAACATTTTGAAAGACGATGCACTGGGAAACCAAATCAGACAGAAAATGTTCATGAGCATAAAAAGGAAAAAAAAGAAATTCTTCTAAAGGTCATTCTTCTGTCATAACTTCTTCATCCAGTTACGGTACAATCTAAGTCAATATCTGAAGGATAGTACTGGTATAGTGATATGTACTGGTTAAATCTGAATCAGTCCAATATCGGTGGGAGTTAACAAATATACTTATTTACCAGTATCATGACTCAGCAGCTTTCAAAATAGAGAAGCTTTTTAGAAATAAGTTATAATAATTTTCTTGGGGTGAAGTGAAATGTGAAGTGAAATGTGAAGTGAAGTGAAGTGATGTGAAATGATGTGAAGTGAAGTGAAGTGAAGTGAAGTGAAGTGAAGTGAAAAATTTAAATAAAATTAAAATCCCCATTGTTTTTGTGCCAGATAAATACTCTCTGATGTGTAAAATAAATGACATATAGTGATTACTGATATAATTTTCTATTACATTCCTAATGAATAAAAACAAATCAAATGTATATGCACACTTATGCGATTTTTATTTATCAGGCATGAATTTACAATAGCTATGTTTATATATTATATGATATTAAGCTATAGTTCCTGTGAAATATGGAATACTTTCTCTCCTGGCTGTTGAAGTTCACAGCACTTGTCTAATGCCATGTATTAACAAAGAGTGCATTTATATAAAATGTCTTGTGACCTAACTGGTTGTCAGCGTAGAGCTGCATAAATCAGGATTAGAGCTGATCGGATTCCTCTTTCCTTCCAATTCCAGAACCACCACCTTTCCAGACCCATTTAGCTATTCCAATATTAAACTCTTCTGGCTCAAACTCAAACACAACTGAATGTTTAAATTCAAAGACTCTTAAAATATCTCCTCCCATATTTATAATCCAAACATTTCTAGACAGATTCTCATTTCCTCCTAATTACTCATATCAAATGGACCCTAAGTCCATAAAGTCCTAGTGCATCAATGCACATAATAATTTGTGTTCACAGGAATGATTATATGGTACCAAGAGATGAAAAAGTGGGGGGCTTTCTCTTTCACTACAGTCCTTCTCTGCATCAGAACGGAAAATAAATTGCTCCGTTGAGGGTTACAAACTTGGTGAGGTAATTGATTCCTCACTTTTCACTCATTGGAAAGATGTATTTGTGAAGGGGTAGTGTGATAAGGCACTTTCCATGAACAGGGTACAAAATAGGGCCTGAAACACTTTCAGTATTTTAGGCCCTGTATAAAGTGGTATATAGTACTTATAGGGGTCAAAATAAATATTATAATGATTATATGCGTTGCAATTTTATTACAAAATTTAAGCTTAAAAACACATAAAAAAAATAAATAAAATAAAATAATAATAATAAAAAAATAAAATGAAAATAAAAATATCCTTTTCTGCTAGGTTCATACCACAATGAAGTGAAGAGAAATAAAGCAAATATGTAAATTAGAAAGAGAGAGAGAGAGAGAGAGAGAGAGAGGGAGAGAGGGAGAGAGAGAGAGAGAGAGAGAGAGAGACAGGACTCTTTTACTGACCCCTCTCTCATCGCTGTCTGTGTTCTGGGCTTTGGAAATCTTTTCTAATCCCAGGGGCCTTGTTTCCATTATCTAAAAAGCACAAGCTACTATTAAAATTCCTGTGTAAGACTGTAATTAGAGCCCTCAGTTAAACCTCGGAGGAAATAAGGTAGAGCAGCACATTAACTGCTCGGGACGGCGGATAATGAGTTATTACATTTTTCTCGTTTTTGTCTGATATGCACTCATAGTTGTCAGCAACCACTTTTAGGCACAGCACATATGGGTCATGGAAAGACTGTCTGCTTCAACGCTATAGCAACATTGAGACATCACAACATCTCAGGTGAACTCTGACCTCACGACTACAATTTCTTTCCATCTCCAGTTGGGAAATAACATTGCGGTGTAAATCTTGTCGTTCCGTTCAGCAGTAGAATTATTAATGAACCTTAAACCTGTTGAAATATACAACAATCGCTATGAAAATCCTCCATATGTGGAGAAAATTACTGGAAGATGGGAGAGAACGAATTTAAAGATGAGTTAAAAAGACAATATGACTGGGAACAAGGGATGAAAGAAAGTGAGGAGCAGAGACAAAGTACAATGAGCTTTCCAGATCTTAAACTTTTCCCATTTATAGCAAGGAATGCATGTATAAATAAATAAATATATTATATATTGCAGAATTATTTGAACAAAATAGAAGAGATCATACAAAATGCATGTTATTTTTTTATTTAGTACTGTCCTGAATAAGATATTTTACATAAAAGATCTTACATATATTCCACAAGACAAAAAAAACAAAATTTATAAAAATGACCCTGTTCAAAAGTTTACATATCTTGATTTGTAATACTGTGTGGCGTTACTTAACATCTTAAGCATATTTAAATCCTTTCCAGCAGTGACTGTATGATTTTAAGATCTTTTCACACTGAGGACAACTGAGGGACTCAAACACAAGTATTATAAAAGGTTCAAACATTCACTGATGGTCCCGAAGGAAACATATATATATATAATATATATATAAAATAAGAAAATGACAATATATATATTTAATTACAATAAAAATAATAAATAATTTAAAATAAAATTATTTCTTGCTTCATATAAAAAAAAGATATATATTTTTCAATTTTGCTCACCAAGACTGCATTTATTTTTTTATCAAGAATACAGTAAAAACAGTAATATTATTAAATATCATTACAATTTAAAACAACCGTTTTTTTTATTGTATATATTTTAAAGTGTAATTTATTCCTGTGATGGCCAAGCTGAAATTTCAGCAGCAAATTACTTTACAGTCACATGATCCTTCAGAAATTATTTTTATTTATTATTTTTATTATTATTATTATTATTAGTAGTAGTAGTAGTAGTAGTAGTAGTAGTAGTAGTAGTAGTAGTAGTATAAATTATTATTTTTTGTTTGTTGTTTTAAGAGCCGATGCTTTCCTATAGGTGAGATGCATATTGCGGCTTCAGAATTGACAGCTGAATCCACTGCAGGGTGAGCAAAGATTTAGTGGCAAGTAAACAAGATATCCTTGATCACACCTACTGTATATGTTACTCTTTGGGTCTTAAGGTTATATTTGATTTCAGATTTACCCTTCTCTAAGGTTGGTCACTTCACCTGTCAGTCATACGGCCCCTTACTGTCTAAGTAGGCAGATCTTGGCCAGAATAAATATGCAAGACCTCTTACACCCGAAAAAGGGAAGAAAAGAAACAATAGAGGAAAGTTGAGTCTCTAATTGTATAACCAGCACTGACAGTCCAGAATTTAAAAAGACAATGAAAGGAATGTGCATTGCATGCAAGATACACACACACATACACGTCATTACCCAAGTTCAGCTGGTATCACAGCCCTGCATCACCTAAACCTAATGGTAGATATGTATGACACCTGATCGTCAGGGATTTAAAACCACACACACTAAGACCACAGAGATGTAAAAAGACCCCAGTCCTCTTTTAAAAACTTCTCGATTTACTCTCACTCCACTTGCCCCAGTCATACAGTGCTGGTCAATAGAACTCTTTCAGACACGCATGAGGGCAGCCAGCGCTGTCAGCACCTACAGTGTCTCGACAGACCTCTAAAACCTGATCCCAGAAAACACACACACATACACTACACACGCAGCATGCCCTCTCAGGCAGCACACATGATCGGACAGCATGCCAACCACAATCCGTTTGGGAAATTGTCCCAGTGAAAATCAAACCATTGCTATAATTCTTCTAATAACATCTCGGCTTCACACACACACATTTGCGGAGACCAGAGAAATCTACAGTTTATGATCTTTGGAAGGAGAATACAAAAATAAAAGAGGCGGAAAAATGTTGTGCATTATTTTAACAGAACTAAATACAGCTTATTCAGGAGATAAAAACACTAGGAGACAATACAAGCAGAGGATTGTGGGTAATAGAGTCTGTTATCAGGATGGTAGTCCTATGTGGTTTCAGTCTCACTATTTTCTCTCAAACTCATTGCTTAGTGTAAAGAAAACAGTGGAGATTTACACACAGCAGCAGAGGAAAACAGAAATGGCCTGCCAGAAACAATCTCCAAGCTTTTTCCATAGTTTAATGCAGGATTCTATCCCCCACAGAATTTGCAATCCCAAAAGCAATTTTACTGGCTGAAAGAATCCATTCAGTGCTTGATTGGAAAGACTACAAAATCACTTTATGATGTACATTACCACTCAAAAGTTTAGGGTCAGAAAGAATTTTTAAAAACATACATTATTAAATTGAACAAAAGTGACAGTATAGACATTTAACAAAAGAATAATTTCTGAAGGATCATGTGACACTTAAGACTGGAGAAATGATGCTGAAAATTCAGCTTTGCATCACAGAAATAAATCACATATTAAAATAGAAAACAATTATTTAAAATTGTAATAATATTTTTACAATATTAATGTTTTTACTTAAACAATCAATGCATTTTAAATTATAAGTCTATTTCATATTAAATTAAACATTTGCAAGCTAATCAGCAAGCCTGCTATATGAGATTAGAATAATACCAACTGATTAGCCTACTAGCATATCCCTCGCCATTTAGTAGCCTATACTTTTTTTTGCTACCACTGCTACGGAAGGATAACCGGAAATGCAATCTAGATGATGACAATTGGGAACTGTATGCCACAATGCAATGCACTCAACTTGACCTTTTAGTATGACAAATGAACATGAAGTTATGTCAGCTGTGATTTTAAAACATCTCTTTCTTGACATATTATTTGATTGGACTGCAAAAAGAGTCACTGTTTATTTCCAGATTTCTATGCCACTGAAATAAAACATGCAATGCACTAACAATGTACCATACTACTGTTTATATCATTGCATATTTCATACAGTTTCAAGTTTTGGAAAATAAATAGCAGGCAACATACATGCTGCGCAAAGTTAGTATTCAATTTCAAACATAGCCAAAGCCATTATCACAATTCGGTTAAGCAATCACATTCTGCCCTTAAAGCAAATGAATCTTTAACATCTTCAAAATAAACACACTGGCAGAGAGTATAATGTCAGTATTCTAATGGAGTGTCACATTTAAAAGCATTTCAAAATAAAGTGACCTAGGTTCACTTTGGCCAGGTCTTTCCAATCCCATAAAGTGGCTTTGAAGTGTGAGTAAATGTTAGTTTGACTTAGTGTGTGATAAATGGACAGAGTTTAAAGCTAAGAGCATGTGTGTATGTCAGTGATAAATGTACAAACAAAATTCTGCCAAAAGTTCCCGTTTCCAAACCCTTATTCAGACACTACACGATAACAGCAGCCTAAGAGACATGTTGTTCGGACACACAGCACCAGAAGAATTCCGCAGAAGTAGTGAACTTGTCTGAACTTTCTGGATTTCCATGAGCTTTCAGATTTTCTGCAAATATTCTAGCTAAGATGAACTACAACAGCCTTACAAGCCAGTGTTGGGGGTAACATATTACAAGTAACACGAGTTATGTAATCAGATAACTTTTTTCAAGTAATGATGTGTTTACAACAAAATATCTGAGTTACTATAAGCTTAATAAAGCCTGAACCTCGTCGTCAGTCCATCGTCAGGTGTATTTTTTAAACTCCATTGTTGATGCGAATAGCAAACAACTCTTACTGCACTCACCGCAAAAGAATTTTAAAAATGGTGGTTGAAATAAAATGCTGCGTGAACTCAACCAATCAGCATGTTCAGCACTCAAGTCCCACCCCCGAAAGTTCCTGAACCTTGAAAAAGAACAACCTTAGACGCGTTTCCACTTAAATTACCAAGAACAATTTGTCCCAGGAACTTTTTTTCCATAGACCTGTAGCTGTCTGCGTTTCTATCGTGGTCTAAAGTACCATGAAGATTAAGTCTGGTGAAGTAGGACTGCGCACAACTTTCCAGTTCCCGCTGGATTTCATCCTCCTGAATTTTGAAAAAGTACTACCTCGTGAGCAGGGACTTTCTGAGGGGAACATTTTTACCAGGAATTTCATTTAGTCCCTAGTCCCTACAGTTGAAACACACCGAGTACCACCCCAAAGTCCCTAGTCCCTGGGAAAAGTTCCTGCGGTGGAAACGTGGTTTAACTTGCATTAAACAGATTCAGTATTCCTCAAAATGAATAAAAAGTGAAATGCAAACTCAGAATATTACACAAACTTGCAATAATTAAATATGTTAAAGGTAGGGTAGGCAGTTTCAGAGAGGCTAGAAATAACAAGATAGCTTTGAAAGCATAAGATTCCACCCTCCCTTCAGAGCATCTCCAAAGCCACGCCTCCTCCAAAACACAAGAACGTGCACAGCCAGAGCAAAGTCCGCAAAGTACACGAGAGACGCGTTAAATTACTTCATGTCTCAAAGCACATAACATATGATATTTTATTAACAATGTTCAGGACAACACCTGACATTTGATTAACAACACCGGAGGAGCACGTTCAGATAATGACTCACTAACAGTAGGTATGTATTCAGCCGAATTACCTCTGTTCCAACAGTTTTTCCAGCATCCCTCCACCACCCCAACTCCTCTCTCTCAATTATTACTATCCCAGCCAGGGATGGGGGATTACTCTGGGTTCAGGCTAAATTCTGGGCTCAGAGCCCTCCTTCCTTGGACAGTATGCCAAAATAGCATACTCTTTGTGCTTTCTGATTATATGTAAGTGCGAACTTGTGAATACAATAATAATGAACAAATAATGAATGAATAATGAAGTGCACTGCTCTGCTCTGAAGGAAAATTAGGTTCGCTAGACGGAAAGCGGCACAATAATCGCTTTTCCTTGAGTATCTTGTTTTCATAATCTTTGAAAGGTCAAAATCAAAATACCATTTGATTAATCTCACAGCCCTTTTACAGCATACAATTTTAACTATGCACACTGATACCCACCGTGGCAGTTAGCCTTGGCCCGTGAAGTTGAGCATAGAGAATGGCCTCCTCAACTTGATCTCTGATGCCCAGCAAAGCGAGCTCCAGGTTGTGCGCTCCAGCGACCATGTGTGTGAGATCCTGCAGCACGGTGACGTACTGTCTCCATGGGTTGTGTAGCTCTGAGAGGCTGGCCAAGCACCCACGCATGACATTGAGGCAGTAGCCGCTGCATGCCCGGATCAGGGTGAGCCCACGGCAATGAGAGCAGTAATGCATGCGCACCAGTGCACGTGTGCACTCTTTTGATAACTCCGCCGTGTCTGTAATGTTCATTACCTCTGAGCCTATGCCGAGTGCCAAGCTTAGCACCCGCCCTGCCCGCAATGCATCCGCAAGTGCCTTTGCCATCGCTTTTGGGTGCGGCCCAAAGGGGTTAACGTCCTGCCTCGTCATGCGGAGACAATCGCCGAGCTGGTTTCCGTCAGAAGCATCTCCACCGACGCTCCCGGCCATGCCGGGATTGACAATATGAGTGTGGACCAACGGGAAGAGACTGTCGAAGAAACAGTGCACAGCGGTTTCGACAGAGACGTTGCCGGTGCCTTGGAGGAAGCGAGATAGGTCAGTAAAGAGGCAGACAATGTGAGGGGAGATGGACGACATGAGGGAAGAGTATGCGGTCTCGAACAGAGAGGTCAGGTGATTCTGAGAGAATGATATTAGAGACTGGAACGTATCTGAAAGAGAAAAAGAGAGAGAAGTTGAGATTTAAATTAGTGTAACCATAAGACAAAAATTTCAAAATAAGAACCTGCGCACACACACACACACACACACACACACACAGTCTCAACACAAAACACAAGAAACATCTGAAGAGAGAATATTTGTTATTCATCTAACAGCTTTAAAGGTGAAGTGTGCATTTCTAACCATTGGTTAGACAAATGAATAGATCCGCCTCAATGTCATTCTATTGGTTGAGCATTTACTGAACTATTGGTTTAAGCAGGGGTTCTCAATTCTGGCCCTCAAGGTCCATTTTTCCTGCAGAGCTTAGCTCCAACCCTAATCAAACACACCTAACCCAGCTAACCAAGGTCTTTGGGATTACTAGAAAGTTATAGCAAGGTGAGTTTGATCAAGGTTGGAGCTAAACTCTGGAGGAAAGTAGACCTCTTTGAGAGTTGAGAACCCGATCGTTTTCTCCTCCATTTCGTCAAGTGCTGGGCTCAACTTTAATCAATCTATAGAATAGTTACTAGACACACTCAAGAAAATCAAACTTGAATTTTTAACATGAGCATATATTGAAGTTTTGCACTGTTTATATGGATTTTGCACACACACACACACACACACACACCCTTGATAGTCAGTCTGGCAGGAAAAAAAACTAAATGATTCAATGATAAATGTCAAAACTAAAGCTCCAAACTTTATTATAAAAACCAATTAGGTCTTCACTGTCCAAAAAAGAAATACTTTTTAACCAGTACCCAAGGTTTTTGGATGTGCACCTATTTGATATTTTTTTCCTAAAAACTTTCCTAAAAACATGAGTCAGAGCATGGAAATGAACAAGAATGATTTGTTCACTTTGTTAAAAAAACAAAACAAATCAACCAACAAACCATTAGATTGGTCTCATCCTTTTAAAGGAATATTTCATTAAAATTCTGTCATCACTTTCATCTTTGTGTTTTTTGAAACCCATGACTTTCATCTGTGGAACACAAAAGGAGATATTTATAGCAGAGCGTCCAAGGCTAAACTGCTCTTTTACATACAACGAAAGTGGATGGTGACCATGGCTGTCAAGCAACAAGATTTACAAAGCAAGATTGTCAGACATCCATTGCAGTCTGTTTCTCACACAAAGCTATTGCACAGCTTCAGAAAACATGGAATATAGCACACAAGTCATATGGATTACTTTTACGGTGCTTTTTTTGTCATTTTTGGAGCTTGACAGACCTTGTGCCGATTTATTTTCATTGTATGGAAAGAGCAGCATGAACATCCTGTCTAACATTCTGTTCCACAGAAGAAATTTAAAAATGAAACAGAAGTAGAGACAGATCATCTTTTCCATATCACGACATACATCCGAGTGTAACAGATTATCAAAAAAACAAAAAAAAGACGTGTTTTAAAAAAAAGTTTTTACAGGGTGGTCCAGAAGGTCCAGTTATGACATTTTGATAAAACAAGGTCAAAACATTTTGTAAAAAATGAAACATATGCATGAATTAACTGTTCAGAATAAGATCTAGAATATAGATTTAGGAAAAAAAAAAAAAACATAGGGCATATAACATATAACACAAAATATCATACAGGTATAGTGTTAGTTTGATTCCATGGCGACTTAAAACAAAATGAAGATGGGCAAATGACAACAATTTTCATTTTTAGCTGAACTATTTCTTTTCAACCAGTCAAAAAACTTTTGAGTCACAGGAAGGACGAATAAATAGGCAAAAGGATTCTGTAGCTCTATTCTGTGGTTTTTATGTGCCCTCTCTCTCTCATATACACAAACACACACGTGCCTAGACTTGTGTTTGGTCAGTGGTTTGTTAATGCAGGAGCTGCCTGTCTATTCAGCTGCGCTGTAGTCAAGCATGACCAAACACACACACACACACACACACACACACACACACACACAGGCTGTACCCAGGGTGCCGTTCTCTCTAAGGCCACTGATGTCACACTGAAGGCATGTTAGGGGATGGAGGAACAGCGGCAACTGGACCGAAACTGAGACCGGTCAACAGACATACATATATACACACTCGCGCACACACACAGAAGCACAGCTCTCCATTTCACTCCATAAGCTGCGGAGGCTTCCATTAGTGCCGTCACAATGGACCAGGACAACAACTAAACTCCCCCAAATCACGACAGCTGTGGTCGAACACACTGCCCCCCATAAGGGGCCGTTCGCTAAGGATGTGTTCTGGCACTCTCTTTTTAATTGAAGGTCTATGCATGTCATACAGACCTCTTTATTGCTGCATCGTATTTAGCTGTTTCAGAATTTCATACCATGAGCGTTACATTATAAAAATATCATGTTAAAAAGCTTTTGTAACTTTAGTATTAAAACAATGGCCCAATCAGAAAAAAAATGGGGCCTGGCAAACATCTTGAGCAGATAGGGTGTTGAAACTAACAACTATACTATACACTATATATATATATATATATATATATATATATATATATATATATATATATACACACACACACACACACAAAAAATGATATCTATCAAATTTCAGTCAGGATTCAGGCCACATCATAGCACAGAAACTGCGATCCTTAAAATTATAAATGATTTATTTTTAGCTTCTGACCAAGGCTGTATCTTAATGCTAGTTTTACTTGATCTTAGTGTTACGTTCGACACTACAGATCATAAGATACTCTTAGATCGACTACAAAATTACACTGGTATTCATGGACAGGCATTAAGGTGGTTTAGATCGTACTCATCAGACCATCACCATTTGTCTATTTAAATGGGGAAAAATCTAAGATAACATCAGTAAATTATGGAGTGCCACAAGGATCTGTGTTAGGCCCTCTGTTGTTTTCAATATATATGCTGCCACTTGGTAATATAAGAAAACGTTTCATTAGTTTCCACTGTTATGCCGATGATACTCAGTTATATATTTCAACACGACCAGATTAAATCTCCAAATTATCCAAGTTGGCAGAATGTGTTAAAGATATAAAATATTTGATGACCTGTAATTTTAAGACTGAGGTATTACTTATTGGACCAAAAACCTGTGCACAGAATCTCTGAGAATACAATTTGCATTTAGAAGGATGTAGTGTTACTTCATCCTCTACAGTTAAAAGCCTGGGTGTTATATTAGACAGCAACAGAAAATCATATTTCATGTTATAAAAAAATCCTTCTTCCACCTCAGAAACATCACTAACCTACAGAACATCTTTATCCATTTCTGATGCAGAAAAGCTAGTTCATGCATTCATGACCTCTAGACTAGATTACTGTAATGCATTACTAGCTGGTTGTCCTGCATCCTCAATAAAGCTACAATTAGTCCAAAATGCAGCTGCTAGAGTTCTACTAGGTCAAGAAAATATGATCACATAACACCAATTTTATCATCTCTCCACTGGTTACCTAATTAAGTTTCGTATCAAATTTAAAGTATTGCTACTGACCTATAAGGCCCTAAAAAGGTTTAGCTCCTGTGTATTTAACCAATCTTCTATCACCCTACAATCCATCATGCTCTTTAAGATCACAAAACTGGGTTAGGATTAAAAACTGGTTGTATCTAGAACCCTAGGGTTATAAACTTGTACCTAGGAAATCCAAGTCTACTAAAGGAGAGAGAGTATTTTCACATTTAGCTCCTAAACTCTGGAACAGCCTTCCTGATCATGTTCAGGGATCAGACTCAATCTCCCAGTTTAAATCTAGATTAAAGACGCATCTCTTTTGCCAAGCATTCATATAATGCATCTCTTCTCATAATCTTGTACAGCAGTTATATCAGATCAAATGCACATGATTATCTTTGGATGGATAATGTTATGAACAGCAGCAAGGCTAATTATTTTTCATTTGCTTTTCTGTTTTATCTTGGGATGCCCACTGCAAAGTAACTAAAGAGTATGTCAGCTCCAGTTTGGATCCAAGACTTCAGATGCCTCAACACCTGTGAAAAGACCTATTTTTCCTTAGATATGTACTGATTTGTGTGACTGATTTGCTGAAACTGTGGAAGAACCACACTGACTGGACTGTAATGACATTAAATATTTTTTTCACAAGAACATTACAGAGAGGTCAGTGACAGAAAGAAGAAACAGGAAGGAGATTTGTAAAATGTCAGGGATTCAAACTGACTTTGCCCATATCGGCACCACAGCCTACAGTGTCAGAGCACATGCAAACCACTAGGGAAAAAAGGAAAGAGAGTATTGTAGAACGAGAAAGTAAGGGATGGAAAGGCCACTTGCCATGTCCCGCTGTGTGTTCGTGTCTGCATATGAACTGTAAATGTGCATGCCTGTGTGTGTGCCCGTATAGGCAAGATGGTTGGAATGAGAGCAGCAAACCACAAGCAGAATGTGCCAGTGTAAGGTTACAGCATTTCAGAGGGCAGCCTCATGCCATGAACGCTCCGTAAAAACACCAGAAGTGGACAAGCAGACAGAGAAAGATACAGGGAGCTGAGAGAGGTGAATTTGTTTGGCTTTGAGGCCTCACGCCACAGCTCTTCTCTTTCACAAGAAAATACCATTTCAGTCCATTCTACTTTTGCTTCTCGCTGTTTCTTTGTAATTATTTGTGAAATAAGCAACTGATCAGAGAAAATTGTTTCTACCTTTTTCTTTTTCTTTTTTTTCCCCCCAGTGTGCATGTCTAAAGACAAGCTTTACACAATGCACTTCTGCTGTTTTCAGGTGGAATTACACACTAATTCCAGAAGAATCAGGGATGATCTATATGGAGCTGCAAAATGGGTGTTTAAACATAGGACAAAAAAGAAAGAAAGGAGAATAGTTTCTCCCTTGAGAAACCCACCGAAATGCTGACATTGCTCAGACAAGCACACGCAGCAAACTTAATGTCCTGTACAGAAACCAACAGTGATCTGACAGCTGGGAAAATGCTATCTGAAACCATTTGTTGCTCCATTAGTGCTTCACCATTAAAGCAGAACTGCCAGACATTGTTCATCTGATTCGTCAGAACTATTACTAGGCAAATTGCAAAGCTTTAAATGGCTTGTTTGGTTTATAGAACAGAGATAAATACTGTATTACTGATTCTTTCTTTCGGTTTGCCCTGAAATTAAGACTGTTCGGAATTATGCTAACAATATTTTTGCAGTATGCAGTGTGTAAAATGTAGGGATGCTCCAATCAATCGGCATCGGCCGATAATCATATTCTATTGCTGCTTTCACGTGTTATCGGAAATTTCTTACTTCCCACTTCTTAAATCGTGATTATGAGCCCATCATATTCAAGTACTTTGTTGTCAGAAAGAACAGGAATCATGTAGAACACCAGGTTTATTCCTGCCTATTCACTGGGAAAATCTTATTAAAGTCAAAATGATATTTAGCGTCCCATTCATTGACAACCATATAAACATTCACAGCACTATCTAGATAGTTAGCTTGCTGACAATTCTGGAATTTCAGTTAAGTACAGGCTGTTTTTGCAGTGTATAAAACATACAATATGCTTCAACTAATTATTATATGTAAATTTGCTCTATTTTAATGACAAGACAAGGCGATGTAGCTGTTGTGGAAAAAAGTAATAAAGAATATCAGTCACAGCATCAATCGTTCTCCCCTCTGCCATGTTTAAAGTTTATGGCACACTCAGCTCAGGAACTTGGGTGTCAAAATAGAGCTCCCCAGGGGTAAATACGACTTGAGAGGGCATTCATGTCCCATTTTTAACTAGAAAACTCGTATTTACGATAATTCCAATAGCACGTAAAGACTGTTAGTCATTAATGACGTTTTTCCACTGCATGGTGCGGCTTGGTACGGCTCACTTTTGCCGCTTTTCCACTGCATGGTACGGCCCGTTATGGCTCAGTACACTGTAAAGCTTTAATGTAAATTTACAGGTAATTTCTAACAGTATTATACTGTATTTCCATAAAACAGTCACATGTTGTGTATATTTTACAGAATGTCTGTAAATATACAGTAGTTTTCTGTTTTCAGCCTGTTTCACTCGTAATACAATATCAATACTGTAGAGGCATTGCATTATGGGATTGATTTTTTTTTTTCCGCACTCATTTAAAATTTCTAGGCAAGGCATACATTGTAGCTTCTCTCCCAACTCTTTTAGTGTTTCACGTTCATTCTTCAGGATTTAATGTTATCATTAAATGATATTTGAGAGAATATAGTGTGCAGTTTTAAACTTTTGAAGCGTCAGTTTGCCTGAGACACGGGATGACTGGATGGCGCTGCTGAGAAGACGAAGATGTTATTTTCCGCCTGATTAATCAAAATGTTTGTGCCTGTCGAGAAGACGGATAAACAATTGTTCGGCTGAGAATACGGTAAGTCAGTTTTTTCTGGAGCTTTTCGTTCGCGTTTCTACTTTGTCATGAATGGTTTGATCTTGAAATGTTAAACTTTTGTTTCTCATGAGCAAACGGTTAACGCTACTCTGTTCTCAGCGCTTCACGCAGTAATACTGATGTTTCATGTTATAGACAAACCTTAGCATATGTTATTCTTACAACCTGTCTTTTTTTTTTTTTTTTTTTTGCTTTTTTTTTTCCCCGTTTCAGGCTGAATCATCTGATGTAGCTCCATTGTTTATGTAAGTGTTGTGCTTATTTTCACAGGTTTATGACAAAGAATTCAGTGAATAAACGATTTTATTTTGTCAATTATTTTAAGATGCATCTTTTAGGCTCTTTGACACATACCCTAAACATGGCTCAAGAACCAGGAAGGGGGGGAAATGATCTTCTGTGAAATATGGTTTTGTTAACCTAAGTATTGCACCTAATTTCACATGTGATGTAATCAGGTTTATGGCAAAGAATGGACTACTTACACTGAGGCTTGTAACACTTATGTTACTGAGGCTTATGTTTTGAAATAATACAACTTGCCTATTTCCACTTAGTGATCGATGCTGCAGTGTGTGAGACCTGATGAATAAGATCAGAACAAACCTTCATATATTTTTATTAAATATTTTAATCCCTATTTTTCATTGACAATTATTTCACTGTATGTAATTCACACAATTCTTAGTATTCAAATTATTAACATTCAAAGTATATTTGTCAGTCCGCTGTCAGTGCGTTACTGTTTAAAGGGTTAGTTCACCCAAAAATGAAATTGTCATTAATTACTCACCCTCAAGTTGTCCCACACCCGTAAGACCTTTGTTCATCTTCAGAACACAAATTAAGATATTTTTGATGCGAGAGCTTTGTTACATGTCACAGAGACACATGGATTACTTTAACAATGTGTTTCCTACCATTCTTGACCTTGAATGTGTAAGTTGTGCTGCTGCCTATGGAGTAACAGAAAGCTCTTAGATTTCATCAAAAAATATCTCCATTTGTGTTCCAAAGATGAACAAAGGTCTTACAGGTGTGGAATGACACGAGGGCAAGTAAATAACAACAGAAATAACTAACCTTTAAAGATTAATTTAAATATTCAACACTGCTAAATGTCTTGAGGCAGGTACCACTTATTTATTTAACTATTTTAAAAGACTGGGATAAGAGCACCAACACACACAAGCTTGTACTTATCCTTACTTTATCAAATATAGTCCATTCAATGAATGAACGATTTCATTGAATACAATTATAAGCATTATGTTTTAGCTGCATCTTTTCTGAAGTGTTAATCGGACATTTGAACTTAATGCAATCAAATGCTTAGACTGTTAGTCCCTGTGTTCACAAAAATCTATTGTGCATATATTCACAACATTCATTACTGTTTTCTCTCTCTCCTTTTTTTTTTTCTTTGTTTTCTGCTTTTTTAGGCACTTTGACATCAACCATGAACACAGCTCAAGAAACAAGAAGGGAAAGTGACTTCCAAGACTGGCAACACTGTGCAAAAAAAGGAGCAGTACTGAAAAAATTTGTAGGCCTACTATTTGTTTTTACTCCACATTTAGAAAAATGTTAAAAGTAAATAAGATTTCTGTATTGTTCATTGATAACTGTTGAGTGCATTTAAAATGTTGACCTTTCAACGTTGCAATTTTCTGTTTTGTTTTTTTGTTTTTTTCCGTAAAGAGTATGTTGCTTTCCATTTCCTTTGCCATAACATAATAACAAAAGTATATTTTTAATTATTTAATGACAAATATAAGTGCAGTATGAAAAGCTGTATAAATGCAGTTAATAGCTGTAGATAAACAGTATAATACTGTAAAAATACATAATATCACAGCAGGATACTGTATTTCGCAATTACAGTACTATACTGTAAATGTTGTTTACAGAAGTAGTCCTGTAAAAGTACAGTAAGTGGCTGGCAACCCAGCTGCCAATATTTTACCTTTAAATTTACAGCGAAAACCTTTACAGTGTATGACTCACTGTAAATATTTCCACCTCGGTTGAGGTTCCAAGCAAGCCGTACAGATACTAAAATGTGATGTGTAAACACTGCAGATTACTGATTGGTCAGGGAGAATCGTCACTACCAGCGTGGATTTGTGACACAAGACACCAAACCAAACGGCAGTAGAGATGGCGCAGTGGAAAAGCAAACTGAGTTAAGCCGTGCCGCTTTACTTTGCGCCTTAATTTTGTCTGATCTCACAAACGATCACAATTTTATGCCGTAAAACCATGAAAGTTGCCGCCAACGCTCATGCAAATAGTGTACAGATGAGGCTTTTGCACCACATTCTGCTTAGTAAACCATAGTAAATCACACATCTTTATTGAGAGCAGGTTGTCTTGATTCAAATGAGTACACTCGACATAATATGATGCGTGGATCTTGTGAAAATCCTCACGGAGTGACATGACATGCTGCTTTTCCTAAAGGTATAGGACTTCTGGAAGAAAAAGTACAAATGTTACAATTTAGCACTAAACAAAATAATATACATGTAGAATAAAAATGCATGACTGCATTTGGCTGTTTTTTTTTTTTTTTTTCTGTTAAAAAATAACAAATGAATAATATTAATGCAAATGCTCAATGATATGCTGAATAACATGAGTTAAAGGGACATTTTTCAGATTTAGTGTGTGATGGAATTTTTAAAAATAATTATTATGAACTAACATTTCTTTCTCCTACAGGCCTAACAAGTTAACTTTGAAAATAGAGAAATAGTCACTAGGACTGTGTGTTGTAACAATGGAACATTTTGTGCTTGCTAGACAGCATCCTTCTAGATATAAAAAAAGTCTATAATTGTTCTAATCTAAATTTACTCTGCCAGTAAGCTTGGCAGAGGAACTATGTTGTTTTTTAAAATCTGAACCAATCATATTAAGACTGGTGATTATGAGTAATAGATGTTACACTGACTGTGAGATGTACCTGAAATCCTATAAAACCTGCTGTATTCTTTTGATTGAAGAGATTCTCTGAGATTGATAAGAACTCTCCCGGCCGTGATTTGATTAAAGGCATTCAAGGACAACAACTGAAGTCTAATAAACAGACACTGAAAGACTAAATATCAGCCATAATTTTTATCAAGTCTTTCTCAACTCATTATTTTGATCAACTGCTGAAAGTTAAGTCATCTTTATACAAAATTTTTATTAAAAATCAAAAAAATAATCATATTTATTTCCGAGATGACTAATGGCACCACTCTCTATTGCATGAGGTTCGAAATGACAATGAGATGCAGCGTCAAAACAATCACTAATTTTCATTGGGAGGTGGTAATACGATATGACATTAGAATCAGCGAGCATTAGCGATACTGAACCTTTTGCAAATGCACAGTGACTACCAATAGGAACGAAGACTGTGAATGCAATTCTTTCATTTGACAACTGAACGTGACAAAAGAAGCAAACCACAGTTTGAAACACTTATCACAAATACTTTTTTAAACAGTAGGCAGTATACCAACTATACCACACAGCATGCTGTAAGAAGTACGTTAGTATTCCATTTTAAACATCTCTGAATCCAAATGAGCTCAATGGAGAGAAATAAAGGTTTATGATGGGAGGATTAATCCCAGTCACTGGGCTCAGGAGGAAAGTAACACTCTGTACATTACTGGTTTGTGAGCTGGCCAACTGCAGTGTTGCAGGGATGCCAGTGAGCCAAGATGGGGGCCAGATTTACAGCCATATAATTGGATGTTATATAGCCTCTTAAGAGGGTCTACTAAAGGCTTTTAGAGATGACTAATCCAACTAATGACCAAGACTCATTTCCTAAACGCACAGTCTGCTGGCGAAGGGATTTAGTCAGATGAGTAAAACAAATGATGGTGGAAAGATAAGATATAAAAGGTGTTTCCACCTCAAACTACTGCTGCTGGGATAGGTAAACATTCCCTGATGTCATGAACCTGTTAGTGCAATAAACATTCAGAAATAATGAACTAAGTTTTGAACTGGATTCAACTGTAAAACTACAAGTTTGATCCAGTAAAACCTGATAACCCACAGTGACCCACTTTTGTCACAGCCAAGACCCAACACACAAGGCCATGCTGCATTCCTCAGTGACCGCGGAGTGTTCGAAGGGCTAGCTGGTCCGAGACATGAAGAGTACATCATCTGTCGATCATCTTCCACCCCAGAAAGCCCCGTAATCCAGCCAAGGGCTCGTGTTTCATACAGGTCAGATGCAGATATGAGTTCATCTCCTCTGTAGGGGGGCTATAAAATCCCACTTTAATTAGTGACAATACATACATCCCTGTCTTCTGACTAAAACAGCTGTGATGAGAAACGCGTCACATTACCACATGCATGAGAAGCTGAAGAACGGAGAGCAATGGGATTAAAAAACATTTAACAAGAGGGAGAAATAAACTGAACGTCTGCTCTGCGCTGGTTGGGGCTGGGCGATTAATCGAAAAGTAATCGAAACTGAAATTCAGAACCTCTAATCAGTGTTGCCAAATTAGCGACTTTGTCACTAGATTTAGCGTCTTTTCAGACCCCTTTAACAACATTTTTTCAAAAAAGCGCCTAGCGACAAATCTAGCGACTTTTTGGACAAACCTCAGTACTGTCCCGCAAGCGCGAGATCTTGCTTTCCCGCTGCAGTTACACCTCTTTTTGCGGCTGTTCTGTGGCTGAGAGGAGCAGCACCACATTCTGCTGTGCGCACGGCATCTGTTATATGTGAATGAACGAGCTACACATGAGCGCACAGTGTTTCCACAAACCAATCACTTATCTGCTTCTCCTTTGTTTTATATTTAAAGAATTTAGTTTGATCGTTTTGATTTGCATTCTTCTCGTGTGCTTATCACTTATATTACTCACTATCACAGAGCTTAAATATAGCCTATAGGAAATGAGAACAGCTTTATTGGATATTCGGCTATATTATATAATACAGTTTGTGAGCACATTAGGAGAGAAAACATTAGGCGGGCTATGAATAAGCAGTAAATTAGGAGTTAACTGAGGCAAAACTTGTAGTTTATAGTGAATATGTGACATTTCGCGACTTTTTGGGCAGGCTTTAGCTACTTTCCTTTGAAAATAGTTGGCAACACTGCCTCTAACTGACGTCATTTTTCCATGTCGGTTATTTCGTTTTTTTAACCCTGTTAATACTTCCCCCTTAAAAACATACTACTGCGTGTGTAGCCACATGACTCCACCCCGTCCAGTCAGTGGCATAAAAGCAACACGGAGGTGGACGCCGGTTCAACACAGTGATGGCGTGCGAGCGGTGAGCCTTGCGTCTTCACTAAACTTTGTATTTGTTTTAAGGTTTACCAGTTTGGACATTCAAGTGATTTTAGATGATTGGATGTATATTATTCCGAGCTACCGTGCTCACGCAGCTGCACTGTGGCACGAACACTCACACAAACAGTAACTGCGCAAAAAAACGTGAAGATCGCGCGCACTGAGAGGAGCAGAAACTAGTTGTCAGCGCTGTCCTGTGATTTATCACTTAAGTAGCATAGAAACTCAAAACTTATATATTACAAAACTTAGCATAGATTTTTCTACTTTTGAAGGAACTATTTATAACCCACAACTTCACAATTAAAAGAGAGACTAATTCACACACGTAATCGCTCTCATTACTGGTATTGTGCTAATTTATCTTTATCTGATTTACAACGAGCAGAAATCTGTAAGAAATGTTATGAACCATAAATAGAATAACTGCTGAAAGTAAGCTGTTATGTCAGATCATTCTTTCAAAAGAAAAAAGTACCCCATCTTTAATAGTCAATCATATTTAGAGTATAAACCTTGTCAGTGAACTATGAGGGCAAAAAAAAAAAACACAGAAACAAAATAATTGCTTATTAATCGTAATCGAGGTAATGTTCAATTAATCGAGGTTTTGATTTTAGGCCATAATCGTCCAGCTCTAGCGCTGATACACAAATGGGGAATGGATTTTGTTGCTACCAGTTTTTGTTGCTTGTTGCTACAACTAGACATTGGTGCTATTAAGTATACAGAAAAAGCACTAATTGGACTAATGGTTAGTTTAAGTTCCAACACACACAGAAGAGAGTTGCAATCAAGATATTTCAGATCCCATTCCCCCTTTTGCCATTCTCGTTCCTTGCTTTGCGGTCTAATAAACTGGATCAAATTGGAACAACTTGAAACAATTCAAACACATAAAAAAAAAAAAACAAGGTTTGCTTGTTGTATTCCTCATTTTTAATTTATTTGGGATAATAATAAATAAATAAATAAATGTAAATGTACACTACCTTCCAAAAGTTTGGGATCATTATGATTTTTTTAAAATTATTTTTATAAAGAAATTGGTACGTTTATTCAGCAAGGATTCATTACATTTTAATCCTAATAAATATATATATATATATATATATATATATATATATATATATTTTAGAGTGACATTTTAGAACTTTAGAACTTGTTTACAAATCTATTGTGGAGAGTGTATTGTCTTTTCATATCCCTGCCTGGTATGAACACTTAAACTGTAGATCTAAGAATAAACTCACCAGAATTGTGTCAGTGGCAAGCAAAATGGTTGGCAGACCACAGAAGCCCTTAGGACTTTATGCTGAAAGGGCACGGAAGGCAGCGAGAAGTATTCTTGCAGATAGTTCTCACCCTCTTTTTAGCCAATTTGAGATCTTGAAATCAGGCAGACGCTACAGAATACCAAATAAAAATGTGTTTAAGCGTTCATTCATTCCAAACGCTATCAAAATTCTCAATTCCGCAAGTGTTTGATAAACCAAATGATAGCGGCATGAATTGTGACCATTTATGAAATGTGAATCTGTCTGGTTTTGTTGTTTTTTAACACTACATGTACAGCTATTTTATGTGCTGGTGAGCCCAAGACCATTTTTCACCTTGGTGGACAATAAAGATATACAATACATTTTACAATTAGTAACAGGGGCTTGGGCTCAGCTGTTAAACTGTCAACTTGAGATTTGAATCCGTGGTGGAAGGAAGTAGTTCCTCACAAAAGAGGGTTTTTAAAGACACTCTGTTGTTGTTGTTGTACTCATGTGATATTGCTCATATATATGTATGTTTGTTTGTTTATTATCTTATAATATTCACAATACATTACTGTTTTTTTTTTTGTTTGTTTTTTTGTTTTGTTTTTTCAGATAAATACAGCCTTGGCAAACCATAATAATTCTCTCTCTCTCTCTCTCAAAAAAAAAAAAAAAAACACTGAACTGAAACATTTTAGTGTTAAAATTATGCCTCTTTTTGACATTTGTGTATAATGTGTCACTGTATTTCAATCGGTGTGAATCCCATCCATTACTAAAAACTTGTTCTTAAACCACTTAATAAATGAAATTTAATATACTTTTAATAAAAGTAGCCAATTAAAGGCATTCTTTTGCAGCATACTGAACTTAATTACTACTCAATCTACTCAAATCTGAACCCCGAGTTCAGAAATGCCCTGCAAACAAACATATGTGAGCACAGAAGGTTAAATCAACAGCACTTAATGCTCCACATTAGGAGACAAACTAGACGTAACCACCTGTCTAAAATGCTGCAGACATCCAATCCCCTCCCCTCAGCAGCGTCTTTGCTGTCAGTAGGGAAACAGGTGGAGGGTGCAGAGAAATGTTTCACCAATAGCTCTCTCATCAGATCGCAATTAAAATAGCTGCACCATTATATCAAAAGTCACTAAGACACAATTCCTGAGATGCCGGATGTAGTGTGTGTGCACATGTGAAAACACTGGTTAAAGGTGAGTGACGTCTGTCTCCTGATCGCTGCACCGATAATATTTCTGAACACCCCAATCATCATCATTCACTTCTGGACTGGGTCTCATTTATGCAAGAGTCTCTGCAGTCAAGAAACAATGCAGTAAATTGCTGTATAAAAGCAAATTGTTTCTGGAAAACAACTGATTCGTAGTATTTGTGTTGCCCATAATTATATGCATGTGTGTCTTTAGTCTTGAGAAAAAAGCATTTAAACCTACATTGGACAAATTTAATTGTAAAAATGGACTGCGGTGGACCAAAGACTGATGACTCTCGCGGTTCAAACAAAAAGGTCTGTGCAACAAACTCCTCTTCTCTTATATCGAAATCTTCTGATGTTTCTCTTTAAAAATGATCATTTTAAATTTCTAATTCATGACTGGTGTTTAGTTTTGCTCTTTCCTCTTAGCGTTCATCATTACGTCATGCGTCGGGTCAGGGATTACACTTCCACCGCAAATCAATGTGTACGGTTGTCAGCAAATCAGCATATTAGAATGATTTCTGAAGGATCATGTGACACTGAAGACTGGAGTAATGATGCTGAAAATTCAGCTTAAATTGTAACAATATTTCACAATATTTGTGTTTTGAATGCAGCCTTGGTGAGCATAGACTTCTTTCAAAAGCAAAAAGACAATAACCAAAGAAATTCAACTTACTAATAAAACGTCTGGGAAAAGTCCAGTCAGATTAAGAGTATAAATCAGACACTTGGAAAAAGAGAGAGAGAAAGATGGGAACAGGACCATGTAACACTTTAATGAGGACTGATGATCCCTTAATTCGGACATGAAAAATGCTTTTCTCTTCCAACTGAACACTTTCTTCTAGTGCCAGCAGTTCAGACATCTCAAACATGTTCTGTGATGATTGGTGGCAGCTATTTCTCCTGAAAGGTTCACCGTGCTGCTGGAAAGACTGAACAACAGGAAATCAAACCACCATCTCTTCTCTGTCTCTCCCTCCCAGTATTAGGACAACCTAATGATGTTGGAAGAGAAAAGGAGAGAGGGTGGAGAGTATGAGCCATGATTGGGTTTGGATCATGCGTTTGGTTGTCCGTTTCAGTCTGAGGTAATGAAGTGAATAATGAGACATGAAGCAACTAGACGCCAACCTAAAAGCCGTGTGAAAGTGGCCACAATGACACTCTGGAGATGATACCACTCCCTTTCTCCTCAGACGCCCCCCGGCCTACACACTACTTGTACTCCTATTTCCTGTTTTTTTCCCCCATTTCAAACATCTCTCATTAGTGGTGTTTGTTAGGGTAAGCATCACTATTACTATTATTGCACGAACTTAGAGTTAATGATCTGAACAGCCCTTATTCTGTTAAACTGTTAAAAGGTGTTAAACTTTGGTGCACAACTTATCTTTTGACATACAACAACTATGTAACACCCAAGCAAACAGACAGAACAGCATATCAATTGCATAGCAACACCCTAGCAACTAAACACAACATCCTAGCTCTTGTATTCTTCAGAAAATATACCATTCAATTTTGGAGTCATTAAGATGGTTTTAAGAGATTAAGATGTTTATTCAGCACAGACACTTAACATGTTTTAAAAGCGACTTCAGTGTCAAATAAATGCTGTTTTTTTTAACATTCTTTTCAGATTGCAGAAAAAAAAAAATGTATCACAGTTTTCACAAAAATAATAAGCATCACGCAACTGTTTTCAACATTGATAATAATAAGAAATGTTTTCTGAAGGATCATGTGACACTGAAGACTAGAGTAATGGGTGCTGAAAATTCAGCTTCTCATCGCAGGAATAAATTACATTTTAAAATATATTAAAATAGAAAACAGTTATTTAAATTCTAATAATATTTCACAATATTACTTTTTTTAACTGTATTGTTGCTGTTGTTGTTAATTACATTCAGCCTTGGACCTTCTTTCAAAAACATTTAAAAAAAAAACCTTTGAAGAGGACTGTAAATATAAATATATATATCTATACATTTTTAATTTCTTTCTCTTCTTTTAGGACAAGGACTTCCAGCTGCTGCACCAGCCTGGAATAGCTAAATGACCAGCTAGAAATCATTATCAACTACCTACCACCAGAAGGTTCAAACTTTGATTATTAATTTTTTTTTTTTTTAATGGCCTGGAAAAAGGTCATAAGTGAGTAGACCAGCTGATTTTGTCTGGTCCTAGATGGTCTACCACCTCTAACTAGCTTTACTATCTACCAAATCGAAAAGCAGGTCCACCATCTGGTTAATCAGTTAATCAACCATCAGTTAATCAACCTCGAATACAAGATTGGACTAATCTAAATGTCAATAAATGACAAGCTATAACCTATGTAAACCATGTAAAAAAAAAAAAAAAAGTCATTTTTGAGTCATTTTCACTTCTATAGAAAGTGTTGTTGTTGTTGTTTTTTCCATCAAACAATTGCTTTCATTTCTAGCATGAAAGTCAGGTCATGTAAGTGGGTGGACTAGCTGTTTTTTGGAATATGGTAGCTTTTTTTCTGGTCCTAGGTGGTCAACTATGTCTAACTAGCTTTACCATGACAGTCAACCAAATCAAAAGCAGGTCCACCACCTGGTAGTCCAGTTGATCCACATAGACAAGATTGGGCCAGGCAATGTCTGTAAATGACAAACCAGAATCTATGTAAAACCAATTAAAGGATTAGTTCACTTTCAAATGAAAATTAGCCCAAGCTTTACTCACCCTCAAGCCATCCTAGGTGTATATGACTTTCTACTTTCTGATGAACATAATTGCAGAAATATTAATAAATATCCTGACGTATCCAAGCTTTATAATGGCAATGAACAGGGTTCATGAGTATAAGCTGAAGAAAGTGCTTCCATCCACATCCATACATCATAAATGTGTACTCCACATGGCCCCAGGGGGTTAATAAAGGCCTTCTGAAGCAAAGCGATGTATTTGTGTAAAATAAAAATAAAAATATATCCATATTTAATCAAGTTATGAAGTAAAATATCTAGCTTCTGCCAGACCGCCTTCCGTATTCAAGTTACGAAGAAAGTGTAAACTGGCGTCGCGTCAGTAAGCTTTGTGAAGTTTTACACTTTCTTCGACATTGAATACGGAAGGCGGTCTGGCAGAAGCTAGATATTTTACTTCATAACTTTTAAATGACATGAACTATTTAACAATGTCTTTAACTACCTTTCTGGGTCTTGAAAGTGGTAATTGTGCTGCAGTCTATGGGAGGCCAGATAGCTCACAATATCTTAATTTGTGTTCCGAAGCTGAACGAAGGTCTTACGGGTTTGGAGGGACATTAGCGTGAGTAATTAATGACAGAATCTTCATTTTTGGGTTAACTAACCCTTTAAACTAGTTTTTTTTGAGTCCTTTTTATTGCTATAGAAAGTTTAACTCACTTGTTTTGTTTTTTGCCCCACATAATCTCTCATCATCTTAAGTTGGACATTTCCAGAGAAAACTGCATTTTATTTTTTTTCACTGAAGGGTTCAGCGTGCAGTCTTTAGGGGAGCACAGACAGCTGGGTCGCTCTAAATCTTTCTTTAACCTTTGTTAAACAACAAAAGCATTCATTCTGTCCTTTACAGCAAACAACAGGCTAGCATCATTCCCTGAACACCAGCGTCCATCTCACAACAGCTGGTCAGCAGGGGCCGGACGGGATGTTCAGAATCCATCCATTCCACTGTTACCATGGGAATGACATAACAGGTGCCTTGCGTGTGAGGCTGGAGCCACTAGATTTGCTCAGAGGTACGGTATGAGCATCACTTCCTGTCCCAAGCCCACTCACCGCTGACATCAGGCTTTGGGTTTGGGTCGGCCCGTCAGTTCAGGCCAAACTGCCTCTCTCTCTCTCAATCTTTTTCTTTTTCTTTTTCTCTTTAGGGGACACAAGTTGTGGTCCAGGGCCAGCTAAGGAAGTAACATGGCAAGCTCAATTAGTCAATGGATAAATCTACCCTCCAAAAAGGCCAAATGATCTGTGGGAGGAGGACGTACAAGAGGAGGGGGATTCCTCTGAGACTTTAAGAGTCATGCGATCACTGATGAAGACAAGGGAAAGACGAATTACAACAATGGGAAAAGAAAGAATAAAGGCCAGACAGAACGAAAGACTGAAGGAGAGTGAGTGAGAGAGAAGGGTTTCCCCAGAGCACAACTGGCATGATGCCACCAAGAAGGCGTCTACTGTCACTGCTAAGAAGTAATGAGGTTTTTACTGGCACTTTCCTTGAATATGGTACACTTTAGTATCCTATGAAATTTTTAAAAGCACTGGAAGCCCAAATCCCATGCTTTACGCTGTGAGCGCCATCAAATATGTTTGAAAAGTGAACATGCCTATTTTTGCCCCTGATAGTAGATGCCTTAACTACACAACAAGTTAAAGGGTTAGTTCACCCAAAAATAAAAAATGATGTCATTAATTACTCACCTTCATGTCGTTCCGAACCTGTGAGACTTCCGTTCATCTTCGGAACACAAATGAAGATATTTTTAATGAAATCGGAGTGATTTCTGTCACTCCATTGACAGCTACGCAACTACCACTTTGACGCTTCATAAAAAGATTGTAAAACTAATCCATATGAATTGAGTGGTTTAGTCCAAATTTTCTGAAGAGACTTGATTGCAGTACATGATGAACAGATTTAATTTAGGCTTTTTTTCACACATAGACATTCAACGCACACACCAGTTGTGGTAAACGGAAGCTCAAACATGTTCGCTTGACACGCGAGAACCAATAAGGTTCATTCTTGTGTGTTACGCAGCAGATTTGAGCTTCCGCAAGAACCAGTGAGGTTCATTTAGACAAAACCGCTCAATTCATTAGTTTTATAATCTCTTTTTGAACTTTTTGTGTCATAGTGATAGTTGCATAGCTGACAATGGAGGGACAGAAATCTCATTTAAAATATCTTCATTTGTGTTTCGAAGATGAACGAAAGTCTTACTGGTTTGGAAAAACATAAGGGTGAGTACTTAATGACAGAAATTCATTTTTTGGTGAACTATCCCTTTAAATCTTATTTAATGGTGTAGTTAAGGCATCTACTAGCAGGGGAAAAACGGGGCACATAGCCAGCAAAACCTTGCACCTGTTTTCACAGGCGATTTGTTGACAAAGAAACAAATATTATTTCAGACTTACAGGTAATTACTTGTGGAAATTGCCACTAAATTTCACACACATCAATTTTTCATTAAGCAGCATTCCAGAGCGTAAACGTAAAAATTAAGGTTTTTTTTATTTTTTATTTTTTTTTAAGTTTCTCATCTTGTCTCGCCTCCTCTCTACTCTCCTCTATCTAAAGTCTTTACGCAACATCCATCTGTTATTTTGCACCTTTTCAAACCTCTGAGGGAAAACTGAGGACATACTGACATAGAAACACTCACTCGTGCACTTACCCACAGGGAGAAAGACTATTAGTCACTGTCATTATGAACCCTAGTGAAGAGGAAAAGGCCTGACTGGGCTCCAGGGACTGCCTTCACTTCATTGTTTCCCTTTCTTTGGCTATGTTCAGAATGGTATTCTACCATACCATCAAACACCAGAATGACCAAAATAAGTTTGACAAAATGTGCAGTTTAAAAGCAGAGTACACTGTGTGGAATTCTGTATCCCACAATGCAATACGCTAGACATTACCTGTCATTTCTATCTGTCATTTCTATGTGAAAAATGAACTAAAAGCAATATGAACCATTAAAATAGTATTAATATATTATATATATATATATATATATATATATATATATATATATATAAAAATGACAGGTATAATAGGTATATATATATTTTTTTTTTTTTTTTTTTTAGTACAGTATGAACCATATTACACACTTGGACTAGGGGAATAAAAAAAAAACAATTTAAAAAAAGATTCAGTGGACAAAATGTGTGAAATTAAGATGCAAATGTTAAAACTACAACTTGTGCAACCACACAGTATTCCATTCCAAACATGGCCTCTAAATCCAAATGAGCTCAGCAGAGAGGAATAAAACAAAGACAGGATCATTTAATAAACATTCCAAACAAAGCCTTTGTCTATTAAACTTCTTCCACACTGACAGTGACTCAACATCCCCTTACCAGTGTCTCTTTAATTCTGTGATCCCTTTCTTAGTCTGAGATGATCAGAGCAAAAACTATTCTTAATAACTCCTTAAATCCTTTACTAATATACTATAAACACACCCACCGTCACAATTAAGCTAGATAATTAGAATCAACTGTTTACTGAGATGAGATCCCACACAAATGAGAAGAGACAGGTTTATATACACACCGAAAGAAACCTAATCAAACACATGCCTTCTAACTATACTCTTATATTAATGATGGAAAACCTCAAATTATCGTTCTAATTAAGTTTTAAATTAAGTCTGTAATCAGATATGATGTCTGTAGTGCGGCACAGGGTAATTATTAATTCAGGATGGAGACAGCAAAACAGACATTGTCTCTCACAGTCTCTTGAATTGTTTACAGAAACACAAATTCTCACAATCATTACAAATATGTGGGACATATACATTCTTCTTAAAGGGATAGTTCACCCAAAAATGAGAAATGTGTCATTATTTACTCACCCTCATGTCATTTAAAAAATATGTATGACTTTTTCTTCTGCAGAAAACAAAAGAAGATATTTTGAAGAATGTTGTGAATGACCAAGCATGACTGGACCCCAATGATTTTAAAGGAATAAGTTCACCCTAAAATGAAAATTCTGTCATCATTTACTCACCCTCAAGTTGTTCCAAACCTGTATGAATTTCTTTCTTCTGCTGAACAACAACAACAACAACAAAAAAAGATACATTTTGAAGAAGGTCAGTAACCAAACAGTTGATGGGCCCTACTAACTTCCACAGTATTTTTTTTTTCCGTACTGTGGAAGTCAATGGGGCCCATGAACTGTTTGGTTACCCATATTCTTCAAAACATCTTCCCTTGTGTTCAGCAGAAGAAAGAAGTTTTGGAACAAGTGAGTAAATGATGACAGAATTTTTGGAGTAAACTATCCCTTTAACTGTATAGCAAACACAGACATTTAAAAATATCTTCTAAAGAAGTTATAGATTTTATAGAAGTTTTAGAAGATATGAGTCATTTACTCACCCTTGTGTTGTTTTAAAGTCACAGAGCTTTAAAACAACATGAGGGAGAGTAAATTATGACTCCGAATGTAAATTTTTGTGTGAACTATCCCTTTAAGGCGAGGACCTTATAAACCAGTACTTTCAGCCTCTCGGAGGTTCTCAGTAAATGCTGCAAACTCCACCTCTACATGTGCTGTGAATTTAACACACATTTGGGAATGCAAAGTTTAACATTTGCATAATTTCTAACATTTCTGTGGACAGAACTTTATAGCATTTCACTAGATTTCTAATGAGAAGCATTTGTAAACCTGTTATCACTGAAACTTAAAGGTCTTACTGCAGTTTTCTGCCAAAATAAAAGCTTGATGGTTCAACTCTTGAAAGTGAATGAATGAATGAATGTCTATGCAATAATTTTTGTTGCATGTTAGACACGACCAATCTTCCTCACTAACCCTGACCCATAAAGAACAATGGTTGAGAATCTATAAATCACTATAGAGACTATAGATCTCACTAGTCTTTCAAACACAGAACCACACACACACATCAGCAGTCGTAAATGGCGATCAGCTCCATTGTTTGAACATTCCAGATTACTGCATGTGACCTGTTGACAGCGAAACATTCTCTGCATCTGAGACATAAACGTTAGAAACAATTCAGTGGAATGCAGTGAACAATCTGCACTGTCTTGGGAATTCGTTGCCAAAAGAAAACGGGCTAGGAAAGACAAAGGGATGATTGAAGAGCATAACCAAAAACTATGTATGCGGTTTGCACCCTTCTTGTGAGATGTAGAATGTGTAAGAGTATGTGTCCATTTCTGTGGAGGTCTGTGGCCACAGATCGTGTTAAAATGAGCTTATCGTGCGTGCAGGACTGAAATAGTGTATGTGAGAGCTCATTCATTCACACCAATGCTTGATACTCATGAATGAACTGACAGAAGACCTTAATAACAACCGGTGCTCTCTGCCAAAGCACACACAAGGCTGCATACGACTGAGATTCTTTAAAGCCCCACTGCCGATTATGGTTTGGCCACTGGGTTCGACACTCGTGAGAGTGTGGGCAAGTACTCTGAATTCCCCTTCTAAGAAATTAATGCAGTAAAACCCAACCAAACCTCATATACTTAGACTTCATAGAACATAATTAAGACTTTAAATGCTTCTGAATGTTTGCAGCTAGCTAGTTCATACTTTCCTAAAAGACACATCTGGGGCTTTAATCAAGACGATGAGAAGAGGCTTCCTGTTCACATACAACCAACGCCAAAGATGAAACTCTAAAGATTCTCTACCAATCACAGGATGCCAAACCACATGGGGGGGAAAAAAACACCATGCCATTTACAGCAATTAAACAAGTGAAACTACGGGCAACAAAGACAGGTACACAGAAACAGCCAACCCGTAAATTTGTAATCCATCCATCCCAATCCAGGATCATTGGAAAAAATGTGCCTGTGGCAGCATTTTTGTAAAATATTACATTGTTTCTTACACATTTTGTGACCATTTCAAAGCAAAATGTCCAGTAAGTAGTGCTGAAAGCACATTCAGTTTTATCCAAAACAGATGAACATGAATGTAACATTGGTTTTATAACATTGGTGGTTGGAACTTTGGTCTTAAAGATTAATTTTCTATTGCATTTGAAAATAGCATACCACCTACACTAAATCCTACCCTAAATCTAACCTATAGAATTAACAAAAGCAAACAGGAGATATAAATACATATACTGAAGCGACGATGCCATTTTAGCTTCTACAAGTTCATGAGCTCTTTTATTGTGACTCGTGTTTCAGTGAACACCGAGCAACTTTGCTACATCAGAAATGCCATATATATGGAGCTGGTTATGTGTTGCACATGTCAAAATGTATTCGTTTTTCTACGCACTATATGTTAAAAGCTTTTGAGGTCAAAAGTATTGTGCAGAAAACTAAGTCTTGAAATAAGCATGAAATTAAGTCTTATTTTAATCAATAACCTGCCCCGTAATCATACTTTGCATGAAAAGGAATACAAATGGTTGGAGTGAATTGTATGTATAGGTACATTTTTGGAGTTCTACACAAATGTAGGTAGAGGCCAACCCTCTACATTGTGAGTAAATCAAATTTTCACGAGAGGCGACTAAAAAAAATGTCTTTTATTAGCCAATGGGTAGTAAATTGTACGATTTCAGTTGCCTGTAATTAAATTTGAGGCAAAAAAAATAAGTATAATTATAATTTAATTGCCTGATGCAGTTTACGCACCATCGTTTGGCTAAGAGCGCCTGTCCCGATCGGACCAGTGCTGCGTTATCATTAAAGTTTTATCATTTGCGTGCGTTTATAAGCCTTGCCAATTTAAACATTCAATCGCATGAAGAGGCAAAAGTCTCACACGCTGTGTGAGAAGTTGTGTGTGCAACCACATCCGAAGCACGTGCCTAGCCATTCAATCTTGCGATTGAATGGACAATTTCACATGTCAAATGTCAAAATGCCCGTCTGGCAAGTATCCTAGTAAACACAGTCAGTTATATCAATATACTGTGTGTAACAGTATAATGAATCTGTGCATTAGTCTTAAAGTGACAGCAGTCTAATATTCCTGATGCTGCCTGTGCTTTTAATATTAATCAAACAACAGACTTGCTGCAAAAAAAAAAATCATTCAATGCTCTTGACTGAACAACTTTTGTAACTTTAATATGGATTCATCTATATTTTACATTTGATTACTTTATTCAGTTTCTGTACCTAATCTACATCTAACTAAACTGTTAGATCTACATGAAAAACCAGGAAAGCACTGTTTATTTAATTGGCATCTTTTCTATTGTGTTTATTTGTGCTATTGCTTATTACAGACTGTTTACTTGACTTTAATAGTGTTGAAATTTATATTTTATATTTATGTAGAACTTTTTCAATTGCATTGTTCTTGCATTCCATGTACAAAGTCTGACGAGTAAAATAAAATTTTAAAAAAATTACTAGCCAATGGCGACTCAAGCTTCAATGTGTCCGTAGAGGGTTGGAGGCAGTTTTTTTCCAATAAGCATATCTTACTATCTCCATATAAATTCATCCATTTGCATCATTGAATCATTTTCCTTTTATCACTGTAAAGGTGTTTCGAAACTATCTGTATTGTATAAAGCACTATATAAATAAATGTGACTTAACATTTATCCCTCAATCCATTCCTGTCTTCTAAAAGATTTATCCATCCATTTCACTTCTCTATCACCCATTCATCCCTCTACCATCCATCAATGCATGCATCCATATACCCTGGAAGGCGGTGGCATGTGCAGAAATGAGATATTTCAGCTCAAAGCTGTATGATCTGATGTTCTGGGTGGTGTCTCTCAGGACTGCCGCTCTATAGCTCTCTTCCATTCTTCGCGTACAACATGATGGCCCAGCGTGCTTGCACACCGTCAGGTCCACATCTACAATAAAAGAGAAAAAAGTAGCACTTGTTAGGTAGAAGTTGTACAAATAAAATTAGTGACACTATAAAAACATAAAATAAATCTGCCTCGCACCAATATGACATTTCACATGCATTCGTGCAACTCTCTAAAAAAAGATGGTTCTTTAAAGGTTCTTTATAGTAGTAACAGTTCCATTTACAACCGTATTGTCTTGAAGAACACTTTATATGCTGAAATGGTTGTTTGTGTTAGAGCTTAGGGTTCTTTTTTCCCGCCTTTATGATCCATATTGTTCGATTTTTACGCATAAATAATAGATTATTAGATTATGCATAAATATACCCAGCACAAAAACAACAACAACAAAAAAAAACATTAAAGCTATCCCATTAGTTTATATCATATAGTTTATGTATATAGTTTATATCCTTTTAACATTGTAAAGGGCTCAAATAATTTTGGCCTTCATAAACATAATTGCCTTTATATAAACAAATAGAAGAGGTGCAGATGCTGTCACATCCCACAACCTCATCATCTGCAGAGACAAACTGCCACTCAAAATACACACATAATGATGGGCATCATAGGGAATTGTGAAGATATTTCACTGGAACTTGGTCTTCATTACATCTATATTATGTTCATAATATAATATCTAATATACTAATATTAAGGAAAATAAACTAGTAATAAAAATGTTAAGGTCCTATATAGCACTTTCAAAGCATGGTTCTTTATGGAACCTTATAAAAAGGGTTTTATTTAGCACCAAAAAGGGTTCTACTATTGTTACAAGCCAAAGAACCCTAATTTGGTTTAATTAATTCAGTTTAGAACCATTTTTCTTTAGAGTATACATACTCATCAGCAGTTGTGGCATTGAGTGTTACTGAGGCTTTGCTTATGCATTGGAGAGATTGGGGGCGAGAAGATATATAGTATAATGAAACCTGAACCTGAGAAATCTCTTGCACTCTCTTCATGGCTGCAACTTAATTACCCAGGATGCACCACATGCTTTGGGTCCCAGAAGGGTTAAGTCAGTTAAAGAAGCACTGAACCCCACGCTCCCACCAGCCTAGGCCTTGTGTGGGCATGTGTACTTTGTATTGCATATATCTGTACATGCAAAATACCTTGTAATACTCTGTGTGAACTATGCACAAGAAAACAAAAACAAGCATTTTGTTGTATTTTAACACAGAAGTGGAATAATGGTTTCTGCACTTTCCATTGCAAACATTCCAAAATGGCTTCCAAGCTAATTTTCCGAAATGGGAAACTCACTCAATAGACACATTATGGTGCATTCTGAAATATTCCAATTCAATTATTCATTATTCTCAACATTATGAAATGACATGAAATGTTCGCTTACTGTTTCCATAGTAAGATTACAGATTCAAGGTTTAAAAAAAGAACTACTGCTGCTTTCATTTATAATGCTGCATGGGAAAATGTTTTCATAGCCATTTTCACTCTGTAAAAACATCCCTCAGTGTTACACAGTGTTTGGAAACATGTTGCAACCCTCCTCCCCAACCCAAGCTCATTAGAATGTGCCCCAAACTACATTTTTACAAAACTCCAAAAACAAACCTATACATACAATTCATTGCATTTTCCAGCTGAAATAAATCACCACCAACTTTCACACAAAATTACGATACAGGCCAGTTTGGAAGCTTGCAAAAAAGTTAATTGCGAGTTTACATCTCAAAATTCAGACTTTTCTTCCTCAGAATTGTGAGTTATAAAGTCAGAATTTTGTGATATAAAGTCACAATTGCGTGTTATAATGTCCAATTTTGAGGGGAAAAAGACTGACGTTTTTAAAACACGCAATTGTTTATATCTCACAATTTTGACTTTATAAGACGCAATTGTGAGTTTATATCTCGCAATTCTGAGAAAAAAGTCAGAACTGTGAGTTATAAAGTCAGAATTGCCTAATAAAACTCGCAAAAAGAAAAAAAAAAAGGTCAGAATTGTGAGATAAAAAGTTGCAATTACCTTTTTTTATCTTTTTATTTAGTGGCGGAAACAAGCTGCCAGATTACTGTTTAATAAAGACTTATTTTCACACGGTTCCTTGCACAATAATATGACCTCAAAACACTTTTGCTACAGTGCATGATTTCTAAACTAATACATTTTGATGAGCCTATTAATTCTTAACGAAAGAGAAACACACAGCAATGGAAAAAGTGAGATATAGAGACCGTCTGTACATGATGACTGATGTTAGGCCTGTGAGGAAGCTTCATTCCATTTCAATGCTGTACAGACGCCCGCTATGCACTTTAGAGACTCTATGTCACTACTGTGACACATGGGACATTAATAAAGAACTATCTGAGATTGAGTTTCACTAGCTGTGTGGGCAGACAGACCTCATCTACATCAGAATTCAGGTCATCAAATACAAGTAAAAACCACAAGCACTTACTCCTCAGGACGGTGTGAATAACAGTGGTCTGATTTTAACGACACACACATACAGGTATATGGGATAGGATCACTATTCCACTGCTGACCAGACATGCCTTAGGGATGACGGAAACACAGTACATATTGACCTTTAATTAAAAAAAAAAAAAAAAAAAAGAAATAATAACAGCAGCACTGACAATTGAAATTTTGATTGGTAGGTTAAATTATTCGTTGACAGCTAAATATTAACGCACATATGTTTGAAAATTGTTTTAGAATGTGGATATATATTGACTAGAAAATAATTTGAGGTTTTCAAACCAGGGTTTTGTGGACCCCTATAGGCAGCTGCAAAGAGATTTTATGACGTCCGTGAAAATTTTACAAAATGTATGTTTAGAGCCATCTTAATGTGTGTACTTTATGAAATAATGCTTTTTATTTATTTCACATTAAAAAAAAAAAATACTATTTCATTCTACTTCCTAAAGTCATCATGAATCATTATCAGTACTTGTTTTGTGAAAAGAAATTTAGAAAATAATTATTTGATTAAGTACAATGAAAGTAAACAATCATTTAATTTTGTAATCACTTTTAATATTTAAATAAATTGTTTAAATTAGCTTAAAAAAAAAAAAAAAAGTTGTCACTAGGCCGGTCCACTTACAAAAGGTATTAATACGTACCATTTAGGTACTAAATATGTACCTTTAAGGTACTATTATAGACCCTTTAGGGGTAAATAAGGTACAAAGGTGTATCTTTTGAAAGGATACCTCCCCAGTGACAGCTTTTGTATGTGAAGAAGTGAAGAAATATTCTTTATCTTTAGGAAAGGGGGAATTTTCTTTAACAAAACGTTTGAAAAACCCTGGTCTAGAAGACTATCTGAAACCATCCCTGGCGTCTATCGCTCTCCAAGACTTAATTAAGAGATGACGGAATGAATTCCGCCCCTGGTGAGTAAATTAGGACCCCAGCAGGAGTCTGTGGTTCTGCCTGAGTGGACACTTCCTTATTCTGGGGTTCAAACTTAGCCAACCTGATCCCATAATCGCCCTCAGGTGACAAAAACCATTCATTTGATTGGCCGGATTAAGTCTTTATTCTGTTCTTATTTGCAAAATCACAATGACCAGGAATGACCAAAAAAATTCCCACTACTGGTCAACCAGAACAAGTTGCGCAGAACCCAAACAAGACATCCTCAGTAAGGAATGAAAATGTTATGGTTTATTTAGGTTAAGGCTTAAGCAATTTCCTGATGCTTGAAGTGCAGAAGCAACTTTATGGGAAAGGAAAATTATTAAAGTAGACGGCAACCCAACTGATTTAACCCCTGGCTCCCCTCAAGGTTTTCTCGGGAAGCTCTCGCTGCTTTGAAGTGCTGGCGTACGCTGGAACCAGCAGGATATTTACCCACAAACTGATGTGCTGTTTTTGGGAGGAACCATGTTGAAAGAAAACATCTCTCTAAAGACCTGGGCAGCACACCTGCATTTTTCAAAGCCACAGGCGTGCGGCTCCGGTGTTTGGCTTTGTGGAGCACTGGCTGGCCTTCATGCCCACAGTAAGAGAGTGAAAAGCTGATGCAGAGGAAAAGCTGGGGGATTGGGATAAAATCAGAAGGAGAGGCAGAAGTGTGGAACCTCAAAGTGTTTTGCAGACACTCATACAGGAGTCCTAGTTTAGTTCAAGTCAGGCAAATTCATTTTAATTAGTTAAAAAGTTATTTTTTTAGAATTATTTACTTCATTGCTATGGTACGAAACTTGGTAAAGATTTTGGCACTTGCTATGTGAAAAAAAAAAAAAAAAAAAATCATATACATGATTTAAAATGGTTAAAATGGTCCTGAAAAAAAAAAGTCACGATTGTAGAGTTCACGGTCAAAATGGCCTTTGGAAACGAATGGGAAGCAAACATGTTTTGGAAAATCTATATATTACACATCAATATTTTTATGCATTTTTTCATAATAAACACAATTTTTCAAAATACACTTTTTAACTTTTTTTTTTTTTTTTTTTTTTTTTTTCCACTTCAACAATAATCTGCCAAGTATCTTTAAAAAAAGAGACCAAACTTAAGCCTGTGCTCCAAAGAATTTTAGATGGTTTTACATTTTCTGGTCTATGCTTAAAAAGTGATTACATGGTAATACATGGATCATAACTATTCCATAAATATAATTTAGTACCATAAAATAACCCTAAAAATGCAAAATATCAAATAAAAAACATTATCAAACTAAAATGACTTTGTGTTTCATGTTTTGTTAATTGTACTTTTATTTTACCCTGTTTCTGTTCCCTGTCCTGTGTGCTATTTTTGTAGTCCTTTGTAGTTTTTCTTGTTGATTAGTTCTTTGATTGTTCCCAGGTGTGCCTTGTTTGCTAATTACTCCTTGTGTATTTAAACCCCAGGGTTTCTTGTGTTCCTTGTCAAGTCTTGTCCTTTATGGCTGTATGTGTGGTGAGCTCATTCCATTTCCTGGTTCTCTGGTCTCCGTGTTGGATATGTTTATTCTGTCAACAAACTCACTGCATATGGATCCAGCTCCCCTTTATTTTTGAGTTCACCCTACATTACAATAGTACATTAATTTTCATTTAAATAAAAAAATAAAAAATGTCCTTTTTGACTGCCACGCGAGCACTAGAAGCTTTAAGTACTTGAAGCTGGGTCAAAACAGCAGGAATATCTTTACCTGGCCTCAACAGTTCAAACATGGCAGATATTTTCCCACCTTGACCTGGGCCTTAAAACATACCAGGAATTCTTGTATCAGACTCAAAAGACTGAGCAACCACAGCCACATGTCTAAGCTAATGTCTAAAAATATCTTTAATATGAACTTTTGGTCCACTTTTAATATACTTTGAAGCAATAATTTTGACATTTCTTCATAACCATACCTGCCCTGCTAAAATTTTTACTGGTCCCACATGAATCAATTTTTTATTTTTATTATATTGCTATTTTATGCATAAAATATTGCATGTTTTATACATATAAAATATACATTTAAATAAAATAGCACAATAAGTGTCACAAAAATTATGAAAACTATACAGCCATAATGTAACTCCTTGCAAGGAAACAAATTCTTATGAATCAAAACATTACTGACTGTTTTCAATATATTTCTACTCATGCTTTTAAGACGATCACAACTCATTTTTGCAAATTCAACAAAACCTCATCTATGGTAGCCAACTAAAAAACATTAGCTAGGTGACAAATCGGCACAATTTGCAACAACAACGTAGAACACATCACAGAAAATGTTTTAATACATTTTAATGTGCAAAACCTATGAACAAGTTCAATTAATGTAAAATTTTCAGTAGCAGTGCAGCACTGGGCTGAAATTTTCACAATGGCACCAGGCCATCGGTTCATCCTTATTGCTGAGCCTTATTGCTAAGTGCTCAAAGATGCAATGGATGCTCAAAAATGTTCCCTTAGGGTTTGAACATTCAACCTCTCAATTAAAGGCATGCAATAGTAAACAACTGAAGTCCAAACCCCCCAGGAGAATGTTTCTCAGAATACACCTCCATGTAGTTTCAAATAAGTATACTGAAATGAGTATAAACATCAATATTTGTAAGCAACATCAGGCTTGAGAGGTAAGGGGATGAATCAAATCTCTACAAAATAAGTGGACCCTGATTTGGACTCTCCGCTTGAGTACTCCGTGTTGAGAGAGCAATGAAAAAAACCAACAACAGAAAAACAAGCCAGGACCTCCAATCCAATTAAAGTCTGTGATAGCATGTCAGACACATAAGAAGATCAGGGGGAGACTGAGATCAGTTCTTACCAGGACTTAAAGACAGAACTGATTGAACTGGTAAATTTTGGACTTTCTGGTACAAACAACCCTAATAGGTACTGACTGAATTGCTGTAGTACAGTACATCATGGTGCTAGCAACACCAAAAACATTGGATCGATTCGCAAAGAATTTATGAGTTAATAAAATGTATACCTTGTATGCAAATGTAAGATGCTTTGGATAAAATCATCTGCAAGTGCAAATGTAAATGAATGGAGACTGTAATACTACACCTATAGTACAAGCAAAAAAACATGAACAAAAAGGTAAAGGCGTGTGAGGCAAGACTCAGGTATAAGGTGTATCTAAAGCAATGGTCACAATGGAACACAATGGTCATGGCTCAGTCCTCACAGTCCTAGAACGAAAAACTTTCTGGCTACCAGCCCTCATTTTTATTAATTACACCGCATTATATTTGCGACGGAAATACCAACATGCTTTGGCATTAACATACAGGGTTCTGGATGCACTAAAAGGATGTTTTGCTGAGTGCAGAGAGACTAAGAGGAGGGCCTGCAGGTGTTAATGCCTGAAGAAGAGTAAATATGCAAAGACGTTTGGTCTTTCTTCTCACGCCAGAGATTCAAAGCATGAATGCATGGCCTGTTCTACACCTTTCATCATAGAACAGCGTTTACCTCAAGAGTCCCCATCAAAAAAGCATTTGATGTTTCACACAAGCATTTTAAAAATGAGAGGTGGGGATATTCAACAGTCAGGTTAGTTAAATCTATGTGGCTTTGCTGTTTACATTCCAGTCACATTTAGTTTCTGAAGACTAAAAAAAAAGGAAAAACATCATTTGATGGAAATTTATTAACCTACAGAGGACTGAATTAAAGGACACCCTGAAAATCAAAGTGAAACGATAATGCAGCAGGCTAGTCCATTTTGCTGAAATTTCATTGCAGCGACTCAAAATGGTACTCAGTAGTTTGTATGGCCCCCACATGCTTGTATGCATGCCTGACAACGTCGGGGAATGCTCCTAATGAGACGATGGATGGTGTCCTGGGGTATTTCCTCCCAGATCTGGACCAGGGTGTCACTGAGCTCCTGGACAGTCTGAGGTGCAATCTGTTGGCGTCGGATGGACCAAAACAATGTCCCATAGGTGTTCTATTGGATTTAGGTCAGGCGAGCGTGGGGGTCATTCAATGGTATCAATTCCTTCATCCTCCAGGAACTGCCTGCATACTCTCACCACATGAGGCCGGGCATTGTCGTGCACTAGGAGAAACCCAGAACCCAGCATAGGGTCTAACAATGGGTCCAAGGATTTCATCCCGATACCTAATGGCAGTTAGGGTGCCATTGTCTAGCCTGTAGAGGTCTGTGCATCCCTCCATGGATATGCCTCCCCAGACCATCACTGACCCACCACCAAACCGGTCAAACTGAACGATGTCACAGGCAGCATAACATTCTCCAGACCCTTTCATGTCTGTCACATGCTCAGGGTGAACCTGAGCCAATACCAATGCCAATCAAGCTCCACAGTGCCGGGCAGTGAGCACAGGGCCCATTAGATGACGTCGGGCCCTCCGGCCATCCTCATGAAGTCTGTTTCTGACTGTTTTGTCAGAGACATTCACACCAGTGGCCTGCTGGAGGTCATTTTGTAGGGCTCTGGCAGTGCTCATTCCGTTCCTTCTTATATATATATATATATATATATATAAACCAAAAAGGAAGCTTCTGGAACCATAAATAGACTAGACAGTAATATTGTGTAGCTGTTGAGATCAGACTGAAGCTCTTACTCAGCAAATAAGACTGTGGCTCACAGACAGCAGTAGTTGTGACTTTATGGGGAAAACAATCTTCATCTTGTGCTGTATCTGACCTGTCCACTACCTCAGCTCACAAACCTCCATATGAATGGCTTAACCACTAGACAGATAAAGATCTCTGCAACTTAATTAACTAAAGAACTTTTGACCCAACAGAATGGCTGGAAATCCAATATTGATTAATTAGGTCAGTATGAGCAAGATTTAATGGTGTGGAGTGTAGGAGATACTGACTGTCCTTTAAATATTTGATTGCTATGCTTGCTTCATTTCATTAAACGAGTCATAATTAACACTTCTTTAACCCTTCCTCTTTTTAAAGGCTCATATTAAGTAATATCATGCCTGAAGAGAAAAGGGTAATTTTGTTTAATTTTAATTCACACATACACATATGCACACACAAAAAGTCACTGTTTGGATTTAAACAGGCAAATGCATAAGAGTCTATGATTTGATCATTATTGCCGTGGTTATTGTGTTTCTAGCATGTTATATGTTTGGGAACAGTTCTTTTAACCCTAAGGCTGTGTGTCTACCAAAGCATTTTCTCCAGCAGCGAGCGTACTTTTCCAATTGTTTTCAATGGGAGCGCAGTGTTTTTTAAATGCCAGGAGCACAACGAGGCGCCAAGCACCCGGTGATTTTTACTGGTCGCCTCGAGTTGAAGAATTTTCAACTTTGAGTAAAGTGCTGCACTCCTCATTGTCACTTTTTAGCCAGCCGTCCAATCAGAGTGGAGGAGGGGTGGGACAAATACAACGCCAACAAACTGTCACAACATTCTTGCTGTACAACAACATCAACAAGCAAAGAACGGAACAAAATAGAACAACATTTTTAGTCTGAAACAAATTATCTGTGAAATCAGTAACAAGTAACAGTGCCGCGGATATTCCGTATCATAGTAACAAAGCGTCTCAACTGAAAAAGAGCTCACAGCTAGGTGTTTTCAGCAGAGTGTCTAGCCTTTTCAGCTGGCTAAAAACGCTTTGGTGTACACACGACCGAACTGATAGTGTGTAGCTTTTCATTTTTTTAACCAACCATGTAGGAAGACACATCATGGCCATATTCCAGGATGACAATGATTCTGATCAAGATTCATCAGGCTCAAATTGTGAAAGAATGGTTGGGAGGGAGCATGAAAAATCATTTTCACTCATGAATTGGCACCTCTGAGTCCAGACCTTAAATTTATTGAAAGTCTGTGCTGGAGGAGACTTTACAGAGTGCTCACCTCTTGCATTGTCAATACAAGATCTTGACCAAAAATTGATGTACCTCAATAGCCGCATCAATATTTGGTCAAAATCTATATTATATATATATATATATATATAGAAAGAAAGAGAGAGAACTGAGAGAATGGAGAACTGAAGCTGGTCATAAGAAAAAAAAAAACTTACACAAACAGACGCAAGGTCCTGAAAACTCTTGAATATCCATGCTCAAAGACTCACAGGATTAGTTATCAACACAGCCATTTTTGAAAGAGAGCCTGGATTTCAGAGTTGGAGATTCAAGGAGCTGCTTTGCTTGGCATCTGAACTGAGAACAGACAGTGGGTCTCATGCCCTCAGATCCTGTCAGCGCTTCTGAAGAGAGGGAGCAGATTCCAACCCTCTGCAACATTAAGTCTTCCTCATGGAGCAACAAACAGCTTACAGAGTTCTACAACTACAAAACTAGGAGAGGAGGTGTCTATCTAGGAGGTAGACAATAGATAAAACAATTAAACGACAGAACAGAGAGATACAGTAAATAGAAAGACAGAAAGCTATAAAAAAAAGATAGCACTGACGGTTCCATGAAGAACCTTTAAGTTCCATGGAATCTTTCCATTGAAAAAAAAAAATCTTGATAGTGGGAAAAGCGTTCTTCAGATTTTAAAAATATTTTTCACACTTATAAAAAAAAAAATTAAGAACATTTCATCTAAAGAATTTTTGGGGAAACAAAAATTGTTCTTTCTGACTGACTGACAGACATTTTCTGAGAATGGCCTCAGAATCCCAAAGTACTGGTCACCATCATGAGGTGTCTTGAGTTTCTGCCCATCAGTTATAGTGTTTGGAAACATTTCGACGTGTCTGAGATTCCAGACTCTTGCTCAAAGCCTCTTGTTGTCTGTGGCTGCTGTCTTGCATGCAAGCCGACCTCTGGGCTTCTGTCTCGCTGCTCAATGCCCATCAGCTGTCACCTGCAGATAAAGCATGTACCAATGCACACAATCTTTACTATGCTGCTCTGAAAACAGGACTGGTGCTCCAGCAACTAAATGCTCACTTGATGAAACTATTCTAAGATCAGTGCAAAAGGGCATCTTTTATCAAGAAAACATTCCAAGTCTCCCGCTTTCAGATGTTTTGGATTTGGCTGCAGTCTCTGGCTTTATTGTGCCAAGTCTCTGTGGCAAATAAACAGACTGTGTAGTTCTGCACTTTACTGCTGATACAAGAACAGCTCTCAGTTATCAGGTTAATGCTTGATGATAATTAACTCATCCTGGAGCTGTGTGAGCAGTTTTCTCAAACCTGGCAGTCTGGTATGCTGCATAATTGCAATGAAAATTCTGTCATAACTTCTTCATTCTAAAGACATTGCAAACCTGTATGAGATTCTACGGAAAACAAAAGAAGATATTTTGAAAAATGTTTTGTTTCTCTACAATGATTGTCAATGGGATCCAATATTGTTTGAACCCAAATGCTCTTTAAAGGGGTCCTTGATTATGATTTCACTTTTTTAACTTTAGTTAGTGTGTAATGTTGCTGTTTGAGCATAAACAACATCTGCAAAGTTACGATGCTCAAAGTTCAATGCAAAGGGAGATATTTTCTTTTAAAGAATTCTCTGTTTAAGGACTACAACAAATGGCTAATAGGGCTTCTGTCTATATGAGCTTCTTCCTGGGTTGGTGACATCACAAACCCTGCATACATAAACCCTGCCCCTGGGAACACACAACAAAGGGTGTGAGGCCATGTTGGGCCGCTTTAGAGAAGAGGAAGAGTTTTTGTAGTAGAGCGTTGTTGCCATGCCGTCATTTTACGCCGGACTGCTTCACAAACAAGGGTCAATTCAATGCTGGATTTGCACAAAAGATTAACATGACGGCACATGCTAGTCGATGAGTTGAATCAACTCCACAGCAACTACATAAATATATCCACTAACCATTCAGAAAAAGTTGTAACTTCTTCATCTCCGTCTCTCCATCAGTGCCTGTGTCTCCAGCTTTGTTGTGCAACCGAAGTGCGAGCCGTGAATGCTCTGCCCTCTTTTAGAAATTTGCATTTAAAGAGACACACACAAAAACGGTGTGTTCTTGCTCACACCTAAATAAGAGCAAATTTGATAAGCTATAATAAATGATCTGTGGGGTATATTTTTAGCTGAATCTTCAAAGACACATTCTGGGGATACCAGAGACTAATATTACATCTTGTAAAAGGGGCCTTATAGGTCCCCTTTAAAATATCTTCTTTTGTGATAGTCATACAGGTTTGGAATGACTTGAGGGTGAGTAAATGATGACAGCATTTTCCTATTTGTATTCATGAATATTTATTTATTGGCACCTTTTCAGAAGTCAAGTTGCTAAAAAGTTTTGTCAATGAGATACAATCCTTTTAATATAAAAATTAACAAACAAGCAGCACACAAAGCTTCATTTTGAGAGTTCTACATTCTGAGACTTTGCTCATAGGAGAAACTCAGAAAATGAGAATTCCAGTCTATCTGCAACAAAAGCCATTTAGAACTTATTTAATCCTTTGGCTCACTTTGAACTTTTATTTTTCGGACCGCAAAAAGGAAATAAAGAATTTAATGATCTTATGAGGAAGGCAAACCACGCTAACCTGAGAAATATTGTAATTATGGTTTTGCTGTGGTATGGTCTTGGCTCCCAGAGGAACGATTTATATGCTAAGTCTACAAATCAGCACTCAGTCAAATAAACAGGAGAAATCATACCAGAAGGCACAAGGTGTCTACTAAGAGAGCAGGCTCATTAAGACTCTTGTAGATAAATGCTCTAAATTCTTATGCACATCTAGGCTATAGCTCACCACGAAAACAACTTGGCATTCAACTTTTAGCTAACCCTAATCAGCATCATCATGGAAAACGTGTCATCCCACTATTGCTCTTCAGGACTCCAAGAGGTAGAATCTGCAACTCAACTAGAAATCTATCTCTGCCTCAGCCAAAGGTGTTACACACAACCTTGACTGAAAGGTGGTATCGTTTCACAACTCACTTTGCCAGTACAGTTACAGTAGGTGCGCCAACACATTGGCTAAATTCAAATTAACTGAAATTAAAAAAATAAATAAATATCTAAAGTTTTTTTTTGTTTGGTTTTCATGACACATCGTAAATGTTATTTGAAAGTTGAAGAAAAAAAGCTTTAAAAGACTGGATGGACGGATGGATGATAAAACAGACAATGAAAGAGACATACAGATATGGATAGACAAATAGTTAGAACGACAGATAAAGTGACAATGATAGATGGATGGATGATAAAACAATAGACAGAATGAACGACATATGGATAGATATATGGATAGCCGGATAAAATGACAGACAGATCGACAGAAAGTAACAATGATGGATGGATGGATGGATGGATGGATGGATGGATGGATGGATGGATGGATGGATGGATGGATGGATGGATGGATGGATGGATGGATGGATGGATGGATGGATGGATGGATGGATGGATGGATGGATGGATGGAACAACAGACAGATCGACAGAAAGTAACAATGATGGATGGATGGATGGATAGATGGATGGATGATAAAACAGACAATGAAAGAGACATACAGATATGGATAGACAAATAGTTAGAACGACAGATAAAGTGACAATGATAGATGGATGGATGATAAAACAATAGACAGAATGAACGACATATGGATAGATATATGGATAGCCGGATAAAATGACAGACAGATCGACAGAAAGTAACAATGATGGATGGATGGATGGATGATAAAACAGACAGAATGAAAGACAGACAGACAGATATGGATAGACAGATCGATAGAACAGCAGGCAGATCGACAGATAAAGTGACAGTAATGGATGGATGGATGGATGGATGGATGGATGGATGGATGGATGGATGGATGGATGGATGGATGGATGATAAAGCGATAGACAGAATGAAAGACAGACAGATATGGATAGACGATAGAACGACAGACAGATTCACAGATAAAGAGACAAGGATGGATGGATGGATGGATGGATGATAAAACAATAGACAGAAAGAAAGACAGACAGATATGGATAGACGATAGATAAAACAACAGACAGATCCACAGATAAAATGACAAGGATGGATGGATGGATGATAAAACAATAGGCAGAATGAAGCATAGAACGACTGACAGACAGATAGACCGATAGTCTGTCAAGCAAATTACTGACTCGATATCAAAGCAGTTGGCTTGTATTTCAGCAGCAACTTTTCAAGTGACTTCTAAGACCTCGATCAACTGATTCAAGTGTGTATATGATTAGTAGGCTATTTGATTACTAAACTATGCAAGTAGCTTGATCTCTAGGAGCAGGATGGGCATCCCGGTCATAAGAGAACCGGACCAGGCCGTGAGAACTTTGGCACTGCATATTTGTACCTGGTGAGCTTGACCGGTGTCATTCCAGCAGGGCTCGCTCCTGTTCGCTGAGTCATGTGTCAAAGCAGCTGGCTGAATGCATCTGTCAACACTGATTCCCTTAACCTGACACGATCCTTGTCTGAAGTTTACCAAGACGTATTATTTTACCGTGCAGAGTCGAGAGCCTCACAGCACACACAGGCATTCACACAGACTTTGTGGGTGGAAAAAATCAGTCAATGAACTTGTAAAACCTATTAAATGGGAATTAAATGTTCCTGTCAGGATCAACAAAATAAAGAGAAAAAAAAAATACTCTTGAGTTCCAGTAATCAGAAGCCACATCTAATAATGTCCTGCCTATTAATACTCATAATCATTCAGTGATTTGTTTATCATGCAACTTCATTTCAGCTGTTCAGTGCCACCATGAAACATGCAGAGACATGATAACATTTCTAGTAAGTAAATATAGTGAGCAGCTGATGGTTTTTAACAGTGCACTGTGGGAATTTTTAGGATGGAAATATTTCAGTAACCCTGGAACCAATTTGACAGCAGTCTCTGGGTAGTGCAACTAAAATGCTGATTGAGACACAACTTTTAGGCACTAACTTTAAAATTGTTCCTTGTGGTTAAATTGCACTCATTTGAGAATCCCCAAGTAAATAATGTTTGTGGTTGTTATAGGGTCAATAGATACCTAAAGAATGCCCTTCATCAATAGAACAGGGAATCCAAACAGTCAATATAGCACCCACATTACCTGGTTGCTCACCACAATACAAAGATTTACCATAATAACCATACAGTAATCTATTTTTGCCAAAATACCCAATTAATCACAGATATTGTTGCTTCTAAAACAATGTGGTCAAAGCAAGTAGGCTAAAAAAGTAAATAAAATGACAGAAACATTCAAAGAGTTTCTGAATCTGAGGGAAATCATATAGACTGATATTTTGGCGGCAACTATTTACAATGTAAATATCAAAGCAGGAACATCAATATTAAAAATCAAAGAGACACATTTCAGTTTTCAGTCAAACAACAATACCATTCACAGAAACGTTTTTTACCGTTCAGACTCACCTGTAGCAGGTGTTTCCGGCACCCATTTCAGCTGGCCGATCTGACGCACCTGAAACGCCGTTTTCACCTCGTGACAGCTGTGAGCGTGCGCGGCGGACAGTGTCGCGAGCTCCACCGCGAGCACCGTTATAATCCAGCTGACATTCACGCGTGACATGACGGCATTTCAGTGGAGAAATCAGTGCGGTGGAATTGCTTATCTCTGATCAGAGACTGGCTGCGAAATGTGTAAAAAGAAAAGAGGAGAAAGTCGCCAGTGTTGGACTTTCACATGCTGCACCGGCTGTAGTGAGTCCTTCCTTCCCAAACCGAGACGGGAAAAGCGTCCCTGCGTCCCGTTCACTGAGGGTGTCACTGAATTCATTCAGCATGTGGAATCATTCAGAAATATCTCTCTCTCTCTCTCTCTCTCTCTCTCTCTCTCTCTCTCTCTCAATTACACTCCCCCTCTCTCTCCCTCTCTCAGAGTCAACAAAGCATAGTCTGCTGCATGACTGTCAGAATTTACAATATTTGCAATGCATATAAAGTACTTAAAACGCTAAAAAAAAAAAAAAACAATTAGGTGAGATAAATAAATAAAACGGCGTATAAGGGATCACGTAAAAAAAAAAAAAAAAAATATATATATATATATATATATATATATATATTATTTTTTTAATTTATTTTACTTACATAATAATAAAAACAAAGTCTAGAAATATAAAATAAACATTTCCTTCCTCCAGTCTCGAAGTACTTGATTGTTTTGTACAATATTGTATAATACTGCCATCCATACACCGAAAAAAAAGTATAATTATAAAAATTGCAACTTATCGTGGGCAAAAAAGACTGCAATTTGTAAAGCATAGATCAGCCATTTAGCAACCCCCACTAACTACTGAAATTACCCAATTCAATCAGTGCAGTATTCACAATCTTATTTATATCAACTCGTTCATTCTGAAATCATGACAAAACTTTTCCTGCCCCGTGTGAGGATCGAACTCACGACCTTCAGATTATGAGACTGACGCGCTACCTACTGCGCTAACGAGGCTGACAAAAAAATAAGGCGTGTGTAACAACGGTTCTGATTGGCTGATAACTGTCTAATTATTTGTTGGCGACTATGATTGGTTATGAAAGTTTTTAAAAGCGGCTAAAACCAGAATGAAGTCGTTTTCGCTTTTACCTGCTAATGTTATTAATTGTTTTAATGTTGTTCACCCCCAACAACACTGCACTGCACAATTCTAATATTCGTGTCATAAATCCATCCGTTATTTAAAATCAAATCACCCACTTTAGCGTTATTATTTCTAATATTATTATTTTTTTTATTTTTTTTTAATAGCTTTGATGTCTGATTGCGACGTTTTAATCTGTATGTTCACAAGTTAGAAGTCCATGCTTTTGTGATGAGTTGTCTCCCTCTGCTGGGCTGCCAGTTTACTCACTCCACCTCTCAACCAGAAAGTTGATTTCGTAATCAATACAGTTTTAAATGCATCAAATGCACAATAATTATAGTTAATTATAGGGGAACATAATTATAGTTTATACACAACATTAAAAAAAAGTCTACGCCATCTACATATTAGTCTATTTCAAAATAGATAAATTCCGTGATCTATCGTAATGCCACAGACTGACCCAAGGGTGGGAGTTCCCCTTTGTGAGGACTCTCTTGTTAATTTCTACATTTTCCAGCTCATTTTCCGCTAGAAAACTTACATAAAACTGCGATCAATTTTAAATTACCTTTTCCTCTTTGAAAACAACATAACTGTGAACTTTTCAGACATGAAAACGTTTTTCTCTGCTGGAAGCATCGTTTGTAGATTGTATTTGCGCATGAACCAGCAGGTGGCTCACGTGAGTCATGACTGGCAACAGAACCAGGAACTATAATTAATGTCAAAATACTAATGTGCTCAGTCAAAAAGCCCTTCCCTTGTTTGTCCTGAAAACACAGTAACACTAATGCCAAGGCAATGAAGTAAACATTCATTTGCAGTGTTCATGAGAAGAAACGTCTGGCATTCCGACAGATATGGAATGTTACTATTTTGTAAAATGCACACTGTTGCTATGTCCAGTCTTGACGGTTAGAGGAAGTAAAGGATTTGCTAATCTGAACACTGCCCACTTTTGTCGACCTGTTGAGTTCCCTGTAGAACCGTGTAGAACACACCCCCTCTAATACTCCCCTGGCTGCCACATGTTCCTCTACATATAACAAAATGATCTATTCTACATTTTTGTTTTTTTAATATCTCGATATTAATAAGGCAAGCTAATACAAAGAAATCAATTATTTCAAGATTAAAAGCAACACTCATAACATAACAATATATTCAGACACACAACCAAATGTATTATTTTACATTATTATTAGTATATTTTACACATAACCAAACTGTTGTCACTTAAAATAATAAAATATAATACAATTCCAAGATGTCTTGCGTTTGTCTCACCTCGAAGACTCCTCTGAAAAGCCACCGTCCGTCAGTCGAACCTTGCAGAACAGAACTCCATTCACATATGGGACCGATGACAGCTCCTCCAGCTCCACATCCACTTTAAACTTAAACCTTTTCTTCTTCATCATGATGAAAGCCATTAATCAAATATGTGAAGGACGACAGATTTTCTGTTTTGACGTAACTGTAACGAATTAGTTACCCTTTTTTGTATTCTGATTATGTAACGCCGTTACATGTATTCCGTTACTCCCCGACCCTGTATGCCTACTGTTTTATATAGCCAGCGTATGTTGCGTTTAATGATGAAATAAAGAAAAAAATAAAAATAAATAAACAATTTGGCAAGGCAAAATAAATGCAGTTTGGGTCAATAATCTCAAGTGCTAACTTCAACTTTTCCTTACTGATATTTCGCAATGAATGAACATGACAGAACTATATTGTTTTCTTCTTCTTCTTTTGTTATTTAGAGTAAATATAAGAATGCTGAATTTCATCGTTCCATCATGATCAGGTCCCACATTAGGTAGACTATCAAAGTCATGAAATATATCCTGCCCTCGCTTCATCCGGTCAACCTTTGTTTCAGGTTACAGAAACACTGGGTCAAAATTAGGGTAAGCAGGGTTTATGGAGGTCAATAGCTTTTAGACAGCAGAATGATGTTACAGCATTAATAAGTACAGGGGCTCTCTATGACCATGCTAACCTTTTTTTGCTTCAGGTTAATTATAGCTTCCTGCAGTGGTTAAAATCAATCTCTCTCTCTCTCTCTCTCTCTCTCTCTCTCTCTCTCTCTCTCTCACACACACACACACACACACACAAACACAAAATATATATTTATATATATTCATTTATATATATATATATTTATATTTATATATATATATAATTTTATTATAACGTAACAATAGTCTATGCGATATGAAAATAAACTGTAAAAATGAAATCACAAATCATATACAAATAAATAAACAATTTATTTCCTAAATTTAACAAAAACCAATTGACACAAATAACAGCTTAAAATTTATTTGCACTGGATGTAATTGCTACAAAATATTTTACATATAAATTATCCAAATATTATTATTTTGGAAGGACTTTTATTTTAAAGTGTCATCAGTTGTCAGTTCGACGACATCGACGCAGTTCACAGAGCAGCATTTGAAAAACTATCGTCTCGCACGCAAACTGGCTCATTCAACGCGCGCGTCAGAGTGTGGTCTTCTCTTTAAATCCTATTCGTGGAGTATAACAGAAAATCTGTCGTCCTTCACATATTTGATTAATGGCTTTCATCATGATGAAGAAGAAAAGGTTTAAGTTTAAAGTGGATGTGGAGCTGGAGGAGCTGTCATCGGTCCCATATGTGAATGGAGTTCTGTTCTGCAAGGTTCGACTGACGGACGGTGGCTTTTCAGAGGAGTCTTCGAGGTGAGACAAACGCAAGACATCTTGGAATTGTATTATATTTTATTATTTTAAGTGACAACAGTTTGGTTATGTGTAAAATATACTAATAATAATGTAAAATAATACATTTGGTTGTGTGTCTGAATATATTGTTATGTTATGAGTGTTGCTTTTAATCTTGAAATAATTGATTTCTTTGTATTAGCTTGCCTTATTAATATCGAGATATTAAAAAAACAAAAATGTAGAATAGATCATTTTGTTATATGTAGAGGAACATGTGGCAGCCAGGGGAGTATTAGAGGGGGTGTGTTCTACACGGTTCTACAGGGAACTCAACAGGTCGACAAAAGTGGGCAGTGTTCAGATTAGCAAATCCTTTACTTCCTCTAACCGTCAAGGCTGGACATAGCAACAGTGTGCATTTTACAAAATAGTAACATTCCATATCTGTCGGAATGCCAGACGTTTCTTCTCATGAACACTGCAAATGAATGTTTACTTCATTGCCTTGGCATTAGTGTTACTGTGTTTTCAGGACAAACAAGGGAAGGGCTTTTTGACTGAGCACATTACAGCACTTAAACATACAAAGACAGTGAAAAAGAAAAACCTCCGCAGGAAGCATTATTCAGAAATATCCATTACAGAATGCACAGTCTTTCACAACCAGAACAAATATGACGTAACAGACACTGTAACAAGCTAATTCTTTCCTCTGCCTGAAAACTTTATTATAAAATGCCTTTTCTAAATCACTTTCCCTAATAACACAGCGGTAATGATGTGGCTTATAGAGATTTTCTTGTGTACTGGAGCAAAGACGGTATATAAACATGTATTATATACAGTTGTTGGTTATATAGTTGATTATAGAGTGCATCTTTCAAAGAAATGTCCAGGCCATATCTATCTATCTATCTATCTATCTATCTATCTATCTATCTATCTATCTATCTATCTATCTATCTATCTATCTATCTATCTATCTATCTATCCTTCCACCTGTCTGTCTGTCTGTCCATCCATCCGTCCATCCGCCTGTCTATCCTTATATTTATCTGTAGTTCTATCGTTTTATCATATTATATATGTTTCAAACTCATGGTTTCTTCTACAGAGAGCCAGTTCTCGTGAATTGTGTTAAATGGAAGAAAAGATTCTCCTTCTTATGCAAGATGAGTGCTAATGCAGGAACAGGGGTGCTGGAGCCTTGTGTTTTTCGGGTGTCTGTAAGAAAGGTACGATTTAACATATGTTCTAAATCTTAATTTGGGCTCTAAGGATAAACACTTTCCTTTTTTTTATGTGTTTGTTGAATTGGATCATTTTTTGTGTATTCTTTTATGAAGGAGCTCAAAGGTGGGAAGACATTTGCAAAGGTAAGCTCTGTTTATCCATGGGTTATGACAACTTTTTCTATCAGATTACTGGCACTGATATGGTGTGGGTGTGTTACACAGCTTGGTTTTGCTGATTTAAACTTGGCTGAGTTTGCCGGTTCAGGAAGCACCACACGGCGCTGTCTGTTGGAGGGATACAACACCAAAAACACACGTCAGGACAACTCTATACTGAAGGTACACACAGACACGCATATATTAGAACAACTTCATAATGAAGATGCACACAGAGATTTTGAGACAGTTGCCCCCTTTGTCTTGAGACCACATGCCCTCTATGTTGTATCCTTTTGTTTATTTGTATCATAAACATGCAGTTGCTAGGGGGTGGGTGAGGGCGTGTCCTCTCAGATCTGTGTAAGGTGTTGTGTTACTTCATGTTCCGTTTTGTGTGGGTTATGTATGGCATGCTCCGGCCTGTGTTGAGCTGTGTTTTCCAGCCCACAACCCCCACCTACGCCTAGAGCTGTTCAGAGAGCACCCCAGAATTCCACACATTTATATCTGTAGAGAGCCATGCACATAACCAGACCCTTTTAACTTGCATCACTGCAATACATTAACAGATGGAAACATGCATGTTGCCATATTTATTATAGAAACAAACCATGTGACACAGAGCATTACAGTTATTTTACCATGTATACAGGACGTTCCTTGTAGAAATTTTCTTTTTGTTGTATTTATACTTTTCTATTCAGTTATTTATTTATTTATTTTTCATATTGGGTTTGCTGATAAATGGTACCATTTGTTGGGCCCTTAAAAATTAATTGCCACACAATTGTTCTTATGTATGTTCTGTTTTACTTTTATTTTCTTTTTGTTTGCTCTGTTCCTGGTTGCCTGTTTATATTAGTTCCCTTGGTTACTCATTCATTCCCTAGTTTGTTGCTGTGGTTAATCACTGCTGTTTATTAGATTCTGTTCACGTGTTGATCTAGTTCCCTTTGTTTGTTCTTTGTATTTAAGCCCTGAGTTCCTTAGTTCATTTGTCCAATATTGTTGGTGTTGTGTGGTTGTGTTTTCTATTATCTATATGATTTTTTAGTTGGTGGATATTAATAAAGACTGTTTTGTTTATCTACTCCCACGTTGTCCCAGACTTGACATCTCACAGTTAAAGTAATTATTGTTAATAACACTAATAATAAATATTATTATTATTATTATTAAAACATTAATCAAGTATATTATTTGTTTTATTTTAAATTATATTTTAAGTTTAAAATTTAAATAATTAACCACAATAATTAAAAATTGGTTCTGTATCTTCTATGACTGAAGATACTTAAACATAATTACTTTATATTATTATGTTATAACATAACTGTATTAGTAAACCTTTTTGATATTGGGTTTGCTGATAAATGGCACCATTCTTTGGGCCCTTAAAATAACTCAACAATGAGTCTTACAGGTAATTATTAATAACAATAACACTAATATTGTTAATAATTACATTTATTATTATAAGTATTATTTACAAATATGAATCAAGAATATAGTTTTATTTTTAAACTATATTTTAAGTTGTAATAATTAAACAGTAATTATAAATTATAAAAATTACCCCGGTCATCCAAGTCCTTGTCGCCGCCTCAGTCCCGGGAGCCAGCAGCTCAGCGCCAGCCTTCCAAGTTTGCAATGTCGCCCAGGTCCATCAGACTCTCTGCTTCGCCACTTCCTCTATTCACCATGGTTCCACCGCTGTCGATCGGCTCCCGGTTGCCGCCCAGCCCGTCAGTCAAACTCCACCCTGGCTCCTCCCACCGTCAACACCACCATGGTGCCTGTGGTCAACAACCCCAGGCTGCTGTCCAGGCTGCTGACCAACTCCATGCCCTCCACCGACAGCCTCCGTCCTCATTCCTCTGGTTAGGCTTTGTTTGTCATGGGCGTGAGGACACGCCTTTCCGAGGGGGGCGTTATGTCGTGTATGTTCTGTTTAGTTCAGTTCTGTCTTGTCTATTAGTTCTCGTTAGTCACCATGGTTTCTAATTAAGTCTATCTCTGTCCAGCCGTGCCTATTTAGTTCCCTCATTATCTACAGTATCTCACAGAAGTGAGTACACCCCTCACATTTTTGTAAATATTTTATTATATGTGACAACACTGAAGAAATGACACTTTGCTACAATGTAAAGTAGTGAGTGTACAGCTTGTATAACAGTGTAAATTTGCTGTCCCCCTCAAAATAACTCCACACACAGCCATTAATGTCTAAACCGCTGGCCACAAAAGTGAGTACACCCGTAAGTGAAAATGTCCAAATTGGGCCCAAAGTGTCAATATTTTGTGTGGCCACCATTATTTTCCAGCACTGCCTTAACCCTCTTGGGCATGGACTTCACCAGAGCTTCACAGGTTGCCACTGGAGTCCTCTTCCACTCCTCCATGACGACATCACAGAGCTGGTGGATGTTAGAGACCTTGCGCTCCTCCACCTTCCGTTTGAGGATGCCCCACAGATGCTCAATAGGGTTTAGGTCTGGAGACATTCTTTAGCAAGGCAGTGGTCGTCTTGGAGGTGTGTTTGGGGTCGTTATAATGTTGGAATACTGCCCTGTGGCCCAGCCTCTGAAGGCAGGGGATCATGCTCTGCTTCAGTATGTCACAGTACATGCTGGCATTCATGGTTCCCTCAATGAACTGTAGCTCCCCAGTGCCAGCAGCACTCATGCAGCCCCAGACCATGACACTCCCACCACCATGCTTGACTGTAGGCAAGACACACTTATCTTTGTACTCCTCACCTGGTTGCCTCCACACATGCTTGACACCATCTGAACCAAATAAGTGAATCTTGGTCTCATCAGACCACAGGACATCCATGTAATCCAGTAATCCATGTCCTTAGTCTGCTTGTCTTCAGCAAACTGTTTGCGGGCTTTCTTGTGCATCATCTTTAGAAGAGGCTTCCTTCTGGGATGACAGCCATGCAGACCAATTTGATGCAGTGTGTGGCGTATGGTCTGAGCACTGACAGGCTGACCCTCCACCCCTTCAATCTCTGCAGCAATGCTGGCAGCACTCATACGTCTATTTCCCAAACACAACCTCTGGATATGACACTGAGCATGTGCACTCAACTTCTTTGGTCGACCATGGCGAGGCCTGTTCTGAGTGGAACCTGTCCTGTTAAACCGCTGTATGGTCTTGGCCACAGTGCTGCAGCTCAGGGTCTTGGCAATCTTCTTATAGCCTACGCCATCTTTATGTAGAGCAACAATTCTTTTTTTCAGATTCTCAGAGAGTTCTTTGCCATGAGGTGCCATGTTGAACTTCCAGCGACCAGTATGAGAGTGAGAGCGATAACACCAAATTTAACACGCCTGCTCCACATTCACACCTGAGACCTTGTAACACTAATGAGTCACATGACACCGGAGTGAGAGAAAGGCTAATTGGGCCCAATTTGGACATTTTTACTTAGGGGTGTACTCACTTTTGTGGCCAGTGGTTTAGACATTAATGGCTGTGTGTTAAGTTATTTTGAGGGGACAGAAAATTTACATTGTTATACAAGCTGTACACTCACTACTTTACATTGTAGCAAAGTGTCATTTCTTCAGTGTTGTTACATGAAAAGATATAATAAAATATTTACAAAAATGTGAGGGGTGTACTCACTTCTGTGAGATACTGTATATACTCCCTGTTCTGTTCAGTCCTTTGTCGGTTATTTTTTGTGTCATTATGTTTAAGATTGTGTATGTTACTCATCTGCTTTGTTGTGCGCTTCCTACAGCCACTCTTAGTTCTCTTAGTTCTTAGTTCTGTTGATTACTGTATTTAAACCCTTTGTTTCCTCTAATCATTGTTCCACGTAGTTTCGGTTTACGTGGTTGTTTATACAATACTTGTTTGTTATATTGTCCTGAGTCATGCGCTTTCTTCAGCCACCATACGTGATTAGTAGCATTTAAAAATATTAATCAAGCACGTTATGTTTTATTTTTAAATTTAAAGTGACTTTTAAATTGAGTCAAAAAGCAAGAGTAAAACAACATTAATTAAAAATCAGTTTTGCATTATGAGACACATAAACATAATAAGTTTCAACATAATAGTAATCTGTATCAGTCATGAAAAAATAAAATCTCTATTGCATAGGAATGATGCAAAACTGAGAATCCTAAACCCCCTTGACTAGGCCCATTGTTTATTGCTTTTACTACTGACCACCTCTCTCTCTTTTTCTAGGTGATAATCAATATGCAGCTAATGTCGGGTGATCCCTGCTTTAAAACGTAAGTTGACCCTTCGTTTTTAATATATTTTGAAAAATTTTAATTTCATCTTCAAATTAGAATCTGTCTGCATCCTTTTGAAAAGACCAGCCTATGTCGATAAATCGATACTGGTCTAAACTGGTCTTTTCAACAAGACTGTCCCTCAGAGTAACCTAGCTGCTTAGAATGACCTTGTTGATGTGACAGTTCAGACACAGCTGTCATGATGCTTTTGTGTTTGTTTGTTTGCGTGTCTGTGCAGATGCCAGTGCATCTGTTTGCTCCAGTGTTTTTTCCGCAGTGAAATACTGTCTGTCTGACACCAGTGTCTAGGACCACTTGAACACAGGAAGTCTGATTCAACCACTTCCTGGTAGCTTTTAGTCAAACACACAGGGGTGTCTGCAGCCTGAAACCTCTGAAAATTAGTTAAGGTTGCAAATTTACACTAAAATTTATTTTTGGAAGATATTAATTCTTTAATTCAGCAAGGATGCTTTCAATTGATCAAAAGTCACAGCAAATGCTGTAAATGCTGTTCTTTGTAACTTCTTGTTCATCAAAGAATTCTAAAAAAAAAAGTATCACGATTTCCACAAAAATATTAAGCGGCACAACTGTTTTTAATATTGATAATAAGAAGAACTGTTTCTTGAGCAGCAGATCAGCATATTAGAATGATTTCTGTAGGATCATGTGACACTGACGACTGGAGTAATGGCTGCTGAAAATTCTGGGAAAATTTTACTTTAAAATATATTAAAATTATTATTATTTTATAATATTTCACATTACATACAATTTGACATTAAATGTTTTTGATAATATTTCATATTACATACAATATTACTGTAAACACCTGTAAGTTAAGTATAGCATTATTGTTCCTTTAAAAAGTAAAGATATAATCGAAAGTAGTTGCTTTCATTAGGAGTAGCACAATAATGTAAAACGTTAAGTTATTCAACACTTGTAATAGCAAGGTTTGTAATAGAAAATTACATTTATGACAACAGTTGTAATGTCAATAATTAACTTTTTTTGTTTTGAAGTTTTCTTTCAATGCTTTATCTCTTTATGCTGATCTGATTCTCCTTAAATAGACTTGAAGCACTACAAGTGCTTGAAGCTGTTTATAGTTGGTATGGTTTCAGATCAATTGTGTGGATGTGTCAATTGTGATCCACAATTGTGTGGATGTGTTTGCGTATATGTTTAAATAGTTGGCATTTATGCTGACATTTAGCGGAAGATAAATGCGTCATCTCACACAGAACCCAGATACACTGAAAGGTGTGCTTCCTGTTATGTAAGCGAGCTGGCACACAATCTCCCATTAAAACAACATGCAGTGTTCTGACAGTGGATTAGCAACTGATATGAATGACAAATAAACCGCCATGAAGAGGTGTGTACACAATCGAATTGTGAGGACATTCTACTGTTACTGGTCCTCACTAGTTAAAAAAGCTTATAAATTGGCTTATAAAACATGTTTTTCTTTAAATCACGTGTTTCTTTGATGAGTAGGTTTAGGGGTAGGGGTTGGCTATAGAAAATATCATTAACCTGATAGAAAATCAATGTACGTCTATGGAATGTTCTCACTAATATAGTGAAACTAATGTGTGTTTACCCACTTAAAATGTGTTTCAGTGGGAGTTGTATCATTTAAATTATGTATATGATGTATATTATGATTTCTCCACTGACATTTTGAGTTGTTCAGAGTGTATGTAAGGATACTGATTGTTAGAAGGCAGATATGTGACTCTGAGATGGCGAACAGGAACATGGTTTGTGTAACATTAGCAACACATTATTAGCTGTTTGATAACGTAGTGAAGCCAAAGGCTAATCTTATCAATTTCCGTTGTGTCCGACGTTGTAAAGAGTGATACATAAAATGCATTACTACATCGAATAGTTGTAGTTTGAATATTTCCATACTTTTAAATGCAGTTACATGCTGTGCAGTTAAACAAATTGGAAATTTTATGCTTCAAAAAATATGCAAAAACATCTTAAAAGTATCATAAAAATTGTTTAATTCATTCGAGTCTGAAGTCATGCTTGAAACATTAGACATTTCTTTACACCCCTTTAACTAATGTGAATAACCTCCTTTTTTAAAACTTATTAGTGGTGCTTGCATCACTATTGTTAATCCTCATGCTTATTAGAATTCTTCTGGACAAAACTTTGTCCAGTTTGTCGTAGACCCGTGAATGAGGTGTCAAATCAGATGGCTTATTGAGGAGAGGTGTGCTATCACTTTTAATAGTGACTGGTTGTACGATGTTTGTCCGGCGGGCGAAAAAATTCCATAGACTTACATTGGCCAGTAATTTGTGACATTGTATCTCCGTATCAGAGACTTTGGGGTGGGCTCATTTGGCTTGGCTTAAGAAGCAGCCAATAAATAGTGACATTTAAACTTTGTAACCATGTCCTAGCAACCAGTTATAGCACCCTAGCAACCACCCCATAGACTTCCATTGAAAAAAAATGTCTTTGGATTAGAACATTGTACAGACAAGTGGGTCTCTTTTGACTCAGATTGGCAAGTAGTTTTTAAATATCACCCTGGGAATTGTCTAGCCATGCCCTAGCAACCATTTAGAGCACCCTATCAACCATAGAATAAAATTAATTGGCTGTGTCTTTGCAGCAGAACAACATAGTGACACGGGGATGGGCTCTTTTGATTCAGACTGGCAGGTAATATTTAAATATCTCACTGACAATTGTCTGGCCACACCCTAGCAACCATTTACAACACCCTAGCAACTGCATGGCAGCATAAAAAAGCTGTATCTCAGCACCAGAACATCATAGAGACAAAGGGGTTGGCTTTTTTGATTCTGGCAGGCATCCTGTCTATTACTATCACCCTGATAACTGTATAGCCACAGCTAGTTTACAGCATCCTATCAACGTATTAGCAGTTAGTCCAGAGAGTTAGTCCATCCATTTTTATTTTTTTTTATACATATTCTGCTTTTGGATTATCTCCATGACTTTTTCCCCTTTCTGATATTGAACTTTCAAAATATTAAGGCTCTCGTGTAAATAAATGGGAGCCAGAATGTAGGAGTCTAAATGTTATGTTTTGTAAAAAAATATTAAGTTTGTGTTTAAGTTAAGAATATTATATTATATGTTACATTATGTGATTTTTGTGTATGCAACAATGTCTTTTTTTGATGTTTTGTTATGTTTACATGTTTTTAATGGTGACATTTTTTGTTCTTCCAGGCCTCCATCCACTGCAATGACCATTGGTTTTCCAGGAGACACAGAGACATGTCTACACGAGGACAGAAGAGGAGAGACACAGAAATCAACTTATCAACATATTTGTACAGGTACCATGAAAATCCACACACAAAAACACCACTTATATATAATACAATATATTTATTATTATTATTATTATTATTATAAATGTTGAAAACAGTTTTTGCTGCTTAAAATTTTACTACATACTACAATTAAAAGGTCTGGGCTAAGTAAAAAGATTTTTTTTTTATTTTATTTTTTTTTTTAATTTAAATAAATAAATAAATTTATTCAGCATAGACACATTCGAATTGATCAACAGTGACAGTAAAGACATTTATGAATGTTACAAAAGATTTCTATTTCAAATAAATGCTGTTCTTTTATTCATCAAAGAATCCACAAAATTATGAAGCAGCCACAAGTGTTTTCAACACTGATAATAATAAGAAATGTTTCTTGAGCACCAAATCAGTATCTTAGAATGATTTCTGGAGTAATAATGCTGGAGTAATAATGCTGGAGTAATGATGCTGAAAATTCTGGAATAAATTTAAAGGAATAAATTACAATTTAAAATATTTTAAAATAAACAATAGTTATTTTAATTTATAATAATATTACTCAATATTACTATTACTTTTACTATATTTTTGATAAATGCAGCCTTGGTAAGCATAAAGGACATCTTTCAAAAACATAAAAAAAATATAAATTATTCCAAACTATTGCATGTAGTGATGTGCCTGAAGCCAAATACCTTATTCGGAAAGGTATGGATAACATGTAATAACACATTCTATAGAGTCTTTAAAGGGACATGGTGATGGAAAAAACATGAGATGAGAGGAGAAACTTTTGCGAGAGAACACAAAACGGTTGCAAGAGAATGCAAAAGTACTGAAATATAATTTCTCCTCCTATCTTATATTTTTTCCATAACCATGTCCCTTTAGGGCACATCCCTACTCTTAATTAAAGGTTCGCATTTCAACCATCCCAAAATTTACAATGATGCTAACAATCCACTGAATTTTACCATCTAGAAACCCCAGGAAAAAGTGGCTTCAGCCTTAGTTCTGTTCCAGATGAACTGGGAAAGTGTGGCCATTCAAGAACCGCCAGCTACGCCAGCCAGCAGTCCAAGTTCTCGGGTCTGTTCATTCACACCAAATGTATTGCTTTTCTGTTATTCTATAATTCTCTTTGCTTTTTTCTCTTAATGTGCTTTTTGCATAATATTATATCATAATATTGATCAGTCTGGACATCCATGTAGGCTACAGCACGGATCACTCGCGCTCCTCCAGCCTGACAGAGCTCTCGCATAGAAGGAACTTGTCTGCGGGCAGTGCCTCCACTGGGATTGGCAGCCTACCAGAGCCCATTGAGGACAGAGAGTCCCGCACACCTTTGCCCCAAGACTTAGCCACACCGTCACACAGTGGGATCACAGCCAACAGGTAAACGTGTGCTTTAGCTCTTCCTGCAAAATGTTTTTCAGAGAAATCTTTGGGTGAAGTCATTAACAAAGTGTGTATGTTTGTATTTCAGGCACCCTGTAAAGCAGGACTCGGTTGAGTCTCAGCTAAAGCGAATGGACGCTACCAGAGTGGATGCTGACGATATCATTGAGACAATCCTACAGGGTCAGGACTTCAGCCGCAGCATACTGGATTCTAGTAATGAAGGTACTATTAGAAAAACTTTGATTAAACAACCTTTCCTAAAATAAACAAAAAGCACCTTGATGCATGTAGCATTTACAGTCCAGGTGTTAAAAATGCCATGTCAATGACTGACTGCGGTCAGTTTTTGAAAGAAGTCTCTTAATGGCGCTTTTCCACTGCGTGGTACAACCCGGCTCAGCTCGCCTCGCTTTGCTTTACTTTCGGTTTGCTTTTTCACTGCACTTTAGTACCGTTTCAAAGTGGGTGGGATTATAGACTAATCTTTATAGCTGCGCTGCCTCTACTGCCATGGATCCGCTCCTCGGCTACCAACAAATCTGCAACTTATCTACTGTCCACAATACAGCCATTTCTTTTTTCAAGTCGCGTGCGACAGTCGTTTAAAGCAAGTCGTTTAAAAAAGTCATGCAAACAATACTGCGGTGGCTGTTACTGCCTATGTACATCTAGCGCGTTTGGTGTCTTGTTTCAAATCCAATGATGCTGGTAGTAACGATTCTTTCTGACCAATCAGTGATCTGCAGTGTTTACACGTCACATTTTAGTATCGTCACGGTTCACTTGGAACCTCAACAGAGGTGGTACTATTCAAGCGAGCCGTACCGAGGCATACTATGCAGTGGAAAAGCGCCAAAAAGTGAGCCGTACCGAGCTGTATCATCAAAGTGCCTTTAAGACAAGTCATTTCACTAGGCGGCAATATTTGCAACGCATCTCTGGCATTCAAGTGCAGCTCCTGTCTCTTTGAATGGGGAAACATCAAATTCTCCAAAGCTGTTTGCCAACATTTCGATTAAATTTCATATTTGAAATCACCAGTGAAATCTGACAACAACTGTCTCATAAATTGTTTCTAAATGCTCGAATCATGACAAAAAACTGTATTTTTCAGGCTGGATCAAGCTAATGTGCATGTCTCGTGTGGTCATTCAATTACTCTGAACCAAAAAAGAGTGAACAGTAGTTTTTTTCAGACTGTTTCTATAGGAACCGGAGCTTCTAACGGCTGCTGCAGTGACACGATGACTTTACCAATTGGCTATTGGCTTTTATTTAGAAGGCGGGACTTATTCCGCCATATTGTGCGTTGCACTTTCTCTCATTCAAAACAATACGAGTGATGCATCTTGTGTTATTCTAGTCTTTGGTACCATGCAATGGAAAAGCGCCATAAGTATCTCCATTTATTTGAAAAAATACAGTATTATTGTGAAATATTATTACAGTTTAAGATAACGGTTCAGAAATCATTCTAATATGCAGATTTGGTGCACAGGAAACATTTCTTATTATCAGTGTTGATGAAAACAGTTGCTGCTTCGTTTTTTTTGTGTGTGTGAAAAGTGATTTTTAGGATTCTTTGATGAATAGAAAGTGAATTTCCGAGAAAAAAAAATAAAATATGGTTCCTCAGGGCTGCATTATGTGTTGGCAGGGAGGATACACAAACATACGCACATATAATGACACTTATAAAAATGTTTACATTTGAACATCATATCAATCTCCATAACAGCGTACACACACACACGAAAACATGTCGTGTATGACCAGCTTTACATCACAACACATTCCACTGTTCCATAGTAGGTGCAAACTGCGTTCAGACTCAAGACAAGGAAATTCTGAGTTGTGTTTTACTGCAGACGCACAGTTGCACTAATATGCACCACATTGTGGCTTTATAAAAGGAATGTTTACTATGGTTACTACAGTCTCAAACAAACAGAAGAATTTCCCCTCTTTTCTCTCTGACTCATGAATAAACCTCAGAGACAGCAACTTTTAAACTTGTAGCTGCCACAAGATCCTTTCCCTGAAATCACAAGACCTATATATATATATATATATATATATATATATATATATATATATATATCTTTTAATGCTTTTAAAAGAAGTTTCTTATGTTCTCCAAGGCTGCATTTATTTGTTACATAAATTTTGTTTTGTCCATGCAAAAGTTGATGCTGTAATGTTAATGCTAGGGCTATCTGGGTGGTAAAAAATGATATTGTTCTTCAGTATAAGTATAAGAGATGTTTTTGCCCATTTTATTGTTTACCAGTTGATATTATTTTATAAAAAATAAATATAGTCTAAATATTTGTGTGTATGTGTGTTGCAGAGGAGGGTCTGCGGCTGTTTGTTGGGCCAGGAGGAAGCACTGCACTGGGCTCTCAGCACACCAGGTGAAATATATTATGTAACATCCCTGCCGCAAGGTCACCACGGCAACTGTCATCCTCTGCTTATGCTGTCCTCGTGTGATACATGGTCATTGTGTTTGCATTATAAGAAGCAGATTATTGAGTCATATTATGTTACATGAGCTCTGAAAATATCATCAAATTGCAGACTGTGGTAATGTAATATAATGTGTATCTCTTTCTGTCATTCAGGGTTGGTGCTGGAGCTTTTGAACAGGTGGTTATAAAACGCTAGACTGAATGTCCATGGGGGAAGGTGATGTAATATCCTGTGTCAAAGAAGGGGACAGCAGTTGTCTTCGATCACAAGCAGCAGTTCTATACTGGGCTCCTGACACATTAGTGGGCTCTAGGAATTTGTGACATCACTGCTCCCCCTACTGGTCAAGCTCTGGTGACAGACAAGCTTTGCTTTAGCTCAAAGTAACAGGAAATGCTTGGATTGGTACACTTTTACCAAAAATACATGGTTATAGTTCTCACAGTCATTTTGAAAATGGTCGCTTGGAACCACTGGTATAATCGAACCGAAAAGGCGTGTTGCAGAATTTAAGGCCTATTTTATATAAACTTCTTTTTTTTTTCTTTTTTTTTTTTAAATCCATTGACATGGATTGATGCACTTTAGACTGTCCGGTGTTTCCTGTAACAGATGCTGCTAATTTGGGGGGGAATCAGTTATATTATTAGTATATTTATACTGCAGATTTCAAGTAGACTTTAAACTTGAAATCATATTTCTGATAAAAGTCTTTTTGTGACTATACAGTAGACAGAGGACCGCTAGGTGGTCTGAGCTGTAGGTGGCTATTAGTTCAACACCTGGTAGAAGTAACTGGACTGTTTTTCAAGTCATTTGAAATGAGAAGCCTCAGTTATAATGGAATAATCCAAATTAGTTTTACAGGCATTCCTTTTCTGTTAAGGAGAGATGCAGAAGACCTGAACCAGGATTCAGGATCCTTTTTGTTTGTTAAAACGGTTTGAAAATTTGGGAGATTTTATAGTTTATTATTGCAAGAATTTGTTTGAAATAACATTAAGGCTAATAAACAGGGCTGTTTATCAGATTTCATATTGTAGATTATAGAGCTGTACATTTTTAGATATTTGTATATAAAGAAAACATGGATTAAATTTATGTGTTCTGGTTTTTCAGTTGTAACAAAAAAGCTATGAAAAAATTCATAATATATCTGATATTTCAAATCATAAAGGTCATAAAGTATATACCTATATACAGGTATATTATAGGTAAATATACCTAGGTAAATATACCTATATAAATATACGTATAGGTATATTTATATAGGTATATTTACCTATATATAAGTATATTTCTTAAATACTTCTTGAATACTGCCTATTAAAATCTAAGAAAGTACAGTGCCAGACTGCCAGGAATGTCTTTCCCGTTTTTTGTTTTTTGCATAAAAGTAAATTATGTAATTAAATGGCAGCAAAAAATGTTATATATAATGTTGCATTTTAAGAATGGATTAGAGCATAACATAAATGTTGTTTATAAAAATAAAACTTATATAAACAAAGTATTTGTTTCTGTAGTTTTGATTTGTTGTCATATTGCTGATTTGCTTGGCAGTTGTCTTTTTGCACATGATGTTTTTTTATGCACAATTCACACTTCTATTATATATTATATCAACTTAAAATACGTCACATAATAAAGATATATTATAAACATGCAGTAGAAGTACTGTACACAAGTCTTAGGCTAACCTTAATGGGCAAGAAAATTAAACTTAGAGCATTACTTTCGCACAACACCAATATTATATGGAAAAATAGAAATGCCTTAATATTTATTATCAAATGGACTCTGCAAGACATCTACAGTCGGGTACAAACCATGTCAAACAACGCTGGTTGCTGGAAGATCGTGTTGCCAAGTCTTTTAAAAAACGTCATCCTGGGAAATGCAGTTAACTTTTGGTGAGGAGTATTTCAGTGTGACACACTTGGCAACCCCAATCCTTGCTTCCCTTTCCGCCGCCCCTTTTCCGCGCGCCATCTTGTCACCACAACTCGCCGTAACAGAACGCTTCGCGTGCGTCTTCCAACATCACAGAGAATAATAGTCAAAAACTATCTAAAATAAAAATCGAATGAATTAAGAGACGTCGGTCCGTTACTCGCGCGCCTCGTCGGACGTGTTGCCACTTTATTCGTTAGGGGCAACGGTTATTTTCTTTCGTTTTGTATTTTAATGGCGTTGTGAAGGAACTGCCATGGCGGTTAGTCAGCAGCAACAACAGCAGCAGGCCGTGAGCAAACCGGCCGGCGGGAAACACGGCAACGTTTTGCCGTTATGGGGCAACGAGAAGACGATGAACCTCAACCCGATGATCCTGACGAACGTCCTGTCGTCGCCCTACTTCAAGGTCCAACTGTACGAGCTCAAGACGTACCACGAGGTGGTTGACGAGATCTACTTCAAGGTGGTGAAATAAACCCGGGACGATGCGCGTGAAGCCCGCGGTTTTCTTTTTTCTCGTATTACTTCATATCGTTGATGCTTTGAGTATGACTTATTGGTTGTTATTTTTCTTTTAGGCTTAAGTATTTTTTTAAATAAACGACTTTAGCTTTGCTTATTAATATGTGAGCTACAGTAGACCGTGTTAGGCCATAGAGGCTAATATGCTAACTAGTTCAAATGTAGCTACATAAGTGGTTTACTCAAAAATGAATTTTCTGTCATTAACTCAAACATATGTTCCACCCCCGCATCCCTGACTTTCTTTAAGTACAACACACAAGGTGAATATAGACATAATATTGACTGCTTTAGTCACCATTTACTTTAATTGTATGGAAAAGTACGGAGCCCAGGAAGTCACCTGTAGAAGAAATATGTAGCAACAGTTTTGCAATTCGTTACCTCAGTTTATAAACCATACTCGAAAGATTCTTTAATTGTTGCCTCGGTTTATCAAATCGCGCCACGAATTTCCAGTTCGTGCGCTCAAATGATATACAATGATATCATTCCTCTATCCTTGGTGTGAACGGCCCCTTTATTTTTACTACTAAAACTGTGGTAAATTTGTATTAGCCAGTACTGTTGCAACAATAAATAAAATGAGAAATATTGTAAGAATATTTGAATTTTCAACGATTATGATTTTAAAGTATAAGTGAAAGTGTTTGTAAAGGGTAATCTGATAAGCTTCATTTAGATGTAATTTTGGGGGGGGGGGGAAAAGTGTGGTTAGATTGATGTTGAGACTGTGGTCACTGTTCAGAACAGTGGTAATTTTTTTTTGAGTTATATAATATAGTTTTATCCAATTTATTGGCAGGTTTGAATACATTTAAATGGTTAATCTAATTTAAATATTTTTCTCAGGTCACCCATGTGGAGCCATGGGAAAAAGGCAGCAGGAAGACTGCGGGGCAGACGGGAATGTGCGGAGGGGTAAGTAGAAGTACGTGCCTAGAGACCTCCTCAACTTCATCCTCCCGTCATCTTCGTCAATTTGATTAAATCAAGGGAGAGATTCACTTAAACTAAAAATAAATCTAGCTTTAAATTTCATGATGTTTGTCCTGCAGGTTCGAGGAGTCGGGACAGGTGGGATCGTGTCCACTGCATTTTGTTTGCTGTATAAACTATTTACACTGAAACTGACCCGCAAACAAGTGATGGGTCTCATCACTCACACAGATTCGCCCTATATCAGGGCACTGGGCTTCATGTACATCAGGTATGACTCCGATCCACCTTAGATGTTTAACATTAACCGAGTTTCTTTCAGTAACTTTTTTTAAACTCATTAACACTGGCATGGAGGTTCATATGAGTAAAGTTTTTTTTTTTTTAAATAATCATTCTAGCATTGCCTTTGCTAAGGAATATATAGAGCAGAAGAACCCAAAATTCTGAGTCAAAATCTGCTAATGGGTATTACATTTAACAAATCATGTAAAAATGTATCTTTAATTGGAAAATTAAACATTTTATCAAACTTTGATAATCTTTTAAACAACTGAGAAGATAGCATTCAAATGACATTTTTAAAAAATCAACCATCAAGTTTATAATATATATTACATCAGCATTTGAGTCAAATTGGACAAGTACAGGGACTCCCCCTCAAGATCGCTCATTTAACAGTTCATTTATTGCCAAAATTGTGGAGGAAAAAAAGATCAGTCAAGAATAGAAAATTATTGAAAATATTATTCTCTTTAGCATGCAGTGTGAAGTATTTCACTCAGTTTCTCCCTGATCATCCTGATTGAATTTCAGCGAGTGTGGAGCAAATTTATACTCGCATGCGTTATGTATTATGCACGTTATCTCTGACAGACGGCATTTTTCACCCTCTTCGGAAAGCGATGACGCATTCAAAACATCTGGTAGTGTGAGTTCTCCAGAAAATACATGTACTCGCTGGACCTCTGCTTCTCGTAAATACTAACGTGTATTGTGCACGTTATTTTTTGACAGACATCGATGTTGTGATATTCAAATGATGTGGATTTGAAAACAGATGGGATCGTAAGGTAATAATGATTTATTTCTTAGCTGGCAAGTATTCAGTGAAGTGATTGATGCCTATTGAGTGTTTTTAGTTCTAATATTCCAACCGACAGTTTTTGACAGACTTGATAACGTGCATAGGTGGTGAACTTTGTTTGATTTTTAGGTAATAATAAAACATGCTGGTGATGTTTGAAATGCCTTTTGGGTAGTTCAGGTTTATTTTGTGGCTTAAATAAATGACATGTTACTCAGAGACTGACATGTTTGACTTTTCAAAATTTTACATTTAGCTGTCGCAAATTTATTGACTTTTGAAAATCAAGTTAATTTTTTTTACCAGGAAAGGAGTGGTTTTGATGTGATCTTGAGTTGTTGTTATTGTCTCTTATAACAAAAATCTTTTATTTAAACCCATGAAAAATCAGATCCTGTTGTAAATAATGGGGGGGGGGAAAAAATCACTTGTTTTAAAATTATTACTCCCTTAGCAGATTTTGACTCTTGTATGAGATGATAATTTGGGTCATGGTACATTGTTAGTTTGGATGGTGCATATTTTTTTGGTTTGACCACAGTATGTCCCAATGAATATACACTTATCATATCATGTATGTGTATTATAGGTATACTCAACCTCCTCCTGACTTGATTGACTGGTATGATGAGTTCCTTGACGACGAGGAGGTATGTCACCACGGGTAATGCCTTAATCTCTCTCTTATTTCTAATGTACACAGCTGTAATTAGAAAACTTTAGGCCAAATGCTGATTGTGATGCACATTGCTGTCCTTCAACCTTTGACCTCGTTTGGCTTAATGTTCACTACAAGATATGCAGTTACAGCTGCAGTTGTATTTGTGGTGGCAGCAGCACAAATCACAAGCAAATTCTTTGCAAATGGCCCTTTGCGCTAGATGTGAAGGTTCAGTAATTGGTTGCAATATTCAGATATGGCAGTATGCCTTAATGATTCATAGAGCCATTTTTATTAGACATTTTCATTTTTTTTTTTATTATTGTAAATCTCAGATTTCCATTAATGGGTGCTGGCTCATCTCTTATGCACCTGCACATGCGCACTCACCTGTTAAGGTAATATATTATTTATCTTAAAAATAGCCCAGAAAAGGAGATCTTATACACAGTGAGCAGACATTGCTGCCAGAATGATGGTGGTTATGTGTGTCTCTGGCTGACTGCCCTGTTCTCTCTCCCAGATGGCCCTTGTGATGCGGGTGGATTGGATATAGGGTGTGCTCCACACTCTTGGCTGGCGTTCGTGAGTGCAGTTAGAAAAGCTCACCTACCCACTCCACCCCTTCACACTCACCGGTGCATCATATATGTCAGCTGACCTGCGACCTCCTCAGCATCGCACCTATTTTGAGTCAGTGCATAGTAAGAGACATTGTGGAAGCTAATTATTTTGAAGCTCATGCAGTTGAACTACTAATCATTAATATAATAAACCATTTTCTGTAAAAATAAATAAAAAGTAAAGTAGACACAGGCAATTTAATTAGTCCCTGTGAATTCTAAATGGTACCACTTATGATAAAGGTGCAATAAAATTCCATTATTTGCCATTTAACATCATATGTATTTAAATCTTGACATACCAGCCAGCTAGAAAATGCCTTTTTATTCTACATAAGAAGGATTGGCCATTACATGACCGGATTTATATACTAGTGAATAAGTTATTTATACAGTGGCATTGCTTTTGTGTCCATGCTGTTTATTTGCTATTATAAAGTCCAAAAAACAGTCAGTGAAACAATACAATTGTTTTAAAATTGGTGCACCTTTTAAATACTGAATATTAAGTCAGGTGAGAGCAGAGGTGAAGACTCAGTATTTGGTCATCACAAATAAAGCATTTTATACAGAACAGTTTTAGGGGTCTAATCATTAGCGTTGTTACCAGAGGCCATGCGATAAGTGCATGTCTAAGTGTGTTTTTGGTGTTAATGGTTTTCTTCTTCCTTGTCTCCGTGATCAGGAGTTGGATGTGAAGGCTGGAGGAGGGTGTGTAATGACTGTTGGAGAGATGCTCCGCTCCTTCCTGACCAAGCTTGAATGGTTCTCAACATTGTTCCCACGAATACCTGTTCCTGTGCAAAAGGCAATCGACCAGCACATGAAGAGCCGACCACGTAAACCCCCGCAAAGAGATGAACAGGAGGAGGAGGAGGCGGCAACGGCAACTGATTCAACAAGGCATGGAGATAGGCGCCGCTCCAGGTACAGCTGTTGTGTGTGGGTGGGCTGAGATTATTTGGCTAACCAGATCAGCCACAATCAGTGTTTGATCTAAGGATGCAAGTTTTGTCAATTATTTATTTTTTTTTTTTTTATTTTTTTTTTTTTCAAATTTTCGATTGCCAACCATTTTTAATGGTTTAAAGCCTTGGCATAGGATACATGTGTTTTATAATTTAATGTGTTAAATAATTTGGGCGCAGATGCATGAAGCTACTTTTTTTCTTTTCTTTTTTTAATTTTCCTCCCATTTTCTCTTATCTCATACTACACACATATAATGGACATTCTTGGATTTAAGTCTAAGTCATTTTTGTTGGTATTAACACTGGTACTTTTCTGGCAGCTGCATTGTATTGTAACTAAATTGAGTTCTGTTCATGAGAAGTTTTGTGGTGCAGCTATTGTGATTACTGCACTTTATATGCCATTTTTCTTTGATTTGTATTTTGTCATGAATGTGCTCCCAGCATCATGTAGAATGTAGAAATGTTATAGACTGTTATGACTAGAGTCTTCAGTCTCATTGTAGTTCACATAATTTTAAACATTAGCCCAAAATTGTGTTCACCCTGGCCTTTAGTAGGGCTGGGCGATATAATGATAATTGTGATATAATTTCCCTCTATAAAATGATAACAATAGTTTGATAAATGTTCAATATGTTTATGCGCCAAAAGTGGAACGAAACAGCGCTACTCATTTGAACCGTGCCACACTGACTATTTACTCTCTGATCGGTCTGTCACGTGACCACTAAACAGCGCTGTGAGATCCAGCGAGAAGCGCTTGAATTCAGAGACACAAACGTCTGTGATTTAAACTAGTTTAAAGTCCCCATGAACCGGAAGTTGCAAACGATGTTTCTCCAGTGTTAACGTATTTCCAAGTGAAACAGAATATTGAATAGAGGGCAGGGTTTTACTTTAGCGCTCCTCCTCTCCATCTCTCCCTTATAGCAGACTAACGGTTGGAGGGGAGTGGTTTAAGCGTTTTCAACCCAAGCCGTCAAACTGAAGTCATCAGAGAAGGAACACCATTCCAGACCGGAAGTAACTTTTCAGATTTTGATTAACGATAACCACGACAAACAATTTTTTTTCTGTGTATTAACTCGCACAGATTAATTGTTCACCACAAGGCTAGTAATATGCACTAACAAAGTAAATAGGGTCCATTTTGATTTCATGACTACTTTAAAGCCAGATGAAATGGCGCTGACAAACAGGAGAAACGCTGAGCAACGATACAGTCTGAAGACTTTTCAGTCTACAAATCGCTGCCATTTACCATGGATTTACTATAGTAATGGTCTTGTGGCAGAAAGGTGGGATATTCATATAGAACTGTTATAATAATGTAGACATGTAGCCTATTAACTGTATTAAAGGAGTAATGGAATATAATTACAGTATTTTTTGTGATTTAATCTGTAGCATTTGTTGTTCATTTATACTAAATGTATTTAGGCTACTGTTTTTCATACAAATACCATAGAAACCATAGTTACATTTTTACCAAGGTAGTGAGGTGCTATGTGTGCTTTTAACTGGTCATTGATCTAGATGTATGCTACTATGGAAGACCAATGGTTAATTTTAATAAGACTCAAACAGTCAAAATATTTAAATTTTGCCATATAAAAATGGTTATTGAATTTTTTTTACAAGATGTTACTGTTTTTGTTAATGAACATAAGTTTACATCTGCATCCCAACCCAAGCTACTAATACTGTCAACTCAAGCTACTTTCAAATGTGCATTTCTAAGAGACAAAACGTGTAATATTAATATTGCAGCCTGCACTACAAAATGTGCCAAAGTCGGGCAACACGACTTGAAACAATATCAACTGTTAGCACATGCAGAAACTATTTTAATATAAATAAGAATTTCTTTTATTAAGATATTTATTTTAAGGAAGAATGACTGGAAACGTGTAAAGAATTCAAAAACTTGAAGTGTTTGTCATGTTCTGACAATAGAGTTTCTACAGCTTGAAAGAAATAAAGATCTGACATTTGTGATAATTATCGACCTCGACTGAATTTTGTGATCACTTTTCCTTTTGAAATGCATAAATTAATTTCTGCTATGAATTACACTTGGCTACAGCAGATTCTGTCTTTCACTTCTTGTAATGTTATAATGTAAGAAATACTATTGCTATTTCAAAATTACCCCACTCTCTCCTATTTGACAAGGTGTTATATGCATGTTCTGTGATCAGTGATTTGTGTTTTTGTGTGTGTTCAGGACACCTAAGAGAAGTCCGAGTCCCAGGAGATCCCAAAATCGTTCCCGGAGTCGCAGCCATCACAAAGAAAGACATGGCGCAAGTTTCGACCGTGAACTGGAGAGAGAACGAGATCGTCAGCGCAAAGAAAGGGAGGGAAAGGACAGGGATAGAGACAGGGACCGAGAGAGAGACAGGGAGAGAGACCGAGATAGACGACGTTCCAGAACACCAGACCGACCCACAGAACGTCGACGCAGCCGTAGCAGGGAACGACGCCGCAGTCACAGTGCCAGCCGGGAGAAGCGGAATGAGAGGAAAGACCGAGATAAAGAGAGGGAGGCAGAGAGTGAGAGAGAGCGGAGTCGCAGGAAAGACAAAGATCATCATAAAGATCGGGAGAGGTCAAAAGACAAGAGAAGTAAGGGAGAGGGAGAAGAGAGGAGGCACAAGGAAGATAAGGAGGATAGAAAGCACAGGGAAGAAAAGAGGAGTAAGCGCTCAAGGAGCAGAAGCAGAGACAGGAAACACAAAACCGAGCGATCTAGCAAGAAACGCTCTCGCTCAGGAAGCAGGAGCAGGCAGGAAGCAGGGGAGGAGAAGAATAGGAAGCGGGAACGCAGCCATAGTAAGGAACGGTCACACAAGCGCAGTCGCAGCAAAGATCGCCTGCACCGTCGAGAATCCAGCAATGGACGAGAACATGTAAAACAAGAACGCCACAGTCCCGAACCAGGTGAAAGAACAAACAGTGTTCGAGCGGAGTCTCCCTGATCCAAGTCTGTCTCAATCTCCTCCCCTCTCTCTCAGATTCCCTCTGCACCTTTATTCCGGTCCCTCTCTTATTACTTCATGTCCTTATCTATAATCCTCTTGTGCACCACTTGTGTTGAAATGGAAAAGCCTGGATTTTTTTTAATCTTTTTTTTTTTTTTTTTTTTTTTTTCCTTTTTTCTTCTGCATTATTGTCCACCACTTGTGTAGATATAAAAAATGCAATTTTCTCTCAGTTGCCCATTACTGATGTCTGGACTGAAAATGGCATTTTAAAATCATTTTTTAAATCCATTTTCTCCCCCAATTTGTTTTCAGGGTTCTCACAAATGGCTTTGTACATAGAGCTCAGAGAATGTTTTAAATTTCAACAGAGTGACCACAGAGTTGAGTTTGTGCACAGGTTGCTGAAAACTGTGCTGACATTATGCTGTTTAATTCATTGCTCTGTTGCATCTCGTTTTCTAATAAAATTCTTGTATGGAACATAATTGCTCAGTTGTGTATTTTTGATGTAATTATTTAGATTATTATTGATGTAACAGTTCTTTAAGTAAAAATGTAATTTTCTTTGTATCGAGTTTGTTAGTTTGCGCTAATGTGTAAGCCTCAAGACAAACCCTCTAAGCTTTCAGGTTGTTAAATTAAGACATGCTTCTGCTGTGTGGTTTCAACTTTATTTTTAAAAGGGATTGTTGATTTCCATGTGCAGTGCAGTCCTACCCATAATCCCAGAGAGAGATCTGAGAAGTTGCTATTACTGTGAAAGTTGGTAAAAGTAGTAGATGCCTATTCCCATGAAGCACTGTGAATGAGTCAGTCCTACTCTCAAAATACTTTTACATGTATTATTAGTCAATAGTTTTATATTGAACCATTATTTCTGGTTCAGTTATCAGTTAGTTAATGGGATGAGTAGTTCATTCACTCAGATGTTTAATACATTCATTTGCACTGCTTTTTTGCTTCGAATAGGTCGTCGTCATTGTAAGAACATTCATTTTATTGGAACAGGTGTTTTGTGTATGGTTAATTTATTAATTATGTGTGCTTTACATGTCATAATTTATAAGACTGATCACATGGAGAAATGCTCTTTATATTTAATAACTGTACTCATATACAAAACAGGAATATATTTATAGGCTTCTTTTTTTTTTTTAAATATTTGGCATTGCATAAAAGTAAATCCTTCAGCCAGAGGAAAAAAAAAAAAAAGATTTTGGAAAACATTTGAAAAGAAATAATGTTAAATCTTTTACCCCAGTTAATCTATTCCACCCATAAATATTGTGGGAAAAAAATTAACCTTGAATTGGAATATATGTAACATGCAAAAGTGAAGTATCAGAGTTTCAAGAATTCTTAGGAAAGTACAGGAATTCCCAAAGGCAAGAGTTTGAGTGCGACGAGATGCATTCACTCAGGGTTGGGCAGGCCTGGTGTGGAGAGAATCAAGGGTTAATACTGGAAGGTTTTCAAGTCATTAAAACTTCTTAAAATGTTAAGCTGTTGCGGATGAATCTTTAAATGCAAACAGTTGTCATCGTGGAATCATTTAACTGCATGTGAAAGTAGGCTGTGAGGGGTAGTACAGTTTTTTTTTTTTTTTTACGGAAGTATAGTTTGTCCACTGGAAGAGATATTTTCCATGTTTTATCAAATTGATCATTAACACCAAAGTAGCACAACAGACTGTATCTAGCTTCTGCCAGACCGCCTTCTGTATTCAGCTTAAGAAGAAAGTGTAACTGATGTTGCTTCAGTTAAGCTGTTTCGTAAGTTGAATATGGAAGGCTTAGGATGTAACGTAAACGCTTTGAACTTCGAGAGGCTTTACTCTTTATTCGTAAGGTGAATACGGAAGGCGGTCTGGTGGAAGCTAGTTATTTTACTTTATAACTTGTTAAATATGGATATTTTTCTTACACAAACGCAACACTTCGCTTCAGAAGGCATTTATTAACCCCCCAGAGCTGTATGGAGTACGTTTATAATGGATGGATGCACTTTCTTGAGCTTTATACTCATTGGTCACATTCAGTGCCATTATAAAGTTTGGATGCGTCAGGATATTTATTATTATAACTCTGCTTGTGTTCATCAGAAAGAAGAAAGTCATATACACTTAGGATGGCTTGAGGATGAGTAAAGCTTGGGGGTAATTTTCATTTGAAAGTGAACTAATCCTTTAAGTTAAATATGCCATTTACCCTAACTAAGGTCTATTACTCCATTTTGAGAAATAAGAACATTTTCATAAATTGTTCTTTATTTTCTGCTGTTATTGAGCATAAACTCACCTTTCTGATTTCGAGCCAGGTCTCACCTCCTGACAGCGGTTGTCACTGCCAATGGATGGAAATGATGAAAGGTTACAGGATTTTTACGAAAGCAAGTTAAATTTTGATTGTTTCTACTGATCTGATGTTTCATTTTCTGTAAGTCTTGTCCAAAAATCACCTACTTACCTAAAACAGGCACTGAGTCTTTACTCTCTCCGGCAGCATTGCGGGCTGTTACGACAATGTGACCACTGCTGAAATTGGTGATGGAGCAGAGGAGCTGTGAAGTCATGCAGAGTTTCGTCCTACCAGAGGAAGTGACCCCATACGTGGTGTAGTTTGTAGCGAATATAGACTCATGCCATGCCACTACTCCAGATGATGCAGAGAATGTCACATTTAGAGGAGCACAAGGTACTGGGGGAAAGAAACAAATGAACAGATGAGTTATGTATGTATTTTCACTTTAAGCTTCTTAATTTCCAATTTAAGTAGGTAAGAAGGCAGTGCTATGATGATTGAACATTGTGCACCTGTGGTTCCAGTGATGGCAGCAGACTCGCCACTTGAAGCGGCAGAGTTCCTTGCCCTGATGGTTGTGCTGTAGGAGGAGCCACAGGGGAGGAGTATCTCAAAGAATGTGCGACTTGTCCAATAGGAGGTGAGGTCAAAGAGTGCCTGGCTGTTGCCCTGAATGTTGCCCTTGAGTCCCAGGAGATATTCAGAATTAGGACAACTCACAGTAGACCAGGATGCTCTCAAGATCTGAGTGTCATTCACTGCCGTACGAGGGACAACCCTCAACCCAGCTGGAGGACAGGGAGCTGAGGGAAAGAGATGGACAACAAGACTTAAAACCTGTTTTCCCAATGGGGATCCCAAAGAAACAGAACCAAAATGTTAGTATCTGCCTTCACAATCTATTTGCCTGTATTATATACTATATGATTTGGTTTAAGTTGCACTTGTTAGGCTTGCACATTTGGTCTGAACCCAAATTTGATTCTCTTCTAGAGGTCCTTTTTCATGTTACAGTAAGTAGCTGCTAACCATTCTGGGTAATGACTCAGGAGAAGGTGACAGAATTTTGTTTTGCCGCTGTTTGTAGGTCCTTGAATATCTCCTTTCTGTCATCAGAAGCAATTCACATCTGCAAATTTGGTCAAATTGCTTTCATAATAATTAACAACTGTACTAGAGTGGACTTGAACTATGGCCCAGACCTCCATTTTCAATCAAATTTGTGCAGAAAACATTCCAACCAAAAGAACTGAATGTTGATGTCACACAGATTCAAGTCTACTCTAAAAGCACTAGTATGAAACACCCTTAGGATACATCTCGAATACTAGCAGATCAGTTCAAAGAAAGCAGATGATTGTGAAGTGAGAATGACTGATGATTGTTGTACCTGCTCCCCCAATTTGAGGCTCACTCAAGGAACTGTTGCAGGTGCCATCTGTTGCCTGCACTGTAAAGTTGTACACAGTGCCGCACACTAAGCCAACCAGAGTACAGGAAGGCGTTGTGTTCTGGCAGTAGACCGTTGTGCCATTTTCTGATTGAGCAGTTCCCACGTAGGCCACTGCCCCTGTACTCCCCACCCATGACAATGAAGCACTACTGTTCCCACATTGAATGTTTGCAGTTACATTGGCTGGCTTACATGGCGCTGCAAAATAAAGACATTGCAATGAATGTTTATACAATGCAAAAAGCTTGGTCACAGAATTTAAAGAAGTTTTGTCACTCTTACCTGTTTTGAAAGTGACGTTAGTACTAGGCAGACTGGTACAGTTCTCATTACTTGCTAAAACAGTCACATTGTAGGTGTTGCTGCAGTGCAGATCAGTTAATGTGCAGTTGTTGTATGAGGTATTGCATGTCTTTAAAGCTCCATCTCTGCTGACTGCAGTAAGCAGGTATGACTGCGCCACATATGATGGGTCCCATGACACAAACACAGCCTTTGATTGACAGTCTGTATAGGCCTGTACTTGTGAGGGCTGACAGGGTGCTGCAGAGGAAGAATCAAAGGAAGAAATGAGAACAACCTGAATATTGATGTAATAAAAACACATGTAAAATTGGTATATATCTATGGATCAAGGGTGTCCAATCCTTCTCTCGGAGAGTCACCTTTCTGCAGAGTTTAGCTCCAACCTTAACTAGTTCCTGATGGTCTTCAGGATTACTAGAAACTTCTATACAGTTGTGCTGTAGCAGACAAGAACTAAACTAAACTATGTAAAGGTTGTTCTCCTGGAACAGAATTAGACACTCCAGGGGCCAGTTGCACCATCTGTGCGCGAGTTACAACTTAGCCTAGTTTTGATGTAAATAGGCACTAAGTTACAACTTGTGCACTACTAAGTATTTTTGCGTTGCACCATTAAACTTAATTGAATCGTAACTCTAAACTAAATATTTGTGTAACAGTTGGAATAAAATAGCAGGCTGACTGAACTGCATCAATAAGCTCTTGTTTTATCTAAGAGACTGAATGAAGGATAAGCAGCCTTCAAATATGTTAACAGAAGTTGTTTTAATGCCTCTGAATTGGATCGTTGAGGGTAAACATCATATTATGCGACTATGCATTACTTTACGGAGAGCTTACAAAGCTAAGCTACTAGCTAAGTTCTGCCTTAAGAACAAATGGTGCAACAGAATAAGGTACAAAGTTAGTTACAAACTAGCTAGTAGTAATTAAGGCTCTAGTGTGGACTTTTCCAATTTAATTAAGAACTTGTAAGTGGCTGGTGCAACCCTACCCTGGTCTAAAAAGTGTGGTTGCAATTATTTAACTAGAAAAGTCCCACAATGCAGATGTTATGGTGTATCAAGTGGTTGTTAGTACTTTATTATGTGAGTTCTGTTTTGGGTGGATGTTCACTGGTTAGGTCAAGAGCCCATCCCTAGGTGTCTGTAATAATCTGGTCCCTAGATATGACTCAGGTCTTTTTAAAGCTCAAATCCCTAACCCCAAGTCGGAGCAATAATAATGGTTGCCTTAACTATTTGGATATACAACGCAATTTGCTTTATGAACAGTTATTGATTACTAATGGCTTGCTTTTTAAAATAATTTTTCATGTTTTACTAGGTGGGAATAACAATATTGATGGTTATACCAGTTCTGATCTTGTAGGGTGGACTGCGAAGGCTGCTGCATTGGTTGGCTGAAGCAGCCACACTAATGGTGTACTCTTTGTCGCACTGCACATTGGTAAGGTTGCAGGAAGAGGCAGAGCTATTGCAGGAAATGAGGACATGGTCTTGATCCTCTGCTGTGGCAATGTAGAGGGATCTTCCTTTCTGTGCCCTCTGCCACTGTACATTGATAACAGAACTTTGGCATTCAGCCACCACCACGATGGATGACAAAGTACAAGGTGCTGGAGAGAGAGATAACATACTGTAAGACTGGGAGACCCAGGGTTTCAAATTAGAGGGCTGAAGCTCTCAGGGGTACTTACCTGTCTCCAGCTGGAAGCTGTTGCTGGGTGGGCTCAGGCAGGCAGCGTTTGAAGCAGTGACTTGGAAGGTGTAGCTCTTTCCACAACCCAGGTCAGGCACATAACAGGTGGAGTTTGGGCTGGAACATGTGGTATTTTGACCGTCATCCCCAACAGCCAGCACAATGTAAGACTCTGCACCCTTATCCACATCCCATGAGACCCACGCGGAGTTAGTGACACAGTCCACAGTACCATTGACCCCCTGTGGGGTACATGGAACTGTAGAGAGAAGAGATCATTAAGTGCATAAGGAAAGTATGGATATTGAAATTTATCTATCTATCCATCCATCTATTTGTTTGAGAGAGTGTTTTTGTGTCCAACCTGAGACTATGTTGAGGCCACTGCTTGGTTGACTCTGACAGCTGCCCCTCAGTGCCACCACACTGATGTTGAAGCTCTCTCCACAGGGCAGATGTGCGATGGAGCACTGCGTGTTTGTGCTGTTACAGGAGGAGATCACACCGGTGATCTGGGACTGCATTTCTACTCTGAACTGGCTGGCATCCACTGCTGGATTCCAGCTCACCTGCACAGACCCTGAATCACACTGAACGTTGGCAGAAACGTTCTGAGGTGAACATGGAGCTGAGAAAAGAGAGAAGGAACCAGGCTGTTATTGAAGGGTGGGGCAGTACCAACTATTTCAGCAGGAAACAAAAATGCAATGATGGTATAGTCCTTGCCGCACTGCACACACGCTATACAGAAATGCTGCAGCAAACTAGCGTACCTACTCATTTCACATGCAAAGTCATAACACTAAGTAGAAGTCTTAAAGGCACAGTAGTCTGTTTAATTTTGAAGGTGGTTCAATCTAAAAAAAACATTTCCCAGTCATATTCTTCCACAGAGATAAGAATTCATAAGTCTATATTTAAGACTTTTTGCATTGTGGCATTATTGTCATGACAGTGAAGTTCATTTTCTGTTAAAATTCTCATTCCCGTAATTAAGTTGAACAGATTTTCTTTGTAGTTACTCTTACTGTATTACGACATTTTAAAATTAAATCAGTGAAATATATAACAATGATGTAAAAATACTTTATACTTTACAGTTGTCTTCACTTGACAAAGTAAGTAAAATCCTCACACACGCACCTGTTTGCACTTGAGACATAGTACTTTTCACACCCCCGCAGCCATTGGCCAGTGAGTAGACAGAAACATTATAAATCTGACCACACTGCAGTTCCTGCAGATTACAGGAGGCAGTGGTGGTGTTACAAGAGTAGGAATGGCCATCATTAGACACGGCCACAGCCCTGTAAGCCTCTGCCCCATTGTGTTGTACCCACGACACAGACACAACACTACCATTGTGGATGTTGCAAAGCAAAGACGTCTGAACATTGCTAGGTGCACATGGAGCTAAAAAGAGAGAGAGAGAGAGAGAGAACATGAACCATTTTAAAGGACATTCATTATTAATCTTGCCATGTTTATAATCATACACCTGCCTGGCCATTTTGTTTCTTTATATGTCTTTTGAACATATGACCACAGATTAGAATATCTGACATCCAACTTTAAAGGGTTAGTTCACCCGGCTCAGTATTGGTCGACGCTGTACACATGTGCAGTATGCATGCATGTGATGCTGACGCAGGAGCCAGCCAATAATGAGTTGCTGTTCTGACATAGAACCTGGAAGCCTTGAACGTAAACAGCATAAGTGAATTAAGTTGTTATTTTTGTTTTGTTTTTGCGCACAAAAAGTATTCTCGTCGCTTCATAAAAAAAGGTTGAACCACTGCAGTCACGTGCTTTTAACAATGTCTTTAGTACCTTTCTGGACCTTGAAAGTGATGGCTAAATTGCTGTCTGTGGAGGAGTCAGAGAGCTCTCGGATCCGAAGATAAACGAAGGTCTTACAGGTGTGGAACGAAATGAGGGTGAGTAATTTTCATTTTTGGGTGAACTAACCCTTTAAATCATATACAGCATTAAATCTGACCTCTTTAATCAGGTGCACAACAGAAGCAGTGGACACACCTGACTGCAGAATGAGGTATGTGTTGCTGTTGTCACATACTCCATCCATGGCAGTGATGGTAAGGTTATATCTCTGGCCACAGTGCATGCCGAGTAATGTGCAACTGTGGTCGGAGCTTGTGCAGTTGATGCGATGTCCGTCAGAACCAGCAGCCTGGACTATGTGATGCGTGACGTTATCGGTGAGCTCCCATGTTACAACAGCAGAGTTGGTGTCGCAGTTGAGCAAAGCGCTAGCATTCTGTGGCTTACAGGACACTGAAGTGAAATGAAATATTAACAATTACCATAATTCACAAAATAATAATTGTATACTTCAAGGCTCCAGACTAACATTTGAGAGTAGTGGCACTGGTGCCACTAAGTTCTACAGAAGGTGGTGCCAGCACCTGATTTGGTGATGCTGGAGGTTTTTTATCATAAAGGTTATTTAATCATATTACTATTGTTTCTCATTAATAAGTGCAGTTACTAATAATATTACATATTTATTTATTTTTATTAAAGCACTGAGCTTGACTTGAGATGCAGATAAAACTTATTAACAGTAACTTGCAAAAACTTTTATAGGAAAAAATTAAAATATTCTACTCTTATTAAATGTACCATACTGAACTGACCAACAGCTTCAGCGATTATAAAAGGAGCGCTCTTTACTTGCTTTGTGTAATTCAGTCAAAATGTAAAGAAGTTTTTGTTTTTCATGAGACTTCCTACTTTTCTATATTAGGAAGTCAATAAGTGCTCTTCTGCCACCATCTAGTGGTAATTTATCGCTGATAAACGATTGCTCAAACGAGTAGCGCTGTTTCATTTCACTTTCGTTTCATTTTGCCGTGTAATGTTTCTCATATGAAACAGAAATGGCAGCTCTTATCAGTTACGCAATGTGGTGGTCACACTAGCAACCTCTATCAAAATTTAGTTGCTCTGGCAGAAAAAGGTGTCGCAAAATGCGACCATTTAGTCGCAGTCTGGAACCCCACTTTAATTAGTACTAACACCAGTAATAGTGAGAATTTTTCAATTATTTTGGGAAGAACTTTTTTGTTTGTTTGTTTGTTTCTAAGGTACCTGTATTTAGCACAACTGGTTGGCTCGTTGCAGTTCCGCAGGTCCCGTCACGTGCGCTGACAGCCAGACTATAGTTCATCCCACAGAGCAGGTCTGAGAAGACACACACTGTTCCAGTGCTGTTACACACTGAAGTATAGCCACCGCTACTCCAAGCAACCGCGGTGTAGGAAACAGCACCCATGCTTCGATTCCAGGATACAGATACATCTCCAGTCGTACAGTTTACTCTGCCCTGCACATGACCAGGTACGCATGGCACTGCAAAGAAAAACAGTTTGACAATTAAATTGCTAAGTATAAAACTTGACTTACATTGTTAGAATTTCCATTCAAAATGTAACCAACAGTCATGTCTGTCTCATAATATTTCCATACTGAAATATCCATATTGTGATTTTGTTTGCATGCTGAATGATTAATCTTTTTTTTTTTTTTTTTTTAGAGGGATAAAGGAGACAGCATTGGATACAAAAATGGAGACTGTACCAGTGTTTATTTCTAAGATGGAACCTCCTGATGTGTTGCATTGCTGGTTTACTGCAATGACACTGACATTGTACGAGGAGCTACAACGTAGCGTTTGCAGTTTGCATTGCTGTGCAGTCGTGTTACAGGTATTCACTGGACCTTCAGGTCCCGCGGCAGCCACCAGGTAAAATGCCGCCCCACGGCTGCTGTTCCACCTTACAGTTAGAAGGTTAGACAAACAGTCCAGTTCAGATACCACATTCTGCGGAGCACATGGAGCTGGGAAAGAAAATAACAGGTAAACCATTTGAGATCTGAGATATGGGTCATTCTCAACAGACTATATCGAAGTCAAGCCATCAGTGTTTCTGAATTACCTGTTGACAGGTTCACAGGTGAACTCGGTGCACTTCTGCATTGCCTGTTAATGGCTTTGACAGTGATCTGGTACTGTTGACCACAGAGCAGCTCTGATAGGAAGCCACTGGTAATGTTAGTACTGAATGCCAGCGTGTTCCCATTTCCACTTACTGCTTCCAATGCATATGTCTCAGCTCCAGCACTGGAAGCCCAGCTCAGAGTGGCCAGCCCCGTGCCACAGTCCACGATGGGTGTCAAAGCTTGAGGAACACATGGGGCTAAAGAGCCAGAAAACAGAACAGCATTAAAAACTCTTATGAGGTTTATGCTGACTTGCACATCAGTATCCATGACTTGTTTTCAACTAAAAACACCTATACATCCTTAAAATAAGATAAATCTAGCAACTTCAGTTGCCTCAAAAGTATTTGCACACTTTAGAGGCATTGTATGAATTTCATTGCACTAAATACAAAATATCAAGGCATAGAATCTGGCCATAATCTGCAAAAAAAAAAAATATATATATATATGCACCTTGTTCAGAACTAATTTCACTATTCTTAGTCATTTTTATGATTACTTTTTACCAACTGATCTGCAGTCAGTATTTCACAATAGTACTATTTTTACTGTATTTTTAAATAATTATTCCAGTTATTATTTTGACCAGTAATGTATATGGCTTCAAAATGTAAAAAAAAATTCTTTATAAAATATTTGAAATAAATGCAAGTGTATTGCATTTGTTTTGCAATACTCTTGCATTGCAAAAGCATTTATCTAATACACATTCATACATTTTTTAAATTACATTTAACTGTTATGTAAATTGTATATAAATAAGTATATAAATGAGTTCTAAACTACTCAACTTCATCCTACAGATGCAAAACTCTGGTATACTTATCATTACAGCGTCTTACCCATGTGTATGAAGGTGCTGTTGCTATGTGTACTTGTGCAGCGGCTATCATTGGCAGTAACCGTGACGTTATAGATTTCACCACAATGCAGGTCCTCCCAGGTGCAGCTGGTCCCATTAGTGATGCACTGATGTGTGTGTCCATCATTACCTATTGCTGTGGCAGTGTACATGTTTGCCCCATCGCTTGGGCCCCAGCTGACAGAACCCACCTGGTTCTTACACTCCACATATGTCACAAGATTATGGGGCATGCAGGGTGCTGGATCACAACACACATTACAAAGGTAAGTCAAGCCATTTCCTACAGTACTGCTTCAAATAAAATTTATAAGCAGAGTAACAGATCAACTTGAATTATTTGCTGATAAAATCTTTTTTAAATAATAACAGGAATTTACATACAATCTATGTTTAATGTTGTGTGTTTTGTTAAATGCACATCAGTTTTATGTATAATTTCACTGACATACCGAGTCTGAAAACTGCAGGGGCGCTCAGTGGGCTGTCGCAGTAATCATTTTGCCCTTGGACAGTCACATTGTAACTTTGTCCACAGAGCAGTGACACAGACAGGCTAGTAGAACTGGTGTTAAAGTCTACGGTATATCCCAGACTCCCTTTTGCCGTCACAGTGTAGAATGACACCCCTTTTGCATTTGACCAGTTGAGCGCCACCATCTCACTGTTGCATGACATGTGAGCAGTCACATTTTCTGGTCTGCAAGGGTCTGGTGAAGTGAAGGGGGATTGTTATACCGTAGCAATGTATAGAGTTGTTCTGTAATCATTTAAATAAAATAATAATAAAAACAAAAAATATTGACAGTAAAAATAAAAATAAACATTATTGTTATTATTAATAAAACCATTAATATTAAAAATACAAATATATACAAACATATTTTTAATAATAATAATTAAACCAAATATACAAATGTTTAAAAAAAGACAATAAAAACAAAATTAAGTATACAAAAATATGAATGATATTAATAATAATGATAATTAAATTATTAAAAATATTAACAAAAATAAATATATACACAAATGTATTAATAATAATAATATAATTAATAATATTAAGCCTCTGAGCCCCTTTATTTTTGGGTCACACTCGGTACCTTTGTGGTTAAAAGTGGCCGAAGCCTTGAAATATATTTTTTATTTTTCAGGAAAATCAATGTAATATATTTTTGTTCAATAATATTTTTTTATATTATTATTTCGAATTTTGGGGGAATTTTATGATACTATGCAATATATATATATATATTATAAGCAATTTTTTTTTACAATAAAATTAATATTTTTTTAAATTATTTAATACATTTTATATTATAAATTATATAATATATATCAATAAATGCAATATATCAGATTAAAATATAGTGAAGGCCTTTAACATATCCAAATCATGTCCATGATTTTTTTGTATGTTCACATAGTCACATAGACACAGTCATTAATGCGACAAAAGTCACCAAGTGTCATCCCATTCCGATGAAGCAAGACATTTTAAAAATTCAAAACGTCAATTTTTTTGGTCAGTTCTGACCGAAGAGGCCCAGAGGGTTAAAAACACTCAGTAATAAGGCACAGAGTGTGCGAAGGGTGTGTAGCTTCCACATTTTTTTTATTAAAGGCCCAAGATGAGATATCTGAGGGTCTTTTACACTGCAAAATGCTATACCTGTAGTGAGGTATACAGGTACGCTGGCGCTGCTTTGGCAGCGGCCGCTGTAAGCGGTGACAGTAGAAGTGTATGTCTCTCCACAGCCCAGATTAGAGAAGGAACAAGTGGAGGAGGTGGAGTTGCAAAGCTCCTGGTGTACTCCTTCTGCACTGAGGGCTCGGGCGGTGTAGTAATCCACTCCTTCTCTCGCCTCCCAAGACATCACGGCTGTGTTGTTGCCGCACACATTATTGACTGCCGCATGCAGTGGCACACAAGGTCCTGCGGAGTGGTCACAGAAAGATTGGACCCTAATTAGCCTAATTAACTTTTAACCCCTTCGACCCGTAATGGATTACAAACTCACTGGACTGGAACGTGACATTGGTGGCGGAGGTGATTTGGCACTGCTGATTCGTCGAGGTGAAGGTGAGGTTATAGAGTTGTCCACACTGCAGGGACGAGATGTTACAATGGTTCTGTTGGGATGAGCAGGAGAACATTTGACCTCCTGATCCCAAAGCCATCACAGTGTAATTATCTGCCCCAACCATGATGCTCCAGGACACTAGAGCTGAATCTGTAGCACAGTCCACGATGGCAGACACACTGGTGGACAGACAAGGTGCTGAAAAATAAAGAATATTATTCACTAATTATTTCTATTTTGTTACTAGTACATATTTTATTTAACACAGTTATAGACAATCTTAGAAAAAGTTTAATTGGGGATCTATATAGAACATTAGAGTTTTATGTTATAAGTTTTATGCCAAAATGGTTCTAAATAAGGAGAAATGTTTTAAATGATTGCATAATACTTAGGTTATTTCCATTTTTTTCTACTGATAAAGTACATTTACGAGCTGTTTAGTTCATAGAATTTAATGAAAATAAAAATGAATTTAATTATAAATTTAATAAAAAATGAATTTAAGCAAAAAATAATTAAAACTAAATCCATAAAACAATCCCATGATGGGAACAACCAAAATGTTCTCTCTTTTTTTTGTCCTCACAGACCTGATGTCATGTTGACCCCTATGCTGTCAGAGCTGTTGAACACCTCTCCGATGGCACGGACTCTGACATAGTACACTGTTCCACAGGTGAGATCAGGTACACTGCAGTATGTACGATCTGTCCAACAGGAAGTGGAATGACCATTTTGACCTTCTAGGAATGCAATGTATCCCACTGAAAACTGGCTAGGCTCCCAGGAAACAGTAGCATTGAGGGTGGTGCAGTTTATGTTAGCTTTGACATCCTGAGGAGGACAGGGTTCTGAAATGACATGAAGAAAATAAGACTGATTCAAGATGAACACTTTAAATTTCAATCTGCTCCTCACACAATGCTAATATGTGGCTTCAAATGATCTGGATATAGAACACAAATATTATGGATTACTACATTTCTGTCCCTTTTTTAGCTCAGAAAAGAGCAGCTCCACAGAAGAAAGAGTGAATATTCCTTTAAAATCAGTGGTCACATGACTGACCTGTCTTGATTGAATCATAGGTCGCAGTGAAATTGCAGACACTGTTGCGAGCCGTCACACTGATGTTGTAGATCTGACCACAGCCCAGGCCTCGCAAGGTGCAGCTCGTGTTAGAGGTCTCACAGGTCACGGTCAGGCCCTCAGCGTTCACAGCCACTGCTGTGAAGTTGGCGGCACCTTTTGTGACATCCCAGGAGAGCAGAGCGGTAGAAGGACTGTACTGCACTCTCAGATGCTGAGGAGCACACGGACCTGCAATGATATGATAACGGCTTAGTTTTATTAATATTTTAAAAAGTATAATTTATCATTAGCCTCATGTACACATTTTGTAGTACAATTAAGTGCAACTTATTCACTTTACTATATATAATTTTTAATTTATATTTTATATAATATTGACTATAGATACAGTCAAACCTAAAATTATTCAGACATTATTGATATTTTTGATATATTTTTACTAGTGGGTGCAGGACACTATAGTTCATTTATGTAAGTGAGGACAGCAAAATAAAGTAAACTGTGACATATTATACCCAAACATTCTTCATACAGTGGACTACCAGTAAAACTGATAAAAATTTGGAACCAAAAATTATTTAGACACTCTGACCTGACCATGTTTTGCTTAAGTGTTATCTGACATAATTAAGATTATTTTTTTCTGACACAGTTTAACTCTGAGATCTTGTCATATTTTATTACCATTTGTTTAAACTATAGTGAATAAACTATATTAATGAATGAAATGTTTGGTTTGACTATATATATATATATATATATATATTAGTAAAATAGTTGAATAGAATCAGTCTTGTGGAAGTAGCAAAACTGATTTGACAGTCTCAGCTGAGGACTCTTATTCGATCACAAATGAATCCGATTCACTAAACCTCACCTGTGATCAGGGAGCCATTCATCTGTGCACTGGAATTGCACGTGGATCCCAAAGTCTGTACGTTCACCATATACTCATTGCCACACTGCAGGTTGCCCAGCTCACAGTGCGTGATGGAGCTGCTGGATGTACAGCTAGTCCTGTTGCCCAGTGGTGCCAAGGCAGAGACAACGTATCCCTGAGCACCTGCACCGTACTGCCATGACACGGTGGCTGTACCCAGCTGACAATCCAACACTGCCTTGATGGAGCTGGCTGTGCAGGGAGCTACGGGTAAAAGCAGAAGAGACACTAAGAATGAAAATAATGTCATTTATTACCCTGATGTCGTTCTACACCTGTAAGACCTTCGTTAATCTTCAGAACACAAATTAAGATATTGTTGATGAAATCCAATGGCTCAGTGAGGCCTCTATTGAGGTCCATAAAGGTACTAAAAACATATTTGAAACAGTTAATGTGAGTTGAGTGGTTCTATCTTAATATTATAAAGCGACAAGAATAATTTTTGTGCGCCAAAAACCCCAAAATAATGACTTTTCAACAATATCTATATGGGACGATTTTAAAACACTGCTTCATGAAGCTTCTGAGCTGTATGAATCTTTTGTTTTTAGAATTAGTGATTCGGATCTCCTATCAAACGGCTAAACTGCTGAAATTACTTGACTTTGGCGCTTCGATCCACTGATTCGATTTGTAAAGCTCTGAAGCAGTGTTTTGAAATCGGCCAATATAGATATTGTTGAAAAGTCTTTATTTAGTTTTTCTGGTGCACAAAAAGTATTATTGTGCTACAATGCATAGCTTGTCTTATTAATTTAGTGCAAAGATATTTTTTACACAAAATTTGAGATTTTACACAAAATTAACATTTATTTTCGTTTATAACTGAATTCCACTCACTGAATTAAATGTGCACTGCAAAGTAATCAGGTCATATGACAAGAAAGTAACATACAATTGTTTACAACAATGTTGCATAATGTGTTTTAAACAGTTTTTTTTTTTTTTTTTGTCAGAGTATATATACTGCACAATATGCAGAAAGCAGTTCCGAACATAATTAATTTAGCAGAGGGTCTCTATGCCTACAGAGTGAGAACTGTAGAGTATATAGAAAAACATATGCTTGTATATGTTTGAATGTACCTGAGTTAGTGTTCACTGTAGCACTTGGAGGGCTGCTGCACAGATTATCTGATGCCGTCACATTGACATGGTACAGCTGACCACACTTGAGCCCAATCAGGGTACACTGTGAGCCCGTAGACTGGCAGGTGGTGGAGAGTCCATTGCTGTCCTGCGCGGTGGCTGTGTACTGCTGTCCTCCTGCACTAGATGTCCATGATACCACTAAAGCATTTGTCAAACAATTCACGGTGGGCAGAACATTCCATGGAGTACAAGGCACTAGAATACAAAAAGCAAGAAAAAACGTTATGTCTTAATTCAATCCTTTTTATGTTATATGTTTTATTAGCCTAGACTGAATTACATTCTTCAGCTTTAAAAAGAATCATGATATGGAATAGGAAATAAACTGATTGGGGTTGATTGTGTTACTCAGCTATATTTCATATTTTATTACCTGCTTGGACCTGAACAGGTGCACTGTTCCCACTGCTACAGTTGCTGCCTTTCGCCTTCACTGTGATCATGTAAGACACTCCACAGGTCAAAGTTAAAAGGTCACAGGAGGTGGAGGCTGAGGTGCAGTTAGCGGAGAGGCCATTAACACTACTGGCTGTCACTGAGTAAAGCTCCGCCCCTTGGCTGCTCCCCCAGGTTACTGTTGCAATGTTGCTACTACAGCTGACAATGGCTGATACGTTTTGTGGCACACAAGGAGCTGGGTGAATTACAGAAAACAAAATAAGTACATGGTTAACTTTTAATTTTTTTAAATATTTGTTTTAAGAGTCCTGTCCACTTGAATGCTAGATAGGTTTAATACTATGTGTTTTGGGTCATTTCTACAAAGAAACAATGTGGTGATGAAGCTTAGAGGGTTAGTTCACCCAAAAATGATCCCATGATTTACTCACCCTCAAGCCATCCTAGGTGTATAAGACTATCTTCTTTCAGACTAACACAATCGGAGATATATTTAAAAATACCCTTTCTCTTTCAAGCTTTATAATGGCAGTGAATGGGGGGCCCTATTTTGAAGCAAAAAAAGTGCATCCATCCATTGTAAAAGTACTCCACAGGGATCCAGGGGGTTAATAAAGGCCTTCTGAAGTGAAGCGATGGGTTTTTGAAAAACAGCTGTACACATCGATTTGTGGTGGAAGAGTAACCCCTGACGCGATGCATGACGTAATGACAAACGCAGAAGCGCAGAAGATAGAGAAAAAACAAAACACTGGTCATAAATTAGAAGTCTAAAATGAGAAATTTTAAAGAGAAATGTCGGAGGATTTCGATATAAGAGAAGAGGAGCTTGAGTTTGTTGCCCAGCCCTATTTGTTTAAATCGCAAGAGGCGTCTAAGCTTACGCTACTCCTACATCCTACGTCATACATCGAGTCACGGGTTACTCTTGTGGCGCAAGTCGACTTGCGCAGTATAGGAAGCTATAAAGTGTTAAATATGGATATTTTTCTTACAGAAACCCATCACTTTGCTTCAGAAGGCCTGGAGAACCCCCAGAGCCGTGTGGAGTACTTTTTTGCGATGGAGGGATGCACTTTTTTGGCTTCAAAATCCCCCCATTCACTACCATTATGAAGATTGGAAGAGTCAGGGTATTTTTAAATATATCTCTGATTGTATTCGTCTGAAAGAAGAAAGTCATATACACCTTGGATGGCTTGAGGGTGAGTAAATCATGGGGTAATTTTCATTTTTGGCTGAATTATTCCTTTAAGTTGTATTTAACTGGCCATATTCTTTGAGACAAAATTTCAAAAGTGCTGCGAACTATGATATACTGTGTACTGTAGTTTACAATTTCTGCATTTAAACACTAGACAAACTTGTAGGATGCAAAATTCTCCACTAGTTAAAATTATTATAAGGTTATACTGTAGAGGAAATACTTACCAGTATTGACACGACGCACTTCGCTACGTTGCCCAGTGCAGTTGCCGCTCATAGCTGTGACTGACACGTTGTACGCCTGACCACATGTCAGGCCGCTGATGTTACAGGAAGTGCTGCTGGAGTTGCAGGTTAGCATAATTCCATTATCACCTTCTGCTGTTACTATATAGTACGAAACAAGGCCACTAGATGCTGCCCAGGAAACAGATGCAGTGTCAGACCCACAGGATAATGACACATTGACCTGAGTGGGAACACATGGAACTGGAAAGAAAAGATTCAAATGATGTGATGCACAAACTTTTAGAGCAATAGATTATTTGATGCCATAAGAAAGGGTTTAAATTAGGGTCTAAGCCAATTGCACTTTGAATTATTATTTAATGTTATACCTGTGTCTAGAGTGACCAAGGGTTTAGAACAGGTTGAACAGTTCTGGCCGTATCCTGTAACACTGACGTTGTAGTGCTGACCACACGGCAATGAGGTGATGTTGCATGAGGAGCCGTTGGTGAAACAGCTGTGCTTTTGGGCGTCCTGGTAAGACTGCAGTGTTGCATTGAAACTTAGTGCACCATTGCCTGGTATCCAAGATATGAGTGCTGAGTTGGCACGGCAATCCAGTTTGGCCTGAATGCCAGTATTAGGACATGGTGCTGCAACATGAAAAAATTATAACACATCAAAATGCTGTTGCAAAACTGTATTTTTACATGGTGAATGGTTGACAGGGTGTTGCCATATGGTTGCTACAGCACTTTTATGTGGTTTGGTGGTACACAAGGAGCTGAGTAAATTATATAAAACAAAATTAGTATATGGTTGACTGTTATATTAAGTTAATTATCCCTTTAACTACCCACTAACCAACATATCATATCTCAATATCTATACTACCATTCAAAAGTTTGGGGTTTTAATGTTTTTGAAAAGTGTATTATGCTCACCAAGGCTGCATTTATTGGATCAGAAATACTGTAAAATATTGTGAAACAATTTTAAATAACTGATTTAATATATTTTTTAAATATATTTTAAAATGTAATTTATTCCTGCGATGGCATAGCTGGATTTTCAGCAATAGTTCTAATATGCTAATTTGGTGCTCAAGAAACATTTCTTATTATTATCAATGCTAAAAACATTTGTTTCTTAATATTTTTGTAAAAACAGTGATACATTTTTTTTATTTTTTTTTTTATTTTTTTCAGGATTTTTGATGAAATTAGATGAATTTACTATGACTTATTTAATGCATTCTTGCTGAATAAAAGTGTTTATTTCTTTCAAAAAAATCTTACTGGCCCAAATTTTTGAATGGTAGTGTATATCATGTTTTAAATACAACAAGGTTTGATTTAACCATCTATTTCTCTTACCTGTTACGATAGGTGATCCAGTGCCTACAGAGCTGTTGCATGAACGTCCCTCTGCCACTACCTTAACCGAGCAAGTTTGTCCACACGTCATGTTAGTGATGTCACATCCTGTTTCATTGGTCCTGCACATATATGTCTGTCCATTAGAGCATTCCAATGTTGTCAAATAGGACAGTGCTCCATTGCCACGGGACCAGGACACACTCGCTGTGTTGTTGCCACAGTTCATTCTGGACTGGATATTCAGTGGAGGGCATGGGGCTGAAGATAAAAGAAAATAATGCTATTTAAAGGTGAAGTATGTCATTTCTACACCACTAGGGGCATCAAACACATTTGTAAAAAGAAATGAGATTTTATTGGGGGTGTTTCCAGATTTTTTAAGATAATTTCAATAGTGCTAGGATGTTGCTACACTGTAAAAAAAAAAAAAAAAAAAAAAAACGGATAATTTTTTGGCAGAAAATTACCAGGACATTATCCAGTAATTTTACGGACATTTCTGTTAACCCTAAAACACAACGCAATGAAGTGCTGATTGTAAAGTGTTTGGAGTGGGTTTCACTGGGATGCGCTGCAGGTACTAACAGTGATTTCCAGCAACAAAATTACCTAAAGTCATTCATTGTCAGTGAAAGTTGACGACATCTTGCAGAGCTTATTTCATGATTTTCCTGATACCTGAATAAAACCAATAATCGCAACTAGCCTTGCGCTTTGTTACTTTTGATAAGAAAGCAAGTCTAAGCTTTCGAATTCTGTCAATTTTATCACAAAATTCAAACAATAAATGTCATTTTTGATGGTCTGTAATGTGGCGTGACAGATCAGTGTAGCCGTCTCAATTGAAGTGGCAGTGTGGAGCACAAGTGAACCGATCATTGCTTCCACTTTACTACTAGTTATAGCATGAAATAAACAAGAATGATAAGTAGAAGGTATGTTGAAAGAAACAGTACAGCTCATTGAAATCTGCCATGTCTTATGTAATGTTTACTACACACTGCAGTTCATCTGTCTAAAGATTCTCTCTTTTTTCTTTAGTGTCTTCCATTGTTTGGCCAAACTAGGCTTTGTTACCTGTCTCCCTCTGTAGCGTGTTGCTAACACTGGTGCATTGGCCTTGCGTTGCATTCATACTGAACGTGTACATCTGTCCACACTGCAGTCCATCCACCACACAAGAGCGATTATTGAAGATACCACAGCCCAGCTGTTCACCCTGAGCGCTCACTGCGCTAACTGAAAACACATCTAGACTCGACCCTGAACTAGACCAGTTCACCACAGCGGACTTTGAGCTACAGTTCAGAGCCACATCATTTAGAACCGGCACACATGGAGCTGAAAGTGACAGGAAGAAAAGGTGAAAGGAAACACAGATTATTACATATAAGTGTATTATTAGAGCATAAATTAAGTTTCATTACTATCATTAATATATATATATATATATATATATATATATATTATTTTAGTCTGTGAGAATTTCTTCCTGCTTCCTAACCTGTATTGAAGGAGAACTCTGTGTTGGGTTTGCTAGTACAGTTGTTTTTAGAAGCGGTGACACTGACGTTGTATTGGCTGCCACACTGCAGGTGAGTGATAGTGCAGTTCAAGTTTGTTGTGTTACACTCCACACCACTATAGGGCCCCGATGGGCCAATGGCTCTTGCTGTGTACCCAACCCCAGGAAAGCTCAAGGAGCTCCAAGACACCAAGACTGTGTTTGTAGAGCAGTCCAAAACAGCGGCGACAGAACTGGGTGGACATGGTGCTAAAGAAGATAAACATATATGCAGATACTATTATTCTGTGTGTCTCTAGTAGTACGCATTTAAAGTCTTAAAATCAACATGAAACTGTATTTGCAACTCATTGTACTTCAGTATCCTGACAAATCCCTAAGTTAAAAATGTGGAATAAGACTTTAATATGAGAAATCAGGGCAGTAACCACCATAAACATTGAGGGGGCTAATAATCAGTCCCCTCCAATAATCAGATATGGCCAAACTGATATGATTGATTTTGATATTATAGTTATATTATTAGTGCTGTCACTCGATTAAAGAAATAACCAATTAATTGCAATTTTTTTCTGTAATTAATCGTGATTTTTTTTGTTGTAATTTTTATATTCTAATCATTTCACAGTTACTCTCCAAATTAATGTACAAACATCTTAAAGACATACAGTATATTTTAAATATTTGTTTAATGGCATTCTTTTTATGGATGAAGGCCAGTATCACTGATACTAATACTGCTACTGATGTCTCTATGAAATTGATTTTTTTTTTAAACAATAATTATAGACATTCAACATTACAGTATAACTGAAAGCTGTCGATTTCAACATTTATTAGGCTTAAAAAAACCTTAACATAAACCTATTACAATAGGCTAAATGTCAATGTTACCTGTGGCCTTGGAAATATACAGAAATTGAATAAAGTTATCAAACACTTTACAGTCTTCACTGCATAAATTAAAATTAAATATAGATTAATCATTATTAAAGCTACAATTTTCTCCTTTACATTTGTTCTTTGATAAACATTATTGACAGACATCACAGCAACTGGTTTATTAGGCTGCTGTCACTTTAAGAGCTGCCACTGCCGAACATTACGCGGATCTGACGCGCATTTTTTCTCACAACTCTTTACGTTAATTTAAGACATTATTTAACTCATTTAATACTGCTCTTATGAGGATACTCAACAAAACGGGCATTTTGGCATAATTCTGTGTGTTATTGTTTGTTCAAGCGTGAAAGAACTCGTCTTTCTGTGCACACGATTCGTGTGTGTCACACAGACATGACATTCACGGACAGCGCGTTCTCGTTTGTCTTGTGCCGCTTGGATGGTTGGAATTTGGTTAACATTTAAAGGCATTTGTGTGAATAAGAGCTTGATCATATAATGAAACACTAGCCAAATCATGATAGAGAAAAAATATTTTTAAACTGAAAAAATTAATCGCATGCGTTAACACAATTTTGACAGCACTAAATATTATTAATTGATATTAATATTTGATATTCTTGATGCTGTTCGCCTGCACGCCACTCTATATTTTGTAAGAATGGCAAAAACAGTGCTCGCCAATGTCAAAATATTTGCGATGGACAGTCAAATCAAAGATGGGCTTTACTATTCACAGAAGCCTAACACATTAGTTCCGTGACACTTCAGTTTTAATGGTTAAAGAATTTAAGTTAAGATGTAAGTAGATAAACATTTAATATTTGACAGTTGTTTTAATAGAAATGTTCAATGAACGAAGACCAAATAATTGATTTTGATTTTATGTTGGCTTTAAATATATAGATATTGAACTGGTGGGATTCATTATTTACAATGGTAGCCATCAACTTTGTCAAAATGCTACTGCACCTGTCATGACCAGACTGGTCACACTGTTGGTGCTACAGCCGTTGCCCTCGGCAGCCACAGTGATATTGTATGTCTGCCCACAGCAAGTAGCAGGGATTACGCAGGATGTGGAGGTGGAGTTGCACACCAGAATCTTGCTAGTAGATTTTGCTTGAGCATAGTAGATCTGCGCCCCTTTACTCGACTGCCAGCTAACTTGAACATCACCTGTTTGGCAGTCTAAGAGATGACTGACCACAGACTGAGGAGCACATGGTGCTGGGAGACAAAGTTAAACAAAGTATTACTTTAGCATGTTTAAAGGAATATTCCAAATAACAAACATCAACTTTCCTTAATAGAATCTCTGCTATGATATCAATTATGTCAGCGTTTATAAAAATGGATGATAAACACGTTTCCGTTAACCCACTTACAGTTGATGTTAGAAAACTGTGGAAGCTTGTTTCCGCCACGGAATAAAAATAAAAAAAATGGATAATTGTGACTTTTTATCTCACAATTCTGATTTTTTTCTCAGAATTGAGATATAAACTCGTAATTGCGAGTTATAAAGTCCAATGCTGAGGAAAAAAGACAATTTAAAAAAGGAAAAGTTGAAATCTCACAATTCTGACATTATAACTCGCAATTGTGAGTTTATATCTCGCACTTCTGACTTTATAACTATAATTTAAAAGTTCTGCATGTAAACACTAGACAAACTTGTAGGATGCAAAATTCTCCACTAGTTAAAATTATTATAAGGTTATACTGTAGAGGAAATACTTACCAGTATTGACACGACGCACTTCGCTACGTTGCCCAGTGCAGTTGCCGCTCATAGCTGTGACTGACACGTTGTACGCCTGACCACATGTCAGGCCGCTGATGTTACAGGAAGTGCTGCTGGAGTTGCAGGTTAGCATAATTCCATTATCACCTTCTGCTGTTACTATATAGTACGAAACAAGGCCACTAGATACTGCCCAGGAAACAGATGCAGTGTCAGACCCACAGGATAATGACACATTGACCTGAGTGGGAACACATGGAACTGGAAAGAAAAGATTCAAATGATGTGATGCACAAACTTTTAGAGCAATAGATTATTTGATGCCATAAGAAAGGGTTTAAATTAGGGTCTAAGCCAATTGCACTTTGAATTATTATTTAATGTTATACCTGTGTCTAGAGTGACCAAGGGTTTAGAACAGGTTGAACAGTTCTGGCCGTATCCTGTAACACTGACGTTGTAGTGCTGACCACACGGCAATGAGGTGATGTTGCATGAGGAGCCGTTGGTGAAACAGCTGTGCTTTTGGGCGTCCTGGAAAGACTGCAGTGTTGCATTGAAACTTAGTGCACCATTGCCTGGTGTCCAAGATATGAGTGCTGAGTTGGCGCGGCAATCCAGTTTGGCCTGAATGCCAGTATTAGGACATGGTGCTGCAACATATATAAAAAAATGTTTACTCATAAAACTGCAGAATGGTGGTTGTCATGCAAAAAATGTTAGGATGTTGGTATATGGGTCTTCTGGGAGGTTGTTATGGAGTTTCTTAATGGCTCAGGTGAAAAGAACGGTTTGTGGTTCCCAACTCTACTTGTCACTAATGAGACGAGTTCAAGTACCTGAGACAAGAGTGATAGCCTGGCTAGCCGGGCCTATGCAGTCACCATTTACACCCATGACTGTGATGGAATATTCCTGGCCACACTGCAGGTTTGGGATATCACAGCGAGTGACAGTGTTGTTGCAGGACGTCTTGTACCCTTGGCTTCCTACCGCCTTTACCAAGTACCAAGTGGCACCAAGTGCACTGTACCAGGTGATGGAAGCAATGTTGGAGGTACAGTTTAGAGCAGCAGTGACATGGGTGGGAATGCAGGGTGCTAGATAAGGGAGAGGAGGAAGTTGTATTAAAAAATAGGCTATATTTTTTTTTAAATATATTTTTAAAAAAAGTGCATACTATTCAAAAGTTTGTGGTTGGTAAAAAACAAACAAAAAAAAAGATTATATTTGAAATATATCTCTTACCATGCTTACCAAGGCTGCATTTATTTGATCAAAAATACAGTAAACACTGTAATATTGTGAAATATTATTACAATTTAAAATAGTTTTTATCTTAATATATGTAATTTCCTGTGAATTTTCAGCATCATTACTCCAGTCTTCAGTGTCACTGAAGTCATGATCATCTGTCAGAAATCATTTTAATATGCTGATTTGCTGCTCAAGAAACATTTCTTATTATCAATGCTGAAAACATTTGTGCGGCTTAATATTTTTGTAGAAACTGTAATACATTTTTTTAGGGTTCTTTGATGGATAGAATTATTTAAAAATGAAATTAAAATCTTTTGTAACATTATAAATATTTTTACTGTCTCTTTTGATCAATTACATGTGTCCTTGTTGAATAAAAGTATTAATTTCTTTAAAAGCAAACTCACCCTCAAACTTTTGAATGGTATTTGTTTGTTTGTTTGTTTGAAATACATGTGGCCCCAAAAAGTAATTGTTAAAATGAATGACTGTCATGAAATAACAACAACTGTCAAGTATTTCTTTGTGGTTACCAAACATTGGTTAGTTTGGTTATGTTCATAGTTAATGTGATGAACATTATATATATAAAAGACTAAATTTGGTTAACAAAAGGTGATCTAATGCATTGAAATTCATACTTTTTATGTATTTTTACACTCTTATTAATAAAGGTTTTTTACTGGCATCAATGGTTCCATAAAGAACTTTTAACATCCATGGAACGTTCCATTCCAAAAAAAAGGTTCTTTATAGTGAAAAAAAGTTCTTTAGATTATTAAAATATTTTTCACACTAAGAAAAAATGGTTCTTTTTGAAACTGTTTACTGAAAGGTTTTTTGGGGAACCAAAATGGTTCTTTTATGGCATCACTGCGAAAACCCCCTCTTGGAACCTTTATTTTTTAAGAGTGTAGGGCCACTTCAAATTAAAAATTTCTCTATACAATATTTTTATGACTAATTTAAATCAGCAAAAGTTAACATGAGCTGACACCTGTTACTACTGCAGCTTTAGGTTGAGAGCTGCTGTTGCAGGAGGCTCCATCAGCTTGGACAGTCACATTTAGTCTCATCCCACATGGCAGAGAGGTCAGCTGACAGGAAGTCCCCATAGTGTGACAAGAACCTAAGCGTTGCTGCTGCCCATCTGTTGCCATTGCCGTGTACCCATGATTTGCTCCTGCGCTGGCAGCCCATGTTACATTAGCCGCGTTGGTGTCACACTGGAACACGGTTGTGACGTTTTGAGGGTCACATGGAGCTAAAAGAGATACATAGTCAGCTTCAAAGATCTGTTACTGTTTGAAAAAGTGTGCATGCTCACATGACTGTTACCTGACTGTATCTGAATGGGTGTGGATGGCAGACTCCTGCAGTGACCATCATTCATTGTGACTGTGACGTTGTAGTTCACTCCGCAGAGCAGGTCTGCTGTTGTGCAGTTGTTAAAGCTCGAGCTGCAGTTAACTGTGGCTCCATGTTCACCCTGCAGTACTGCTGTGTACAGACCCCCAGCATGAAGGGTCTGCCAGCTTACTGTCGCACGATTCGCTGCACAGTCTCTGGTCTCTACCACCACGCTGACTGGAGCACATGGGGCTGTAAAGGAGAATGTACGAGATTTACTTTGTATACACTAGAAATTCATTTGTTTTACCTTTTAAAAGGGCAGCATCCTTATAAAAACACCGCATTCCATTTTTATTAATCTCTTGTTCATCCCTTTTTATTTTTTTATTGATACTTTTTTTTATTATTATTATTAATTTTTTTTTACATTTTTAAATATCTGGAACCTTTTATTCATCCCCTTTTATTTTTTTATTTTGCATTATTTGTTATTTTACATTTAAAATATATTGGCCATTTTAATAATCCCTTTTTTGTTTTATATTATTATTTTTTAAATTTACATATTAAATACCTGTTCTCTTTTATTCACCCCCTTTCTATTTTACATTTTAAATATATGGCCCTTTTTCTTCGCACTATTATTTTATTTAGGTTTAATTTATGTTTTAAATATCCAACCCCTTTTAAGTTTTTAAATGTATTTATTGTACATATATGGACCCTTAATTTACATTAATTTATAAATGAACCAGATAAATATATTTTTAACATTTAAAAATATATTTATACATTTATTTTTACTATCTGGTGCATTTTATTTATTTTTTTGGCGTGTTTTTTCCACCCCTTTTTTATTTCGCATTTTAAATGTCTGGCATCTTTAATTCATTCATTTTCTGTTTTACATAATTTTTTTATTTTACATTTTAAATATATGTCCCTTTTTCCATTATCCTCTTATTTTATTTGTTTATTTTACATTTTAAATATCTGACACCTTTTCATTTTTATTTCAATGTATTAATTGTACATATCTGGACCATTTATCCTATTTTTTTATTTTTTTATTTTAGATTTCACATTAATTTATAAATAAACCAGAAAAATAAATAACAATTATTATTCATATCTGGCCACTTGTATACATCTACTTTTATTTATATATTATTTCATTTTACTTTATCATTTATTTTTACATTTTAATTTCTCTTTTTGGTCATTTGTACACGTACCCGTCTGTAGGGTGACATGTTGACTCTCAGAGCTGCTACATTGCAGGTTTGTTGCTATGATAAATGCATCATACGTCTGGCCGCAGCTCAGGTTTTGGAATGTGCACTCTGTTGCCATGGCAGTGCAGGTGTGAACTGTGCCATCTACGTGTCTCGCCATTCCGATGTATAAAATGGCACCGTTGCTAGGGATCCATGTGAGAGAGGCAGAGTCTGAACTGCAGTTCTCCACAGTGGACACATTCTGAGGTATACAGGGAACTACGGTGAAAGATAAAGAGTATAAACATCTGATACCATGCCACAGTACTTTTTTGTAAGGGCATATTCATATACCATTGTATTTACATTGCAGTATTTCACAGTACCCAAAATGCTTACCTGTCTCTGCCGTCTCTCCCATCACAGGATCAGTAGTACATTCACCATCAGTGGCAACAATCCACACGCTCAGGCTCTCTCCACACTCCAGATTTGATAGTGTGCAGCTTGAGTTTAGAGACGTACAGTTGTAGAAATCTTTACTATTACCGCGAGCCTCCACAATGTAGGTGTTGGCTCCTTCAGCCATGTCCCAAAAAGTGACGGCAGTGCTGGTGTTATTACAGTCTGCAGTTGTATAGACATTCTGTGGCAAACATGGGCCTATATGCATAAGGTGACAGAGGAGGCCAAAATTAAAAATTATATATAAAACAAGCGAAGTTACATTTATTTATATAGCACTTTATACAATATTAATATTAGATATTTCAAAGCAGCTTCGCTGTAATAAACAGGAAAATAAGTGCTGTAAAATTCATCAATTATGAAACAAAATCAATTTTAGCCATAAAGCAGCTCTTGAGAAGACAATAGTGTCATTTTTCATCTCAAGTCAGTTCAGTGTTTTAAATTTAGTTCAATAGCTGTCAGTGTTGCAAAGTTCATGAATTATGAAACAAGTTCAGTTCAGCTGAAAGCAGCTCTACAGAATATATAAGTGTCATTATTCAGCTTAAGTCAATTCAATGTTGATTCATTTTAGTCCAATAACTATTGAAGCTTGTTTCAGCCACTGGATAAAAAATAAAAAAGATAATTGCAATTGCGAGTTTACATCTTGCAATTCTGATTTTTTCTCAGAATTGTGATATAAACTTGTAATTGCGAGCTATTAAGTCAGAATTATAATGTCAGAATTGCGTGATATAAAGTTGCAATTGTGAGAAATAAACTCAATTCTGGGAAAAAAGTATTTATTTCCTCAGAATTGGACTTTATAACTCGCAATTGCGAGTTAACATCTCACAATTCTGACTTTATAACTCGCAATTAGGAGTTTATATCTCGCATTTGTGAGTTTATATCTCACAATTACAAGTAAAAAAGTCAGAATTGTGAGATAAAAAGTCGCAATTATCTTTTAAACTGTTTTATTCCGTGGCAGAAACAAGCTTCCATAAATAACAGTGTCAATGTTGCAAAGTTAGTGCTATTATCCAGCTCAGTTCAGTTCTGTTCCCATCCAAAAGAATTGATGATAAAACTGAATATTAATTGTCTTTTAAATCCCAAAATAAACAGAAAAACAGAAACAACTGCAGAATCATGCTTCTCTCATTCTAATTATTGTTAAGTACTGATAGCACTTTCATTATTCATATTACATGTTAGGCCTGCACATTAACAGTGTTGTATCATGAAAAAAAAAAAAATATTTACAGATTTTTTGCAAAAAAAACTCACCCGTTCTTATCACCACTCCTTCTGTGTATCCACTGTTACATTCTTGTCCTCCGGAGTAGATGGATTTGACATAGAAGCTGTAGCCCTTACCGCAGACGCTGTCGGTGAAGTAACAGGAGGTGTCCAGAGTGATGCAATCAGTTACCTGTCCGTTCGAGTCCACAGCAATGGCATGGTAATAAGCCGTGTTGTTGGTGGCATTCCATGAGAACAAGATGACATTACTGGAACACTCACGGTACAGAGATGGTGCTTTGGGTGGGCAGGGTGCTGTGTGTTTGTTTGAGAGATGGGGGAGAGAAATTAATTTGCTGTTAAAACATGCTATTTCTTTTTGGTTCAAAGGGATTGTCCAACCAAAAATCATTAACATTTACACACCCTCATGTCATTCAAAACCTGTACAACTTTCCTTCTGCTTTGGAGCACATACGTATATTTCCACTGCTTTTGTCCACACAATGAAAGTCAGTGGAGTCCAAAACAAACAACATTGGACCCTATTGATTTTCATTGTATGGACAAAACACACTGCGACATTTCAAAATATCTTCTTTTGTGTTCTGCAGAAGCAAGAAAGTCATACAGGTTTAGAATGACATGAAGGTGAGTAAAAGATGACAGAGTATTCATTTTTGAGTGAACCTTTAAGAGAGAGACAGAGGCCGTGTTTACACCTGGTATTAAGATGCGTTTTGGTCAACCACAAGTGGACGGAAATTGTCTAAATGTGGGTCTAAAATGTTTTGAGCTTGTCCACTTTCAACCACTTCCAGAGGCAGTCGAAAACACATTAGACCAATTTGTTTTCATAGTGTAGACACTCATGTGTTCAAATGTGTTCGAACAGCCACGAAAGACGACATACTCTCCGCCCTCTCACCTGAAGCCAGACGAGATTTAAACTTTGTCGGCTGGAGACCGTACCGAAGGAAAACGTACCGATCACCCATTCCTGATTTCTGGTTTTGCGTCTATCAGAGCAGTAAAGAAAGCTGATGCTCTCCGTATGCTTTTCCGTCACCTTCGGGTGCGTTCATATGTAAATTGTGCAAGCATATTTTGTCCATTAGATCGAAAGATCTGAAGAAAAAAAAAACACAAACATTTACCTGCCCATAGACCTTCCCCTTAAAGAAATCAGGACAGAAGTGGTTGAAAGTGGACAAAAGAGACAGATTAAAGCCCAAAGTGTAAACGGGAATGTCTTCCTTGTCTACCTGTGATCCGATCGACCAAAAAGCATCTTAACACCAGGGCCTGACAGGGCCTGAGAGCAGATAAAAATACAACCTGAGAAAGATAACCTTAAAGAAGGCAGATAGATTTACTAACTTAAGGGCTTAGACTGATGCAGGAACTAGAACAATTCTGCTACCTGATACCACGCAACCTTCCATTAAATCTCAGCCTCAATAGACTGAAGAGCTCATTTAATCTACATGACAGTAATTCCTGGGTGTGTTCCTCCTCAGACTTCCTACACCATGAGAAGATTTCCTACTCATCTCCCAGAGGACAGGATCACGTGTGAGAGTGACCTTTGAGAGAGGGCATCTTTACCTGTCTCAAAGAAGTAGCTGCCGTCGGAGGTGCTTTCACAGTTAGCAATGGCTGTAATCCGAACAGAGTATACTTCTCCACAATGCGGCTTCGGGATCTGGCAGGCTGTGTCCGTAGATGTGCAGTTAAGCGACCGGCCTTGGCCATCGGTTATGACTGCAAGGTACGACGTGGCTCCAAACACTTCAGCCCAACTAATGGATACCATAGCAGAAGCGCAGCTGTACTGCACGGAGATGGTGGAGACTGCCGGAATGGCTGAGAAGAACAAGAAGTGACATTTTAGAGTTCTGCAAATCCAGACACTGAAAAGACCAGCACTGATTTCTAGGCTCTTTTATGTTTAGTCTTGGTTCTGGTCTAGAAAATAGCCTTTTTCTTTAAGAAAGGCTTGGTTAAGCTAGTCTAGAAGCATTCAACGCATATCAATGCATAAATCTATTGTTTTATCTTTATGGTTTCATTCAAAGGTTTCACTCTGAAATGTTCTGCTTAATCCTTATTTAGGTCCGACTCACTGGAAGTTGTGTAGTTGACGTTGGCAGACTCTCCTGGTTCCAGGAACATGTTGATGGATGCAACCCCTATTGTGTATGTTAAACACGGCTCCAGCCTTGAGATATTCGTAGCGGTACCGGTGACGTTCATAAGAACAGGGGCAAGTCCCGGCTTATTATTGGCTATGTGAGAAACCTGGTAGAGCAGGACACCTGGGACACTTAACCATGATACGCGAACCATACTCTGGGTTAACTCCATCACGTTTACGCCAGCTGGTGGCTGCACCACTGTAGAACAAGACAGTTATGTGAATGGTTGCTTAATCGTCAGTTATAGAAAGGTAAGATTGCATTGACAGGCTACCAAAGCTGCAGTATTGAAAATAGCACAAAACTGGGAAGAACCAAGTATACTTACACGTTCTGATGGTTTTAGTAAGACTCTTGGTGCCGAGTCCTGCAGCATTAGAGGAATAAATGTAACAGCTGTATGTGGTGGATCGCCTGAGGTTGTCTACTTGTCCATTTGTCGTGGTGAATGTGAGATTATGTGTCTCACTGTGGAAAGTTCCATTCACTATCAAAAAGTATCTATCGGCTCCTTGCGCACTGGACCACTCAAACCTGATTGAGGTGCTCGATATTGCTTTCGCATTTATTATTTGTGAGGTGGCAGGAACTGCAAGTAAAAAAAAAAAAATGACATGAATTCAAAATGAAACAGTCTTAAAAGTTTGCCAAGACATTTATTGGGTCGATAACTTACTTGTCTGTGCTGTCTGGGAGAAGATGCACGTCACATAATTCAACAAATACACTTTAAAAGTCACTGTATAAATTTGTCCTGCTTTTAAGCCTTGGACCAGTTTTTCAGAAGTGGACGAAGCGAGTGGTCCAACAGAAACAGTTGGTACGCTGTTTAAATTCACAGCCTTGAATTCCAGAACAAAGCTTGTCGCTCCTGGATAATTGCTCCATTTTACAAAGAGAGACGATGCACCAGGTGATGATATTGATGATGATAATGCTGTGTCACAACCTGGAGACAAAAAAATTACAAAAATCAGTATCTTTTAGTTAGTCACTTTAAAATTTAATAGTGTGTGTTATTTAGGTCAATACATTTCTAAAGTTTCTATTTGTTATTTTTGCTGTATTTAAATATTTAGTTAAAAATATGTTTTGTCTTCTAATCTATAAAATAGACAATTTATGATATTGTAACTTATTACTAAAATAAATACATATAAATTAATAGTAAATACCTGCAGAAGCTTCTTTAACCTTGGAACAAAGAAACATATGATAGTCAACTTAAGCGTAAGATCTTCAAACATAAAAATGAACAATAAATCATTAACAGATCATATAATAAATACCTGTGTCAGTGAAAACAGTGTTACAAAGACGCACAGTGTCCCTGGAAGATGCATCTCTGATTGATGTGTAAGGTGCTAATAAGTTACAGGTAAGTTAAGGTACATACGCTTTGCAATAAGGAAAGAAATCTGAAATGTTTCGTGGCACGGTGCAAGTATACCTGCTCTGTGAGGACCAATCAGTGCATCCAAAATCAAAATGAGGACAGGTGGATGCCTCTGGGCTGAAGACATCATCTAAGTATCTGTTGTGTGTGTGTGTGTGTGTGTGTGTGTGTGTGTGTGTGTGTGTGTATGTGGCTTGGCTGGGGGTCTAAGGGTTATTGTTAGGCTCATTAAGACCACAAACTTTGAGACTGAAGTTCTCACTAAGTTCTCTCTAGGAAAATCAGCCTTATATTATAATAAATACTTTACTTGAAAAACATCATGTGCTTAAATGAAGAACATTCTGGTGTGTTAGGATTATTTTTGAGTGGGAAATGATATAGGATATGTTGTTAGTCATTGGGTTTCAGGAAAACAGGCTCAGAATAATGAAGAGAGTGAAATTCCCATCCTTGTACTGGCCTGCCTCAAGCAGTCGGGTGTAATGTTAAAGAACGATTCAATTACTGGATATCAAACACACATTTTCTCCTCTCATTTCACCTTAATTCTAGTTTAATATTATCCTATCTAATGATGATGCTGAATTTGTTGGACTTACCAATATGTTCTCAGTAAATGACATGAAAACTGATTGAAATCAAATTTGCATATTTGACTCATATATATATAGTTGCAATTTAATTGAATGACTGTTTTCAGCGAATCATTTACTAGTTATTCAGTTACCGCTCATTGAATTCAACATTAACTGAAAAGAAGTTAATACTGTAAATGGAGATGTTTTAGTGTAGCTAGTGTAGTTCTTATTTTTTACAGCAATGTTTTAATATCAAATACGAGTAAATATTTCTTTAAAAACTAGAAAACTTTTAGGCTTCTGGTATTGTTTTTTATCTATTTGTATGGGCAATTTTTTGCATTTGCTTTTAACCCTTAGATTATAAATGGCTACATTTTAAACTGTGTAATTGCTAATAAAAATGACAATAAACTAGTAGCCAAAGATACAAAAATCACACTTATTTTCTAAAGTAGACAAATTTGCTTTTAAAAGAGTTTCAGCTCTGCTCTGTAAATCATTAAAATGCATCTTTGTGTATGTGTGTGTGTATATATATATATATATATATATATTCTAATTTGATCTGTCATTCATATTTCTGGATCATAGCAGTTCTTTTTGTTCTATTCCACAGAGCCTTTAACTTACAATTTCCTGTAAGGAAGTAAGTCACACCTGGGTAAACCTTAACTGCTAATGCTACACCTCTTTTCTTTGAATGTCATAAGGTCTAGAGCCAGAGTATGGCTTTGATACTTCAAAATGTAAGAGATCTTCCAAGTGTTTACTGATCTGCATTGAGAATGACGAAAGCAACATAATGTTTCACTTTCATCACTGCATCTCAAATAGTATGTGCTGAGAAAGATAATGAAGGAGAATTAGAGTGTCTTTGTCTGGGTCTCCCTGATCCCAGAAGCAAGAAGCTATGAGGGAAAGTGAATCTGCCTCTTCAATTCAGACCCTGAAACATACACCTGACCCTGTGTCCAGACAGCTCAAATTGTATGATGGTTAAGGTCAGTGTCTTTAATGTTATACTGTAGCTTTCTTTGCTTTAACACAGGTGGAGCCCAGGTCTGATCTGTTTTTTTCCCCGTTTCTCTGCAGTGAATGAGAATCATTTGTTTCTTTTAGGTCTTCTGTTGAAGCACCGAATCATATCCGAGAAGGAACTTGAATCAGACTCGAACAGGAATCCACCTTTATGATTATAATGAAAGGTGCCGCTGGATCTAAGTAATGTTGAATATATACAAAAACTTATGTTGTATATAAATAAAACATTTAACTATGAACAAACCTCATCCATCATACTTTCTTTGTCCTTCAGAACATTGCAGAAAAAGCTTTATTTGGCCCATTTGTTGTTCAAGAAACTTTAAGTTTTCAGGTATGTTGCACTGAAGTATTGAGTCGATGACTGTATTGACCCAAATTTGTTGGGAGAAAAAAAAATTGAAACAAACAAGACAGGCATTGACATAAGAATATAGGGCTATAGAATTAATGCCTGTAGCAGCTCAGATGTTTTTGTCATAGAAGAGATTTATGAGAAATGTTCAAAAATGAAACTGCACAGTTTGAGGCATTGTTGAGATTCACCTGATTCAGATTACTGTGGCCTTTTGCTCAGAGGAAACAGGGGGCATAAACGTTCTCTACACTGTAAACCTGAATAAGTTGGCAAAACTCAAAACATTTGAGGTAATCAGTTATATGACATTTTTAAATGAAAAAAACTCACCCCCGGCTTCACAAACAAGGCTTAAGCTAGTCTTAGACTTAAATGCATGTTTGAGTTGTTTTAACTGAAAGCAACTTCCACTGACAAATCTTAAAATATGTCAGTGCCATTGTCTCAATATGTAAACTAGTAATGTTTTTTTAAAAGGCACGTTTATAAAAGCTACTTAAATGCCCTAATTGAACTAAGGCCTAATCCTGGTTTAGTCTAAACCCTGTCTGTGAAACCTGGCCTCAAATTTTAAAGGATTAGTTCACTTTAAAATGAATGTTACCTCATGATCCGAGGTGTATATGACTTTCTTCTTTCTGATGAACACATTCAGAGTTATATTATTAAACACCCGGATACTCCCAAGGTTTATAATGGCATGTGCATGGAAACCACCTGTTTGAAGCTCAAAAAAGTCAACCATCCATCATAAACGTACTCCACAAGGCTCCAGGGGGTAAATAAAGCTTCTGAAGTGAAACGATGCGTTTGTGTAAGAAAAATGTCCATATTTAACACGTTATAAAGTAAAACAACTAGCTTCCGGCCAAACGGATTCTACTTGCATCTAAAGCGTACTAGTGGTATTATGCTATGCCATGACGTACTACTTTATACATTGCGTAAGTTACGATATTTTTCTTACACAAATGCATCGCTTCACTTCAGAAGCTTTATTAACCCCCTGGAGCCATGTGGAGTATGTTTATGATGGATGAATGCACTTTTTTTGAGCTTCAAACAGGAAGTTTCTGTGCACTGATATTATAAAACTTGGGAGCATCAGGGTGATTAGTAATATATCTCTGATTGTATTCATCTGAAAGAAGAAAGTCATATATACCTAGGATGGCTTGAGGGTGAGTAAATTATGGGGTAATTTTCATTTTAAAGTGAACTAATCCCTTAAGTAAGCAGAACTGGCAGATTTAAATTTTGTACTCATACATTTTAATTGCTCTTAACTTGAAAATTTTGAGTAAGTTAATTCATATGTTTAACTTTAAATTATCATGTAATTTCAATTTAAATATTTTAGTAATTGAAATTTAGCCAGCTATAACTAGCTAATTCAGCAAATGCTAATTGGTAACACAGTGTTTTGATAACATTAGCATAGCAATTGCTGAAAGTATATGGCAATTTAAAGATGCAATATGTAAAAATTTTGCAGTAAAATAAAAAAAACCACTAGAACAGTGTTATATATTTTGTTCACTGGAGTACTTACAATATCCCAAATGTTTCCAACTATTTGTGAATCGTGAGAAAATTGCAATTCTAACCAAGGCTCCGGGATGTGTGAGGAGTCGCCTGTCAATTGTGTCATACTCGCGTTAACCCTCGGTCTGCCTCGGTTTCCGAACCATGGAAACACCAAAGACTCTTTAATATATTACACGTTTTAATAGAAAAGGCAACAACTGTTTTGTTATATTTATAGACAGAAAACTAATTGTTGTTATATACGTTTAGTCTCAACATGTTTAAATCTAATTTTCTTGATTTTTTGCGAGTACCATGCTTTACCATGTCTCAGAGAAAAACACTGTTTTGTCAATCGCTCCAGCGGCCTCGTTCAGCTCCCACAACACTCGGTCCTGCTCTGCTTCATACTACAATAACGTTAATAATCACATCCATGAACATGATTTTCCTATTCTTTTGCACCATCCGTTGAGGTGAAGATCACATGTCCCAAGATTCCGCGCTCAAACTTGGCGTCATCAAGCTACGCCTTTATTTTGAACAGGCCTCTAGCGACCTCTAGCGGACAGAAATTTTACATACTGCACCTTTAACATATACCTGTTCTCAAACCAAGATGCACCATGATGGTAACCCCCCAAAAACCCCACATAACAGAAACCTTTTAAAATTAGCATAGCAAAGCATTAAACACTACTAATTCTCCCACTTAACATTAATATAACACTTAATTTTAGCATTTACTCTCCCTTTCATGTGCAGTGGCAAAGCATGATGGGAAATAGCCCAGTTTCAGGTAAATTTAAGTTTGTATAAATTAAAAGAAACACGTTCATAAAACTTAAACAATGAAACAATTCAGATTACTTAACAATGTGTCAGTTTCGTGGACTCAAAAGAAGAAAGTTCTAAATACTCATAAGGTAATTTGATTAGACTTATTTAATTTGAAGTTGCCCTACTCAAACCAATTAATTGTTTTGAACGTTAGGGCTTACATTTATTTAATGTATTTGCTCTCTCCCAGAGAAACAAAATATAAAATAATTTATTTACCTGCTATTGTAAAGCGTAATCAAGATTCTTTCCGGTGGGATGAATTACCAGTTCCATTGTGTGGCACGTGTTTGAGGCACATCTTTTTTTATGAGAAGCGATACATTACATTACTTGTATAGTTTGAGGTATGTTTTTATGTTCAAGACATGACAGGTCTGGCTCACATTCTGCCCACATGCTGCAGGAATCTCTATCAGTGCTTCCGTCAGCAATGTTATTGTTAAATGTATGCATTTGGCTGACACTTTTGTTGTTTGGTCAGTTTTCTACTGTAGTTCACATCACATCCTGACTAACCCAAAAAGTATTAAACTTTGATGTGCAGCATGTTTGTGATTAATTGATGCCTCTAATCAATTGACATCTTGTGCAGATGTGTGCTATTACTTGTTGTTAAACTTACAATTTCCACCTGTGGAAAATGTAAAAATGCAATTTTTTTTTTTTTTTAAATTATTCATTTTCTATTAATGGTAAAATAAGACCAGATATAGACCAGACATTTACATTTTCTAATCAAAGAATATAATACAATTTCTAAAGAAAATGTGAGTGGTTCTTGCCCATGTAAAACCTTAATGCCATAATGCTAGATCATTGCAGTTTTTGCCATGATGTTGCTATATGGTTGCTAATTGCAAGGGTGTTCTGGGAAGTTTTTGAGTTGTTAGGTTGCCTTTATGATAAGGCAGTGGCAATAGATGCTATTCACACTAAGTGTAAATAGCAATAAAAATCAAGTGTAAATAGTTATTAGATGCTATACTATTTAATGTAAATAGTGGCAGATACTTTTAGCACCTTAATGTATATCACAAAACAGTATGCGATAATAACAACATATTCAGTGTATATGATTATATTTATTAAAATAATAAATGGATAATACTTCCCTAAGTTTCTGCATCATCAACTGATAAATGTGTGTGTGACTGCACATTAACCGTGCTTAATAAATTAAATATTGTTAAACATATTTAGTCAGTCTGAAGAATTAATGTGTTAGCTTAGCAGCCATTATATATATATATGGCTGTGAAAATAAATCTGCATTGTTTATTTTTTTGCTTTCATTAAAAAAAATTCACAAAATTTTCATCGAAGTAAAACAATTGAAAGTGGGGGGAAACTCACATTATGAAATAAGTGTTTTTCTCCAATACATGTTGGCCACAATTATTGGTAAAATATCTCTGAAGTATATTCCCATTCATATTCACATTTTTTAGCACACCAGGGTGACTAGGAGCATGAAATTGTCCAGCCATGACTTCTTGTTCCACAGGAGTACAAATATGTGTAAACACAAAGGCCAAATTCCATTGCGGTGAGGAGGAAAGTTTGAGTGGACAAAGACTCTCCAAGGATCACAGCTGGAGAATTGCAGAGATTAGTTGAGTCTTGAGTCTCAGAAAACCTAAAAAAAATGATCAAACAGCACCTATATCCCCACAAGTTGTTCGGGAGGGTTTCAAGAAAAATCCTCTGTTCTCATCTAGAAACAATCTCCAGCATATTCAGTTGTCAGACAAGACTGGAACTTCAAAAGGGACCTGGTTCTATGGTCAGATGAAACTAAAAAATCTTTTTTGCAGCAAACCCACCAGATGGGTTTGGTGCACACATGGATAAAAAGTACCCCATGCCCACGGTTAAATATACTGCTGGATCTTTAATGTTGTGGGCCTATTTTTCTGCTGGAGGTCCTGGACATCTTGTTCAGATACATGGCATCATGGATTCTATCAAATACTAACAGATAAAAATCAAAACCTGACTGCTTCTGCTAGAAATCTTATAATGGGCCATGATTGGATCTTCCACAATGATCGGGACAATGATCCAAAACAAACATCAAAACCAACACAACACAAAAATGTGTCACTGAGCACAAAATGAAGCTTCTACTTTGACCATCCCAGTCCCCTGACCTGAACCCTAAAGAAAACGAGTAGAGTGAACTAAAGAGAAGCACCACCAACATGGAGCTGGGAATCTGAAGGATCTGGAGAGATTCTGTATGAAGGAATGGTCTCTGATCCCTTGTCAGGTGTTCTCCAAACTCATCAAGCATTTTAGAAGAAGACTTAGAGCTGTTATCTTGGGAAAAGGACGTTGCAATAATTGGGTGCCAATAATTGTGGCCAACGTGAACTAGAGAAAAACATTTATTTCATAAAGAGCAATTTTCAATTGTTTTACTTCAATGATAGGTTAGAATTTTGTGAATTTTTTGAATGAAAGATCAAAAGGACAAACAATGTATATTTATTTTCACAGCCGCCTTTGCTCATATTTACTAAGGGTGCCAATAATTGTGGAGGGCATTGTATATAGTTGTACAATTAGGCTATATCTGGAAAATGTTGAAAAATATTTATAAAAAAAAACAAATTCTCAATACATAATGCTTCATGCTGTTTATTAAGAGTGCTAAAGGCTGCTATTGTATCAAGGTTCTCAGGCTGTAGGCCATAAGAAAACATACATATTATGCAAATTGAATGTAATAGATCATCCAAAGGACACATATGACCTGGGGCAGACACTATACCTGAAACTTGTGCTGTTCATATTTCTTGATAACCTACTTCAAAAGAGGTGTAACACACACACATGACACTGGTCCACTCCTTTGGAGGCTTGCTGCTTAGGGGACTTCCTATAAATGCTTAATGTGTTGTTTAAATCACTACGCTATATGAACATAGAGATGTTTTAAATTGCAAGATCAATTTTTCTTGTGACATTATGACATTACTCATTAATTTCTGGACATATAAACATTTGGGCTTCATGGCATGCTATGAATATTAGGAAATTACAGTATAAATGCAAAACATCATGTGTATATAAAAAATATGACATTTAGAAATGGTTAACAATTTGACTGAAATATATATTTTTGTATTCACTTGTTCTTATAGATACAATTACATTTTGTTACTGCTATTTCTGGCAAACATTAAGAATGTGGCAAGATGAAAGTGGTGAGAAGAGAATGCTCTGTTGTCTGTGTTGATGACGTCAGAGCTCCATCTGCTTTCATCTGTGCCTTTTAACAGAAGACAAAAAGACATGAGAACCGGAGATTTGTGGGTGACCCAACTTTGATCATATATACACTGAAAATGTATATGGCCTATACATCATTCATGTCACGTCAAGTACAAGATCCTCTTTAGTTTCATGTAACCATGCTACACACACACACACACACACACACACACACACACACACATATATTTTTTTTTACAGTGCCTTGTGAAAGTATTCAAATCCCTTCGTTTTTTTCACATTTTATGTTGCTGCCTTATGTTTAACTACTTTAAATCACTTTTTTTCCCGCATCAATCTACACCCCATACACCATGACAAAGCAAAAAAGAGATCTGTGACAACTTTGCAAATTTATTAAAAAGGAAAAACTGAAATAAGTACATTGCACAAGTATTCAAACCATTAACTAAAGGGTTAGTTTAGCCAAACATGAAAATTCTGTCATTAATTACTCACCCTAATGTCGTTCCACACCTGTAAGACCTTTGTTCATCTTCGGAACACAAATTAAGATATTTTTGATATCAGTGGTTTTCAGTACCTTTTAGTACCTAAATCTGGGCGTTTGAAAGTCTAAGTTAACTCACTCTCAATGCAGGCCTCACTGAGCCACTGGATTATATCAAAAATATCTTAATTTGTGTTCTGAAGATGAACGAAGGTCTTACGGGTGTGGAACGACATGAGGGTGAGTAATTAATGACAGACTCTTCATTTTGAGATGAACTAACCCTTTAACTAAGTAACTTAAAGCACCTTTATAGCTTCAAGTCTTTTTGGGTATGCAAATGGCGATTTTCTGCAATTCTTCTCCTTAGATCCTCTCAAGCTCTGTTAGGTTGGATGGGGACCATCGGTGGACAGTCATTTTCAGGTTTCTCCAGAGATTTTCAATTGGGTTCAAGCCGTGGCTCTGGTGGGGCCACTTAAGGACATTCACAGAGTTGTCCATAAGCAATTCTTACATTGTCTTAGATGTGTGCTTCGGGTCATTGTCCTGTTAGTAGATGAACCTTCTGCCCAGTCCAAGGTTCTGAATGCTCTGGACTAGGTTTTTCCATTAAGGTTAACTCTATATTTTGCTGTGTTGAGCTTTCCTTTTACTCTGACGAGTCGCCTAGTCCTTGCCAATGAAAAACTGCCACCACCACACTTTACTCTTAGGATGGTATTGTGCAGGTGATGAGCAGTACCTGGTTTCCTCCAGACATGATGCTTGGAACTGAGGTTCATCAGACCCGAGAATATTGTTTCTCACAGTCTGAGAGAGTCCTTTAGGTGCTTTTTTTGCAAATTCCAAGTGGGTTTTCATGTGTTCTCACCGAGGAGAGGCTTGAATCTGGTCACTCTGCCATAAATCCCAGATCGGTGAAGTGTTGCACTGATGTTTGTCCTTCTGTAAATTTCTCCCATCTCCATATATGATCATGGAGCTAAACTAGAGTGACAATCAGCTTGAGTGGTCACCGCTCTAACCAAGGCCCTTCTCCATCGATTGCCCAGTTTGGCCAGGAGGACAGCTCTGGCCAGGAGGACAACTCAGGAAGAGTTCTGGTTGTTCCAAAGTCCTTCCATTAAGGATTATGGAGGCTACATGCTTCTGCGAACCTTCAACCTTCAGAATTTGTTTTGTAGTCTTTCCCAGATCTGTCTTGATACAATCCCTCTAAACCCTACAGGCAGTTCCTTTGACCTCATGGCTTGGTTTTGCTCTGATAGGCATTTTCAGCTGTTAGACCTTTTATTAAGAAGTGTGTGCCTTTCCAAATCATACCCATTCAATTGAATTTGCAACAGGTTAACTTCACTCGAAGTGTAGTAACATCTACAAGTGAAATTGGAATGCTCCAGAGCTAAATTACAAGTGTCAGAAAAGGGTTTGCATGCTTGTGCAATGTAATTATTTCAGTTTTTCCTTTTTAATAAATTTGCAAAGTTGTCACAGATCTGTTTTTTTGCTTTGTCATTATGGTGTATGTTGATGTGGAAAAAAAGTAATTTAAAGTAGTTTAACATAAGGTAGCAACATAAAATGTGAAAAAAATCAAGGGGTTTGAATATGTCCGCAAGGTTTGTGTGTGTGTGTGTGTGTGTGTGTGTGTGTGTGTGTGTGTGTGTGTGTGTGTGTGTGTGTGTGAGAGAGAGAGAGAGAGAGAGAGAGAGAGAGAGAGAGAGAGAGAGAGAGAGAGAAAGTTGGTTTGTAATTCTCATTCTCGATGATTCTTGTATTTTCAGTTTTTCTCATTACTATAACACAATATTGTCCTGTGTAGACACAAACATGATTCATTTACTTTAAAAACACCATCAATTGAAGGTCGTATAAAAACTATTTTTTACTTTGTTTCATATATTTGTCATAAAAATAGGGTTTCTTTTAAAATAAAATTAGATTTTTTCAGGTGACATCAACATATTTTTGATAGACTTTGTAGGTTACAAGACATTTTTCAAGACAAGTAACAAGACACCTGTCACTTCATCTGTCATATCTGAAGACGTTTTGACTAAGCTACTATGTTAAGACTGTGGCCCTCATTTATAACATGTTGAGTACAAACCGTCCTAATTTGGATCTTACAATCATTTCTTCAATCATTTCTCCAACAAAAAATGTGCGTACGCCTGTCTTAAAAATGCAAATGATCTTGAAATTTGAATGGTTTCAGATCTCCACCTTGGTATTAATGTCATTAACATATAAATGAGCACCAGTTAATGTCCAAATCCTTTACTTGAGAACCAGAAGTACTCCAACTCTGCCACAAGGAAAAGTGTGTACGTCTGCTTAGAACCTGACGTGGCGCTGAACACTTTTCCACGTCAAAGACCGTTTTTTATAAATATGAATGTTGGTGTGGATTTTAGCGTACACACACTCTAAGTTCAAATCTGTGCGTACACACATTTTATAAATGAGGCTCTGTGTTTAAAGAACTAGTATGACCAACTAGCTTAGTTAGGGATAATCAGTCTTACTTTTCAGTATCAAATTAGATCAAGCTACATTATAATGTAACTGACTTAAAAAAAAGTTATGAACAGTCTTAAAGGAAAAAAAAAATTACAACTAACTTGTAAGAGTAGTCTTAGCAGTTTATGCAACTGGCCCCTGGATTCCGAAGAGTGCAAGTATCATATTTTATTGTCACCAACTGTACAGCAGTAAACCTTTCTGAGATGTCAACGTTGATATGATATGCTTTATCTTATGGTGGACACAAAGGCCTCCAGTTTCAAATGCCCAGGGTAAATCCGTCCCATGAGACTCTGCATCTGTGTGTGTGTTTATTGATGACAGTTATGTAAACGTTCATAATTTATGTGCGATCACTCACAATAGGGTTCTAGTCCACGCTCCTCCGGCCTCGATAGATCACTGCAGATGCACAGAAAGAGCAGTTATGTACTATAGCACTGAGTCATAAGGAGTCATGCTTAGGAGAGCTATATATATTTTTAATAAATATTAATATATATATACACACCCATTCCCACTGTGTTTCCAGAGCAGGATACTGAAAGACAATGAAACATGGAAGTCAGTCTATATACAGTTTGCATGTAGCCTCTAGCCTTCATTTTCCTGATTTGAAATGGCTTCATGTAACTGAAGTGCTAGCAATGTCAAAGTCATGGGTTTGATTCCCAGGGAAAGCAAGAACTGATAAAATGGGTTCCTTTAATGCAGTACAAGTCGCTTTGGATAAACGTCTGCCATGCATAAATGTAAATTAATTTTTGAAATCTTATTTTGTCATTATACATTATTAAAATATTTTTCATTTACAGTGATTTTCTAGGTCTTTTCTAGATAAATCAACATCTTTTGCATACCTAAGTAGTGTTTTCTGGTGCAGAATGTGACCTTCAAACCCTCCTGTGTTAAGGGAGCGACCACGACGTTGTACATTTCCCCACACATGATGTTGGAGACGTCACATTTGGTAGCCCCTTGTGTGGTGCTGCAGGTGTAGTTGGATCTGGTGCCGTACAGGTCGGCTGTGTAGTTGTACAGGCCGGGAGAAGAGCGCCAGTACACCCGCAGAGTGTTGTTAGCCATGGCGTAGAGTTTCACGCTGGATGGACAACACGCTCCTGAGAGAGGTCACAGATAAAGAAAATGAGATGTGGAAGATGCAGATGTGCTTATTTGTTCCAACGCTCTGAACAAATTTCTGCATAAATTATTTAAAAATCCATTCTTAAAGGTATAGTTCACTCAAAAGTAAAAATTCTGTCATAATTTACTCACCCTCAAGTTGTTCTTAACCATACAGACTTATACAAAGTCTTTGTTCTGTTTGAACACAAGAGAAGATATTCTAAAAAATGTTGGTATCCAAACAGTTGCTGGTCCCCATTGACTTCCATAGTATGAAAAATAAAATAAAAAATACTATGTCAATACTATGTTAATGGGGATCAGCAACTGTTTGGTTACCAAAATTCTTCAGAACATCATCTTTTGTGTTCAGCAGAAGAAAGAAACTCAAACAGGTTCAGAACAACTTGAGAGTGAGTAAATGAATTTTTATTTTTGGGTGAATGTTTATAATGAATTGAATGTGACGCTTTATGTAAAAATGGTTTTATGATTGATTTATATTTTTTGTGTTTACCATGGTGGGAAAAAAAACAACTTATCTTGTTATTTCAACATTATAACTCGTTATTTCGAGATATTAAGTCGTTATTTTGACATAACTTGTTATTTCAACATAATAGCTCGTTATTTTGAGATATCAAGTTGTTATTTCGACATAACTCATTATGTCGAAATAACGACTTATGCCAAAATAACGAGAGTTTGTTTTTTTCCCTCCCCATCATAAGTTTTCTTTCCCCCCTGTTGCCCATTTAGGGCAGACGTGGCCTAATAGTTAGAGAGTCACTATCTAATCATTCCCCAGGTGCCACAGCAAAATGTGTGTGTGTGTGTGTGTGTGTGTGTGTGTGTATTAAATACTTACTGCTGTGTGTGTGCACTTGGATGGGTGAAATGCAGAGCACAAATTCCAATTTATTTTTCATTTTAAATATCACTATTAAAGACATTATAACAAAATGTCACATTATCTGTCAAAATTGTGAATTGTTTATACCCCATCACATTATTATTTTTTTGATTAGGAAAGCTTGACTTTTAATTTAGTTTTTTTTTATATATATTTTTTTCATTTATATTTTTTATTTTTAATTATTTTTCTTTCATATCATGTTTTTTTTTTTTCTTTTAATTTTCTTATGTAAAGTGCATTGAGAAGCTACCTTTAATAGTGCTATATATAAAAACAAATATTAATATTTTTATGGATACCATTGATATTTATGATATCAGTTTTTGTTTTGTTTTTTTAAATAAGAGCACATACATTTTTCAAATTTGTTGGGTTTTAAAATATAAATCAATAGAAAAAAAGGATACCAGGTTGAATCAAAAGCACCTGCTAGAGTAAATGATCATTAACCAGTCATGCAGTTGCATATGTTAAATCTGTCATAAGAAAACCACTTAACTCACTTGAGGAGAAGCCATGGTAACTGCACTCTGCTTTATGTCCAGTAATGCTGAAGGCCTCCAGTGACACATTGTAGCTGGTGCCACATGTGATGCATCCTAACAGGCAGTTGGTGTCCATGGTGTGACATTTGGCATGACCTCTGGGGGATGTCAAAGTTGTGACATAGGACCCCGCCCCTGGCGCATGCGACCATGTGACGTTCGTCATTGACTGGGTCACCTGTTCAACAGTCAGAGTTTCTGGACAACAGGGTCCTGGAGAGAGAGAGGGGGGCATTTTAATATCTCTTGACCATGTTCAACTATAAATATCTGTCTCCAGATGTTTTCCATCTTCATTACTGCACCTGTTTCCAGGGGAATGGAGTAGCTGGGAAGACTCTGTCCTGCTGTGGTGGTAGCGTAGGCACTGACCTCATATACAGATCCACAGGACACGGTGAGGTAACAGGAAGTGCCGCTGGACGAGCAAGTGAGTGCGTCAGTGTGACCCATGGCGATCACGCTGTAGTTGGCCTGAGTGTTTGTAGCTGTCCAGAACACCTCCACTGTGGAAGAGTTCACCTGAGTCACGTTGAGGATCACAGGGGCACAGGGAGCTGAAAGAGAACGAAGCAGCATTTCATAAAAATGGATTCCATGTTACAGTGATGGTATCACATACTATGGCAATTCTGTGGTACTTTGAAATATACCACGGTACAAATTAATGTGCCATTTAATAAGGCTTTGTTTGGTTCCACATTTTCTGTTGGAGCTTTTAATTCCATTACATGATTTTTGATATATATATATATATATATATATATTTATTTAGGAAAGCCTTTATTTACTTAAATTTGTGTTGTTGTTTTATTATTATTAGTTTCTCTTTTTGTCTAAAATTTATATGTATTGTTTATTATTTTTAAAAGTATTCCTTATTATATTTATATTTTGTCTTTTTGTTTTCTAATGTAAAGTGCATTAAAAAGCTAAAAAGAGCACTATATATAAAAACAAATATTATTAATATTTATAACAATAATAATAATTATTATTATTATTATTATAACATGGTATTTTTGGAAGTAAACTGAATACCATGTGAATACAATAATAATAATAATAATAATAAAAGGAAACAATAATAATAATTATAATGATTATTATTATTATTGTATATGCATGGTTAAAAAAATGCAATGGTATTGCTATAGCAAATGTACAACAAAACAAGGTATTACCATGGTACTTTTTTCATATATGGCATATTGCACACTAGTATCATTTTTTAATGTAAATTGCATTAAGAATCTACCTTTAAAGGCACAATATATAAAAACAAATATCCTTAATTTTTATATAAATATCATTAATAATAATAATAATAAGTATTATTATAATTATTACAACATGGTATTTTGGAAGTACTTCATCCTTAATTTCTATATAAATATAATAATAATAATAATTATTCTTATAATTATTATTATACCATGTTTTTTTAGGAAGTACTTACAATAATAATTATTATAATAATTAATATAATAATAATAATAACTTTTATTATTATTAGTAGTAGTAGTAGTAGTAGTATTGTATTTACATTTCAAAGTATTTCCAAAATAATACCCTGGTACTATTATGCATAAATGTACAAACAAAACATGGTATTACCATGGTACTGTTTTGTATGTGGCATATTGCGTTCACGTGCAAATGAGAATTTGTATGTGTGTACCTGTCCGGCGTGTATGTGCACTACAGGTGTTATTGCATCCTTGTATCTCACTGCAGGGCCGCACCACCACGCTGTACAGACTGTCGCAGGTGAGATCAGAGAGCGCGCACACAGGAGCCGTGTCGTTGCAGTGGATCAATTCGCTTCCGTCTGCAGCGATCGTCTCATATAACTCAGCTCCTCGAACTGCTGACCATGAGATCTCTAAAGTTTCTGTGGAAATCAGTGACACGGACACATCCTCTGGACAGCATGGGACTGAGGACAGAGAGAAAGAAGTTTCTCATATTTTATTTTATTTTTATTTAAAACTTTTTATTTGTATAGCAGTACAGTGTATATATATATATATATATATATATATATATATATATATATATATATGAATAAATATAAATCTGTCTGTGTATAGTACAAACTTGTAGTATAGTTGACTTCTTGTCCTGGTGGACTGGACCCGGCCTGGTTGTAAGCAAATACGGTCGAGAGGTACGTGTATCCGCACTTGCACTGGAAGTAGCAGGCACTGCTGCTGGTGTTGCAGTTTTGCTCTATACCATCGTCGCTCTTCACATAGGCGATGTAGTAATCCACCCACGGAACCTCAGACCACATGACGGAACAATTCCCTGTGGTCACCTCCTCAATCCATACCGAGTCAGGAGGACATGGGACTGAAAATGATTCAAAGAAGATGACAACCAACTGCACAACTCTATATTAATATGTATGTGTGGTTTTTCATGTGTGCATTCAAGTGTGAGTAAAATATACAGGTCAGAAGGTCCTCTGGATTTGAAGGGTCACTGGTTCCGGCCTCGTTCGACGCTACGACGATGATGCTGTGGTTCTGGCTGCAGCTGAGGGGACTGATAATGCAGTAGAGGACTGAGGAGCTGCAGTTCTGGCCTGTTGAGCTCACAGCAATGTATGCGTCGGCGCCACGGACTGACTGCCAATACACTGCCAGATCGATAGAGCGACCGGGCGTCAATTGAACCTGCACATCTCCTGGGACAGGAGGACCTGTAGAGAGTGGAACAGAGAAAGACAGTGCTTATCTTGTACATAGAGTCAGATAAAACACTTTGGTTAAAGGGACCCTCTTCACACAAAAATGAAAATTCACCTTCATGCCATCCCAGATGTATGTCACTGCCTTTTGTCAGCTTAAAGGATTAGTTCACTTTCAAATGAAAATTACCCCAAGCTTTACTCACCCTCAAGCCATCCTAGGTGTATATGACTTTCTACTTTCTGATGAACACAATCTGAGGTTATATTAATAAATATCCTTACGCATCCCAGCTTTTTAATGGCAGTGGACAGGACCAACAAGTATGAAGCTCAAGAAAGTGCACTGATCCATCATAAACGTACTCCACACAGCTCCGGAGGGTTAATAAAGGCCTTCGGAAGCGAAGCGATGTGTTTGTTTAAGAAAAATATCTATATTTAACAAGTTATAAAGTAAAATATCTAGCTTCCACCTGACCGCCTTCTGTATTCAACTTACGAAGAAAGTGTAACGCCTCCCACAGTTCAAAATGCTTACGCTGCGTCCTGCGTCTTCTGTATTCAGCTTATGAAAAAAGCGTAAATTACACAATGTTTACTAACCCCCCAGAGTCGTGTGGAGTACGTTTATAATAGATGGATGCACTTTCTTCAGCTTTATACTTGTTGGTGCCATTATAAAGATTGGATGCGTCGGGATATTTATTAATATAACTCCGATTGTGTTCTTCAGAACGAAGAAAGTCATATACACCTAGGATGGCTTGAGGGTGAGTAAAGCTTGGGCTAATTTTCATTTAAAAGTGAACTAATCCTTTAACACAGAGATTTAAAAAAAAAAAAAAAAAAAAACGACAGTAATCCATATGAACCCAGTTGATGAATCAATGTCTTCTGAAGCAAAACAATAGGTTTGTGTGCAGTTTAAATTTCGTTGATGAATAATTTTCATCATTATTTTCATCAACATTTTTTCACAGAAGAAAATGAGACGATAACTAAATAAAAATCAGTTTTGAATGACAAAAACTATGATGAAAATATATTGACATATATGTCAATGAATAAAAATGAGACGAAAATATTAGGGAGTGACGATTTGGGAAAAGATCCAATCAGAACCATTGTCCTGCGTGGTAGATGCACACATTTGAATTGTAATGTGTTGATGTACCTGGCGGGACAAAAATACTATAAACAGGTCCTTACGTGTGATTTGGCTGATGGTGATGTCATCTCCTTGGTTACCATCAGGATCCCAGGCATTGCCCTTGATGTAGTAGGTGGTGCCAGACTGAAGGTCAATGAAGGTCATGGTGGTCTCAGACGTGTTGCGTCTGACCCGTGTGACTGAACCCTCCATGATCAAATCCAGGCTGTATAACACAGCATTGTTCACTGGATTCCAGTTTATCACAATGGTGTCACTGCTAGGGGAGCTGGAACGCAGATCTGGGGCCACCACCACTGCAAAGAGAAAAAAATAAATCAATATTTTTAACAACTGAACAGAAGGAATAGAGAGTTAAAACAGTCCGAGAGCTAAACAATTACTGCCCCTGGTGGTGAATTTCGATAATTTCAGCTAAAAAAATATCCTGCCCCAATTAATCCATTAAATTATGAATGTTTAGTTGAATTAGTTTTTTGTGATATGTGCCCATGCTAATCTTTTGATATAATATTTTATTAGATTTAAAATGATACTAGTATAAATGTCTTATAGGGACAGATATAAGATCTTGAGATGGGAATAACCTGCAGTGTGTCTGTAAGGTAAAAAGGTATAAAGATAATGTTTTGTTGTTATATATGAAACTTTATGAAAATCATCCCTCTAATGTTACATCAAGCCATTCCTTGGGGAGAGGTGACAGCCTAGTTCTCATGGTTTATCTTTTCATACAGTTTTGGGTATGAAGTCCAGCTAAAGATGCAGTTACTGTCAACAGTCGGTCGAGCCAGAGGTACCAACTTTGCACAATAGCTGGAGTAAATAATACTGTGTTATTGTTACAGGTTTTAAATACCAACTCATTGTCAACCAAACAGCTCAGTTTTCATTCTATTCTATGGTGTGTGATCTTTAGTAAATATAAAAATGTCTGTTTTGGTTGACACTTTTTATTTAAGCTTTTTAGTGTTATGCCATTTGAGGGTAAAACTTTACATAACCCATATTAAGTCAGTAAAATATGGCTGTAAACTGTTGTTTTTATTGAAGACTTGCATAACTTACACTTGTTTTGAATAATGTATGTATTGAATCATGTATTTCTGCTGAAAAAATTAAACAACTTTAAAATGGTTTGCTGGTTTGAGCTGGCCACCAAGCTAGTTTCTACTAGTCAGCCAGGTCTGGTTTGATGGTTTGGGGCTTGTTATTTTGGGTAGTCAGGCTGGGAGACCAGCTGGATGGCCAGTTAAATCAGCGGAACACTAGTTTCCTCAGGTTTAGAGATCACTTAAACCATTTAAGACCAGCAAACCACCTTAGGCTGGTTCAAACTATTTGTTTTCTGCCACAAAACAGCAGAGATGTTAGCCCTTTTTTAAAAAAATAGTCAATATATTAATCTAAAGGCATTTTAAATCAAGCAGAAGATGGTTTAATTAAAGTCTTTGTCTGAAGTCAGTTTACCTGTCTTAGTGCTCACAGGCAGAGAAGGCTGACTCCTTCCCCCAGTGTTGACAGACATCACGCTGAGGGTGTATTGGGTATAAGGCAGCAGATTGATCACTGTGCCAGGGGAATTTACCAATGGGGTTTCAGAGAAGAACCCATCCTCGTTCTCTGCCCGGATGATGTAGCCTGTGGCACCATCCACCGCACTAAACTCCACCGTGATGCTGTCACTTTTTTTAGAGTGAGCCTGCTGTATGAAGGGGACCTCAGGAGCTGATGGGATAAAACATACAAATAATAATTATAATATATATAATATTATAAAAAATATAACAATACTTATTCATTACAATTAATTATGAAATAAAATAAATGTTATATATAATAGGCCTATATGTAATTATATAAATATTAAAATATTAAAACATATTTAACAAAATTTAAAATGTATCTAATAAAATGAATTCTTAAATTATTATTTTAAAAGATAAATTAAAAAGTCACCTGTCAGACTAAAAAAAAAAAAAAAAAAATCTCTGGTCACCCATGCCTTTTTGCATTGGTATCAAGATTGAACTTTTCATTTGTAATTTTTCATGGTAGCTCGTGTCCAACGACAAATTTGAATAAGTCAGAGGTCACCTGTAGTCTCCTCCGTTTCGGCGCTGCTGAGCACGTTCACCGCGTTGTCCATGGCTTCGACCCGCATCCTGTACACAGTGTTCGGGGACAAGGAGTTAACAGAGCCCATGACCGTGCTGCCGCTGAATTGCGCGAACACCGACGGCTCTGGGGAGTTTTTCGGCGTGGCGGTGATTTTGTAAGAGCTCGCGCCGGTATGTCCGCTCCAGCGCACCGTCATGCTTTTAGAGGTGACGGTGAACACGGATAACGTGATGTCTGCAGAGAGAGAAGCAGTTAGGATAGCATAATAATCATAATGCTGTTTAAAAAATTCATTACACCTAGAAAATGAAAACACAACCCGTTCATTCCACAAAATGGTTGCCTTGTCAGTTTTGAAAATGTTATATTTTAAGACAAGTTGAAAGGATCCTGAAAGGATTTTTGTTTAGATTTTTCTAGTTTTAGAACAATTTAGAAATACACGAGACAGACCTAAAAGGCCCATGGGATAGAAAAAATGTCTGTCATAACATAATAAAAGTCAGAGTCGGGTACTCATTGTTACATCTTTACATCTTTTACAGTTTATGAGGGAGACAAAAGCACCCATTTCATGGAATGACCTAAACAGGACAAATTTTAAAGCTCTCCTACCGTTTTGTGCTGTGCATATCTGTAAATTAAGAGCAGAAATACAACAAATCATTTTTAAAATATGTAAAACATATTAGAAAGCATCCATTCTTCCTTGCTTATTTCAGGGGCAACTATTACTCTGTCATATGGTATTATGTGCCATTAGTGGCCAAGGAAGCTTATCTGAGCATCACTCAGCACAGATTTTAGAACCAAAGCTATTTTTTTCCTATGCAGCATGAAAGTGTGTACAACTACAAATATGACAGTAGTGTAATAAAAAGGGACTATTGTTCTATGCAATACAAATAACCTGTTTTTAAAATATAACTGTTTAATATGCTTTTAAACGCTATAGGCACAGTTAAAACATAACTTATTTGTATAAAGAAAGCAGAATTTTTATTCTTACCTGTGGCACGATGATAATCCATAAGACAATATTAAAAAGATGTAAATATTTCGACTCCATGCCTCAAATTTGGTGCTGTTCAGCTGCCTTTAGGGCACACTCGATTTGACTCTCTATTTCTGGGCAGTGGCTGCGGCTTAAGTTCTGTTTTTTCCCTATTACTTTCCAACAGGTATTTTATTGTTCTGGGAGAAGTGAGTGTTCACATTTGCGCCCTCCCTCTGTCAGGGAGAGAGAGAGAGGACCTATCAGCACTGAAGGACGACACAGGTACACATCAATACACTTGAGGATAGACACAAAGATACACTCTGCCTGTTGAATGGGCTGTTCAGCATTTCTTGTTCTATTGTTATCAAATACACAAGACATCAAATGTTCTATTTTAAATATAAATTCATAAGATAATACTTCAGAATAAAATGGTATCAATGATATTAATCCCTATTATAAACTGAGGAAGTATGCCACAAATCTGAAAAGAGGCATTTATCATATTACATACTTATATGACAACTCTGAGCGGTTGCCCTTTCACAGCTCAGGTTATGTTTTGTTTTAGTACTGTCCCAGATGTTTGACGTAAAATTGTTATTGTAGCCTATATAGGAGCTATAAATGAATATCTTGGATAATTTGATGTTGGAAGAACTTAATGAAAATATTTGATTTAATGGGATAACCAGATCTCGCCCCCATTGACAGTATTTTTTTCCCCCTACTGTGGTAGTCAATGGGTGGTGAGATCTGCTTGGTTACAAACATTCTTCCAAATATCTTCCTTTGTGTAAAGCAGAACAAAGAAATTTATACAGGTTTGGAACAACTTGAGGGTGAGTAAATGATGACAAAATTTTCATTTTTGGGTGAACTATCCCTTTAATATTGAAACTTCATATTGAGATTCTGGGTTTTGGCACATGTCTTAGCAGGGCTCAAACAGTTTGTGATATTATTGAGATGTCTTTTGAAACACTAGAGGAGACAAGTGTGAGATTACTGGATGTGTGTGTGTGTGTGTGTGTGTGTGTGTGAGTAACGTGAGAAGCAGATCTAAGCTAAAGAACATCGATTATTCTGACAGACTCAGACGAAATGCGTATGTGTAATATCAGTGTCAAAAGATCCACGTAGCTGAATGACTAGAGGAAATATAATTTGTGTCAGTGTAACATGACCTGCTATAGTATATATATTTTACAGAGAGCTTAATTTTTCTTTCTATGGGACATATGGGAATTTTAAAACCAAAGCAGAAACCAAACTGTCAATTCAAGTTGTATAGCACAACAAATTAGTGCTGGCTTAGGTTGCTCCAGCTTAGGGGTGTTATATTATATTATGTTATGTATACAGCCATCAACATGACTGATGTATCATGAAAAATGTCCAAAACTGACAATGCAGCCTTGCTTTTACTATAGCCAGTGCTCCGGGAATCTCTCATTTGTAAGAAACATGTCAGACGATACTACACTACCGTTCACAAGTTTGGGGCCAGTAAGATTTCCTTTTTGTATTTAAAAGAAATTAACACTTTTATTCAGCGAAAATTCATTAAATTGATTAAAATTGACAGTAAATATACTTATAATGTTACAAAATATTCCTATTTCAAATAAATGCTGTTCTTTTCAACTTTCCATTCATCAAAGAATCCTGAAAAAAAGAATCATGGCTTCCACAAAAATATTAAGCAACACAACTGTTTTCAACATTGATATTAATAAGAAATGTTTTTTGAGCACTAAATCAGCATATTAGAATGATTTCTGAAGGATCATGTGACACTGAAAACTGGAGCAATGATGCTGAAAATTCTGATTTGCTATCACAGGAATAAATTACATTAAAACATTTTAAATTGAAAATGGTTATTTGAAATTGTAGTAATATTTCACAATATTACTGTTTTTATTGTATTTTTGATCAAATTAAGCATTGGTGAGCATAACAGACTTTTTTCAAAAACATTAAAATATCTTTCGACTCCAAACTTTATAATGGTACTGTACTTTTTTTTTTTCTCCTTTTATTTAAATCATGGAAAAGGCATCACTTTGGGAAAGGACATAAGCTTGAAAAAGAGCTGCACTTGTACTCAGATTGGTACTCATAAGCTAGATCTGATAATGAGATTCCGGTTAAGCAGCTACAGTATCATGGTGCCGTATGAACTTTTTTTTTCTGTGTGTAATCACAGTTTAACTGTCAGAGCAAACAAAAGTATGTCATGGTGTATTTTAGTTCAGAAGTCTAATTAAATGTTTTATAAACCACATCAGAATGCATTTTGCATTTGTATTAACCTCATTACAACAGCAAAAAAAATAAAATTAGTATGTAAAAAAAAAAAATGGCCAAAGGGTCAATAAAGAAAGGAAGAAAGAACAGCATATCTATTTCATTTAGTTTGGGAGTGGGGGCTAATGGCAGACAACTCAAAATCCCACCCTGTAAATCACATTTATCTGGGTCACTGATAGTTTGCGTTTGCCTCAGCATTGTTGGGTTTTCAATAGAGAACGGAGCGTCAGAGTTGTAGCATATTCATGGGAGTCATGGGAGAAGGATATCTGATAGGTTCATTTGACCTTTTCATTTTAAGTGTCTCTAAAGTTAGTGTATTTGACAGTGTAACTCTTGCAGTGAGACATTGAAGGTGGCATTATACAATACAAGAATCACACCTGTGATGTTTCTCAATCTCCACTATAGAGAAGCATAGAACCTGCATGCTACAAATCTGCCAAAGGAATGTGTATATATATATATATATATATATATATATATATATATATATATATTCTCTAATTTGATAAGTAAAGTAAAAGGCAAAGGCAACAGTTCTGATAATTAATTTTTTTTAAAAACTGGAAATTTTTAATAACAGGGTTGGAAAAGTCATCAATCCCCTGATTTAATACTCCTTATTAAAGCCACCTTTTGCTTTAATTACAACCATTAATCTTTTTGGATATGTCTGTACTAGGTTTGTACACCTAGGTTGGGGAATATTTGCCTATTCTTCCTTGCAGAATTGCTCAAGTTGAGTCAAATTCCATGATGAATGGACTGCTCTCTTCTCTTCTATCCACAAATTTTCTATCGGATTTAAAGCTCCAGTCCGTAAGTTTTCCTCTTTGTCGCCATCTCTGTTTGAAACCTGCAATTGCAATTATTTGCGGAATTATCATCTTTACATGGGTTGTGCATCGGCACGGCTCCTCAGCACGGAGGAATCTAATGTTTGCTGTCAGTCACCACATCGGTGTGGGGACTCCTTTATGTATACAGATGGGATGTAATGACATAAAGACAAATGGCAGCATGCTCGAATTTCCAGCGGAAACCCACCAGTACCATTTGAATCAGAAAACATTACTACAGGCTTACCGTTGTGAATTGAGATAAGGTAAGGAGATAGTTTTGAACATTGGCTGTTACACATTGGCTGAACATTGGGATAATTTTTAACCCAAAAAATGTACGGACAGCAGCTTTAAGTAAGGGCTCTGACTTGGCCACTCAAGGACATTCACCTTCCTATCCTTAAGCCATTGCGTTGTTCTTTTGGGGGTATGTTTAGGATCATTGTCATGTTGGAAGTTGAATGACCTGCTCATCTTCAGCTGTCTAGCGGAAGTACACAAGTTTTCCTGAAGAATTTGGATGTACTTGCAGCATCCATTTTCCCTTCAATCCTGACCAATTGCCCAGTCCCCGCTGAAGAGAAACACCCCCACAACATAATGCTACCATTATGCTTCACAGTAGGTATGGTGTGTTTTGGGTGGTGTGCTGTGTTTGCTTTTTGCCAAACCTAGTGCTTGGAGTTCAGTCCAACAAGGTCAATTTTGGTCTTATCAGACAATAGCACCTTTTGCCAGATGGCATCAGGTTTCCAGGTGTGTTTTTGTATAGCGCAAACAAGACTGCGTGTGGCACTTTTTCAGGAAGGGTGGCAGCTTTGTGTAAAGCTTGTGACACAGACCGACCAGTCCCAGCCACAAAGCTCTGTAGGTCCTTCAAAGTTTCCTTTGGCCTCCTGGTATCTTCTCTGATTAATGTCCTCTTGGCTCTGTCAACCAGTTTGGATAGACGGCCTGATCTAGGCAATCTAAAGTGCTGCCGAAACAGTGCCAACATCCTGGTACCATCACTTCCCTAAGTATACAGCACACAAGTACACATCCGTCCACCTGATGTAAAAGAGAATGGGACCCATCAGACCAGGCAACCTTCCTCCACTGCTCCAAGGTCCACTTCTGACACCCACGTGCCCCTTTTAGGCGCTTTCGATGTTGGACAGGGGTCATCATAGGCACTCTGATTAGTCTGCATCTACGCAACAGGGTGCGATGCTAAGTGTGTTGACATATTCCTCCCATAACCATCATTAAAATTTTGTGTGACATTTGCCACAGTAGACCTTCTGTTGGCTTAGACCAGACGGGATAGCCTTAGTTGCCCTCGTGCACCAATAAGCCTTGGGTGCCTAACACCCTGTCGCTGGTTTGTCCTTCCTCTGACCACTGTTGGTAAATTCTCACTACTGCTGATCGGGAGCAACCCACAAGCCTTGCCATTTCAGAGATACTCTGACCCAGTCGCCTTGCCATAACAATTTTGTCTTTGTCAAAGTTGCTCAGGTCTTTATTCCTGCCCATTTCTCCTGCATCCAACATGTTGATTATGGGAATTGATTATATATACGTCTTTTTCTCTCCATCTCTCTCTTTCTGTAGATAGATCTATAGATATGGATCCATTTCTTTCACATTATTCAGTTAATATTTTTTCTTTGATTATTTTAATGACATGATTTTAATGATTAATTTTTTTTATTACAGAAATATTGATGTCTTGAAGATCGAAGCATTATTTTTAAAGGTGGAAACAGCATAATGGAATGGAAAAAGGTACATTCTGTATTTTCTCAACAACAAAAAAACACAAAGAAATTTATGATTTTAATAAGCATTTGATTTTATTCTTTTAATTCAGAGTTAAATCATGGGCACTCGAATAGGACACAAATTACACTGTTTTACTTCTGCATACTGTATTTTTAAGGGTTAGAGTGCTATTTAGATCATTCAAAAGTTTCATTCAGCTTTCTTATACTGCTGGGACTGGAAGTTTAGTTTACACATCTCTTCTACCTCTATGTCAGATTTCTCAGTCGCTCAAGCTGTCATAGTGAGAGTCACCCTGCGGAAACGTTTTAAATTAGGTTACACAGACAGATTAATGCAACAAATTTCTACTATATCCTCAGGTGAAGATTAATCTTTTTTTTTTTTTTTTCAAATTCCCAGACATGCTTGTGTGTTTTTATAATACATAAGTTATTTTAAATTATATTTTAATTATATTTAATTAATTATATTTCACAATATTACTGTTTTTACTGAATTTTTGATTAAATAAATATAGCCTTGGTGAGCATAAGAGACTTCTTTCAAAAACACTTAAAAAAAAAATCATACCAACCGCCAAACTTTTCCCAAACTCATTTGTTCCTTAAATGGAAAGATATCTATTCTTTATAAAGAATTTGTGCCATTTTAATGTGAAAACTATCCTGTGAGATGTCATATACAGTTAATCAATATGATTAAGGTGTTAGTTATAACACTAAGTTGTTTCATTTAAATCAAATATATTATCTAGTGTTTATCAATGTAAATACCATATATTAGTAGTACTGTTACTTAAAGTGGTCTGTGAGTTGGTGACAAAAAAATAAAGTCTAAAAAATGGTAATATAATGGCACCCCAGTCTCCATTAGTTTCATTCTTTCAGACATTACGTTACACTCCGGTTCAAAATTACACAGTGACAGATGTTTGTTTGTGTTCCACAGAGCATTTATTCTACACCAATAAAAGGGCGTAAGCTGCTTTACACGAACAACGGCAGTCACCAGAGGCTTACCACACACACACACGAGTTATTGGCAGAAACCTGACCGGTGTTGTTTATCAGTCTTGTGATTGCCAGTGGGTGATATGGCTAAAAAAAGTGATAGTTTTTCGAAACTAAGGGACATTTATGGGAATTTAACACTAAAAAACCCTAGTTTCTTCTTCTTAATGACATGATGGTATGTGATGACGGAAGTCAGGGAGGAAAATCTTTAGGCGTTTTATGATATGTTATACTGGAGACAGGCATTCTGGTATTGTGCTGTTATAGTTGCATCACGCTTACATTGATAGTATTGGGTTGTATTGTTACATTAAGAGGTTCTATTCTGCCCCCTATTGATCATTACAAATAGAAAAATACAAACTTTCAGGTCAGCTATTTTTTTATTTGATGATAATGCAAAAACCCCAGACACTCTTAAACCGATGTGTAAAAGGAGATGTATGAAAGGAATCATTGTTTTAATGTTTTTTAATGTCATTATTGTTGTCTAAAGGGTGAATTACAGCACCCGCTCAGCTGCCGAGAGGATGTAGGCCCTGTAACTTCCTCTGGAGCTGAGCCTTGGCCAGGTCAGCAGAGAGAGCGTCCGCCATCCTGTCCGTGGTCTGTTTCATTAGAAAAGCTGCCTGCAAGGCCTTGTCCAGCGTCCTATGTATTGATTCCTCCTGATAAGCATGAAACACAAATGAATACATATTGTATGTTAATATTTATTACAAAATACTCTTCAAAAGTTTGGGGTCAGTAAGATTTTGTAATGTTTTTGAAAGAAGTCTCTTATGCTCAGCAAGGCTGCTTTTTACAGTAAAACAGTAATATTATGAAATATTATTACAATTTAAAAAAATGTTTTTTGTTAATATTTTAAAATTTATCCTTAAGATGTCAAAGCTGAATTTTCAGCATCATTACTCCTGTGCTCAGTGTCACATGATCCTTCATTCTAAGATGCTGATTTTGTGCTCAAGCAACATTTCTTATTGTGATCAATGTTGAAAACTATGGAAGCTTGTTTCCGCTATGGAATAAAAAATAAAAAAGGTAATTGCAACCTTTTTTTTCCTCACAATCTTTTTTTCTCAGAATTGTGATTTTAAAAAGTCTGAATTATGAGATATAAACTCAAAATTCTGAGGGAAAAGTCAGAATTGTGAGATATAAACTCGTAACTGTGAGAAAGTAAGAATTTTAAGATAAAAAGTCACAATTATTTTTTTTATTGTTTTATTCCATGTTGCAAAAACAAGCTTCTATAGAAAAAACAATGTATAATCTATACAATGTAAGTCTTCACTGTCACTTTTTATTAGTTTAATGTATATTTTCTTTCAAATAAAATCTTGCTGACGCCAACTTTTGAATGGTATACGTTAATATGTTGGGAATATATTCCAAATAATCAACATTATTTGCAGTTCTTAACATTTTCCACTTTTAATTCAAAATTTTAACATTATAAAATGGTGTGCTGTCATTCTGTCATGTGAATGGTAGCTGTAGGACAGTCTAAACTGACTCTGCTGGTGTGGTGTCGTCTTCCACTGGTCCGTGGCGAGGTCCGTTGAAAGAAGACATTACTGGGAAGCAGTGCCGAGTCAGATTGAGTAGAGCGCTTCCTACTGGACACTGGTTTAGATCCTTGATCTCGCACTTTGAATCTGGGAAAACAGCCACCGTAAGGTCAAATACTATTATCAGTTTTCAATATATATCACAGAGTATATCACTTAGTGACTCAGCGGTCCGTTTATGTGTACAGTTTATAATCTATTAGTCAAACTGCATTTTTTCTTTTGGTAATATGGTGTGTTTGACACCTAATGACATCATTTTTGGTTGCATATTTAATAGATTGTTTGTCTTTTAACTGATTATTTGCTTACCCAGCAGGTAGACTACAGGAGGAGCCATAGTTGACCTGCAGCAGAGGCTTATAGGATGGATAAGCAGGAATAGAAGGGGCAGGATGTGTGTTATTTAAGAAGAAATTCCTCAAGTTTCCCACTGAAACAACAAAGGACACTATTTCTATACTTAACTTTCCACCACTGTAAGCATACACTTTCTATGACATACAGAATAAATAAACGAATGTATATGTGTATGAACGTATAATGTTTAATGTTCCGTGTTCTTCCCACAAAGTTTTTTTTTTTTTTTTTTAAACAATATAACGTTTTCCTCATATTTTGATGGTTTAATCAAACTTGTAGAGTCATTAAAAACTAAAATAAATATAAATATGGGTATTAATATGGGTATTAAAGTTATTCCTCACTTGCAGGTCTGTAGCTGGCACTTTTGTTGGTTGGCTCCGTGTTGATGCTGTGGATCGTTGGCCCAACGCTGGCTCTTCTCTGTTGGCTTCCAGACTGGCTGAACTGAGATGTGTCCGCAGGAAAGCTCTCCGCTGAGGCTGTGACTGTCACAAGAAGAACATTTAAGTACTTTTATCTTACTACATGCTGGACTGCAGCAAAAATACTATTTACTAAAAGGGATCATACCCCTGGATGAGGTTTTGGAGTCATGTGACCTCTTATCAGAGAGAGCACCATAGCAGGTGCGTGTTTGTCTGTAAGATAGACTGAAGTCTCTCTGAAAACTCATAGTGTAATCTAAATCTTCACTGTCTGTAACTTACAATATACAAATTCCCTTTACTTCAATTTCTCTTCAGTTTCACTTCACTAAAACTGTATAAACAGTTTATACAAACACCAATATTTAAAGGCATAGTTCACCCAAAAATGAAAATGTTGTCATCATTTACTCACCCTCAAGTTGTTCTAAACCTGTATAAATTTCTTTGTTTTGCTGTACACACAGAAAGATATTTGGAAGAATGTTTGTAAGCAGATCTCGCCCCCATTGACTACCATTGGAACAATTTGAGGGTGAGTAAATGATGACAACATTTTCATTTTTGGGTGACCTATCCCTTGAACTGTTTTAAACCACATTTATCACAAATGTATTGCTAAAGAAACAAGTGTGAACCAGGTTGTGATGCTGTCACCTTTGCTCTTGCTGAGCTCCATATCAGAAGAGATCCAGTCCTCAATCTTCTGAGGGTCTGAGTCTGTCTTTGCACGTCTGATGATGTAGTGAGAATGCACATTAATTTAGCAAACTTCGAAGAACCAACACTCTTAAAAATAAAGGTTCTTTATTGGCATCTATGGAATCTTGTCATTGCACTATTAAAATAAGTGTTAATTAAGTGTTTATTAAAATGTTCTTCACACTAAGAAGAAAAAAGATTATTTTAGGAGCTGTTCACTGAAAGGTTATTTGGGAAAGCTAAAATGGTTCTTATGGAAGCTTTTTTCTGCCACTGAATAAAAAAATGTAATTGCGACTTTTTATCTCAGAAATTTGATTTCTTTCTCGCCACTGAGAGATTACATCTCGCAATTCTGACATTTGTTTCCTCAGAATTGCATAATATAAATTCACAATTGCGGGTTATAAAGTCAGAATTGCATGATATAAACTCGTAAGTCCAATTCTAAGGGAAAAAATGGAATTTCTCAGAATTGCGAGTTTATATCTCACAATTCTGACTTTGATTGCGAGTTATAAAGGCAGAATTGCGTGATAAAGGCAGAACTACATTATATAAACTTGCAGTTGCGTCATAGTCGTTATTGCGAGATATAAACTTGCAATTCTGCGTTTCTGAAACAATTCTGACTTTATAACAAAAAAAAGTCAGAATTGTGAGATATAAACTCACAGTCCTGTGGAAAAAAGTCACTTTTTTTCCCCTCAGAATTGGACTTTATAATTCACAATTGCAAGTTTATATCTTACAATTCAGAGAAAATAAGTCAGAATAGCAAGATAAAAAGTCGCAGTTAATATGTTCTTGTATGGCATTACTGAAAAACACCTTTCTATTGGAATATTTATTTTTAATTTTAAGAGTGAAAATCGAGTTTCCTTGGACACTAATAGGATGGTAGCTATTCTTCAGCCCCAACAATGGAGTACCTGCTGGATGCAGCTCTGCTCTGGCCACGGGTCTGTCCCTTGTGCTTTCTCTCCAATGGACACCTCCCATTCAGATAATCAGTCCTCTTGCTCACATGAGGCAAGTGACCAAGGCTCTCCTCTAGCGCCCTCTTGAGGCGAGACACCTCATACTGCAGTGCGAGGATAACCTCACTACTGTGAAGAGCACAATGGAAATATGATGGTTTCACAAACTGCAGGTATAAATACTAGGATTAACTACTTCCTTTAATACTTACTTGTGGCACGAACAGTGTGATGCTGAGTGCGTCTCATTTCCAGAATGGCTCTTTCCTACCTGAGCATCTTCAGTCACCTGGTTATACATGGGAGTGGCGCCACCTACTGATGTGACATTCTCTTTTGAAACTCCAACAGGTGCTTTCTGGGTAATGCTTCTTGGTTCCATGCCTGGTTGAACCAACTGTTCATATTCCAGGTGGTTCACTGTGGGCTGCACAGGTCTTGGTGCCATTGATATAGTTGTTCGTACATTGGAGTGGGAGGCTTCACTGTCCGAACCGCTCATACTCGGCATGCTAATGACATCATCAAGGAGCGCAGAACTAAAGGGTACATCAGATAAAATGTTATATTTTTTCAAATATCAGTTCTGCTACAGAGCACTTTTCATTAAAAAGATAGTTTATGATCCGAAAACAATAACACATTTAGCATTTGTAGGATTTCGCATTTTGTTTTTTGACATTTCAGTTTTGTTAATATTGCAGATATGTATCGTTCTGCTTAATCCTTTTCGCAATCACAATTTTTTTAGACTAGATAAGTACCTTACTAGACACCAAAATGATATATTTTTGCTGTTGATAATTGACATTTGTGCTTCCCTTCCTTTTAAAGCACTAGCTGTTAGTGCCTAATCTAGTTACCTAATAAACCTGGCATTTTATATTTCGAATATTGCTGACTCTTAGACAAATTGCTTTTGCTCCTCTTTTGTAATTCGCTTTGGATAAAAGCTTGTGTGTGTGTGTGTGTGTGTGTGTGTGTGATTTACCTCACAGTAGGAGATGTTTGGGACAGTCCTGTGTTTGGACGGCTCAGGTCAAAACTGCCAAAGCCACTGTCAGTTTCTGGACCTAAAAAACTCTAAAAGAACACAAACACTCTTTCTGTCATTCTGTCCTTTGAAGGAACAGCCCAAACCTCCTTCAAGTGACACACAGTAGCAACAAATACCATCAAGCAATAGCAAAAATTTTAAGGGTTTTTGGGGATTGATGTTTTTGTACTGTACCATTAGGGGTACAACAGCTTTTTACTCTGGCAGGGACAGCTTTGTACCTTAATTACCTTAAAGGGTTCATAGTAGCACCTTACTAGTACCTTATTAGTACCTACTTAGTGCCATTTTTAGGAGTAGATACAAAGTTATAATATAATATAATGCAGTCTGATTAAACCCACAAGCCTCTATTTCAAATAAAGTAAGACCTGTGACTGTCTTTGTGTACTTTACAACAGTGTTTTAACCACAATCAGCTGATTAATCAATAATCCCAACAAAACCTATTATCAATGTTGACATTCTTGCAGAATACTATCTTGTCCATGTAAAATAGATTTGTTTTCTCACAGACAAAACTAATCTCTTTCTCTCCATGTTGTGTGTGTTTGTTACCTGTGTTTTATCTGTGGTTGGCTGAGAGTTCCCAGCAGACACTTCTACAGAAGAGAACAAGGCTTCACTGGGTCTGAACTTCTCTTCGTACCTGAGAGAGGAATGACGATCACATCAGCCATCAAAAACAAGGTTCTTCTTATTTTTTACAATAGTTTTACATTTTTAAGACTCTGATAATGTTTGCACCATTGTAAGAATGTTATTGCAGCAAAGGACTCACATTACCCTTAAAAAAAAGTCTGTGAGAGTACCATGTACAATCATAAATTACACTCAGTACCCTTTTTTGTACTTTTTCTGTAGTGTAATGCATTAAAGCAATACTATAGCCACATCATGCAAAATAAGTCACTGGATAGATCTAATTTTCTCTTCTAACACAACAAGAAAAACTTTTAACTTCTCTCAAAAGTTGTATAAAGTTATTTTATTCATCTGAGAGTTCTTTACAATCATGAGTTTTTTATTTTATTTTATTAATGTTTATTTATTTTAAGTAACAAAAATTTTTTTTTATGGTTTTAGTTTCAGTTAACTATAATAACCCTGGATCATGCACCTTTGATTTACCATCTATTCCTGTAAACATTTCTAAAATTCTAAGATTATACAAAAAAAAAGAAAAGAAAAAAAACGTTCTAAAATAACAACATACCATCCTGGTTAAGAATGCACCAGATTGCAGAGCATGCACAGCAAAAAAAAATAAAAAATACTGACCTATCGTGTGTCAGCTGCTTTAATGAAGTTGAGGTGAACAGCTGTGCCAGGATGTGGTCTTCCTCTCTTGTTGTCAGTCTGTCCTCCTCTTCCTCATTGGCAGTTCCAGGCGTTTCAGTGGAGAAGGTGGAATACCTCGGAGGAAGATACAGAAAAACTGACAGAGGGAACTAAGTGTTTCCATAATGAAACTGATATTCCCTCGTCCCTCCTCTTGACCTGTAACCCGATCAGCCACGAGTGAACTGTGCTAAATATCACGATACGCTCTCTCCTTTTACAACCCACATCAATGATCTTTCGGAGAAGAACTAAGCACTGTATTGTTATCGTGGGCATTCTAAAATACCGTGAGTCATTCGGAGAAGAAAGTCAAACAAGTAAATGTTTCAAACAGCCATTTAGATTTTTGTATTCGTTATGGTGTTTATCACAGCACCAAATACTTAAATACCTAATACTTACAGACTTAATATCTATTTATTTTCACAACATTTGTTTACACCTAAACATTTTTGCACTTTTAATCTGTTTGAAACTCTTTAATCTGTTTAGTCTACACATTTTATTGTGTATTACTTATTTAAATGTTCAGAGTTGTTTTTGTTATAAGAAAAAAAAGTTTAAAACTAGTAACGTAAGTTAAAAGTATTAACTTAAATCAATACTGTGATTATAACCATCAGCAATTGTCGTAATATGAAAATTAGATACTGTCATATGCCTAAGTGTGAATGTGGCCTATGTGTAGCATTGTGTAGGCAAAAACAAATAGAGAGTAAAATGTGGCTGTACTGTAGATAGCTGTTTTCTGTGCTGCTTGGAAAAGGCTCATCAGCTCTGTGATCTTCATTGGCCTCTTCATCATCATTGTCCTCCATGTGGTGTCTGACCGACTCCTGCAACATGACACATGCTTTTCATTCAGTCTCAACATCCACAAAACCTACCACGGCTCAGTCATTCAGTTCTCACGTTACATAGCAAAACAAGACATGCAAACGGATATGAGGCACACAACAATATCAACTTCGCTGTGCGTGTCCACATGAGCATTAATAATTGCTAACTCTTAGCTTATGCGATTTCTGCAACTAACTTTGACATTTTGTGTATGAACGAAGAATGGAAAAGTGAAGGGTAATAATGTGGAATGACACTCAAGTACTGTCTAATGCCATGAATTATTGTTCAAATGTCATTTAAAATGTAGTGTTACCTCATGCAGTGATGGATGGGATGATGACAGAGGGATATTTTCACAAGGTGGAGGAGAGGGAGTGGAGGATGACGAAGGAGGATAGAAAACATGGCAGACGTTTCTGTCAATCTGCTCTTTTATGTCCTCCAGGTGCATGCCTATCCTGAAAATCTGCCCCTCGACCTCCCTTAAACACAAACGTGAATACACAACACTTTCAGATTGACCCTGTGACCCATGATAGTTTCATTCTCCTGTTTTGACAGACTTTACGGAATCAGTCTAATTGCAATTACAATACCTGTCAAATATTTGTTTGTTTCTGAAGGTTTTTGAAACCTTATAATTTAAAGACATATGCAGAGAGTGTATGACTGTAATTAGTTCTATAAACAAATATAAATTATGCCTATGTACAGTATGAATTATTAGTTGATAGCTTTGTAGGCAGCGCTTCAACATTTACGATTGCAAACTATATTTACAAAAGCAAAAAGATATAACCATTACATTTAAAGTCACGGTGAAACTGAAGCAGCGACAGATGTTTATTCCATCTTGTGGCGTACATCCAAGCGTAACAAATTGCAGAAAAAGTAAATGTAGGGAAGGGACAATCCACCGGTTGTTGATTGGATTTTGAAATTGTTGCACTCAATAATGAATATGAGCTTGCGGTCAGTTGTAGAGGGTGGGGTTTAAGCGGACTAAATACATGCAGCGGAAGAACAAGTTATGATAATTTGATTAAACATTTCAAGGTTAAAATTATGGTGGCCGAAAGAGCTCAAGGCACTGCAATTGAAGAAAAACATGCAAATAGAAAAACACCAGCAAATTAAGAAAACATTGTGCTGCAACCCAAATACAGAAACACGCTGCAAATACTCACAGTAACCAAATACAGAAACGCATTGCAAATACTCACAACACAACCAAATACAGAAACATGCTGCAAATACTCACAACAACCAAATACAGAAACGTGCTGCAAATACTCACAACACAACCAAATACAGATATGCGTTGCAAATACTCACAACCAAATACAGAAACGCGTTGCAAATACTCACAGTGCAACCAAATACAGAAACACGTTGCAAATACTCACAGTGCAACCAAATACAGAAACATGCTGCAAATACTCACAGTGCAACCAAATACAGAAATGCGTTGCAAACACTCGCAACACAACCAAATACAGAAACTCGCTGCAAATATTCACAACCACAACGTAAATGTTTCAAGGGAACCCCAACAAGTGACAAACCTGGCTGGGACCGCTTATTGTTCAATGTCTACATGTTGTCGATGATCTGCATGGTGAGTTCTTTGTTTATTTTAACATCCTGATCACATGTACGTTGTAAGTATTTGCAACACGTTTCTGTATTTGGTTGCGTTGTGAGTATTGGCAGCACGTGTTGTCAAACTGATGAAGAGGTTTTATTTTCTATTTACTTTTCTGTTGGTGTTTTTTCTATTTGCACGCGTTTTCTTAAGTTGCAGTGTGTTGAGTTGTCTAGGCCACCATACAATATCCATGACTTGGGTGTAATCGAATTTACCGTCACTTGCTTATAATTTAAACAGTCTTCTTATAACAAGAGTATTCTAGTTTTGTGAGGTTTCTAGATAATGCTTTGTGTTCGTAGTAAAATACAGTCCGACCAGATGATATATCTACCTGTCAGGGTCAAACTCTCCTGTGTTTCTGGTTAGACCCCTGTAATTCTGCATCTCCAGTGCACGATGCTCCTCCCTCTTTGTAAGGTAATTTCTCTCCAGCTGATCCTGGGCCTCTATCATGCTCTTCAGCACCTGCAGAGATATCCACCAAACAAGATGAAACATTTACTTTTTTCCCATTTGAGGACTATAAACCTACAACTGCTTGATTTGAACAACTTCTGATCAAACAGTGTATATTGTGCAATTCATGATTAAGTATGTACAGTTACCATCTGTTGCTCCTCCACATTCATTGACATGGTGGTGACACATGTTTTGAATTCATCCACCTGGAAAAGATAAAAAATACAGATGCACCATAATGAACTAAACTAAAGAGAACTAAAACACAACATAAGGCACAGGGCAAATCTTTAAAGACAGGTCTAGGAAACTTGTGGTATTTGTCTGTACCTTCTGCATAAATGATCTGATGATGTCTCTGAGCTCAGATGTCAGTCTCTCTCCATCTGTCTGGCTCTGTGATTCAGTCTGCACAGGTAGAGAGTTGTGAAGACTAAACTGCTTCTCACTTGGACCTGCTGAACATGTACTCAACACGTGAGGACACAGGACACAAACGCATCTTTTATTTGTTTACATAAATGTAAGTGTAAAATATCTAAACACAAGTTGTGCACTTTTTAGCATTTTGGACTTGAGTATAAACCACCTAATAACTGATAATGTTTCTTGTTTCACTCTCTTAGGAGGTCTGTTTAATGCTGAAGAAACCAGCTCAAATTTCCTTGGCAGGGTTTCTCTGCTGCCAAGGTTACACTGTACTACAGTATTAAGCTGGAGAAAGAAATACAATGGCTTCTTACCTGCAGCTGGTGTTAGTGGGTTATTTGCTGTCAGTTTGGTGTTTTCATTGTTGCTAATTGCATTGTTCCAGTCGATGGACACAGAAGGCTCACTGGAAGCATGAATCTGCTACTTAAAAGAAAGCAACAATACAACCCACTCAAATGGGGCTGCAAATCAAAATGAGGATATGCTGAAATGTGAATCCTATCTTTATGTGAGAGCAGATATTATTATAAACATCTAAACATTAAAGAAGTGTTTACACATTAATGGAAGATCCAACTATAAAAAACCTGACCTAAGTCCCAAAGTCTCACCTGACCAATTAGGTTTCCGGCTTCTGAGTATTTAGCTAGCAATCTGTCATATTCAGCCTGTAAACAAATGAAAGGGTCACTTATTTAAGTTTGAACCTTTTGATGAATACTGATACTGTGTATAGCTATTTCAACTTCAACGACACCACATACCAAGAATCCTGAGAAAAGGCCCGTTCACACCAAGAGCTATAACAATATTAGCATCCACATCAACGCACGATAACATTCTGTTTATTATAAGCAGTTTTGTCATATGCCACCTTAAATGCTTAAGCACTTTGAAGGCTTAGTTCACCCAAAAATAAAATTTCTGACATTAATTACTCTCCCATGTTCAGAACCCACTCATGTCATTCCAAACCTGTAAGGCCTTCGTTCATCTTTGGAACACAAATTAAGATATTTTTGATGAAATCCGAGAGGTTTTTTAATCTCCCATAGAAAGCAACCACAAGCAACCAAATTACCACAGTCAAGGTCCAGAGAAGTAAAAAAGACATTGTTAAAATAGTCAACGTGACTACAGTGGTTCAACCTTAATGTTATGGAGTGACAAGAATACTTTTTGTGTGCAAAAACAAAACAAAAAACGCTAATCACGTGAGCACCACAACGCATGCGTGTGATGCTGATGCAGGAGCCGGCCAATACAGAGTCGGCTTTCTGGCATAGAACACGAAAGCTCTGCAATGTGTCTTCAACGTAAACTGCGTAGGAGAATGACAGGGTAGAGAGGAAATTGTGTACAAAAAGTATTCTTGTCACTTCATAACATTAAGGTTGAGCCACTGTCGTTGACTATTTTAATGATGTCTTTACTACTTCTCTGGACCTTGAATGTGGTAATTCCATTGCTTTCTATTGGAGATTTAAAAAACCTCTCAGATTTCATCAATTTGTGTTCTGAAGATGAATGAAGGTCTTACGGGTTTGGAACGACATGAGGGTGATTAAATGATGACAATTTCATTTTTGGGTGAACTAACCCTTTAAAGTAGGATGGACTCTGATTTGTTGTCAGTGTTTTATCGTTCACCAGCTGAAAGCTTTTTTTTTTTTTTTTTTTTAAGTGATTCCAAAGATAATGTTCCTCTGTTATAGTTGTGGTGTGATTTTTATAACTATATCTTTATCGTTATTGTCCTTGGTGTGAACAGGCCTTAAAGGTTTGCAAACCCACATTTGATGAGTTCGTTTTTCTTTTCCATGATGTAGCAAAACATTCGCTGTTTGAGTTCTGTTTTAAAATCAAATACATGTTGTTTTTTTTGTTTTTTTTCTCACTATTTTCAGTTTACTTTATACACTTTTCATGTTCTCGTAAGATTGCCTTTTGTTCACACTTCAGCACTTTTTATATTAAGGTCAAAACATGCCTGTTAAATCCCTGACTCAAGTCATGTGAAAGGTCTTCTCCTAAGCAGTGTAACTAGTGTTGTGCTTCGGTAAAATACCTCTCATTTACACTCAAAATAAAATATAGAGTCACCTGTAACTGATGCGCTACTTCCTTTTCTGTAAACACATTATGCTTCTCTGGTGGCATGGAGTCCTCTAAAACCCTGCTGATGATATCTGCTGTAGCTTTACAAGAGGAGGTGGATTTACCCAGAATACCTGGGGACGACTGGGCTCGGGCCATAGCTGGTGACTGGCCGATGGGTTTAACGCTTCCATTACCTTTAGGTATTTTGACTTTAGGTGCCACTTTAGAGAAGTCAGGTAGGGGGTAATGCACCTTTCCCTGCCCGTATTTCAGCTCACTGTAGGACCTGGTCCTGCTGAAGGAGCACTTAGTCTTCTGTGCATCTGCTTTAGATAGATCTAGAGAGTTAGAACTGCATTTAGGGGGCTCTTTATCATCATCCCCAGCAGATGCTGCATCGATGATGCAAGTTGTTCCAGGTTTCTTAGATAAGCTTGGCTCATTTGGAATGTTTATTTCAACCAATCCATGACTTCCAGAAGTGCTGGGATCAGGTTCCTCCATCACATCCATCTTCTCTCCCCCTATGGTGATCTGTGGAGCCCAAGAAGCTCTACTCAGCACGGTTTCGTCAATGCTGTCCATCAAAGACATCTCAGGTAGGGTCTCTGCTTCAATGATCCTGCTTGAGTTAAGCAGCTCCTCCTGGGAGAAGTGTCTGAGCAGGAAGTCAGTGATGTGGTCTGCAGGTTGAATAGGTGTGGCTAAGAGAGGAGCCACATCCTCTGTTGATTTATGATTAGATAGAAGAGCATGAGTAAGATTAGACTGGCAAGCCCCTGTTTCTTTTGCATTACTAATTTGCCTACTAAACTTATCAAGCACAGTGAAGGCCTGACTGGGCATCACAGTAACCATTTCACATGGAGATGATTTTAAATTCATCTCTGTTTTGTTGTTGGTGTGTTCACCATCATACGGGAGCTCTTCATGTTCTTCATCACTGGTGTTGACAGCATCATCCTCATGTGCTCCAATGTTTGGCTTTACTGCAGTGGTGAGTTTCTGCATTGGCGCTATGATTATGTTTCCTTTCCTGTTTCTGGAGTTTGAATGTTCTGTGCGTTCGCTACTGACTGATTCAACACTCTCAAATGAGCCCTCTTCAGTCTCACATGACTCTGACAGCTCTGCATTATCTGTACACTCACAAAAAAAAGACAGTGGTTTGGTTAATCTTTCACGTCTTGGTAAAATTATAATTTTAAGCCATTTGGAGACACATTTCAAGGCAAAAGAATAGTGTTAAAGTTTTTTTTTTTTTGGCAAAACTGTCTAGAGGAGATTCAGCTGACAGGTCATTATAACATCATTGCTGGCAATCAGTTTTTAAACGCACTAAGCTAATTGGAGTTTTTATAACTTAAATCATAAATTCTGAATAATTACCATACTCATACAATATTAAGAAGTTTGGGGGAAAGATCTTTTTTTTTTTTTTTTTAAGAAATGAATGCTTCTATTCAGCAGGATGCATTAAATTGGTCAAAAGTGACAGTAAACGCATTATAATTTTGCAAAAGATTACTATTTTAAATACTGTTCATTTGAATTTTCTATTCATCACAAAAATATTAAGTAGCACTAATGTTTTAATCATTGATTATAAATGTTTCTTGAGCACCTAATCAGCATATTAGAATGATTTCTGAAGAATCGTGACATTGAAGACTGGTCTGGAGTAAAAATATATTAAAATAGAAAACACTTATTTAACAGTTCACAATATTACTGTATTTTTGCTGCATATCATGGTATTTACATGATACTCCATGGTACTAAAAACTATTGGTACTTTTTTTTTTTTATCAGTGATGATAAAAAAACGTGTTATTGCCATAGTACATGTCCAAAAAAAAAAAAAAAAAAAGATGGATAGAGTTTCCATAGGTTTCCAGAGAACCTGGAAGACCTGAACGAACGTAAACAGCGTAGGAGAATGACAGGGAAGAGACAATTTTTTTGAATAAAGTCGTAATTTTTGTTTTGTTTTTGCGCACAAAAGTATTTTCGTCGCTTCATAAAATTAAGGTTAAACCACTGTAGTCACGTGGACTATTTTAACCATGCCTTTACCTTTCTGTGCCTTGCCAGTGGTAGTTAAATTGCTGTCTATAAAGGAGTGAGAGAGCTCTCGGATTTCATAAAAAATATCTTAATTTGTGTTCTGAAGATGAACGAAGTTCTTACGGGTTTGGAACGACACGAGTGTGAGAAATTATTGACAGAATTTTTGAGTGAACTAACCCTTTAAAAAAACACTAGGGATTTTATACAGATCTAAGTATATCTTACCAGTAAGTTGCGGGCTCTGAGGTGCACCAGTGTCCTGTGAGAGGTGGACAGTGAAGGCGCCCTGCATGTCACTGAAATGCAGGCTGTCGTCATCACTAATATCCACAAATATACTCTGCTCAATATGTCTTTCCCACAGCACCGATGAAGGTCTGCTGTGAGCGTCATCTTCTCCGTCCATATCCTCTGCGTCTCCCACTGACGCTCCATCAAACCTGCTCCGTGCGCTCGTGCGCGTATTCCGCGCATCTCTATGCATTTCTTAGCAACAAGAATACACAAAAAAATAAACTGTAACAAATGCGAGTACATTTGTGTTTTTCAATTATATCTGTTAGCTAATTTTATTTATATTATAATAAATGATGGGCTAATGACCGAATTATTTGCAACTAGGCTATTCATGACTTATCTTGCTGGCTAAGTAAATAACAAGACACTAGAAAATTAACACTACAACGCTAAGTTACTCTAATAATATTACATGGCACTTACTCTTTATGCCTGTTCCATGGGTTTCTAGGTGTCAAGAGTTTCTGCACACCTCTTGCTTGTGTTCTGCTGCCTTCATAAATGAATGACATAACAGCCTATTGGTAAGGTACAATGAAGGCTCTGTCTAGTTTCTCAAACCTATAGCGCAGGATCAGCTTGAGCATTTTAAATAATAAATGCCGTATCTGATGCTGATTCTTTGGGCAGGTGCTACACGCGCACGGGGGTGGGGTGAACAGGGTGGTTGATATGGGAACGTGAATGTCAGTCAGAATCAGCCCTGCTCCAAAACAGTTAAAATAGCTAGATAATGTTTTATTTTATTTTACCGTTTCATTTTGAAGGCCCCTGTAAAAGACAAAGAAAAAAGATACGTGTTGCAGGAGTTATATAAAACAAAGTGTTTTTCGTCATAGAGTACGATAAAACGTTCAAATTTCATTGGTGATTTATAAGGGGAAGTGGTTATATTTGAATCATGTGCTCTGATTGGCCAGTCGAGTTACAACCACGCTTCAGCACGCCCCCTTTGTCCGGGTTTGTGTGAAGTTTTCTCTAAACAGCTTCGATGAGTTAGAAGTATTAGTTTAAGCGCGAACAGTTTTAGTTCATCGTTCTTGCAATATGCTCGGATTTAACTGATTTGTTATTGATTCTGTTGGTTGTAAGACGAGGAACCGAGAGAAGGATCGGTGGGGAACCGGAGGATATTAAGTGAGTATGACTGAAGTTTGGCCCATAACGGCCGTTAAGACAGAGCTGCACTACACAACAAAATGAACGTATGGACTGAAAAGCAGAAATTTAAACTTCACCGCGCGCGGATATCTTGAATATGATTTCATTAAAATGGAACATGGGTTGTTTTTAATTATTTAAAAAAAATAATTTATCTCCTGTGCCCTAGGTATGATAATATGGTGATACATTTGGATTATTCTACAAGCAATATTGTAATGTTTGTGCTTTTCCTCTCTGGTTTTGTTTTGGTTTGTACAATACAGAAGTTAGTGTTACGCATATTCAGTGGTGGTGTTTTATGTGCTTTATACCTTAAGTATGGATTGTATAAATATTTTTCTTGCTTAATCCTGGGCTTTCTTTTACTGTTTGCTTTGGGAGTGAGACATGGGTGAGACTTTATACTGCTTTATGAATGACGTTGGCATGTGTTCTTGCTGTTGTTTTTCCAGAAATTTTAGGTTTTGTATTGGCATACAGTACAGTTATTATTGATTATTTACTTTTTATTATTATTTATCTATCTATCTATCAGACAATATTCCTATTCAAAATGCTCTATGAGCACAATTGGCACAATTCAATGGAAAACTGTTCGTTGAATTTGGCAAATGTTTAGTTGTAACTGCTTACAAGGCACGCTTTATGTGTGTAAAAAAAAAAAAGGGTATTTAAAAGCTACCTTGGTAACAGCTGTGAAGTGACAGTCGTCTATTTTGATGACATTGAAGTCATTATTTCCTATGTGTCATGGAAGGTGCAGCTTGTGTCTGTCTTCTTTCTAACCTCTGTTCATGCCTCATCTTGTCAAGCTAACCTGCCTCTGAGGTACTATGAGAACCACACAGCTGTTTTTGTTAGGATTATGACACAAACCAGTTTTGTAACTGACTATGTTTTGGAGGAATTAAGAAAAAGAATACAATGGATTTGAAACACTTGTGCCAAACACGTTTTAGCAGGCAGTTTATTAGCAATCTTGATTAAGACAGTGTTTCTTTCTTTTTCTTTTTTTTTTGTCAAGAAAATGTTGCAGCTCACCATTTAGGTATTATCTTTTTCTGGTTCATGCTGTTTAGACTTTAGTCTAAGAGTTTTATTCTTTTAATTAAAAAAATCAGTGTTTCTGATCTAATCAGTTTCTGATTAATGTTTGGTAGCTTTGGTGCAAGAAGAATTTTTTTCCATTTTTTTTTTTTTATTTTTTTTTTAAATTTGCCATTAAAAAGTAATAAGCTATGAACCAAAATGACCAACAATGAGGTGAATCTCAATGTTACTAATGTTTGTAATGTTTCATGGGAATGGGTTGGCGTTAAAGATGTCTTTTGGTGCAACTTGCTTGTCTCGATTCTCTGATTGGTGGAAATTTCTTTGCAGAACCATTGGTAATTTAGTTTCTTATCAGGATTCTGTTGTTAAACACGATTATCTTAAATAAGTTGAAATAATATGTGCTGATGGCTTCAACAAAAGCACATACTATTGACTAACAACCTTGTAGCTTACAGTAGATCTGTCTTTGATGGTTTATAAGTTTAAAATCGATTTCTTTTTGGAGAAATAACACAACTTTTGCACTCTGTAAAGTCCTGCCCTATTTTTTATTTTATTTTTTCCTCATTTAATATCCAGTTTCCTCTGAAATGTCTCATTATGAAAGGAAATGTTTCATGTTCATGGCTATTTTGTAAATGCATGTTATAGCATCTTATTGTAAACGATTTAAAGTTTTTTTTTTTTTTTTTTTTTTTTTTTGACCTCGTAATTTTGAATCAAAATGTGATAACTTTGGAGAAAACAATCTCTGTGGTGACATATGCCGGACTTCTGTTTTCTGCTTCTACCTTGCCTCTCCACCATTTACTGCAAGGTGTGCATTAAACACCCACATCTCAATATCCAATCAACATCCAACGGATAAAACCATGTCCCTGCCCTAATTGTTTTCATTTACAATAATCTGTTCCACTCAAAAGTGGAACAGATAGGAACAGTCACATTACTAAAGAAAGATCTGTCGCAACTTCCATTTCTTTGTGACTTTAATATGCACGAGAAATGACCACAACGGCATTGTGCATTATTTTACATAAGTGATGTCTCAAATTATGTCCATCTAAAAATAGAAATATAGACTGAAGAATGTTTTAGTGGTTTACATGGCTCTATGGTTCCTCAAGCTGATTATCTTGTTTCTGGATTAGTTCAGCAATGACAAACCAGCTTTCCAAATGTCATAGAGGTGTAAAATGTTTGAAATGACTGACAGTCACCATTAGAGTTGAAAATAGTTTGTTTTTGCTATAATTCTTTTACGTCTCTGTGGATTTGTAAGAGAAGGGTGAACAAAACTCTTTGCGTTGTTTCATGCTTTGGTCCTGCATGGCAGATAATCAGCTGTGTTTATGGGCTGATCACACTCTTGCTTTTCCCTCTTTTCGTTGGGCCCCCTTGGTTTAGCTTTCACATACACAATGCTGCTGACACACACACTTAATATCTGCCTCCCTTGCATGTGCCTGCTGCTCAGTAGGTGTTGCCATGGCATTACGTACAGAATGAGGGTTCACACTCGACATCTTGTGTTCTCTTCACAGAGAGCTCCGGAAGAGCATCCTGGACAAAACACACAACACACAAAAACACACACTTCCCAGACCCACTGTTGTTGTGAATATAAGTCTGGATAAGCTCAACTGCTGTAGCGCACTGGACTCCGCCACTGGAAATCGTCAGAGAGACTTTGGAAGTGTTTGCAAAAACTTAAGTTGACATTTTTGATTTTTTTTTCTTTCTGGGATTCAATTCACTATTCTTCTCTGATGGATTACTTGGCTCGGATCAGTACTTCATAATGCTCCTCAATGGCTGTGAGCAGTGCAGTGGTTAGCATGCAGAATGAGAACCGAACCTTTGTCCACTACAGGTAGGCAAGCAACACTTGAATTACATTTTCTTCTAGTTGTAATGTGCCTTTTAAAGTCTTTAGAGTTTGTCTAGCATTAACTCATTCGTAAAGACACTTTCATGCTTGGGATCAGAAGTGGACCACAATTGTGTTTACATACCACATAATCATGGATCTTTTACTTGGCACTGTATTAGTTGAACAGGGTACAAACATGTCCTTTGTCTCCACTGTTTTAGTACCTAAAAAAAAAAGAAAGAAAAAAAAAGGATATAAGTAAATTAAACTGTTCAATAATTTAAAAAGTCATAATTGCTTGCCATAACTTTATCTTCCTTTATGTCTAAAAAAGAAGTTTTAATTGGGAAGGTGTTTGACTGAATTTGAAAGTCAGACTTTATTGTAAAAAAGAGATCTAGTGGCAAAATAAAACCAAATGTTGGATCCAAAACAAAAGGTTTTAACACTTCCAAGGTGGTGTATATTTGGAATTTTATTGTGTTGTGTCTTGTGTGTATGTGTGAGAAAGAAAGCAGGTGTGCCTTAATTTAATCAATATTTAATAGCACTTGAATCATTTATGATGATTGTCTATATTCTGTTCTGCAGCCTTTGAGTTGGGTTGGTTTTTATCTTTTCTAACATCTGTCACTTGTATAGTAATTAGGCTAATTTTAGCCTAGGCCATCTCTAAGAGCATAAACATACTTATTTAGGTAGTGAAACCCTGGTACAAACTAAATGGATTTTGTGAGTTACGTCAAGATTATTAATAATCGTACTAATTTGCGCTCATTTTCAGAGATCAGTCTGTCATTAGAAACAAACAACCTTAGAAGCAGTGAATGTATTCTTTATGTTCTAGATGAATGCGCTCGAATCTAAATGGTGTAATGTATTGATCAGTCACATGAGCTGAGTTAGCGCTGCATTGAAGATTTTCATGACATCATAAGCGAACGCGGCGGGTCTAATCTCGCTAGCGTTCCTCTCTGTGTGCGCGCTAATCGCACACGACAGTGGACAGCAGAAACACAATCAGATTAGCTGTTCAAGTGCTGAGCATGACAGTTTTTGCCAAAGCCATCTTCAACCTCTGCCCTCAAAGACGTCTAATGTGACGTTGTATGATGGACAACTGTGTTGAATATTCTTTTTAAAATCATTTGAGTTTGTAGTAGTGTAATTCCTGCTGAAGAATTTGGTTGATTGGCAGCCTCACCGTAATGTATGTGTGTTTGGGACGGTTGGTTTTGGAGATTACAGCCCCATCAGAGGACTTTTTAAGGAGACAACGAAGCATTTTAGATGCCTTTTACATGTCCAGTTTTTGATTGTGTGAGGCGAGGAGGCACCAGGTAGGGCCTCTACAAACTCTAACGGACTAGTTATTATATGTGTAGGGATTAATCTACCATGAAATAGTGGTTAAATATTTGCAAGGCCACATGTATTATGCAGTATCAGGTTGATTGTTGAAGGATTTTTCTGTTGGGTCTTTTTAACATTTTACTTGTTGGATTTTAAGTTGCAGGGATTTTTAAGGACCCTATGCTGACCAGTATTAGTTTAATAATACTAACATGATAGTAATCCGTGGGTGTGATGTTTACCATAACATATATACATATATACCATAACATCAGTGGCACTAATGAAATATGAAAACAATATCAGCCTGAAATTGTGTGCAAAAACGTACTGTTGTTCTTAGATTTATGAATTTTATCCTATTATAAGGTCACAAAAATAATTTTCAGACTTTTTACATTTTATATTTCTTTCGTTTGATTAATTTTATTTCAATTTCTTATGCAGTCTCGTTTGTTTTACCTTTTTAATATATAAAAAAATATATCCAGAAATAGATCTTGCATGATGAGACTTTTCCAGCACAAAGGAATCAATAGCCTGGGAGAGCCATTTCATGTCATGTAGTTGAATTTTCCCTCTGTTTGATTACGAACATGTCAGACTCATAAATGGTGCATTGGTCCTTTGCACTGTGCTTCCATAATGACAGCATCCTACCTTGTTTTATTTCTACTGATGTTCATACAGAGACATTAAACCATTCAAAAAATAGTTTGTGCTGCCCTCTGCAGGATGGAGGCATCCTGTTTGGACCTGGCTCTGGAGGGGGAGCGTCTGTGCAAGGTCGGGGATTATGGCGCTGGTGTTTCTTTCTTCGAGGCCGCCATGCAGGTTGGCACAGAAGACCTGCAGGTTCTAAGTGCCATCTACAGTCAGCTGGGCAATGCCTACTTCCACTTGCAAGACTACAGTAAAGCTCTGGAGTTCCACCACCATGATCTTACACTTACTAGGTATACTCGCACAACTTTTTAACAATTGTAGTATCCAGAGACCTATACTACACAGTAAGATTTGATTAATTAACTGCATGAAGGCAATGAGTTCTATGATGTCTTCCATAATCGAACATTTTTCTCTGGGTAAAATAATTAAATACGTGCCAAAACAAAATGAAACCTATACAAAATATAGCAAGGCTCGACAATACAGACTGCCCGGTGATCGGGCCAGTGCTGCATCATCAGAAAAGTTTATCCTTTGCACTCGTTTTTAAGCCTTGCCGATTTAAATATTCAAGCGCAAGAAGATGCTAATGAGAACTCAATTTGGTACAAGTTTTGTGTGCACACATCCAAAGCGTGTGCCCCGACGGCTCGATTGAGTTGTCTTTCGCTGCTTCTTGCGCTTGAACATCTTGGCGAGTATTTTAATAAACACAGCCGGTTATGGCTTAAGTGAATGTAATTAAAACACACGCTTGTATCAGTATATTGTATCTGTGCAGCGCTTAAAGTGACAGCAGCCTAATATTGCTGTGCTGCTGTCTGTTTAAAAATTGCTCCCTGCTCTTGACTAAACAACTTTTGTAACTTTTTTTTAATAAGGATTAATGTATATTTAAATTATACAGCAGTTATCTTACAATTAATTACTTTATTACTGTATTTTTTGATTACTTATTTACTGTATTTTTGATCAAGTAAGTGCAGCCTTGGTGATCATAAGAGACTTCTTTCAAAAACTAAACAAAATAATTCTTATCAACCCCAAATAATTAATGTTTTTAATGATAATTGTATAATATTTGTATTGAATGTTAATGACAACACTAAGTACTGATTTGTTCTCTCAGGACCACCGGGGATCGGCTTGGTGAGGCCAAAGCCAGCGGTAACCTAGGGAACACATTAAAGGTTTTGGGACGCTTTGATGAGGCAGTGGTCTGCTGCCAGAGGCATTTAGATATTGCCAGGGAATTGGGCGACAAGGTGAGTGATCTATTTAATCTACACAATAAGACCTTACCTTACCATAATGGAATATATTACATTTTACATTTATTCATCTAGCTTTATTCAATGATGCTTTCATCCAGAGCGACTTGCAAATTAAAACGCTACAACTAGCAATTCTTTCTGATGAGGCAATAACATTAGTGCTGCAATAAAAAGCTCCGAAATTGTTTGAAAAAAATTAGCTTGCAAACTGACAAACAAATCAGATGTGTTAACAGTCAGTAAATGAACAGATACAGACAGGGATCTGGTTAAAGGGATAGTTCACCCAAAAATGAAAATTCTGTCATTAATTACTCACCCTCATGTCGTTCCAAACCTACAAGGCTTTTGTTCTTCTTCAGAACACAAAGGAAGATCTTTTTGATGATTTCTGAGAGCTTTCTGTCTCTCCATAAACAGCTACTCAGCTACCACTTTGACGCTTCAAAAAGTTCATAAAGAGATCACAAAACTAATCCATATGAATCAAGCGGTTTATTTCAAATTTGGTTGTTTCTCTTATTTTATTTGCTTTTTTCCTAAAGGTGGGGCAGGCCAGAGCACTTTATAATTTTGGAAATGTGTACCATGCCAAGGGAAAGAGCATCTGCTGGAGCGGAGCAGAACCTGGAGATTTCCCTGAGGAGGTCATGACAGCACTTAGAAAAGCCGCTGAATACTACGAGTAAATGTCCCTCCAACACTCACATAAGTTGACATTGTTTGCATGTCCATTGTTTTTACATCCTCTTTCTTTTCTCCAATTGCTTTAGGGCGGACCTGTGTATTGTGAAGGAGCTTGGAGACAGAGCAGCACAGGGGAGAACTTATGGAAACCTGGGAAACACATACTACCTGCTAGGAAACTTCAGGGATGCAGTGGCTTCTCATGAACAGGTGAGTGTTCTGTGTCATAAATTTGTTTATGTAATTGCCAATAGCGTGTAAGTGTAAAACATCTGTCTTCTAGCGTCTGCTTATCGCTAAAGAGTTTGGTGACCGGTCTGCAGAGAGGAGAGCCTACTGCAATCTTGGAAATGCTTGCATATTCCTTGGGGAGTTTGAGAGGGCTGCAGAACATTACAGGTGAGTGCAATGTTTGTTTTTTTTTTTTTTTTTAAGAGTAAGAGAGAGAGTGCATCACAGGCCTGTTGGGATGGGGTTACACCGTTTCTACACTAGACAGGAGCAGCGCAACACAGCAGAAGAAAATAAAACCCATTATAATCAGTGATACACTGGATGCAACGCGACACAACAAATTCCCTACAATAAACTGATGCCCAAATTATGTTTCTGACATATGCCAAGCACTTGCACTACTTCTGACACAAAGAGCAAATAGATTTGCAACGGTTGCTTTGTCGCGTCCAGAGTCGGCCTAAAACTGTTGCAGCACTGTTGCATCCAGTGCAGACATGGTGTAACTTAAATGGTAGAAGACATTAATTCTTTACAAAAAATGCTAACTTTCCATTACTATTTTTAAGAATTTAAAAATATTTTATTATTTAAAAAAAAAATTAGTCCGGGTCTAATTTTATAGGGCCTGTCTCAGGTTTTCTTTTTTTAAAAATTAATTTATGTGGGTTCTGGTAAAAAGCATAGACTATAAAAAAAGATGGATGACGTGTCTCCACTTCCTTCCCAAAAATGGTTGTTGCCAATTCCGTCATTTGGAGCCAGAGTCTGCGCAGTAGTGATCCTTAGGTATTAAAGTCCCGCCCATACTCCCACTCCCGCAGAGTCAGTCATGATCACAGCTGTCAATCATGATGTTACAGCCCGTTTTTATAGCATCAAATACCTAACTAAAACCAAACTTAATGGATAAACGAATGCTTGAACATACGTCAGCATTATAAGAACTACCTAAAATGACAGGAACCATCTTTGGGAAAAAATTATTTGAAGTGTAATTGGATTTTTTTGGGGGCTCGAATCTGACTTGATTACATGGAGAGGGTGGGTTTTATGACCTATGCTGCTGTCAGCAACCAGGGGGTGATCGAAACGCTTTAGATTCACATGGATTCCACCTAGTATCAGCAGATTCTTAAGAACAATATTCAAGAATCAGTCAAGAGGTTGAAGTTGCAACAAGTTTGGTTGTTTCACCAGGACAATGAGCCAAAACATTGATCCAAATCTACCAAAGAATTCATTGACACACACAGATACTATGTTCTAGAATGGCCATCCCAGTCCCCGGGCTTGAACATCATTTAAATTCTATGGAATTATTGGAAGCAGGCTGTCCACACTCGGCAGCCAACAAACCTGACTAAACTGGAGACATTTTGACAGGAAAATGGCGAAAAATACCTGCAGCTAGACTTATCAGTGGCCATAAGAGGCATCTACACTAATTAATAGTTTGAGGTACATGATTGAGATTGTATGGGTTTTGTATAAACACACAATATTAATTTTATTTGTGCAAGTTCTAAGAAAAGTGTTACATTTGATTTTAAAAACTGTTGCGGTTGTGGCTGAGCTCTGACAGTGATAGTGTTCTGAGTGCAGGAAGGCTCTGCAGTTGGCTCGGCAGCTGAAGGATCTGGCGGTGGAGGCTCAGGCCTGCTATAGTCTGGGTAACACATACACACTGCTGCAGGACTACGAGAGAGCTATCGACTACCATCTCAAACATCTCATCATCGCTCAGGACCTCAACGACAGGTGCTTTCACACATTAGTGGTAGTAGAAGAATTAGGAATTAATAATTGCACATACAAACTTCTGTGCAATTATCAATCTTTGAGGTGTAAGTATGGAGCTGTTTTCTGCAGGATCGGTGAAGGCAGGGCCTGCTGGAGTTTGGGAAACGCACATACAGCACTAGGGAATCATGACCAGGCCATGCACTTTGCAGAGAAGCACTTAGAAATTTCAAAAGAGGTACATACAGCTACAGACCCATTGGTAGCTAGACATTAGGATTTTTGTCAATTAACTACAGGCAAACACAATGATAGCCAGAGTGATGTTTTTTTAAAAGAAATTCCCTGATTGTCTTTTAAACAGACTGGAGATCGTAGCGGTGAGCTCACTGCTCGCATGAACGTCTCTGATCTTCAGATGGTGCTTGGCCTCAGTTACAGCACAAACAATTCAGTCCTGTCAGAGAACAAAGAGATTGACTACAACCTGCATGGTACACCATTTTCTTCAGAAGTAGTATCTTAGGCTCTACTGTATAGTTTTTCTCCACTGTAAAATAAAATAAAAAATAAACATGTTTAGACATTGCCTTTACGAATTTTTAGCTGATTGATTGATTGATCCAAATGAGAACCAAGTTTGTTGTTTTACCAGGAGCCAGACCCAGGATGAGCAGACGGCACAGTATGGAGAACCTAGAGCTGCTGAAACTCACACCTGACAAGATCAACATGAATGTGAGTGCACCTGAATGTCTCAATCATTCCTGTGCTGTACCCTTCAATCTGTAGATTCTTTTTATCTGATTCATAAGCTATATGTATAGTCGTCGTCGTCATCAAGCAAAAACGTCTCTGGTTATGCATGTAACCTGAGAATAGGGAACGAGATGCATCCCCTAGGGGTCACTATGGGGAATGCCTCTAGCATTACCAATGTCTGGAGCATGAGTCTAAACACAACAATGAACTTGACATTGTTAGGCGGCAGTCTATGACGTCACCACCGGTGTGACCGCGAGCATAAAAGGGTACTTGTGAAATACGTCACCATCTACTTGTCTGAAGGAGATGTGTGCAGGAATGCCTGAAGTATGGCAAAGGGATGCAGCCCTTTCACAAGGGGGATTTCATTCCCTTTCACAAGGGAATTCTCACTGCATCCTCTGGGGTTCGCTATGGGGAACAGAATACCCTTACTGAAGGGATGAGTGCCCTATCTGCTGAGCTAAGTCAATGGACTCAAAGGAATCCTCATCCCTAAGGTGCACCAGCAACAATCATAGACCAGAGCTTCTCAAGAACCTGGGACTTTAAAACGTTGATCACGTTTACTTTGGATCACTTCACTCAGGTCTTTTCTTCTCCCCCTAGCTTCATGCCACCACTGCGTTCTACTCCTCGAGGAAGGAGGAGCACGAGAGGCCGCGGTAACCTTGGTCCTGTCTCTGGTCCTGAGACTGGGATGGGCCAGACCCCCTTGTGGGCTGATATTAAGGTCTTAAAAGCAGCTTATCTCTTAACTTCCCAACCACCGTCTCAACGGATGTGCCAAAAGATGGCAAAACCAGCTCATCGAGGAGAACGTTTTTCTCTTTCTCCCCAAGGTTAGCCAGGTTCACCCAGAAATGTTTCCACCACGGCCGACATAGATCGACCATTTGCAGCGGCAGTTTGTTTAGTGGCACGGAGAGGTGCGGCGCAGCTCCTCTACCGCCTCAGGGGGGAGCCCCTGGCCTTGATCCAGGTCCCTTAGCAGATCGGCCTGGTAGGCCTGCAACACATCCATAGTGTGCAGCGCCGCACAGGCCTGAGCTGCTGCCGCATCTGCTCTGCCTTTTAAGGTGCGAAGTGACACGTAATGGTTTAGCAGGCAGAGACGGAGCCTTCAATGCGGATGTCTCACCCACCGAGAGATAAATTATGTCCCAACAGGAAACAGGCTGCTATGAGGGAGCTTGCGCTTCTTGCGTTTCCATGGCAGATCTAATCTCGCCGTAGTGCAGGACATGACCACCAATAACTCTTCATATGCGGGGCAGACGGGCTGAGAGTGCTTAGAAATATCATCGATCTCATCAGCCTTGTCCTGCTCTTCATGGCTCAAAGTCAGGAGCACGCTCACTGCCAGAACAAGATGACGTGAGAGACAACACATCACAATCGGCAAACCGGCAGCTCTCTCTCATCAGCCGCAGATGGATGAGAAATATTCATACCTTTCACAAATTCATCCACGAGCTCCATCTGCGAGCCCCATGACCTCAGTCTCCTACTTGCTGCAGCAGGTCCTGAACCACTAGGCACAGATGGTTATCCCGATTCCCTTGAGAAAAGGGACAGACAAGAGCAAAGCTTTCTCATAGGGAGGTGCTCACAATGCACGCAAACAGCCCCCTCAGGGACTAAGTGTGCATGCTTGTCGCCCATATCGTGTGTCGTCAGGTGTCCAATAATGCTGACACTGAGAAACACACCATCTAAAGTTTAGACGCGTTCAAACAAACAGGTATCCTGAAGACAAGAAAGAGGTTGATGTATTTTACAGGTGCCCTTTTATACTCGCGTTCGCACCGTTGATGATGTCATAGGCTGACGCCTGCCAATGTCAAGTTCATTGCTGTGTTTAGATTCAAGCTTCAGGCACTTGTAATGCCGGAGGCATTCCCCATAGCGACCCCTTGGGGACATGTTTTCGGATCTCGGCATCAGGATTCATAATTGAATCTCTGTTCTGCAGGGTCAAAAGTGGACCAGTGATATCCTCTTCAAGCAGTCAAAATCCACAATGGCCAAGTCCTCCTCAAAGCTCTCGTTTGTCAATCGTTTCAGAGGAAAAAAGCACAAACTTCAGAGCGGCTCCAGCAAAATCTTGCAGGATACCAGCAACACACGGGAAGCTCAGCAGAACAAAGTACTTTCAACACATTTACTAAAACAAACAGAATACTCAAAAATTATGGTAACACTTTACAATAAGGTTTCATTTGTTAATATTAGTTAACTACATTAGTTAACATGAACTAATAATTAACAATGCTTGTACAGCATTTATTAATCTTAGTAAATGTTAATCAGAGCATTTACTGATACATTTAAGATTAAAAGTTGTATCTGTTAACACAAGTTAATGCACTGTGAACTAACATGAACATTTTTATTAATATTAACAGTGGTTAACAAATGCTATAAAAAGTTTTTGTTGTTAGTTCATGTTACTTAATGTATTAACTAATATTAACAAATGAGACCTTATTGGAAAGTGTTACCGAAATTACTTTTACTTTTTTTTAATTGACATTCCTGATCTTATTGAGCATGATTGTGTGCATATTATTCCAAAGAAATCAACATCACAGACTATATGATCATGTTAACTAATAACCAAGGTCGACCACAGTATATGTATGTATGTATGTGTGTGTATATAATAAAAAAAAAAAAAAAAATATATATATATATATATATATATATATATATATATATATATATATATATATATATATATATATATATATATATATATATATATATATAATATTTATTATTATTATTATTATAATTATATATACAGTGGGTACGGAAAGTATTCAGACCCCCTTCAATTTTTCACTCTGTTATATTGCAGCCATTTGCTAAAATCATTTAAGTTAATTTTTTTCCTCATTAATGTACACACAGCACCCCATATTGATAGAAAAACACAGAATTGTGGACATTTTTGCAGATTTATTAAAAAAGAAAAACTGAAATATCACATGGTCCTAAGTATTCAGACCCTTTGCTGTGACACTCATATATTTAACTCAAGGATGATCAGAAGAAATGGACAGCACCTGAGATGGTTCTATACCTTCATTTGAGTCCAGCTTGTTTGATTATACTGATTGGACTTGATTAGGAAAGCCACACACCTGTCTATATAAGACCTTACAGCTCACAGTGCATGTCAGAGCAAATGAGAATCATGAGGTCAAAGGAACTGTCTGAAGAGCTCAGAGACAGAATTGTGGCAAGGCACAGATCTGGCCAAGGTTACAAAAAAAATTTCTGCTGCACTTAAGGTTCCTAAGAGCACAGTGGCCTCCATAATCCTTAAATGGAAGATGTTTGGGATGACCAGAACCCTTCCTAGAGCTGGCCGTCCGGCCAAACTGAGCTATCGGGGGAGAAGAGCCTTGGTGAGAGAGGTAAAGAAGAACCCAAAGATCACTGTGGCTGAGCTCCAGAGATGCAGTCAGGAGATGGGAGAAAGTTGTAGAAAGTCAACCATCACTGCAGCCCTCCACCAGTCGGGGCTTTATGGCTGAGTGGCCCGACGGAAGCCTCTCCTCAGTGCAAGACACATGAAAGCCTGCATGGAGTTTGCTAAAAAAAAAAAAACCTGAAGGACTCCAAGATGGTGAGAAATAAGATTCTCTGGTCTGATGAGACCAAGATAGAACTTTTTGGCCTTAATTCTAAGCGGTATGTGTGGAGAAAACCAGGCACTGCTCATCACCTGTCCAATACAGTCCCAACAGTGAAGCATGGTGGTGGCAGCATCATGCTGTGGGGGTGTATTTCAGCTGCAGGGACAGGACGACTGGTTGCAATCTAGGAAAAGATGAATGCAGCCAAGTACAGGGATATCCTGGACGAAAACCTTCTCCAGAGTGCTCAGGACCTCAGACTGGGCCGAAGGTTTACCTTCCAACAAGACAATGACCCTAAGCACACAGCTAAAATAACAAAGGAGTGGCTTCACAACAACTCCGTGACTGTTCTTGAATGGCCCAGCCAGAGCCCTGACTTAAACCCAATTGAGCATCTCTGGAAAGACCTAAAAATGACTGTCCACCAACGTTTACCATCCAATCTGACAGAACTGGAGAGGATCTGCAAAGAGGAATGGCAGAGGATCCCCAAATCCAGGTGTGAAAAACTTGTTGCATCTTTCCCAAAAAGACTCATGGCTGTATCAGATCAAAAGTATTCTACTAAATACTGAGCAAAGGGTCTGAATACTTGTGACCATGTGATATTTCAGTTTTTCTTTTTTAATAAATCTGCAAAAATGTCAACAATTCTGTGTTTTTCTGTCAATATTGGGTGCTGTGTGTACATTAATGAGAAAAAAAAAAAAATGATTTTAGCAAATGGCTGCAATATAACAGAGTGAAAAATTTAAGGGGGTCTGAATACTTTCCGTACCCACTGTGTGTGTGTATGTGTAATATATATATATATATATATATATATATATATATATATATATAAACACAAACAAACACACACACGAAGGAAACAAATCTGTCATATTCATTTTTATTCTTTTGTATGTTTTTCTAGTTTATGTGGAGTTTATCTAATATTTATAATTGTTAAAATGAGGGAACAATTTGTTCATAATTTGACATTTCTGGTTACAAAATTGCACGTGTTCTCAGTTCTTCGAGGATGGAGAGCTTTTTTGTTAGTTTGTTTGTTTTAACCTTTGACCTTTCTGCCCTCAGCATGGAAGTACAGACATGTTAGGAGACGAGGGATTCTTTGACTTACTGAGTCGTTTCCAGAGCAACAGGATGGATGACCAGCGGTGTGCCATACAGGACGGGAGGAGCCATCTCTCTGTCAATTCTAGCTCCTTCTCTCCACCCACCACCCCTCCTACAACCATCAGGAAATGTTAGGCACTCTTCTTTCATGTTATTTTCTTAAATTTGAAAATCAACTGGCAATTAAAATGACCATTTCTCTGTCTCTAGCATTCTCAGAGTCAGCTGCATCTCCAGGTCAGGAGCCGTTTCTCAGACTGTTGGCGAGTGCTCAGGGCAGGAGGCTGGACGAACAGAGGGCAGGAACAGGAAACAGTCTGCCTGGTCTGCGCACCATATCCGAACACAGCAGCACTAGCAGCAAACAGATGATCCTCAGCCAGGTCATGGCCAGCACAGACGCCACCGAACCCGATGACCAGTTCTTTGACATGCTCGTCAAGTGTCAGGTGAGACAATGTGTTTGTATTAACTAGAGATGGGTGTCTCATAGAAAAATAAATGAATGAGGGAAAAATTGCAGCTGTAGGAAAAGAAGTTCATTGGTTCAGTTAAGCCATTCATCTAATTATCTCTTTCTATCTCTCTCAGGGGTCCCGTCTGGACGATCAGCGGTGTGCCCCTCCTCTGCCCTCCACCCGTGGCCCCACCGTCCCGGACGAAGACTTCTTCAGCCTCATCATGCGCTCACAGGCCAAGAGGATGGATGAGCAGAGAGTCACACTACCCTCCTGCCGCTGATCAAACATGCACTCCCACAGAAATGAGTTCATTTTCATGCACATGGGTGCTCCAAACCTCACGCTGGTAATACACTATACATTGATGGTCAGGTAACGTGCCATCAGTCTGAACTGATCCTGTCTGCTAAATGATTATGGATGGCATTTTGTGTACAGCTGTACTTAGCAAAAAATATGTTGTAAATAACTTTTTCTTTTTTTTATGGATTTAAGCTCTGTGCATTTGTAAGAATTTTAAAGATTGTTTTAGTTTAGGATGTATTGCTTTGATTATGATCACCATAGTGAATCACACAAATGTATCTTTTGATACAAGACTGCAGGTTTGTTTGTATTTATTGAATTAACATTGTTAATACCACTAGTTACCTTCCAGTTAGTATGAGATGTGTAATTGACACAAATATCGCTGTATTATTTTTTGTAGTCACATTTAGTTTATTAAAGAAGTGGTTAAAAATGTACCTAAAATGTCAAAGTATGATCTTAATTAATTTACAACACAACTGTATAGAAATAAAACCTGACCAGAAACTTTTTGCATTTATTCACCTTATTCAATGATCTTATCAGACAAGAAAATATTTGCAGCAGTCTAGGTCATTTTTCTCTCTCTAATTTTTACAGGCAAGCAGATCACTTTCATTTTCTTTCATTCCAAACAATGAATATAATTTGACACACTTTTCTCTACATCAGTTCTATGCAGAGATGCAGTGAGGTTTCTGGTCTTGAACACTTGATTTGATGATTTAGCTTTTCCTCTGTTTTAATTTTTTTTGCAAAGACGGAATCTGATGGGGAAAAAATACACATGGAGAATGATGGGGTTCTTTTTTGTCAAAGATAAGTAGATCGCTGCACTTTCACTGGTATCCCTAGTTTCATAAGTACTGTGTTTTAGGAGAAAAACATGGTTTAAGTATCCTGGCATGATAACGGGTCAATTCCACTGATTCCAATGTTATTCCCTCATTTTCAACACTGAGGACCTTTACAGCATCTGTGAGAAAGGGGTCAGACTGTGCTAAACAGGCGTAATGAGGCAGATGGGCCTCCTCCAGTTTCCCTGAGATCACGGTCACATCAATCACTGGACCAATTCGCTCACACTGAAGCCTCTCCAGCTCTGCACTGAGGAAACCTCCATCCACTGCACGGTACTGGAGAGTGACGTCACCAGCACAGACCCATTGCATTCTGGTCCTGCTGCACTCGAATCGACCCGCCTGAGTGCTGATCCTGAACTTTGACCCTCCTTCATCTGTATGACTGGTGACCCTAAAATAGGGTCTCTAGAGACTGCATTACAACTAATAAATACACTGAAAAAAGTTCTGAACGTAAATAAATAACTTTACCTCTTTCATATATTTTCTCTTTCAGCCATCTATCGTTGGTATTGATGCTTGGTGAATCTCGTCCAGAAGGGTGCGCAAGAGAAGGGAAACTCTATAGGAAAAAAAAAAATACATTCACAAAGACAATCTGCTTAAAATACAAATTTTTCTAAAATACATTTTGGCATATTTTCAATAAGAGACAGATCTGGACTCCAAGCAGGCACATCCACTCTACTGCGTAGAGTGTTTAAGAAACCACTCTATTGTAACGTGCAGAATGAGGCCTGGCATTGTCTTGCTTCCATTTCATCTTGATGTCTGTAAAATCCCAATATACGTCTCCACATCAATGCTACCTTCACGCATATGCCGTTTGTACTGATGCGCCCCCATACCATGACCAACATTTGCTTTTGTACCTGTCGCTGATGGTCCCTTCTGTCTTTTGGGACTGAGAACTGGTTTTCCATTTTTTCCAAAAAACAAGCTGAAACGTGGATTAAACCACAGGACACATTCCCACTGTCTTTTGGACCTTCTGAGATGAGCTCAGGCCTGAAGAACTCAGCAGCATCTCTGCATAGAACTGATGTAGCTTTGTTCTTGACTAACTTGACATTTTTTGAGGCAGCCCATGGCTATATTTAACACAGTAGCATGATGTTTCTCATGCATTGTCATCTAAGGGCTCGAAAGTCACACACATTCAGTGGAGGTCTCCTGCCTTGCCTACACAGACTGAGATTTCTCTTGATTCCCTAAATCTTTTCACAAAATTATGTATGCTAGATGGTGAAATACTTAAATACTTTGCATCAAGATATGATTTTTGAATTGTCTGACAATTCTCTCATGAAATTTGGTGACCCAACCATTACCCATCTTTTCTTGCAAAGGCTGAGATGCTCATTTTAGAAAGTGACATGACGTGTAGCTACGTATGGTGTCCCATACTTAAAATGTGTGCTCTGCATTTCACCCATTCAAGTGCACACACACTGTGAACACACCTGGAGCAGTGGGCAGCCATTTCTTTTTTTTTTTTTAGGTGTTGCGCCCGGGGAATGATTGGGGGTAAGGCGCCTTGCTCAAGGGCACCTCAGTTGTGGGTAATGAGAGTGGTAGGGAGTGCTGTTCATTCAATCCCCTCACCTACATTTCCTGCCGATACCCACAACCTTCAGGTTACAAGTCCGACTCTCTAGCCACAACTGCCCCAATTTTACACCCAATCACAATACCCACCCTCACCAGCATAACACAGAGAAGTACGAGAAGTTTTTTGTTTTGTCTTCTTGAGGTCCTCCACCACTTTAACTAGTATGATGTTTTTATACAAATCAGGTCTTGGAGTGAAGGTCTGTCTGCACTGAGGGCAGCTGTAAATTCTCTTCTGATCTTTATTCCAGTAGTCTGTAATACAGCTCATACAGTAATTGTGTCCACAGGGAATGATCACTGGATCCTTAAGTAGACCCAGACAGATCGAAGAGATGACCAGATCCTCAACCACTGAACTACTGGCTTCTGCCATTTTCCTTCAAACACAAATGCACACATCATGGTGTGTTCATAGTAAGACACTACACATAAAAAGTGTGTCCTCAGGAAGTGGTCAGTGTCTGTGGTTTTCCCGCGGAATTCGGCTACTTTAACACTGTTGCCGCGGGTTGTTTTTCATGTCCGAGGGTATACAAATATCATGATATTTTACCAGGGCAATTTTACCCCCCAGAACGCGATTTTTACCCGCGGGTGTTTACCTGCTTCTGTCATTTCATATTATACACAAAAACAGGTTTCGGTTTTTCTATCTGCTGAGAAACTGAAACAGTTTCCCCGGTTCTGTATTTAAGAGACACATATGCACAAAAAAGGTGTGTCCACCCTTCCAGAAGATGGTGTTAGATTAACCCTCTTCTGGAAGATGCGGTAACTACACCCAGGGGTGGACTGGGGCGAAAAAGTGGCCCTGGACTTTCTGCCACAAAGCAGGAATATTCGATTTGACACGTCTTTGATTCGACTGTGGGAAAGATGTGAAAGATGACTGAAATATCTACAAGATTCATTACTTTTACAAATAATTGCAAATGCATTTAACCCCTTAAACCCTGAGGGTATTTTCAGAGTTTTTGACACACAAAAAAGTAAAGACTCATAACTCCAAAACTGTAGCAAGGAGAGTCAAAAGGTTGGTATCGTTTGAAAGGAAACGTTTTACATTTTTAAATAAATAAATTTGGACATTCTCATGATGAGAAACTAAATAAATAGCAAAAAAAAAAAAAAAAATATTTTGTTACAAAAATTTGAATATTTTTCTATTAATCTATTGTTCAGTAGAGGCGCCCCCTCCCTCCCACCTGGTTTTTTGCCCTTTTTTCTTGGTGAGGAAAGGAGTTAGTTAGGCCCCATTCAGGTACATCAAATTAGCGAAGGACTCATTTGAAGGAGTGTTCAAATTGGCACAGCCTTCTGGGCACCGTGGTGATGTTATCGGCCATGAATGCGCCCTTCGAAGGATGCAGCCTCTGAATCGGAATGCAGCATGTGATCATATTAGTTCCCATTCAACACAGCGATTATAATGGAGCGCTATTAAATGTGAAGCAAAAAACGACAGACTTCAGACACATTTTAGAAAAGCTCATAAGATAAGAACAGACATATTGTCCTATTGTATATCAATATAAAAGTCGCACATTCCATGCAGACTCTTAAGAATATTATTGTCTGTCTCATATCAGCTATATGGTGTGCATAAAGGGACCTTTCTGCATGGTTTTTATTCACTTTGTTCAGACATGTCACACTCTCACTCAACAAAAACTTGTGAAACATTGAAAACACACTTTTTCATTTAAAGAAGTTTACTTCGAGTAACATCGACAGAAGGCATTCAGTAAAAATAACAAGAGTTAAAGTTCATTAAGTTCATTGCATTCGTAATTATGTAGTATCTGAGATTTTAAAAGATATGCTGAGGTATTTATAAAATGTTTTTAAAGAACCAAAAACATAAAATTCTTAACTCCTTTTTTCTCTGCAATTTTAGTATACCCTCATTTTCGGCCAGCTGGTTTCTTCTCTTTCTTGGATGCCGGGGGCTTCTTTATTTTAGGTACAGGGGGCTTATTTTTCTTGGGTGCAGGAGGCTTCTTCACTTTGGGTACAGTGGGCTTCTTCTCTTTCTTGGGTACAGGGGGCTTATTTTTCTTGGGTGCAGGAGGCTTCTTCACTTTGGATACAGTGGGCTTCTTTATTTTGGGTACAGGGGGCTTCTTCTCTTTCTTGGGTGCAGGAGGCTTCTTCACTTTGGGTACAGGGGGCTTCTTCTCTTTCTTGGGTGCAGGAGGCTTCTTCACTTTGGGTACAGGGGGCTTCTTCTCTTTCTTGGGTGCAGGAGGCTTCTTCACTTTGGGTACAGGGGGCTTCTTCTCTTTCTTGGGTGCAGGAGGCTTCTTCACTTTGGGTACAGGGGGCTTCTTCTCTTTCTTGGGTGCAGGAGGCTTCTTCACTTTGGGTACAGGGGGATTCTTCTTTTTCTTGGGTGCAGGAGGCTTGACAGGCTTCCATTCAGTTTTGAGTACAATGGAGTTATAAGGAGGTGGTCTTTCTAGCATCAGTAACAAAGCACAAAGATGATATTTAAGTTGTGTCTGCACATAAATTACATCACAATTGTATGGTGTACAACCCAATTTCCATAAAAGTTGGGACATTTTGTAATATATAAAAGGCTATAAAAGGAGCATCTCTGTCTTTGCAACAAAGATGGGTCATGGAAAATTGTGCCAAATTTCATGAGAGAATTGTCAAACAATTCAAATGTTACATTTCTCAATGCAAGACTGCAACAATTTTAGGGTATTCACCATCTAGCATACATAATATTATGAATTGATTCAGGGAATCAAGAGAAATCTCAGTCTGTGTAGGGCAAGGCAGGAAACCTCTGTTGAATGTGTATGATCTTCAAGCCCTCAAACGGCAATGCATGAGAAACCATCATGCTACTGTGTTAAATATAGCCGCATGGACTCGGGAGTACTTTGGGAAACGTATCACTTTACTTTATTTCGCTTCATAAAGAAATGCATCTTGAATTTCTGTTACGCAAGGAGACGGCTATACATCTATTCAATGCAGAGATGCTGCTGAGTTCTCTGGGCCAAGCTCATCTCTGATAGTCCAAAAACAAACAAACAAACAGTGGGAATATGTGCTGTCGTCAGATAAGTTCACGTTTCAGCTTGTTCAGCTAGCCTTCCTGCAGCCCAGATCTGTCTCTTATTGAAAATGTATGACCCATCGTGAAGAAGAGAATCAGACAATGAAGACCACAGACTGTTGAGCAAATGTCTTGTATCAGGTGAGATTAGGCAAATATTCCAATTGTAAAATTGCAACAATTAGTATCCTCAATTCCCAAATTATTAAAAATTGTAATTAAAAGGAAAGGTGGTGATGTGACACAGTGGTAAACATGCCCCTGTTCCAACTTTTGGATTGTGTTGCAGCCATCAAAATCAAAATCTGCTCAGTGAAAACATTGAAAATATTTTCTTTGTACTTTTGTCAGTTAAATAAAGGTTAAATAGAACTAACAATTCTTGATTTGTTAGTTCTAATTCTTGATAGATTCTTGATTTTATTGCATTTTACAATATGTCCCAACTTCTCTGGAAATAGGGTTGTAACATTACATATGAATTATATAATTAGTTTATTAGTGTTTTTGTCATTTATCAAGATTATAACAACAAAAAATTTGTCTCAGCCTTAGACTTACAGACCATCGGCTAAATGTGCATATGGCACACAAAATTTGAAAGTTTCGAAGTCGTCATCTGATTGGGTGAATTCTACAAGGTGTGTGTCGCTTTCTTTAACGGTCCACCTTGAAACAAAGCCGTTGTGACGTCAAACCCCCTCATGGAAGAATTAAGCCCTTTAGCACTTATAATGAACAACTAACCACTGGTTTGTCAAAAGAATGTCCAAGAGTTTTACACACCCATCTGTTATTGTAGGGAGATCTACTTTACATTTTCATGTCCCTAAACTTGACACTGAACAAAGCGAACTGTAATTGGTCAGTTGGACGGCCTCTTGGGCAGTCAATGTATGAAAGCTGCCATGGAATCCAGAACTTCTACCGTCAGTCTGAAGGCCTGGCTACACAAGACTAAAACAAGATAAACTATGAGAAGGTGCAAAATCCCAACTTACCATTAACTATGTTGGTCACAGTTAAGTTTGTTGGTGCTCTTGGTGCTGAAGTACTAGAACTGTTAAAATTAGGGTTATTCTGTTCATCAGTATTGGGTCCTGTGACAAAGATATATGAACAGTTATTGATTATGGCATCTTTGTACATAAAATAAACTGTTTATACATTATAAGCTTATGTACAGTTAATAAAAGCAAGCATTCATGTTGTACATATTGAGGTATTATGAATGTGAATATGAATACTGTTGGACTTGTACAATGTGATAACTGTCAAGTCAAATTTGTTACAAATATATAGCTTTAGACAGAAAAATAAATGTAGTCTAAAAACTAAAAAACTCTGATCTTTGAATATTCTTCCCAAAGGTGGTTGAAATCCGTGTATAAGCTTTTAGAGTTGATAGAGAAGACAGTACAGCTGTAACATTTCACTTTTGTTGTACTATACAAAACCTACATGGGATTTCACATGAGATGTGCTTATCTGTCTACTAAAAATATTTTGTCCCCATGTAACACTAGCCCAGGACAGTTGTAACACTCATTTTAATGTACTAAATAAGATATTAGGCCTACATCCAGACTGTGTATATATATATATATATATATATATATATATATATTTTTTTTTTTTTTTTTTTTTTTTTTAAATCATTTTCACAGTTGTGGCAGATATCAACATAGGACTGTAAATTATCACATATTTTCATGCTAGCAAAAAGACATACTGTATCAGTCATTACAGCTGGCACAGTTTTAAAATGTATTCAAAAATAAAAGTGGGGGAAGAAAATGTCTACCAATAACAAGGTAAACTCACTTTTATATGGTACTGGGGATTCAGGATCAGAAAGCTTGCGTTTCCTGCAGACACCACCTGTTAATATTAACCACAGTACAGGTTACAGATTACATATATTACTGAATTATTGAGCTTATAAATCTCTTTCATAGATAACAACTGTTCTCTTACCCAGTTCTTTGAAGTGGGGTAGTTCATGCTTTTCCAGCAATTCATAAAAGGCAATTTTAACCATGTCGCCAGCTTTCAATGATTCAAACAGCGTTCTCATTTTGTCCTGGTTGGTTCCTTTTGCTCTGATCTCATCATATTTTTCTTCATGTAACATGTCCTTACTTTTTAACTCATCTGCTATTGGCATCACTGAAGTAACCCTTTGAATAAGCTCTGCTCTTTTATCATCCACAAACTTGGCCTCTGGTGACAAATTAATACAATTTATTACACTACAACCTTTGCTGACATGTAAACATGCAGTTTGTTGTTGTTGTTGTTTTATGTTTAATAAAAATTATAGTAAAAGTTAATGTTAAAATTAATGATAAAATGTAAAACAATGTGTTACTGTATATGTAGAATTTTAAACATACAGTGAATAATCTAAAATATGATCACAAAAACACCCATGACATGTACAGGACAGCTTCCCACACACATGCTCTTCTATCTCTTTTATGAAAATACTCTTTTGCAAACAGTCCACTTCTCAAACAAGCCAAACAGCTCAGAGCCACAAAACTGAACATCAGAGTGAAATAGCCTGTGTTTAGTGACCCATAATTATTCTAGTAGCCTATATTGGAAGAACATGCAGCATCTGAGACTGGTGTCTATCAGCCATATTGATGTCTCCAAATTTTCTTCCCTCTATCAATGAAAAATACCAAAATTGTTTTCTTCAGCAATCCTAAAGCATTATTGACAAGCACTTCCATTAGCCAATAGTTTTTGTTTGTTTGTGTTGTCAAATTTGTCAATTTACCTACAAATTTAGTTTATCTTAATAGACAGAGCTACCTTTGCATGGCTCCCGCTGCTCTCCTTCAAGGTTGTTCTCAATCATTTTTGTGGATAACCCCAAAAACACAAACTCTAGGTTATTAAAATGTTTAAAATTGTAAACCTGTCGAGACTACCCGTTTCAAAGTTTCGTTTCACGTATAGGAAGTGGAGCCTAATTTGTTTAATGTGAAATACAATATGATTGGTCCAAGTGATCTGCGGAGAATGAGGTCTCTGCGGAACTAAAAAGGGCTGGGGAGCGGAGTAAAGTTAGTTTTGTTTTGGATATTCGTCACACATTCAGCAATAAACAGCAATAACTCCAAAACGACATGCCCCCCCAAAATCTAAACGGTATTATCGCTAAAAGGGCAAAGCTAGTAATGTTTCACAAGCTTTCTTTTCATTATTTTCGGGAAGGCTCGCTCTTGGCTGAGCTGTAAGTTAGGGACCGTGGGGGAAGGGCAAGTTTTCTTCGTTTTTTTTTTTGCTATGACTTGGTGAGTGGTGTTTTTGTAATAGCCCTTTTGTTAAAAGTCCTATAAACACGAGACCAGTGTCATTCAGTAGAGGGGCACAGGGGACAACTTTCACAAGATCTCTTTGTAAAAATGGAACTGCATGTCAAAAATTAACATTCTTTTTGTGATAGCTTTGTCCATCAGGGAGACAGAGACATCACACCAGTGTCGTTCAGTAGAGAGGGACAGGGGACAACTTTCACAACCTATTTTTAACCCCTACTGGTGCAAAAGGGAACTGCATGTCTAATATTAACTTTCTTTTTGTAATAGTTTTGTCTAAAGGGCAGACAGAGACATTAAAACAGTGTCATTCAGTAGAGGGGGACAGGGGACAACTTTCACAACCTCTATTGTTACCCCTACTGGCTAAAAAGGGAACTGCATGTCCAAAATTTACTTTCTTTTTGTAATAGTTTTGTCCATCAGGGAGACAGAGACATCAAACCAGTGTCATTCAGTACAGGGAGACAGGAGACAACTTTAACAACCTCTCTTTTTACCCCTACTGGTGAAAAATGGAAATGCATGTCCAAAATGAACTTTCTTTTTGCAGTAGCTTTGTCTAAAAGGGGAGAAAGAGACATCAAAACAGTGTCATTCAGTAGAGGGGGACAGGGGACAACTTTCACAACATTTATTTTTACCCCTACTGGTGAAAAAGGCAATTGCATGTCTAAAATTAACTTTTTGTAATAGCTTTGTCTAAAGGGGAGACAGAGACATTAGAACAGTGTCATTCATTACAGGAGGACAGGGGACAACTTTCACAACCTTTATTTTTACTCCTACTGGCTAAAAAGGGAACTGCATGTCCAAAATTAACTTTCTTTTTGTAATAGTTTTGTCCATCAGGGAGACAGAGACATGAAACCAGTGTCATTCAGTACAGGGAGACAGGGGACAACTTTAACAACCTCTCTTTTTACCCCTACTGGTGAAAAATGGAAATGCATGTCCAAAATGAACTTTCTTTTTGCAATAGCTTTGTCTAAAGGGGAGAAAGAGACATTGAAACAGTGTCATTCAGTAGAGGGGGACAGGGGTCAAGTCAAATCTCCTTTATTTATGTTTTACTTTTTTACAATACAGATTGTTTAAAACCAGCTTTACAGTATTAACAGCAAAAATCTGCATTATGTAAATTTTGACATTGTAAGGATATAAATAAGGTACAATCTGTACATGCAATTCCATTTTTCACCAGTCAAAATGAGAGGTTGTGAAAGTTGTCCCCTGTCCCCCTCTACTGAATGACACTGGTTTCATGTCTCTGTCTCCCTGATGGACAAAACTATTACAAAAAGAAAGTTAATGTTAGACATGCAGTTCCCTTTTAGAGATAAAATCAGAGTCCAGAATAATCAAATTTATTTGTCAGACTGTTCCTTTAACTGCATTTTAACATTTTCATGTTCATGTGGCTGCTTTTTTCCACGTTAGGTCTGTAAAGTCTTGCACAGTGTTTGTTGAGCATCAAGGACAGAATATCAGCAATCTGTAAAAAATAACTGCCGTGATCTCCAGCAAAAATATTCCTAACAAAGGTTTTTATTGTTTGATTTCAGAGCACAAGTGTTTGACATATAGGCCTATATTAATACAGTACATAATATGTAATTGACACTCACTGTTCAGATCACTTTAGCTCCATGCTCTCCTGCAGGTTCTGCTCACAGCTGTCCACCTCCTGTGTTTTCAGTTGTCACACGACCACCTGTTACCATCAACCACAGGACAGGACAGGTTATATTAGACTACCTATACAAGTTTGAGTTTATAATCTCAAATTAATACCAATTGTATATTCTCTTACCCAGGTCTTTGAAGAGGTGTGGTTCATGATGTTCCAGCGCATAATAAAAATCATTTTTCACTCTGTCTCCTCCAGAATGCAGTGCTTCAAACAGCTTTCTCATTTTGCCCTGGTTGGTTACTTCTGCTCTGATCTCTGAATATTTTTCATCATATTTATGCCGATCAGCCTCTCTACTTAGGCTATAACTTTAGGATTTGTTTTAGTTTTTAAATCTGCTGTATCTAACACGCATTCGCAAAATACTATTTCAACTGAACTAGTTTCACGTAAAAAAAAGAGGTGCAGGAGTCCCGGACGTGAAAAACGAAAGCACTTTTTAGCATAAATAACTTGGGCTGGGCGTAGGCCTATACCATAAGACCATCACCCTATACAGCATCACGCCATTTCTACATAGCCTATTAGTAGCCAACTTAGCCTACACTGTATACAGCCTAGCAATAAAATAAGAGATTGGATGATTTGCGTTTGGTCTAGAATAGAATCATACAATGTTTTTTGAACTAGCCTAATCATTTCCAAACATAGGCGGAGTTTCGTTAACTTGTAGTGCCAAGTGTCTGCATTTACAAAAATAACCTATAATATCCTAAATATTTCTCACCAGCACTTAAATTACATTTTCATTAAAATAGGTTATATTTTAAAAATGATTTAGCTTTCTTTAGCCTGGTAGGCATAATACATACGCTTTTGATAGACCGAGAGTCAGACTCGTTTTTGTAACTTAAAAAAAAGAAAGCCCATCTCATTTGGAGTTCATTTTGGACCTGGACACACTATTAAAGCGTATTATATACAGTTTAATGCATAGATGCGGGAATCCAGCCCCTGAAGTGCCCCTGCCCTGTCACTCATCGCTGATGTAGGCAGTGTTGCCAAGTTGCCAACTAATTTTCAGGGGAAGTTGCTAAAGGCAGGTCAATTTGTTGCTAAAAGTTGCTAAATGACGTTGTGATGTAATTTCGTGGTGATGTCATTGTGTAACCATGAATACACAATGAGATTACTCAAATCCGAGTGAAAAATATGATTTGAAATGTTCGTTTAGATTTGTTTGTAAAAACAGTATTAACATTTTATTTGTAAAAGTAATATACATTCTTTATGATCAGATATTTTTTATCTTTAAATACAACATTGAATTATTGAAATTACACATTTTTGAACAACTACTTTTTATGTATTTTCTTATTAACTAGTAAAACTACACATTCTGAGCGATTATAATTTTAAGCAGTGTATTGTTAGTGTGCTAGAGCACAATGACTGTGTTAATGTGAAGGATTTATCCGTATTGATTTTTCAGTTTTTTTTTGTTTGTTTTTTACCTGTATTTTAAATTAGGCATTGCATTTTGTGTTTACAGGGTTACAGGTACTGGCAGACAGTAGGCTACCTTTTCCATTTTTCTACATATTTTTTCTTACAGTGTACCTGAACTACAATTATAGAAACGAGCTAATAACATGCTGTATCATAAATGATCAATTATTATTGAACAATTGCAATCAGCAGCTTAATAATATAATGTGTGTACTGGCATCTTTCTTCAGCTCTCTCCAGGCTGATGTGCTGCTTGCTGGCTAGCTGTTCAGTTGTTTCCTCTCTTTCGACTCACCCATGTTCCTCGACAGTTTTTCAGCATCCCTCCACCACCCCGTCTCCTCACACTCGCACGGTTATCTTCCTAACCAAATCTCACACTCACCTGGTTATCTTCCTAACCAAATCTCACACTTGCCTGGTTATCTTCCTTAACCAAAATACGGGGGGAGTACTCTGGGTTCGGGCCAAATACCGAGCTCGGAGCCCTCTCCTCGGACAGCACGCCAAATATGCATACTATTTATTTATCTGACTTATTTACAAGTGTGAACTCGTGAAGTGTAATTTAGATGAAAATACGTGCCTTTTTATTGTTTGAGGCACTTTTCAAAAGTTGTTAAAAGTTGCTTGGTGCTTTTCGAAAAAATTGCTAGGGTAGTCTGAGAAGTTGCTAAATCTAGCAACAAAATTGCTAAGTTGGCAACAGATTGGGACACTTTTTGCCATTGAGATGAAGTAGGAAAAGGGTCCCAATCAACCGGAATTCAACCCAAGTAGCCTATATTGAACTCGTGTAAACGTGCATTGTTCAGTTGAATAATAAAGTATTCACAGACAGTACTATATTTCATTTAAACGCTGTTAAACCTAGCCTACTTTACAAAGCCTTCCGCTAAAGTAGTGTGTGCAGTTTATCTTTAAAACAGGTGCGAGCGGAAGATGCGTTCTATGCATTTTAAGTAAGATAAAGTTGCTTACGTAAATGTGTGTTAAAAAGTTTGGTTGAAAATAAATGTAGGCTATAGTTGATATCAAATTATTTTAAAAGAAAATAATGCACTTGGACAAAAATATGCACGTAGTCTATATCATGCACATTGACCCTTGAATGTTAAACTTGGCCCCTCTTTGTAAAGGGTGGCCCCATTGTGTCCCCGAAAAAAAAAGCCTATCCACCACTGTCTGTAACTTGTTATTTATTGAACTGCTGTATTAAATCAATGTCACGTTTGCAATTGTGCAGATGTTCGGAAAAATAGAACTGTTGTTTGTGTGACAACCACAGGTTTATTTTATAAATATAAAGAACAGTACCTCATTAAATTATTTTTTTTAAAAAGATCACTTTTTTTTTTTAAAAGATCACAGACGCAAAAGGGAACTGTCTAGACGCGGCTGTGTGCGCGCTTTAGGTGTAAAAGCACAGAGAAAAATATCGTGCAAGCGCGCACGAACAGTTTAAAATAATTTGAACCCTTAAACTGGCAAGACTTAAATCAGACTAGCATGAGAATGTGGTGTGATTATGTAATGCATGACGCATCTCAGAGCAGTGCAAGACAAGTATTTGTGGTTAAAAAGTATATACATTTTTTTATTTTATTTTATTTTTTGACAGATGACAGATCGTTTCGCTAGACCCCTATTCCTCGTCTGGGATAGAGCCTTCTGAAGCTTTATTGAAACTGCAATTTGGACCTTCCCGTTGCACCCCAGTGAAGTCCACTATATGGACTATATATAAAACCTTAATTTCTTTTCCACTGAAGAAAGACAAAAAAAAAAAAAAAAAAAAATTCATGGATGACATGGGGGTGAGTAATTTATCAGGATATTTTAATTCTGGAGTAAACTAATCATTTAATACAGGACAGAACGGACATATTTAGAGATATTTATCACAATGATAACCTAGAGTTGTAAACGGATGTTTCCAAAGTGCACATTACATTAATCTTTTTCAAACAAACTGTCTGTGCTTTAGCCTAGTCAGAGAAGGTTTTGTCTGTTCATTTTCTGTTGCGTTGCAGACTTGTTACCACAATTTGTGGCACGTTTAAATAATAATAATAAAAAAAATAATAAAATAGCATTGTGTTTATTATTGATATATTTTGCAATGTCAAAATTCAGTTTACAAAAGAAGTGGATAAACTATTAATGTAACTAAACAATATGATGTCAAACTGGATGATACAGCAATATTTATTTAGGACTGGACTCAGCTGTAGGCTATAGAAATAAAATATAAAAAAATCCATTTACCTTATTCAAGGTCCTTATCAGATGACAAAATATATTTCAGCAGTCCAGAAGTTCAAAGTTCAAACTGACCATTTCAGTGTGTTCTTTATCTTTAATAATGAATTTATTTAGTTTGCACAAATACTAGTACTGAATGAGTCATCTTGAGTTCATTTGGTAATGAGTTCATTTTGAGTTCATTTTTTCAATTAATATTTCAGTTCAGTTCACAAATCAATTTAACAGTTACATGATTTTATCATCTTTCCTGGCTGTTCATCTATGCAGCTACCCAACTAAAGCAGTATAACAGTATTTGATAACAGCACCATACACTTGCTATGAATGATATCTGTTGTGTTTCAAAACATAAATTATATTATATAAGTATATATAATTATTCTATGAACTATTCTTTTCAAGATTTCTCCATAAGTGACTGACAGGTCAAAGCGTCCATCTGGGACTCTCAGCGCTGTATTCATCCTCTTGAACACTACAAAGTCACAGGACCAGATAACTTTTCAAACAATTTATTTAAATGTAATAATTTATTAGTTGTTTAAACATTTCATATGGCTGTATTGGAAGTATGTGTTTGTTAAAATTACTTCATTTTTTTTCAAGAATCTGGATCAAATCTCCAACTTCTGGAAAGTTTTTCACTGACAACCTTGAGTGAAAAACAAAAGTCATTTAAAATTTAAATGTTTTACTGAGTAAAACATTTAAGCCATGACATAAATATGATATTTGATTCAATGTCAAATAAGCATGTCTGAGATAAAGCAGAAATCTCTTTAACAGTCTGTGCTCCTCAGGGAAATACAAGACAAATTCAGGAAGCTGTGAGCTTCCAGAACTTTCCTTTCAAACCCCACATCTTGGAGCTCATACAGACAGTGGAAAACATATAGTTCACATCCATGCCATGTTGTCATTGTAAGAATTCTTTGCTTCAGTGTTTTCTTCAGTTTTCTTTTCCTCAGTTTTATTGTGCTGATCACCTCCTCATTTAAGAGACCATAGAAGAACAGAAAAACTGATGGGATGGGATTTTATCTTCTATCAAGAGATAGGCATTCAACTATTGCTGAGCCCATCAAGTTCAACAGCTCACTGACTTGCCACCAGGACTCTTCTTCATCAAGCAAGACCCAAAGAGCAGTGAAGAACCACGGAAAGCTGAAGTGTATGAACTTGAAAACTGGTTCTGTTTTTTCTCTTCTATTAACATAATCTTTATACAAGAACAGACACTTGGCGGCAACTAAGCCAGTTTCTGCCACATCCTTTTCATCAAAAAAGACTTGCTGATTTTGTATTCAGTAAAGTGCTTCTTTAGATAAAAACAGACCATCCAACACAGCAAAGGCACAGAGCAGGTGGTCAAGAGGGTTTCATTTGCTTTCACACTCATATGTTTTCTGAGTTGCTCATCCTGAAAGAACTTGTGGAAGTACTCCTGCACCCCTCTCTCAGAGAAGCCCACAATCTCAGTGAAACGCTGAGGTCCTTTGAGGAGATTCATCACTGTATCAGCAGCTATAGATCTCATAGTTACAAGCACAAATGATTCTGACAGCAGGACTCCCTTCAACACATTCTTAAGAGTGTCTGGATGCGTGTGTGGATGAGTGTCTCGGAATCTACTGGATGCACGACTGGGTCGATGAAATACATACTCATCCATTCCATCAACGAGGAAGAGGACTTTCTCTGGTGTTAACTCTGGTATCTGTGGGATCTGATCTGAGGTAAAACTGGAACTCAAGCTCAAGAGCTCAATCAAGCTCGTCTTCTTATGAATAAGCTTCAGCTCTTCACACTTGAACAAAAATACTACAGCAAATTTTTCAAAGTAAAGTTCTCCAGATGCCCAGTCCAGCATGATCTTCTGTAAAGTGAAGGATTTACCTCTTCCAGAATCACCACTAAGAATCACTGTTTTCGGTGTTTTTCCATCACTGTCGGGACTGAACAGCTGGTCTATTCTGATGCTGTGATTCTTGTCATTTGATAACAGTTTAGATGAAGCACCCACAAACCTCTCATGTTTATGATAGTATTTCTCATTCTGCTCTTTGCTCCTCTGAATGATCACTGGTTCAGTGTAACGGGCGGCCAGTTCCACATGTTCATTAGATGGAGAGTTATACTCGGTCACAAACTTACATGAATCAGTAACTGATGCTTTATACTGAAGAATCATGTCATTCCAATCTACAGAAAAACAAATTATTGACTGTAATGGTTTAAAAACAACACACTCACAAAACAATCAGTATTAAGTTTGTTACATTAGCGTGATTTTGCAGGCAAAAAAGGTTCATTGTCTATCTGATGACAATAGTATAGTGATGTATAAAGCACAGCTCACACAGAAGTCACTTTCAAAACTAAATTTTTTAATTTAAAATTTCTTTCTGTTCTTCACTGCGGGGAATTCACATCACCAACTTGAAAAAGAGCAAAATCTGTGTGGGGAACTATTTTAACCTCACATGAAACTCCCGATCTCACGGTACCCGTTACCTCAACAGTTTACAAGAACAAATTTAAATATGTAAAGAATAATCTACATCTAGGTGTGCATTACATGATTTTAACGCACAAGATGTAGGCAAAGTACCACCCGACGCAAAGCAGAAGTGCATTAAAATCGTGTAATGCACACCTAGCTGTGGATTATCCTGTTTGCATGACGCAGTGAGGACGGATAGTGTACGCCGTGATGTTTTATACGATTTATAGTATTCTAAATTGATTTTCAATTATTGAAATGGCTACAGACTGTTCCTTAAGTTTCATACCTATTTTTTATATTGTAATGCGTATTGGCGTTGCCATGTTGTTTATACATAACTGACTTACATGATTTAACAAGCGGTATGTGTTGAAAACGACCAATCACAGGAGCAGAGACATCTGACATTTGATCCCCGCCTCCAAAGTTTTAAAAGTCAACTTGACGAGCGAGCAGGGGTTGAGCAGTTGAGAGGTCATAGAGAGGGTCGAGCGAGCGCTACTAAGCGCCTTTCTCGCCAGAGCGCATTTTTGCACGCGGATACTGTTCTGTGCGCTCATATCATATGCGCGTCTTGTTTTTATGTGCGCGAGATTTGAGATTATTTAGACGCCATAGCGTTCGGCACCAGCGTGTAATAGCCAAATACGTTTATTTGCACCTCGCTAGTGAGAAACGCCATATAGCTTTTAAGTTGTACTATTTTACTGATAAAATCGTAAGAGCAGCGCTGACAACACGCGAGTGTGTGTCCGTACTGCTTATGTGTGTGCTTGAGTGGGAGAGATTGCTTATCCATAGCTACCCAGCAAACATTTGGGCGTTTAATGGCCGTTAAAAAAAAGACATCCTTCCGTTAAGTCCCGTCATGGTTGAAAAATAGCTCCCAAATTAAATTTGAACGGACGTCTTAGACGTTATGTCTCAATTAATTAATTATTATATATTGAATTAAAGTAGCTAAAAGTCAAAGTAACAATTATACATGCAACCCCAGAGAATTGTAGACATGTACAAATGTATCAATGCATTTTTAGGAAATGTTCTGTGTTACATTTACCGATGCTGTCCTACCGCGTCTATTTTTGGCCAGGGACACAACGTTGCCATTGGACCAATGTTTGCTGGGTACTAAATGCATAATACATAATAAAACTAATGTATGTTTTGGTTCTTTTGCTGTCTGTATTCAGTAAAGACATTTGACATAACTGTGGCGAAGTGATATGGAACAGGTCAAGACCTGCCTGGAACTACGTTTGCTGTGCGTTTCCCTGAAAATAATTTCACACCTTAGAATGTTTGTCAACCAGTCAGATTCAAGCATTCAACTGCCTAGTAGTATAAATACTTGTAATAAATAGGCCTACTGATAATAAATAGCAAAATCCAAAGACAAATTCTGAAGAAAAGAGAATTTTCTTCAGAATGGCCGATGGTGGCATGGTTTCCCAGGCATCCTGCCAACAAGTCGACTAGAAAAGGAGGCCTTAAGGGGCCTCCATTCCAGTATCAGGTGGCGATCAGCCTACTCACAGATTAAAAACACAAATTGTGCCATCACGTAAACTAAAAAGGAGGCCTGAAGGGGCCTGCCAATTCAATAACACGTGGCTACAGCTCGTGAATTTTAAGGGAACCAAGCTACAGGGAACCAGCTGTAACCCAAAAAGCTAAGGGAAGCTAACTGCAACCTGCGCTAAGCTACACATTCCAACAGGCGATGTACCCTAAATATTTGTGACTAAAGGGAACCAAACAAAGCCAACATGGTCTAAGGGAGGCTATTACAAGCCTACTACCTCAAACAGACACGTGGCAGCGTAAACCTGTGAGAATATGTGAGCACATTATGATCAGTTAAACAGTATAGTAAAACAACTGCTAACTAGAAGGAGGCCGAATATCATAAGGCCTACAATCCGAGTTATATACAGTATAACTGTTAACAAGATCACTAAAAAAGGGAGCTAATAGATACCAACTTTCCTCAAAAAAGTGGCTCTAACTACCCTGAGTATGCAATCCAACAGGTGATGCACTCAGTGACACAAATAAACCTCTGACTGGGGAATACAAGTCACCAAATACTCAAAATAGAGGCCGTTTCACAGCAAAGGGCCTACTGTTATGAGAGCAGGTGCTAACCTGTGGCAGCATAAACTCACATACAATGTAGGGTAAAAGTCTAGAACTCAAAGTAACACAAACTTTGATCTACATGCTGTTTTTTAAGGAAAAACACTTTCTATACAGATCCTCAAATCTGATCTAAGCCCCAGAGGACAGGAGCTAAAAACTAGCAACGTCAACTCAAACTTGATAAATACAAACCATCAAGTGGCTCAGGAGAAAGTTATTCCTTTAGCACGAAAGTTCTAGAAAGTGGGGCCAAGCACACACCTGCATAACTTATCCACGCAATGATAAGGGCCTACCACCTGAGAAACAGCATCAGGGAGTCAAAAAACAGCCTACAACCTAGCTGTTAAACTCATAATTGCACCTACAAAAGCAAGGGGATAATTGGGCGTACAGCCTAAACAACTCCCTCGGGAGGAAGCCAGAACTAGGAAACACATCCTGAAAGGATAGTAAATACATATGGGGTTACTTCATATACCACACATCACCTAGCTCTAGCCTGGCCGCCAAGCTATAGGCCTATTTTCTTTATTATATACAACAGGCACCATAACAAAAGCCTGATCTCCACTTCTAAATCTCATGATGAGAGAAATAAAGTGAAGCTCAAAGCTAAAATGTCAGGCGGCCGGTTAGAACCGCCATAGACATACAAACTGAAGTAATGAGTGCCAACTCAAACTATACTGAAAAATAGCCGAGAGGCTATTCATACATAGAGAAAAAACTAAGCAGCAGCCATTTTGTGACCTGCTCAGTCAGTCTCAACACTCCAGTTTTGCCCAAAAAACCCCTAAATTCTATATTTCCACTGTTACATTTTACTGTGACATGTTCAGGAAATACACAGGAACAACACAATGTCGACATTTAAGAAATTAAATCTGACCTTGTCTTACCTTCCCGTGGCTCGAAGACCAAAGACTGCTCCTTCACAAAAATGGGAAGGAAACATCCATGGTTCTAGAGACCCAAAGAACCCTTTCACTATCAAGCCAGAAGGCAGGCCTTCAGAAAAGACTCATCATGGGCCCGGCCGTCAGCCTGACTGTTCAAAAGTGTCAACCTGAACATACACAGTAATTAAAAAATGCCCCGGGAGGCCAAGGAAGAGGGGCGAAGGTAAAAGTAGTATTACCTTCGCCAAGAGAGGGGATCGATCAGCGGCGTTGCTCGCGCCGGTGATCAATCACCTCCCTCAAATCAACCTCCCTTTTCCTCGTATCCCGCCGCTTCTGCGACTAGCTCCGAGGTGGAGGAGGCGCTCGAGCGGCGACACTAAACCTCTGGCCTTGCCTCAGAGTCTCGACTCGAGACGGGCCAGGGCCTCCCGGCTGTCTGGGCCCAGGATCGGACCTGAGCGGTATGCAATTCTTATAAGCTGCTGAGCGCGCCTTCACCTCCCTGAACTTTCCAACCACCGTCTCAACGGAGCCGCCGAAAAGTTCAGTTGGCAAAACCGGGGCATCGAGGAGAGAGCCCTTCTCCTTCTCCCCGATGTCCGCCATGTTCAGCCACAGATGCCTCTCCGTGGCCACCATGGCTGCCATCGATCTCCCAATCGAGGCGGCCGTCTGCTTGGTGGCCCGGAGAGCAAGATCTGTGGTGTGGCGCAACTCAGCCACCTCATCAGGGGACAAACCCTGCCCCTGATCCAGGTCCTTCAGCAGGTCAGCCTGGCCATAGTGTGCAAAGCCGCGCCAGCCTGATCTGCAGCAGCATATGCTCTGCTGTTCAGACGAGATGTTTGCTTAAGGGGTCTGGACGGCAGAACCGGAGCTTTTAGTGTCGGTGCCCTGCCCGTGACGAGATAGTTGGCAAATGTCTCGTCAATGGGCGGCAGCGACACATACCCATGCTGGCCCAATCCCTCCACATCAGCGAAATTCCCTCACTGATGTGGATGAATTCTAGCTGAGTATGGCTTCTTCCATGCCTTCTTGATCTCAACGTGGAGATCTGGAAGGAACGGAAGGCTCACTGGAGTTACGGGGTTGTGGTCAGAAAGAAAACGTTTGTCAAGTCTGCTGCAAACGGCTCCTTTCTCACGCGCCCCCACGGCAGCTGCAGCCTGCCGGCGGCGCGTTCCACAACCTCCAGTAACTCGGTATATACTGGGCCAGGAGGCTTGGAGAAAGAAGAAGAAGCCACTTCTTCCTCCTCCATTGCCAACTCCTGCCCACGGGGGCTAGCAGCCAGAAGAACACTCGCTCCTGGATCCGATGATGTCAGAGAAAAGACATCATCGTCATCCAGGAGCTCATCCCCGCCAGCCAGCACCGGAGGCTGAGAGACCATGACACCTCTCTCAAACTCGGCAGCGAGCTCCATCTGCGAGCCCCATGAGTGCAGCCGCCGCTCTACCTCGGCACGAGCAGGGCCGGACCCACCAGGCGCAGATGTTGACGCCTCCTCCCTCGAGAAGAGAGCCAGGCGGGAACGGAGCGTTCTCATAGGAAGACGCTCACAATTCACACAGACAGCGCCCTCAAGCACCGTCCGTGCGTGTTCTTCTCCCAGACAATGCATGCATAGGGTGTGCGAATCTTCCGGAGTCAAAAACCTCGGGCATGGATCCGCACACTTCCTGAAACGTTTCTCTTTGCCCTCAGACATAACGGAGACGTACTTACAGGATACTAAGAGTATATTCACGACAGTGGCAATGACACAAACAGTCCCGAAAGACGATGAGATAATGACTGTTTCCCCAGGCGCCCCTTTTATACTTCCGGGTCGCGCTGTATGACGCCATAGGCTGTCGCCGGCCAATAGGAATTGGAGTTATTGGATAGTTGGCTTTCAGACACCGAGTCACGTGACGTTCCCCATAAGTAACTTAAAGTTACTTAAAATGGAAAAACAATGAGTAACTAACTACAGGTTATTGTACTGGCTAGGATTAATAATCATACCATATCACTAAGTCAACACAAGCTTGCCAGTCGTGCTACAGTTTTGTTAAACAAATATGCTAACAAATTCGTTTTACAGCATTAGAAGCTAATATATGATGGCTATAAAGTGCATTCAAGACTATTTAGCAACTCACGATCGCTTCACAATTAAATGCATCACAGTTGTTTTTAATGTTAAACAAATACAAATTGATTCACATTTGATACTCACACTCTGAATATCGTCCATCTTCCAGAAAAACATGCGGTCACTGGTCCTGTAATTCGGCAGGTGGCGTTGTCACTAAACATCAAGGGTCCTAGAAATGCGGTCCTGAAAATGCAGCCTCCGGTTGTGCAGGCAGATGATACTAACCGTATGGTCCGCCATGCTGGTTTGTTTACACTTGTGACTTGCCTGGAACGGTACAAAGTCGTGAGTCGTGGTTTGAAGTCGTGACTTACGGGCTCAAAAACCTGCTTGGAACGCAGCATTAAATACAAAGTAAAAATGAATCACACACAAGATGTGTGAGAAGAACTAAAATCTGTAAACTGCAAACTTTCAACTCTTACCGTAATCTGACATCGCGTCTGAACTATGGAAATCCTACACCTAAATCCAACGCAACGCGGTGTTGGATTAACAGTTTCCGTGGGTGAAGACCTTTATATTTTCCAGCATCTGGTGGTGACGCGGTAACCACAGGAATTTAGGAACATCCGGAATAATGCAGACTTGCAGAGAAAACAGAGCAAGTGACATTTTGAGCGGTCCTCACTTTTTCATGTCTGTTAATTCATTGTTTTTATCTTTGTTAAAATATGGTTGTCGTTTTCATTGTTGAAACAGATCATTTTAATTCATGACTTAGTCATGTCATGTCTTACATTTACCTCAGTTAAAAATAGTCTGTCTTGCCAAACACTGTACATTGTAGAAGAACAGATTCTGTAAAATGTAGGCTACTGGACAAAACTATTTACTCTTCTTTACATACAATTAAAATAATAATAAAAAGTCACTAAAAACTACAACAAAAAAAAAATTTCAAAATTAAAATTTAGTCAGAATTCATAATAAAATAATACCCCTCTAACATTTTTCTGATAGGGCTAAAGAAAATATATAGTGCTTATATAGAGGGCATATAAAAATATATAGGGCTATATAAAATTACTAAATGTTCCACTAGAGGATGCAGTATTGATTGATTTAAGGCCATCTGTATTTTTATTTTATTGACTTCTGCAAAAGATTATAACCATTCACACACAAATACACACATAGCTTGAGGTTAACCTTGCTCATAAGTAAAAGGTAGTTCTACTTAGGTGTGCACAATTATGCAAATGAGGAGAAAGACAAATCTAAAGGTACCAGATGAAGAGCCTGCTGCCTTCATTCAGGTCACAAGCCTTATGTTCTTACATTGAGCATCGATCTGCTGTAACATCAGACACCTTGTAACCTAGAGATGAATAAAGAATAATCAAATACTAATTTATTTGTCAGGTAAGAATGTTTAATACCAGTTCTAAAAATTAAGAAATAAAAAGAACAGTGTAAACAAATTCACAGAGTTATCAATTTATTGAGGAGAAGAGAATCCTTCCCACTGGAATGCAAAAAAAAAGATGCACAATAATTATTTCATGTGTTGTGAAAGGAAATGAACGGTATAAAGGCAGCCAAAGGAATAAAGGCAGACGAGTAAATGACACTAAATTGTGACATCAATACTGATATAAGTCAGTAGGTGATTTTCAAAGTTTAACCTCAAATTTATTTACTTTGCAAGCACTGTAAAATCTTCCTTATTTCTTTTTAAAAATCTTTTTTTTTATATATATATATATAATGACTAATTTTAATATATTTATTCATATAAAACATTAAAAGTCAAATAACTATGGATGATGATGTATAAAAAAATTTCTTTTTAGCATTAAAATTACAGTGTAAAATGCTCATGGCTTAAAAATGTTCACCTAAAAAATTAAAGCCTGTATGACATTTTCTTCCATGTAACCAAAGGTCAAATATTCCAAAGAGGTCAAACTTTTACTTTCAAATTCATGTGTCGAACACAGCCTACAAATTCTTGTATATTCACCCAAAAATTAAAATTCTGTCATTAATTACTGACCCTCATGTCGTTTCAAACCCGTAAGACATTTGTTCATAAATTAAGATATTTTTTGATGAAATCCGAGAGCTCTGTGATCCCTTCATAGACAGTAATTTGATTACCACTTTCAAGGCTGTCTCAGTATTGGGAGCCGGGAAATACTGAGCCAACGTTCTGACGTAGAACCTGTAAGTGCTGCACTGTGTGTACAACGTAAACAGCATATAAGACTGACACGGAAGAGAACAAATTGTTGAATAAAGTCATTATATTTGTTTCGTTTTTGCGCACAAAAAGTATTGTCATCGCTTCATAAAATTAAAGTTGAACCACTGTAGACACTATTTAAATGATGTTTCGACTACCTTTCTGGACCTTGAAAGTGGTAATTAAATTGCTGTCTATGGAGGGGTCAGAGAGTTCTTGGATTTTATCAAAAATATTGTAATTTGTGTTCTGAAGATGAACGTTTGGAAAGGCATGAGGGTGAGTAATTCATTTCATTTTTGTGAACGGTCCCTTTAACTGCATTTTAACATTCTTTCATGTTCACGTGGCTGCATCTACTCTCTTTTTTCCACATTGTTGAGAATCAAGGACAGAATATCAGCAATCTGTAAAAAAAAAAAAAAAAAGAACAAAAAAAAGTTTGCTTTGCTCTCCAGCGAGAATATTCCTAACAAAGGTGGTTATTATTTGATTTCAGAGCAGAGTGTTTGACATATATATATTAATACAGTACATAACATGTAATTGACACTCACTGTTCAGATCACTGTAGCCTCATGCTCTTCCCAGGTTTAGGTCATGGTTGTTTTTAGTTGCCACACCACCTGTTACCATCAACCATAGGACAGGTCATATATACCTATACAGGTAGATTTAATCTCAAATTAATACCAACTGTAGATTATTTTACCCAGGTCTTTGAAGAGGAACTTTTCATGACGTTCCAGCGCATAATAAAATTCAGTTTTCACTCTGTCTCCTCCAGAATGCAGTGCTTCAAACAGCTTTCTCATTTTGCCCTGGCTGGTTACTTCTGCTCTGATCTCTGAATATGTTTCATCATGTATCATGTCTTTATTTTTTAGCTCATCTGCTATTGCCATCACTGAAGTAACCCTTTGAATAAGCGCTGCATAGTTCCTATCCACAAACCGGGCCTCTGCACATAAAAGAATTAATTAGGCTATAGCATACATTGTAGCTTACGGTTAATTGTAGCCAATACATAGAAACAAGGCGATATTTCAACGTTTTCGTAACTCATTATTATAAAAAATAAACAGACTGATTTATTGTTTAATTGTACAAAACAGAGATTTAGATTTGTTTAAAACTAGTTGGTCAAGTAATGCCTAATCAGATCGCGCCTCTTCTCTCACTTACCAAAGCTGCTCATCGTGTTGGATAAACCTTCATCCGCGAATTAAAATATGCAGATCAACTTTTTAATCTGCCGTATCTAACACGCGTTTGCAAATCTATCTATTTAAACTGAACTGGGTTCACCTAAAAGAAAGCTGCAAAAGTCCCGGACGTTAAAAAACAAAAACAAAAAACAAAAACGAAAGTCTGACACTGGCTGTACGTACTTTCTATTGGCTGTACGTATGGCTATCCTGTAAGCTACCGTAAGACATTACGTCAATCACCCTGTACCAAATGTCACCATTATACTTCGATAAAGTAAGAGACTGGATGATTTGCGTTTGGTCTAGAGATAATACAATGTTTTTAAACGAATCATTTCCAGCCATAGGCGGAGTTTTATTCACTGTAACATCTCTGCATTTGAGTCATTCTACAAAACGGGTGCCATTTGGGTCCGCAACATTTGATCAGATGCATAAGGCACAAAAAATGTCCCAAAGTCTGTTTCCAAAGCTTAAAGTTATTGATTCAAGTGTTCTTTTTAACATAATATATGATAAAATGCTTTTTTTTTTGAAGATTAGCATACTATTTTTAATCATTTTTCATCATTTCATAGCCAATTTCACATGTCCGTGTTAACCGACATTTGCATCTAAAATATCACCAAATAAGTTATATATTTTTTTAGACATATACTATTTTCATGATTATTTGTGTGTCCCTGTTTACATAAGATATATTTATTCACAATAAACCTTTTTTTTATATATATATATATATTATGATTTGTGCACGTCCCTCAGTTTGACTTACCACCCTGTCACACTAACTTGTTTTATCTATAAATAATGCACTGTTCCTTTAAATGACATCACAAAGCCGAAGTGACATCATTTGAGCCTTATAGCCTCTAAGAACAAAAGCAGGAAACTATGTACTTTTTTTTTTTTTTACATTGTTTGTTTGTTGCTTTTTCCTGTTAGGCAGAGCCCATCAAGCTCAAACCTACCACCCCGTCACGCAAAATAGATAGGGAAAACTGTTTTTTATTCATTTTTTTTTACATTATTAATACAAAGAAAATTATATTTCAGATTGAATGCATGTATGCTAGGTGAGAAACTTGACCACATGGGAGATTTGCAGACATTTTGGGATGAAATTTGCCGCCCCAAAATGTCCCCCGATAAAAATCACATTCTGGGGGTAATAGTTTTTTTTATTTTTGGCGGGGTTCCTTTGGTAAAATGTGCATTCCAAGGGCTAAATATCATGTTATTTGGGCTTGCTTCAACCCGTGGACATGAAAAACAGCCTGCGGCAACAGTGTAAAAGTAGCCTAGCCCAATTCTGTGGGAAAACCGCAGACTTGGCAACACTGTTGTTCATTCATTCACTCACTCATTCACTCACTCACTATATTACTCACACACTTTTTACTCAATTTGAATGTCTCCCCTCCCCCAGTTTTTAAAGTTTAAAACCAGTAGATCATATAGAGAAACACTTTGTCCATACCACCCCGTCACATCAGTTACCACCCGGTCACATTTACCACCCCGTCACAGGTCATTTTGTTAAAAGTTTATAGAAAGAAAATGAAATATTACATAAATTAATGTTGAATTATGTTCTTGTTGTGTGGACTAATCAGATAAATGTAACTGTATTTGTATTTTTAAGTGAATTCATTTTTTCAGTACAAACAATGAGGCCATTGAAATGTCAAATCCATATTTCAATATTAAAAATCTAAGAATAAAAAAAAAAAATTAAATTACAGACTTTCTATTGATTGTTTCCAAAAAAGGTACATTTTACTATTACGAAAACATTAGATTTTAAAAATCTATTTCTTGTTTTACTACTCCAGTGGCATACATATTGTCTGTGACGGTGTGTTACAAGAATGGCTTCCTTGCCTAAATAAAAAGGATAATATCAATAAAGATTTTGTGCCTGAGGTGGGAAAATATGTTTTTTTTTTTTGGAAGATTAGCATATCTTTCAAGTTGTAGGTTTGTTTAAAAAAAAAGTTTGTTCTTAATGAAAATTTTAAAAAATGCAAAGTGGAAATGGCACTTGTTTCGTAGAATGACTCATTTACAAATATAAAAATATACTATAATAACCTAAACATTTCTTACAGCACTTAGATTACATTTTCATTAAAATAGGTCCTACATTTCGGTCCTACATGCCATAAGAAAGTAGCTTATTTAGCTTTTTTTTTTTTTTTTACTAAATAGTTTGCTGAAACCACTTCCGCTCAAAATGTATAGCCGTTATAATAAATCATGCTTATGATAGTAGACCGAAATTCAGATTCGTTTTTTTGCAACTTTTAAAAAAGCCCATCTCATTTGGAGTTCGGCAAATATAGCCTATATTTCATTCATTACACACATACTGATATATTTCAAATGTTTATTTCTTTTAATTTTGAGGATTATAACTGACAACTAAGGAAAATCACAAATTCAGTATCTCAGAAAATTAGAATATTGTGAAAAGGTTCAATACTGAAGACACCTGGTGCCACACTCTAATCAGATTTCATTTTCCAACAGGACTTAGCACCTGCACACAGTGCCAAAGCTACCAGTACCTGGTTTAAGGACCATGGTTCTTAATTGGCCAGCAAACTCACCTGACCTTAACCCCATAGAAAATCTATAAACACAGACGTTAAATGCATATGCGATATAATTGTTGTCAATCACGAGAGTAGTAGCTCTTAAGTAAATTGTTGATACTTCTCGTGCAGCAGATGGTCAAGCAACAAAACTATTCTGGATATGCATTTTATTGCATTTCTATTATGTCTGTAGGTATGCCATGAAAATAGGCAGTAATGCTGTAGATCAGGGGTTCTCAACCTTTTGCAACTCATGCCATTTAGCGTAAAAAAAATCATCAGAACACCGGCCTGTGTCACGACCTAAAACATTTACTGTCCCCTGGTTTCACATACAAGCTAGTCCTAGACTAAAATGCATATTTGTGCTGTTTTATCTAAAAGCACTGAAAAAAAAACAACAACCCAGCAAATGGGTTTATGTATAAAACCCAGCAAGCTGGGTAAAAAATAACCCAGCATGTGTTCTGTGCAATATTTACCCAGTGCTGGGTTGCCAAATAACTCAAATTGGGTAGTTTTTAACCTAGCATTTTTAGAGTGCACATTTCATTAATCTTTTTTAACAAACTGGCTGTGCTTTACAGTCAGACTCAGGAGGTTCAGCTAATAGCCTATGTGCTGTTTTTGTCTGTTCACTTTCTGTTGCGTTGCAGACTTGTTACCACAATTTGAGGCACGTGTAAACAAAAAAATAAAATAGCATTGTATTTATTATTTATTTATTTTGCAATGTCAAAATTTAATTTAACAAAAGAAGTGGATAAACTATTAATGTAACTAAACAATGTGATGTCAAACTGGACGATACAGCAACAAATTATTTAGGACTTGACAAGAAAAATGACCTTATCAGATGACAAAATATATTTCAGCAGTCTAGAAGTTCAAACTGACCATTTCAATGTTTTATCTTCAATAATCAATTTATTTAGTTTGCAGAAATACTAGTACTAAATGAGTCATCTTGAGTTAATTTAGTAATGTATTTTTTAAATTAATATTTCAGTTCAGTTCACAAATCAATTTATTATAGCATTAAACAGTTACATGATTTTATCATTTGATTTCCTGCCTGTTCATTTATGCAGTTGCCCAACTAAAGCAATATAGAATAGAGAATCATTAAGAATCTGAACGCACCAGTTCTTCAGAGAGGTAGGGCTCTTCTTCCTGAAGAATCGAGATTAACTGAGCTTTTGCAATCACACCACTTGAATGCACTGTGTAACAGATCTTTCTCATACTATCCTGACTGCTTAAATTACAATGTGTGATTTCAGAATATAATTCCTCATGAATTATTCTCTGCTCACGCAGTTTATCTGCAATGCTCCTCACATTTTTAACCCTTTGAATGAGAGCTGATCTGTGTTTATCAAAAAATGTAGCTTTATCAATCTCAGAATTCAGTTGCGTCTCATCTTGGACTTGCTTTTGATTTAATTGGTCAAGTTCATCTTTCCATATTGTGGCAGTCCACACAGATTTCTTGTCCTCCTCTCTGATAAGATTCATTTGTACATCACCATCCTGAAGCTGTTTGACCTTGAAGAAGTTTGGATCAACATCTGTTGTAAATGAAATCCCCTCTACAGGATGGACAGAAGCACCAGGAACCTCAAGAAGGTGCGGTGTTTTCATCCGAAATGGTCTGTTAGGTCTGGGATGGCTGATCGGATGACTTGATTTTTCATAATGCTCAACTTTTTCTTTTGAACAAGTGTCATTCACTGGAAAAAAGTAGATGTGAAGAATGAGAGGCTCTTTACAGCACATGTAGAGAAGAAGATTACAGTGTTCTTCCCACTTCATGATCCAGCTTATAATTAGAGTTGTAAGAGAGAAGGATGGTTGGAGTATTTTGGCATGATAACGGGTCAACTCTACAGACTGTAAAGATATTCCTTCATCTCTTTTGCTCAGGAGCTTCACAGCATCTTTGAGAGAGGGATCAGACTCTGCTAAACAGGCGTAATGAGGCAAATGGGCCTCCTCCAGTTTCCCTGAGATCACGGTCACATCAATCACTGGACCAATTCGCTCACACTGAAGCCTCTCCAGCTCTGCACTGAGGAAGCCTCCATCCACTGCACGGTACTGGAGAGTGACGTCACCAGCACAGACCCATCGCATTCTGGTCCTGCTGCACTCGAATCGACCCGCCTGAGTGCTGATCCTGAACTTTGACCCTTCTTCATCTGTACAGACTGACGGCTCCACCTGAACCCACTGATCACTATCAATAACGTGAACACAAGACTGACAATGAAGATCCAGTCCAGACAATTTAGAGTCAGAGATGTTCAGCCTAGAGAACAGAGATGATAATGAAATTACTAATGTATGAAAGATAAACATATAAACACTTTTTATTTAAAATAAAAGTGATCTCACTCTTTCAGCTTTTCCAAAACCTTTGGTTTGAAGTGAATCTCCACATTCTCATTACATCTCTGACTCCAGTCCTGTTCGGTGCGATGGTCAGTGAGTTTAATGCACTTCCTCCTTAAACATGGAGGAGAGCAGAATAGATAAAAAGATGCTAAATAAATTACAAATATGCTTTTCACTCTTTTAAGGAAACAAGAAAACCATCATGTTTTTGTTAGATTTTTACCAATATGGTGACTGTATATTTCAAAATTGGTAATTGGAGAAAAATCTTTAATATGTACAAACTAATTTTGTAGATGTTATACTCCATAATTATCAATTAATTGAACTACTTTGTATAAACAATTCACTTGTTTTGTGATTTTGTGAAAATAAAATAAAGTGCTTCCTTATAAAATAAAGCTTCCTTATGCTATTTATGATTGCACAAACCCTTCAACGATCACAGTGCAGTGTGGATCCGTCAGTGATTTCTTTAGTAATACGAGTCCCTCCTCCAACAGCAATCCAGTGACACTGACACTACAATATTAATGTTACACAAACAGTAATAAGCAAAAAAGTCCTCATAATACATGCAATACATGCTATAATTTAGTTTTAGGCTTTTTAAAGTATTATTTATGAGAGAGAGTTTAAAGTACTATTTATAATGAACAGATCTATAATGGCCACATAGTTTGTCCAGTAATTAATATTCTGTTCTGTCAGTCATGCAAATGGTCTTACCTGAGCTCCTGTAGACTGGTGCAGGTCTGGACGAGGGAAATGATCCCAGAAGCCCAGTTCTCATTCAGACTGAACACCTTCAGATCCAACTTCTTCAAACCCACAGAGTGTAATGAAGACAACAGCAAACTGACATGATCCTTAAGAGCTGAAGAGCTGCAAAAATATATCTTTTAATAACTGTAAAGCTACTGATGAGATAAATGCAAAAAATAACATTTTCTTACTCTTCTGCTAGTTTTCCTGCCTTGCTGAGTGTCTGTAAGAAGAGTGTCCAGTCAGTGTTGGGTATCTCAGAGTGTGAACATGTAAGACTGATGTTCAAGACTGCAGGAAATGATGGATTCTTCTCTGAGGAGCTCAAAGACAAGCTGAAACAGACAGAGACACGGGGAAATTTAATAATGCTATATATTCTGAAATAAAAACTGTACCATCTTGATAAGAAAGATTACAGCTTATGTGCAGTAGTTTCTTACAAGACATCTCCATGAGTGACTGATAGGTCAAGTGACCATCTGAGACTCTCAGCGCTGTTCTCATCCTCTTGAACTCTACCAAGTCAAAAGAACAGATAACTTGTTTAAACAAATAGTAATTATATTTAAAATGGCAATTACTTGTTTTATATATTATGTGGCTGTATTGGAAGAATTTACTTCAGCTCTCTCAAGATTTTTAATTCACCAAGAATCTGGATCAAATCTCCAACTTCTGACAGGTGCTCCACTGAAAACCTTAAGTTAAAAACAAAAATCATTTATGAATGAAATGTCATCGCTCTATTTGTGTTTATTTAATATGGTTTTTCATCAATTTGTCTGAATTAATTAATTATCCTTAAAAAAAAAAGTCAAATACAAAATAAAAATAATTTTCTTGAATACAAGTGTGTGTACACTTGAATCCTAATCATTACTTAAAAAGTTATAAAATTAAACAATTTATCTAAAATTGCAAGTACATGCAACAACAATAAAAATCATGCATCGCACTGACCTCAGAGTCTCACACATACAGAGTGCTGGCTGGAGAATCTTGAGTTTATCAGCTGTTAAATCACAGTACATGAGGTTCAGTTCTCTGATGTGTGGACAGCACTGAAGACAGTACAGCAGCACCCAACAGTCTGTGCTCCTCAGGGAAATGTTAGACAGATCCATGAAGCTGTGAGTTTTCAGCGCTTTTCTGACAAACCTCTCATCCTGGAGCTCAAACAGACAGTGGAGAGCAAATAACTCAAATCCATACTTCCGTGTCATTTCAGGAATGCTTTTTATCAGCTTTTTCTTCAATTCTCTTTTCTTCGGTTTTATGTTGTGAGGGACAGTCCAATTGACCTTTTCAAAGAGTGAGCTGCTCACGTTCTCGTTAAAGAGACCACAGAGAAACATCATGACTGAAGGGGTGGGATTTGATAGTCTACCTCTGAAAATTGGAGATGATCTGTAAATTATAGCTTCTGATTCCATCAAGTTAAACAGCTTACTGACTTTCCACCAGGACTCTTCTTCATCCAGCAAGATATAATAAAGAGCAGTGAAGAACTCCTGAAAGCTGAAATGGATAAACTTGAAAAATGTTTCATGTTTTACTTTTCCTTTAAAATCATCTTTACACAAGAACAGAGCATTAGTAGGATCTAAGCCAGTCTCAGCCACACCCTTTTCATCAAAAAATACTTGCTGATTTTGTATTCCTCTTTCTGCCAGCTGACCCAGACTCCTCAGCATGGTGAGAACAGACTGACTCTGATCATGATGCTCCAGTAGAGTGGACACAAAGTGCACATATATGGAGGTGGTTGTCTTTAGTTCTGCCATCACATGATCATCATCTGTAAAGTGTTTCTTCAGACAAAAACAGACCATCCAGCACTGTAAAGGCACAGAGCAGGTAGTCAGGAGGCTTTCATTTGTCTTCACACTCTCATATGTTTTCCTGAAGAGTTGCTCATCCTGAAAGAACTTGTGGAAGTACTCCTGCACCCCTCTCACAGAGAAGCCCACAATCTCAGTGAAACGCTGAGGCCTTTTAAATGGATTGCTTAATTCAGCAGCAGCTGTATATCTAGTGGTGACAATCACAGATGACTCCAATAGCAAGAAATCCCTCAGTAGGCAATTAAGAATGTCAATAGTTGGGGCTTTCTGGTATGGATCAGTAGGCGATGATTTTTGAAAGTGTAGATTAAATGAGAACTCATCCATTCCATCAATGAGGAAGAGGACTTTCTCTGGTGTTAACTGTAGTGATTGTGAGATCTGATCTGATGTTAAACTGGAAGTCCAGCTCAAGAGCTCAATCAAGCTTATCTCCTCAGAAATACACTTGAGCTTATCAAATTTCAGAAGAAAAACAGCATTAAAGTTTTCAGAGTAAAGTTCTCCAGAAGCCCAGTCCAACTTGATCTTCTCTAATATGAAGGATTTACCACTTCCAGAATCACCAACAAGAATCACAGTTTTCGGTGCGTTTCCATCACTGTCGGGACTGAACAGCTGGTCTATTCTGATGCTGTGATTCTTGTCATTTGATAACAGCTGAGATGATGTTTTTGTTCCAGAAGATTGAGCAGACTTCACATATTCATGACAGTATTTCTCAGTCTGCTCTTTGCTCCTCTGAATGATCACTGGTTCAGTGTAAAGGGCGGCCAGTTCCACACACTCATCAGATGGAAAGTCATATTCTGACACAAACGTATATCTGTCAATGACTGAAGGCTTGTACTCTTGTATCATGGGCATACTCACTACAGAAAACATGATACAAAAACAAGTTTAAATGAACAAAAACTAGTTTCTTGTTCTTCCCTTCAAAGCTAAAACTACAGACAAGGACATCCTGTAATCATGAAATGCATTAGGAGTTAAAACAAACACATGCTGAAATATTATCCCTTTAATAAAAATATTAAAACCTATCTATTGGATCTATTGGCATAGTCAGGGTTAAAAATATGCATATGAACCTGTTTAAAATTGCAGTTTTGGTTATTTATAGGTCAGAGGACATGCATGTAAAATCCATGACTTTGGAGGCTGTTGTTGTGCAGCACCCCTGTCTGTTGTATGATATGTTACAAATCCCTTTTTTACACCACTGTTAACAAGCAAAATGCTCAATTAGTACAAAAGCACTTAAATAGGAACTTTTGACACATGGCATAACTAAATGACATGCTGTAAATAACACTTTCATCATTAGTTAATCACGGTATAGCTATAATAATTAATAAAGGCTATGATGAACTGTGCATCCCATAATCTTATTTCTGTTTTCATACAGTTGCATATTGCAAGATTCCTTTTGTAACAGTAAGTAACATTATGTACCAAAATGTAACAGTAAGTAAAATGATCTTTTCCATTTATTACCTAAATGACAGTTCTTATCCAAGTTGTCTGCGATTGTTTGCAGTTCAGTTATTATCTTGTCTACAATACTGTTCGGGTCTGCAGGGACTGAGTCTGCAGAGAGCGCCTGGAAACATGAAGAAAAATACTTCAGCACTTTCTTTCTTTTTTAAATAAAGGTATTTCAGAGATTAAAAGCATAGAGCTTGGGATGGTTCATAAAGAGCACATTTATTATGTGTTTTTATACAGTGAGATTATCTAATAAGAGCACAATACTCAGCATCATCTGACAACATTCCTAACAAGACTGAAAAGCTCTTTGGAGTCTTATTCCTCTAGTGGCTCAAATTAATAATCAATTAACCATTAGAATAAGTTCTTTCACTGACTGAAGTTTAGTCTGCAGCAGCTCTTTTAGTAGAAGGTTTTATAACTCACCTTGCCAGAAACACAGCTCATAACATGAGTTTTTCAATAAAATCACAATGTTTTAAGTGGTGCAGCAGTTTCTTTCTTTCTAATTATTAAAAGTTATTTGTAAACAATGGAATTCAAATATGCCATGTACACACCGCATCTAAAAACATTTGTAATTACTCCAACTCTGTACACAAACCACATTAACATTAAATCCATGTAATACAGTACAGACTGAAATAAACTGAATTGAACTGAAATGAATTGTTAATCACATAATAAAACATAAAAAGTACAAATAATATTTGGAATAATATTTCATGCAAAAGGAGGAAGCAATACTAATATTATTTAATATTAGATTCGCATAACATGCTTCTGGTCTGAAATATGCTTTTTACTTTGTGTCAATTAAAGAATTAAAGTATCAGTTTTTGATGTCTATTATGCATATACAAAACACTTTTCATGTTGTTTTGAGAATTTTTAAAATTACAGTAAATCATCAAATATTATGAGAAATCAACAATCAACATGTTTAGGTGTTAGCATTAGCATAACCACATCTGCTTACCAGTTTCTCAGTCCTCTCTGTGGCAGCTGATACAGTCTCATGGTTTTTGTGCTCGTCCATTATACACAGATGACATATACACTGCTAGTCAGACCTCAACAACACTTGAGTTTCTCTCTCTTCGAGAAGTTCAAATTGTTTCCTGGTTCTTAAAATGTGCACAAAATGGGTGTGTCCAGTGACATGTTTAACTGGTTAATGCTGTATGAACTGGCCATCTGTAGCACACAGAGTCTTCCTGATGGGTCGTTGTACATGAATATATATATAAAAAATGAATGATAGTAAATGTGCATAAAGTCCATCCCTCAGAGTTATGTTTGGTTTGTCTGTTTTAGTTTTGTTTTTTGTTTTCCTGGTCTGCCTACTTTTTTTATTTCCTTGTCTGTTTACCTGGTTTTTCATTGACTGATTAAGTTGAATGCCTGTTGCTCCTTTCTTTGATTCGTATAGTTTTGTGTATTTTGAACAAACATTTGAATTCACTAAGATCAGTATTTCCTGTTGGGCTCTTGAATCTTGATTATTTAGTTTGTTTTTCTCTGGATGCTTTAATAGTGTGTTCAGAAAACACTGTCAGAGGAAGCTGAGACAGAATAACATCAGGTGATGTTGCCTGTTAATTAATGTCATTGTGGACTGGTTCACTGTTTATATCTGAAGTCTCACTGATCATAAGTGTGCTTCATGCCAGCACACAAAACTCCCAGCATGCATTGCAGTATGAATAACTTATGCAGCTGAATTCTTTTACTATTTAGATTTGAATATTTTTTGATTGTCACCATTGTTGAGGCTTGCATAATGAGTGTTGATGTCTAAGTGTGTCTCAACATTTAGTAGGTTGTAGGGTTTTTTTTTTTTTTTTTGGAAGATCTCACACAGATCTCCTTAGTGCTGCAAGTGCTCTGTCTATCATAACATCTGAATTTTTTACATAAAGCTACAGAAAAGCAGTCATTTGACTAGTCTATACAAATATACTAGTCTGCTTTTTCAACTTTTCGAGCAATGCACAAATGTTCACTGAAAACACTTGCAATTTAAAAAAAAAAAAGAAAAAAAAGAATGACCAAAAGTCAAGATTCAAGAGCAAAACTCTTGAACTCTTGAAGACTCATGGTGACTTCAAACTAAACTTATTTTAACCAAACATCATCATTTAAACCTGTTTATCTCAGTAAGAACTTTTGTACATGTAAAAGAAATAAAGTCAACTGGTTAGCAATATTTGAAGCTGGTAAAGCTGTTTGTGGAGTTGTTTAATCATCCTCTGCTGAGGGATTTAATGTCGTACTTCATATTAAGTTATCACCATTAGCCGCGTTTCCATTGGCTGGCCTACTTCCGGGCCTTGATCAGACCTCGTTGGGGCTTCCTCGGGGCCAATGGCCGGGGTTTTGGGCCTGCCGAATACCTTAGTCCAAAGTGGGCCAGCTTGGACTTTAGGAGGGGTTACGAACAAAGGCAGAGTTTATCTGAGTATGGAGATGGCAGTGCCGCAGATTTTTGGGCTCTGTGCTACAGGCCTGAGGCAATTAGCCCGGCCCGTTAAAAGCCCTGACTTAGACTAGCCCGACAGTGGAAAAGTGGCTATTGCCTGAGTTATGCGTCAAACAGCATCCAACCATGTCCATAGCATTCAATGGACTCTCTTTTCTCATTTGGAAGACCTTGACTTTGCTGATGTTCTGGCGGTAATATCAGCCACACACACCCACATTTAGGAAAAGTCAGATAGACTGAGCACATATGCTAAACAGACCAGCTTACACATAAACAAGCAGGCCATGCATATCAATGCTCCTGTCTCTGATCCAATTACAATTGAAGGAGAGCCAATCGAGGATGTGAATGATTTCATGTATCTTGGCAGCATTATTAACACTGATAATGGAGCCCAAAAATATCAAGGCCCAAATAAATAAAGCAAGAGGAGCTTTTAGCAGGCTCAGAACCATCTGAAAGTCTAAACAGCTAAGCCTCAGAACAAAGATCAAGCTTTACAACAGCAATGTTAAATCAGTACTCCTGTATGGTTCTAAATGTGAAAGTGAAAGTAGAGATGAGCAAGGTAGAGGCCTTCCATAACAGTTGCCTCAAGAAGATCTGCAACATCTAATGGCCCAATACCATCTATAATGTCAACCTGTACAAAAAGACAAAATCCAAGAACATATCTCAGGAGATCAAGATAAGATGGCTCGGACATGTACTAAGGATGTCTCAGGAAAGGATACCCAAAGTTGCTTTGTGTTGGACACCTCCTGACCTGCCAAGCGCAAATGAGGCAGGCCAAGAACAACATGGCGACGGACAGCAGCGACCGAGCTGGACGAAATGGGGCTCTCATGGGGAGAAGCACAGTTCACAGCTCAGGACAGACCTTGATGGAAAGAGTGGAAAGAGCGACCTTATGTCTCATGTCTCATGTGGGACGAAGAGGATTAAGATAAGATAAGAAGATTTATCTTAAGTTCATTTCATTCTAGGCTGTGACTGGAAGTCAGTTATAGTTTCCATTCTTGTTGTTTCTCTTTCCTTCAGTGATTCTACTTGTCAACAGCAGGTGTTCAAATGTTTCAGGAACATCATAGTAACCTTCAAATGACGTAATCAATGTTCCTATAATGTTGAGTTGTTAGTAAAAATAAGTTGCTTCAGGAACATCATACTAACCTTAAATAATCCTTCCACTAACATCAAGAAAACCGGACATTTTAATGTTTCCATAAACAAAAGTGAACGTTTGGAAAACTTGTTGCTGGGGGTACAAACAAAACTTACCGAGCCAACAGTCCTGGTTCCAGTACATCGCTGCAGACCTGTTTCCAGAATCAATTCATCTCTATAAGTGCAGATGTAATGTGTAAGTAACGGCTAAGCAGGGCAAGTCAACTTTATTTATATAGTACATTTCATACACAATGGTAATTCAGTATGCTTTATACAGAGCCCCGCACATGACATGCAAGAACATTTTTTTAATTGTGCGCACGATTTACTAAAACATGTGCAAGATTTACTATTCCGTTCCCTTGATTTATAAATCATGCGAAATTCGAGGGAACGAAATAGTAAATCATGCGCACGTTTTAGTAAATCGAGGGAACGAATTAGTAAATCGTGAGCACGATTTAGCCTACTATTTTTTTCCTGAATGTCATGTCCAGGGCTCCGTAGCTTTACATAAAAAGGATTTTAAAATCATAAAACAATACTCAATTTCTGCCTGATCACTAAGTTTCATGGCACCACTACAATAAGAATAGCAACAGTGACAGTTGCAGCCTACATAAATACAAGATTTATAAGTCATTACCTACAAATAATTGCAAAAGCATTTAAAGAAATATTTTGATAGAGACATTTTTCAGCTGAATTTGCATTGATTAATGCACATCTACTATTTTTGTCCCACCCATTGCTGGTTATCATCAATAATGGAAAGAAAAGATACTTTTTTTATTTAAAAAAGTTAACTTTGTTGGTTAACATGAACAGAAAGCATTTAGTAAAACTATTGACTATTCCAAGCATAGCAACATATAATTCATATAGAAGTCATTGCATTCATGAACTTTTAAAATACATGCTATGGCATTTTATGCTTATTCTATAGGGTTTTTATTATTTTGTTTCATATGTTTTATATGTTATGTCAATCATTTTACCCCTTAAAATTCATCTTTGATTTTTTCCTGGGAAAATGATTTCCTAATGCCTTAAAGGGGTCATGAATTGATATATAAGAATATCTTGTAAGTTTCAGAACTGAAAACATCATTGTTAGTCCAATAAAAGCTTTTATTGACACCAGGCCCAGCGAACGACTGGTCCTGAAATGTGCCTATCATAGACAGGTGAAACGCCGCCTCCACAGAAGAAATCAATGCCTACTTCATCATTGCAACATTAGTCCCGCCCACTGGTGTGTTAGTGAGATGAGGAGAAGAGTGATACAGGACAAAAATAACACCTTTCAAAGGACCCTAATGCTAGGAATATGTTTTTTTTAGTTTCAACAACGCAAATGTCTCAGTTGAGCATTCTTTATTTGTGTTCTGTACATTTCACTGTGGATTCTTTGGTAAATCAATCGCATTTCAGCGCAGACTTTGCAAACTGACTTTTACGATATGGACTCGACAGTAATGCAACAACATGTAAGTAACTGTGTTAATTCAAATGCCTGATCTGATTTGTAGTGTTTCATGTTACAGTCAGATGTTCGTCTATGTGTCAGTAAATCAAACCAGTTACTAAACGGTCAAGTTCATGTTGTTTCTCTTAGTAGGATGAAAATAATATGTTATTTAAACAGTGATTAAATTATAGAAAGCGACCAAAGAACACTCCCTTTACAATCACTGTCAATCAAACAGTGTGAGTTTGATGTCAGTGACTGAGTTCTGGACACACGCCAAAACTCACATTTTATTCAACAAATCTCTTAGTTACATCGAGTTTGCACTGTTAATAATGATGAAAGCATTTGTTAGTGTACAGAAATTGAGTTGCAATGACAAGATCACTGATTTCATGCGCTCAACGTGTGTGATCGGCTACAATGTTCACAACTGCTAATTTACCCAATAGTATTTCTCCGCCCCGGGTTGCCAGTCGGCGGAAAACACATGCAGCGAACTGAAGCCATGGAAGCCAGTGAACACACTGGGTCAGAGATCGCAGATTCTACCCAACCTAAAAAGCCTCAGCATCCATCTAAAAATCTCTACGAAGGGAGCATATTAAAACGCGATATCAACTCATCATAAATCAATAAATCAACTAATTATCTTACAGTGTGTAAGTCACCTCGCCTTCCAATGTCGCTCATGTCGCGTGTCTTCAAACTGGCAACCCGCGAGAGCGTCAATCCTGAGGAGGATTATTTATCACAATATTTATCACATAGAGACTGTGTCTATACCCCGAATTAGTAAAAAAAAACCTTCCAAACCCATTTAATGGTAAAAATGTAATTGATGTTTAACAAATAAAAAATAGAGATAATAATGATAAACAAATGATAAAGCTTGGGTTATTAAATATTAGACCCCTTTCTTCAAAATCACTTATTGTAAATGATATTATCACAGACAATAATCTAGATGTGCTGTGTTTGACAGAAACTTGACTAAAACCGGACAATTACATTACTTTAAATGAGTCTAGCCCTCAAGGTTACGATTATCATCACAATCCTCGTCAGAAAGGCAAAGGGGGAGGTGTTGCTGTAATTTATAGTAATATTTACAGTATTAGTCAAAAGTCTCTCAAATATTATTCCTTCGAAGTGATGGTACTTTATGTAACATTATGTAAGTTGACATTTGTGCTGGCTACTGTATACAGGCCACCAGGACACCATACAGACTTTATCAAAGAATTTGCTGATTTTCTATCGGAGTTAGTACTAGCTGCAGATAAAGTCCTTGTTGTTGGTGATTTTAATATCCATATAGATAATGAAAAAGACTCATTAGGATTGGCATTTGCAGACATTCTAAACTCTATTGGTGTTAGACAACACGTGTCAGAACCATCACTTCTACCACTAAATATTTATAAATAATCTTTTTATAAAAGTTTTATTGCCTTAGCATACCAGACAGCTTAGAAGACCTCGATGTTGCAACAGAAACTATTGCCTCTGTCTTTTCCAGCACATTAGACTCAGTTGCTCCTTTGCGTTTAAAAAAGATTAAGGAAATTAATCCAACGCCATGGTACAATGAGCACACTCGGGCCCTAAAGGTAGCAGCCAGAAAAATGGAGCGCAGCTGGAAGAAAACAAAACTAGAAGTATTTCGCATTTCATGGAGAGAGAGAGAATGATTGAGTACAGAAAGGCCTTAAAATCTGCTAGATCTGCCTATTTTTCAAAACTTTTAGAAGAAAATAAACACAACCCTAGGTATTTATTTGATACAGTGGCTAAATTAACAAGAAATAAAGCTTCAACTTCTGATGTTTCCAAAGAGCACAGCAGTAATGACTATTCAACAGTGCTTTGAACTGCCTGCATTGACGCTATTCTTTAAGAGCTGCTGTGCAGCCAGTTATCAATGTAAAGCTGCTTTGACACAATCTACATTGTAAAAAGCGCTATATAAATAAAGCTGACTTGACTTGAGGAGGGGGCGGGGCGAACAATATTTTGAAATTGAACTGCAGTATCCATTTCAACCACTAGCTGTCATTCTTACATAGAGCCCCTTTAATTCTAAAAAAAATAGAGTTAGATTTCATTCAAACCTTCAAACTCCATACACATAAGAAACCCTGAGAACCCCCTGTTTGGGACAGTAACAAGAAACAAGATTTCAAACAGAAACAAGATTATTTTTCTTACCCCATTGGCAGATAATTTTGCTTGTAAACTCTTGCGAACCCTAGGTTGGGAACCACTGTCCTATATATCACCCTCCCTGTACCAAATATCATCACGCCATTATATATTATTAGTGCACTGTATAGCTATGCTATTTAATAAAATAAGAGATTGGATGATTTGCGTTTGGTCTAGAGATCATACAATGTTTTTTAACTAATCATTTCACAACATCTTGAGTGTCTGCATTTACAAATATAAAAATAGCCTATAATAAACTAAGTATTTCTCACAGCACTTAAATTACATTTTCATTAAAATAGGCTATATTTCGGTCCTACATGCTATAAGAAATTACTATTTTTTAAAAATCTATTTATTTGTTTGTTTTACTAAATAGTTTCTTGACGCTGAAAAGGTACTTCCGCTCAAAATGTTACTTGGCATTTTAATAAAAAAAATGTTTGACAGAAGACCGAGAGTCAGACTAGTTTTGCAATCTCATTTGACATTCAGCGAGTGTAGCCTAGTCTATATTTTGGACCTTAAGCCTACAGCATTAAAGCGTAGGCTTGGCTATTATACATAGACAATTATACAAGTAAATTGTTGATTCTTCTCGTGCAGCAGACGGTCAAGCAAAAGAAAAAGAAAAAAACTATTCCAGATATGCATTTTATATTGCATGTCTATTATGTCTGTGGTAGGATATGCCATGAAATTAGGCAGTAGTGCTACAGTATAGATGACACTTGTTGTAGGGAGAGCCTACCTGGTGGCAGAAAAATCAGAATTGCTAGAAATAAACTCGATATTCTGACTTTTTGTCTCAAAATTGCGAGTTTATATCCCGCAATTCTGACTTTTTCCCCTCAGAATTGTGAGATAGCCTAAACTTGCAATTGTGAGTTATAAAGTCAGAAATGGGAGATAGGCCTACTATACTCGCAGAATTTCGAAAGAAAAAATCAGAATTGTGAGATGAAACTGTTACTGGTTTAAACGTTGTCTGCCTATATAAATTGGTTTAAATATTATTTCATGATGTATGGCTAATAGCCTAGGCTACGTTATGCCCCCTTTGTAGCCTACTGCACATGTAGCTAGGTCTATGGTTTACATCAAATTCATGCTTTAATAATCTTCTTAGGTTTCATCAGTCCAATACAGGTTGTTTATTTTATCACCAATGTTTATGCTGATTAGTGATATAACATATGAGGCATGCATATGTGTGTGTATTGGGCGTGCGTGTGGTGTGGGATCAGGAATGTTATGTGTAGCCTAGTTGGCAGGGTAAGACAACATAAACTTTGAAATTACTCGTTACTCCGCTGGGAAGGAAATATAGGGACCTGACCTCTTGGAACTTAATTGAATACCCCTGGTCTACTCAAAAAATCCAATGTTTTCACTGTTAAAGTGAATCGGTGAAGATCAAGAAAATGAAAAAGTCTTTGAGCCACTAGCGCTTAATGCAAATGAATGGAGCCGTAGTAGAGAATAGGGTTGTTTATTCAGACACAACAGCAGCAGACTTGTCCCATTAGCCTTTACTGTAGTCACTGATGTCCAAATATGATTTAAGAAAGGATCGCAGGAACAACACACTATTTCACTACATGACTTCAAGTGAGAGCTGCTTATTAGCATAAACATGTCAAATTGTTAGTTTGGCTTCCATTTAAAATTAATAACATTAATAACAACAAAAACCTAAAGAGATTAAATAATAAAATCTACATCATTAGAAAATATACAACATATTAAACAGCCCAAACAAACGGATATTATAAAACAACAACAACAAAAAAGTGCAAGATCATAGTATCAAACTATTTCACTTGTTAATTGAAGTTTAACAAGCCTATGTGCCAATGCCCAAAACATTTAATCTAATATTTGTTTAGCACTACATGTAGACTGAAGTTAATAGGATACAGATTCCCTTCATAAATCTACATTTAAAAATTCAATACTTTGATCCATGCCATCCATTCAGAGGCACTCACAAGGGCTGCAAACTCTTTCAAGCAAAAACAGTGAAATTCAAACATTAACAACTTTAAATGACGGACTTACTTGACAGCATTTACAAAGGCAGTTTACATTGACTTGGTTTTGATATTTGCACAAGCAGCTGAATTTCAATACAGTATTTGGAGCAGGCCATAAAAATGTCCATATTTTAGCCAAGCGTCGGACTGCATGTACATCTCACTCAACATGTTCCATTCATATGGTTTTCACCCAATGGTTTGCAATGATACATCAGAAATGACTTAAATAAAGAATACTGCATCTATTTCCAGAGGCTATGTTCAAACAGGCGAGTACAGACACACTGTGATTATGGAAAGCGGACACACAGAGATGCTATAAAATCTCAGGAAGGCCACAGAATAGATCACATGACACCACTGAGTTTGTGTTCATCCAATTATGTGTGGTGTGGTTCAGTGTTTGATAAAGGTTATTGAATGGAAGCGCATATATATATATCCAAGCACACTACAGCAAAGCATCACATCCCAATATGGCTCAGGGCCATCAGACACACGGACGCATGGCACTGGCAGTCAATCAATCAAATAATATGTACATAAAAAGGCTTTGCATCTATCTCAGTCATTCATTGTGATACAGAACTCAAGGTCCAGAAACACAAAATAAATACACACTCATACCAAACAGACAGATTTAAAACAGAAGCACAGTGCCACACATATATAAATACATGTGCTGTTTCCCTCTAGTGGCCAGAGCTGGCTCTATGTGGCCTGCGTCCAGAGTGTGACCGTGCGGTCAGCAGAGGAGGACAAGAAGGAGAGGTGGTGTGTGTGCCACCGACACTGGATCACCTTATCCGCATGTTCTCCCACTACAGTCAACGGCAGCTGCTTCGTCAGGTCCCCTGTGCACACATACAGTACAATGATCAAAAACTCACTCCATTGCTTTAAATGTTTCAAAAATGTTAAAATACATATTTACACTACATCCACATAGATTATACACTACATTATAAGTGTAGCTGACTCTTCCACAACCTATAAAACAGGTTCCCACACCTTTTGACCAATAAACTTCAGTTATCTGAGATTATAGGATATCTTACAGATTTAAAAAAAAATAATTTGATTGAGATTAAACTCACAAAGAGCAATTTCAAGCTGATTAAATATTGTAGAGAAAAGCATAACTGGGAAAAATATATATTCACAATGGAAATTTTTTTTCTTGACTCTGGAAACCCTGATCATTTTTTGTGTGTGTTACCCTTTTGGCACACACTGAATAAGTGGGGAAAAGTGAAAAATTATGCAAAAAAATACAGTATTAATACTAAATACTTTTATTGTTTTTTCCATTTCTATTATTTTCTATTATTTTATGCACTCTTAACACTCTCTCTCACCTTCATGTAACCTTTCATACACTGAAAATTTAAATAATTAAAATGAATTTCTATACTGTAGGTAGCCTGCAGTCTATGAACTTGTAAAAATGTAGTAAAATAAATTAAATTGTAATAAATATAAAAGTAAGTTTGATGCAGGGTTATTATAGTTAACTAAATTTAAAACCATAAAAACGTTTGTGACTTGAAATAAAATAAACTTATAACTGGAATAAAATAAAATATAACAAAAACTTTTATTATTTCAGCTAGTTTATAAAGCAACATTTCTCATTTTCACTAAAGTAAAATTGAAATAAAAATGTTCAAAAACTATATAGACATTAAAAAAATAAAAATGACAAAAACACACAATGAAATTACTAAAACATTAACTAAAAACATGAAAACAAAAATATAAAATAAAAATATCAATACTAACTATAACAGTTTCGGAATGATACTAAACTAACACTGCTGAATAACACTAAACTGAGGGACATCTGCGACCTCACCTTGTAGGTCAGTGACGATGACCTTGGTGTCGTAGGATCCCGTGAGCAGGTAATGAGCCCCGGGGGAGAAGCGCACCGATCGGACATCGCTGGAGTGCGGTTGGTACGTCTGAACCATGCGCCCGCCTCTGATGTCATACAGCATACAGGAGCTGTCCTCCTGCCCTGCTGCCAGCAGACGCCCGCTCGGGTCCACCGCCACCGATGCCACAGGACTGCCTGAGACACACACATGAACAAACAATCACAAACTTTTCCATTTTTAAACAGGTTTATTATAGTCAGGGGTGGAAATGGGGGGTAACACGGGGAGGTCCAGGGAGTGAATTTTGCGCTTTTATAAACATGAGTGGCGTGCTGCGCGCGAATCACCGTATGCACATTCACCAGCGCGCTCCAAAAGTGTGATAAGATTTGCGCGTAAAGGTAACACTTTACAATAAGGTTAATTAGTTAAACATTAGTTCATGTATTAACTAACCATGAGCCATACATTTGTTACTGTATTTACTAATCTTTGATAATGTTAGTTAATAAAAATACAGTTGTTTGTTCATGTTAGTTCACAGTGTATTAACTAATGTTAACAAGATTTTAATAATGTATTAGTAAATGTTGAAATTAACAAAGATTAAAAAATGCTGTATAAGTGCAGTTCATTATTAGTTCATGTTAACTAATGAACCTTATTGTAAAGTGTTACCATAAAATGTGCAGCCCATTTGAATTCTATTGAGAATGTGGTAAAACGTTATGGAGAAAGTCAAACATGATCTAAAAACAGCCAGTAAAAAGATTGATGAAAAGAGGGGAAAACATGATGATGATCCTGCAAGCTTTTTTAACTTCTCATGACCACCTTTACTAGAATTCATCACGTTCTGTTTTTATTGTGGTACACTTTTAACTAACTCGTTGAAGAATTTATAATATATAATCTGTTAAGTGAATAGATTTAAAAAAGAAAGAAAAAAGTTAACATTGCCCTAAGCATACAATGAGGAGAAATCAATGGTCTACCAGTAATTATATCCTTATTGTAACAAATGCTATGGTTAAACAATTGCAATTGCTACTTTTTAATTGGCCAAGTACAAGTTCGGATCAAGAGCTTTAAAGTATGGACCTTCTTGAATTATTGACTAAACATTGGTTTTCTCATGTGTAAAATGTGTTCTGCTAATATGACAAATATGCCCATTGAAAAAAACCTGGCTGTATTACAAGAGATGATAGAAATGAACATGTTCAGAATAAGAACATTTTAAATAAAGATAGTATAGACTGTTGCTTTATTGCAGTTGTGTTATCAACCAACTTTGCATGTGTGGACCATTTTGCAAAAATAAAGTAACAAACAAATAAATAAACCTAAGGGAGCAAACCCAAACTACGCCCATACAACCGAGGGAGACAACCAGTCCCCCCATCCCAAACGGAAGCGAACAAAATGGAGTAACTCACCAGTGAAAGTAACTTCAAATAAAGATTGCATTAATTACATTGTTACACCAGTAGGTGGCGACAAGTGACTGTTAAAAATGTAATTCTCACTGAATCATTCAATAAAAAGATTTGTTCAAAAACGTTGATTCATCCAGTAATGAAACAAGTGACACCTTTATAATTGAGACATTGAATCATTTATTCACACAGATTAAAAAAAAAAAAAGAAATTCATTCAAATGAATTAATGTTTTTTTGTAAATCAAGCATTCTACGTTAGTTCAGGCAGGCCTCGTAGTCAAGCTCCACTATCAGCTGATTCGCAAATTCCAACCCCACCCATATTAGCTGATCCGATTTCTATGTACTCAATTAGCAACTCTCAAATAAGGCGCATTACTTAAACGCAGCTTCCGTGTCTCTGCTTGCTTGGCTGCTTCCACTGCACGCTGCTTGCAATCCACCTCCTCCCCCAGCTCCACCTTAAACTTGTGTTTAACTTAATCAGTGTCATTCTATTGTCACTCATGCATGTTCTGTTCTCAGTAGGGGGATTTGTGCTGCTCTCCCAGTTAAAAAATGGGAGGTTGTCCCCAGAAGCTGCTGCTGTTCCCGGTCTTCACTTTTTATGGAGCTCATGAAAAGGACGGGGAATTTAGAACAGAGCCATACCGCCAAATGTAACTTTAGCAAAATAAGCCAATAAAAAACTGACAAAAAAGTTTGTCTCTGGTAATTTTTTGACTTAAGTGGTCCTGACTGAACTAACATTATGTCAGAACCTCTAGTAAATCACATGTTATTTTTTATTTAAATCACATGTTATGTCTATTCAGAATCATGGGAGAATTATGAACACTATTTAAAAATAAATTGTGATTCTCAATTTCCAGAATCTTGCAGCTCATTGAGTAAAAACAGCATCATAACCTCATGTAATGAAACAGGTTGTGAGAGGGAGAACAACTCATTAATAGGCTTCTCTTTAAATTCTGGGGGGAAAAATAGAATCAGCAGTTGAAATTATTTCAGAGAATATTACAATAGAACTGCATGTTCAGGTAGCAATTTTTTTTTTTTAGTTTGAATTAACCTTTAGCGAGCGATCCCGTTCTTCACAATGGAGATGTCATTTTCTTTGAAATGGCTCCGCTCTCAGAATAATGAGCATGAAATGTGGAGTTTTTAAACCAATAATGCATGCGATGTCATGTCAGGGCCACCCAGTGACCTTTCTGAAGAGTCCAAAGCAAGCATCTAATTGAAAGCCCTCTATTTTTGAATCAGGTCAGATATACAGTTTCACTGCTGGAAAAACCAGGTCATACCCATTAAAGTTTTTTTTTTTTTTTTTTTTTTTTTGTGGTACTGTAGCCGTTTTGTTACCATTTGTAAACAGCTTGACTAAAATGATTACAGCCAAGATGATTTCAGCTCCACCAGCATCTGATCAACTTCCTAGACCAGTCTGAAGCAGCTAATGAGCATAAATGACCAGCGTAGACCAACTAGAAACCATGTAAAACCAAAGACCTGATCAGACACTGCTACTGGGTCATCTCGTGTTGAATTAACCAAAATTCTGAAACTTCCTTGGCTCAAATTTGTGATTTTGTTCATATTTTTTTTCTGAAGAAAGACAACATAAATAGTGATGAAAACCAAAATATTAACTTTTCCCCTGCCAATTTTCCTGCTTTCAGTGTTTTCACTGTTATATGGTAGAGGGCGGTATTACACAATTTGTGAAAGAGTAGAGAATTTCAGGAATAAAACACAGGAAAAGAATACGCAGAAACAAGTTATAGAAGCATTGCATATGCATGTTGTAGTCTCTGAAAAAACTATTTTCTAAGCTTTTTGTTCAAAAATGTTGCTTTTTTAATGAAACTTCCACTGACTTCCATAGTAGGAAAAAAAAAAATACTATGGAAGTCAACGGTGGTCCAAAGCGGCCAGATTACAAACTTTCTTTAAATTATCTTCCTCTGTTTTCCCCTGTCAAATTACAGGGGGGTAAAAATGATATAAGAAATATGGCAGCATTATTATTTTATTTTTCACAGAGATTGGCAAGTCTGTTATTGACTTCAGCAATCTTTATTGCATTATATGCCAATGGTGACAGTTCAAAAATAAGAGTTTTCTTTTTCTCTAAAGTAAGCATACCTGTAACTCAAGAAGTATTAAAGATATCTTAATATCCTTCTAGATTTTGGTTTTTAACAAATGTTTCTTTTGGTATCTTCATTTTGAAAGCCCTATATGTTTTAATTCCAGAGATATTGGGATCTCAATATGTCTCCAAGAATAAATAGTTAAATTGTACATATTTTCAATGGTCAAAAACAAAATGTGGGTCACTTTGCATTTTTCTTTTAAAGAGGAACTGAAGAACTGTTCTGTCTGAAGAACAAATAATGTTGTAACTAGAAATGTATTTTGTTTCCCTCTATGAAAACAATTGCATACAACATTTCTGTCTGAGTCCCATAAATATTCTTTTTCCCAAGTTTGCATGCCTGTAACTCAAGAAGTATTAATGATACATTAATATCCTTTTAGATTCGGATATGTTTCAGTCCCAAAGACATGGTGATCCCAATGTGACTCTATATTATATATATATTTTCAATTATTGAAAACCACAGGCATGCAAACTTTGAAGGGAAAAAAAAAGTTGTATAAGTTATACCGTTGACATATAATGCAACAAAGATTGTTAAAGTCAACAGATTTTACAAATAGACTTACAAATCTCTGTGTAAAAATAAAATAATGATGCTGCCATCTTTCTAAAGTCAAATTCACCCCCTCTACAAAATAGTGGATTACGCAATAAATATCCATCCATGACATTTAATATTTTGGCTTTATGTATGTCTTTCACCAGAAAAGAAATGATTAAAAATCAAAACATTTTATCCAGGGTCCACTGGTTGAGTTGACATGGACTGGCCCTATTATGTGTATTTTTCAGCAGACAAAGTGCTAAAAGAGTAAAATGAAGGAAGTGAAGAAGGTAAAGCCCACCTGAGCCATGGAAGGACGTCCCCACCACTCTCACACAGCTGGGAACACGCAGGTCCCAGAAACGCACAGTTTTATCCTGAGAGCCAGACGCGATCATCCAGCCCCCCCATGTGTACAGAGACAGGATATGACCTGAGGAGAGAAAACACACACAACGCAAAAGGAACGAAAATATTTATGAGAAACTGTGTGCGTGTATACTCTATATTATAAAGTAATATTTTTGAGGGTGTGTGCACCTGTGTGTCCGCTCAGTGCATGCAGGCCCTGTCCTCTCTGGCAGTCGGTTGTGTAGATGTTACAGTCACCAGCTCCTGCACTAATTAAAATGGCCCCTCCGCTCTCAGGACCCTCCATAAATGCCAGATCTCTGATAGTTCCATCATGCATACTGAACTCCAGATCAGGACCTGAATTCAAATATATAAAGTAAAAGACATTCAACCAAACTCCATTAAATTATTCTATGAAGATTCATGAATATTTGTTTGCAATCTCTCATTCTCTCACCTGTAGCATTGCAGGTTTCAGGGTTGAAGGGCAGCACTTTGACGTATTTGTCATTGGAGCCGGTGGCCAGTAACTGTCCACAGGGGCTCCAGGCCACACAATATATGGAGCCTTTATGATGCTTGTTCCTCTTGAAGCGGATTACAGGAGGTTTACTCGTGCCCGAGCCACTGAGAAACAACAATACAACTATATAAAGACATCTTATCATTTCAAATTAATCTTTCAATTAAAAGGTTCTGCTTCCCAACAAATTAAGTCACACTTTGTTGATTCAGCCATAACAAGTAATTTTTGGAATAACATGCACTGATGAATCGTTCACAATAAGACCAGGATAGGGGTGTGTCATATTGACAAAAAATTATGTCTCTTTATTTTCTGGGGTTTTGTTAATAAAGATAACTAGACGATATTTTTAAGTTAGAATAATAAGGTACTTTAGGCTGTTATGAATCAAATGAAATAAGTATCAACAAAACCCATTTTTGCACTGCAGAAGTGGCACAGAAGCTGCATCTAAAGCAGCATTTAATGCATTTACAGAGAAATTATGATTGCACTAATAATGTATTAATGTTTAAAAAATAATATTTTAAATGTTCAACTATGATACCTTTCAAGCAATACTTGAAACTAAAACCACCAGTAGGTGGCGGCAAGTAACTGTGAGTCACTGAGTCATTCAATCAAATGGCTGATTCATTCAGGAACAAAACAAGTGACTGTCTTTATGAATAGATAATTGAATAGTTCAAAAAACGTTGGCAAAAACAGCACTCTTGCTCGTTTCTCAAACACTTCATGATGTTTTTTTAATTCCTAGTGTTTATAATTAAAGGATTAGTTCACTTTGAAATGAAAATTACCTCAAGCTTTACTCAACCTCAAGCCATTCAGGTATATTTGACTTTCTTCTTCTGATGAACCCAATCGGAGTTATATTATTAAATATCCTGACGCATCTGAGCTTTATAATGGCAGTGAACGGAACCAATGAGTATGAAGCACAAGAAAGTACATTCATCCATCATAAACGTACTCCACACGGCTCCGGGGGTTAATAAAGGCTTTCTGAAGCGAAACGATGCGTTTGTGTAAGAAAAATATCCATATTTAACAAGCTATAAAGTAAGATATCTAGTTTCCGCCAGACCGCCTTCAATATTCAACTTACGAAGAACACGCAACTGACGTTGTGTCAGTTACGCTTTTTCCGTAAATTGAATAGGGAAGGCGTAGGACGTAGTGCAAGCATTTTGAACTGCGAGAGGTGTTACACTTTCTTCGCAAGTTAAATATGAACTTGTTATATATGGATACTTTTCTTACACAAACGTATCTTTTCGCTTCAGAAAGCCTTTATTAATCCCCGGAGCCGTGTGGAGTACATTTTGCTTTGAATGGATTCACTTTCTTGAGCTTCATACTCGTTGGTCCCTTTCACTGCCATTATAAAGCTTGGACGCATCAGGATACTTATTAATATAACTCAGATTGTGTTCATCAGAAAGAAGGTGGTCAAATACACCTAAAATGGATTGAGGGTGAGTAAAGCTTGGGGTAATTTTTATTTCAAAGTGAACTAATCTTTTAAAGTTGGGTGGCTGAAATGAGGATTTCAGGCCGCTGCTTGTATCCCATCATCTATAATGCATCTGATTCAGATCTTTTAAGCAGGTTTTAATGCAACGTGTGGGCAGCTGACCTCGTATCCAGAGTGTCGGGATAGGCACACACGCGCAGCGTCTTAGAGTTGGAACCGACCGCATATAATGTTCCTGTGGGGTGGAAGGCCACGGCGCGGACCGCCTGTGTATCCTCCAGGGTGTTGACCATCACAAACTTGGCTTTAGACTTCTCTTTCTGCAATACACACATATAAACACACATTTTGTATGTGAGAAGGGTTATTTGAAGATTATGTTAATTTAATCTCAAATAATCCCTGAACAATCCCTAATCTGTTTTTGATCTGTGAAGTTTTAGAGCTGTAATTAAACCAAAACCCTCAGAGGGAGAATGTTTTATTCAGTGAATGTTAACACTGTAAAGCCTGACAAAACAACAGTCCAAAAAAACATTTTTTTTAAATGGAACAATTTATTGAACCTCGAGACAAAATCTAAAAAATGTTTGCATATTTGTTTTTTGTTGAGTATCACATTTAATATATCAGACTTTCAAGCTCATACTCAAAGAGTAAAAAAATAAACACTTTAATTTTAATTCAGAGGCAAAAATATGGAATTTGATGCAGCTGTTATTTATATTGCCAAAAGTTAAGATGAAATTAATGAGCTCTTTATAAAAGCATAGCAGATTACTTAACGTAAAATGCCTCTAAATATCAGTTGGCACTCTACATCTCCCAATGATAAGTTCTAGTAAGATGATATTTAATTTAAATGCTTAGTTTAGTTCTGTAGTTTTAATTGTGTGGGTGTGGGGAAAAACATATAATGCAATACAACGATGATTGAGAGAATAAATGTTCCTCAAAAGCCATGGCATACGGTCAAGCCAAGCCATGGTCCCTGTAGGGGACGCTGTACCTCTGGGCCTTTAGAGCGGGTCAAACTGCTGTCATCCTGTACAGTTTTGTCTCCAGTTTGGGCACTGCAGGTGAAAACAAAACCTTTTTAAGAACCCCAAACATTATTAATCACTAAGAAACATTGCCAAGCAAATGGTTAAAAAAAAAAAAAAAAAAAAAAACATTTATTAGAGTTTTATATGACAAAAAGCTCATATTTTACTACTATTTTACGTTAAGGATGCACTAAAATCTTTAAAACTCTTTGAATGATTTTGAAAAATTGTTTGATTATGACATGAAAGAGTTAAACAACTGGTCTCTTCTCACCTCTGGGGCAGTACAGGAGACTGGGTGGGTGGAGGGAAGGCTGCTTGACCTGCTGACCTCTGTGGAGTGCTGGTGACTAGATCGCTGGCTCCTCCACCCCCTTCCTGTGTCTGTGGCGTGGCTGAGGCCTCTCTCGCCTCACTGTCGTTGTTGCTGCCTCCATTACACTGCTGAGAGAGAGCCTGCACCTCTTCTCCCAAATCATCCATTCCCACATTCAGCTCCTCCAGTCTCTGAATAGACCTGAACACATAGACACAAAAACAATAAGCTTTAGAGTCAACTTGGTGAATATGACCACTGGTCATTTTACATGTCGCTGATACATTTGCTTCTTGTCAAAATAAACTGCAACATGGATACCAAATAGTTAAATGCTTGACTAAATGTGACTAACTTTGAGCTTGCTCAGAACATCTTATTTTTAAACTCACTTTACTGATGATCACAGTTGCTTTTTTAATCACATTCACATCAAAGTGCATATAGCTTATAAAATGTATTTGTGTTTTCCTTGGGGATTTCTCCACCCACTTCAAGCTCCATAGTTGCTCGCTGCACCATCTGTAGAAGCCTGAGGTTCATCTCATTAGCCTTTCATTTGATATTCTTCTTAATCTCTGCCAAACACAAACCACGATTAACACAAGTGGTCATTTCCCTGTGGTCAAGGGGGGTTTCCCCCATAAAATCCCCTGAAGCAGATGGTAAAAGGCCATTGTGCACACAGAACAGATTTTTATTCGTTTTTAGATTATTTGTCCTAAAAATCTATATATTCAAATTAATATCCTACGATTTTGTAATGACTCACACCCAGTACGGCTTCTGTTGACAGAACAATGAATGTTTCCCCTGCCCTCCCCTCCCCTCTGACACACTGCATTATTTATGGTTGTGGCCTTTAATGATGACATCACCAGTGAAACGGCACTGCACGGTTCCAAAACCTCTCTTTGTTATGTTTCTGTGTTACAATTGTGCCGTAACCACAGCAACAAAACTAGAGTAGTATCAAAGCCGAACAAGAGAACGGGGTTCTAAAATGAGCTCAGTGATTCTCAGATTCCTCTCTGATTGGATCATTACATTTCACTAGTTTTCCTGTAGGGTTTTTTGAGGGGTCTGTAATTTGAGTGACAGCGCAAGCAACATCAATAAATAATTAATACAGTTCCAAAAAATCCTTCAACAATTTTGCAGTGTTCTAAATAAATCTATTTTTTAAAAATAATCTAAAATCATCTTAATCTTTATGAACCTCTCATCTCTTTCCATTATTTATTGACAAATAATAGACACACACATGTCCCCGTTACAAGGGCCATCGAATGGAATAAAAGAGAGGCCTAAAGTCCACCGAAAAGTAGGGTTCAAAAATCAGAAGTTTCATAAGTCAATATATAACTTAAAGGGATAGTTCACCCAAAACTGTAAATTCTGTCATCATTTACTCACCCTCATGCTGTTTCAAACCCATAAGACTTTCATTCATCTTCAAAACACAAATTAAGATCTTTTTGAGGAAATCTGAGAGATGTCTGTCCCTCCATTGAAAGTCTATTCACCAAAAACTCTGATGCTTCGTTTATAAAGAGATTGTAAAATAAAGCCATATTAATCAAGCAGTTTAATCCAAGTCTTCTGAAGAGACACAACCGCTTTATATCATGAACAGATTTAATTTAGGCCTTTATTCACATAAAAATCAGCGATAAAATTAGTATGATCAGCAAACATACATCAAATATGGTAAACGGAAGCTCAGCTGTATGTCTTTGATGTCCAAGAACAACAATTCATATGGATTCTTTTTACGATCTCTTTATGAAAGTTTTGGGTGAAAAGACTTTCAGTTTTCTTTAAAATATCTTCATTTGTGTTCCAAAGATGAAGGAAAGTCTTATAGGTTTGGAACAACATGAGGGTGAGTAAATGATGACAGAAATTTCATTATTGGGTGAACTAACCCTTTAAAACTGGATCTACAAAGACAATGTCTGCTGTCCTTGAAGTAAAAAAAGACAAACCAAATAAAAAAAATTCAAATATTTTATATTGTTCAAATTATTATGCTGACAAAATAAATCCAAGCATAAATCCAAGCTACCACCCTGCCTGGTACTAAATGAAACACTATATAAATGTGAGTTAAAGGCACACAAATGTAAAACTGGTCTAAAAGCATGTAGTATGTGTATATGATTGTATTCCTTAGGGAATTCTCCACCCACTTCAAGTTCTGTGGCTGCTCACAGCACCATCTGTAAAACCCTAAGGTCATTCACAGCTACATCTCATTAACCTTTCATTTGATATTCAACCAGCCATACCTTTTTCTCTGTATCCCTCCCTCTTGCTTTTAGCAGCGTCAGATTTCACCTTGTGTCTTTGTGTTTGTAAACTTCAACTGGTTTGCTGTACATCAGTGCAGTTCTAGACACAAACGCTGACCTTGGGATGTGATTTTAGTGGTGACATGGAGCTTGGCTGACCTGGTAAGGAAGGCTTCTGTGAGGTTGTGCTTGGCGGTGGGCGGGGCCTCATGCTGCTGGACTCCGCCCTCTCGCAACATCTGCTGGTAGAGTTCCCGCTGCTGCTGCTTCTGTTCCAGATGTTGCTGGACACGCAAACGCTGGCGGTAGTACTCCTGAAACTGCTCTGTGGAGTCCCACAACTACACAGAAACAGAGGGGACAAAGATGAAATGAGATGTAACAGAGAGAGAGATTCTTAAAGTCACCATGAAATCGAAACAGATCATTCTTATTTTTTTAATATAGCAATGTTTATTTTAAACGATTTATTTGTCCACATCATTATTTTTTTATTCATATGCCCCAGCTTTCCTTCCCTCTTGCACCAACATCTCTTCTCTTCTCTAATGATGTGTTTATTGGCAAGAGGGTGGGACAATCTGTCACTCACATGAGATCAACCAATAGCAAACCGCAACCATCTAACAATCCAATCAAATCCCCATGGACAAAATTAAGTCTCACCCTACATTTTTTCTTGTTCAAGAAGCCCTTTCACTTGCATATACGTCACAATAGGAAAGAAAAGATCATTTCATGCTGACTTTAAAGCCTAATCCAAAAAAGTTACTCCCATTTCACCCTCAAAGCTTATGACTAGGCAGACGCTGAAGAGGAGTCGCTTTCTGGTCTGGTGAACAGATTTAATACATCACAGCTCTACAGTGATTACTACCACGGATTAAAAACCCAGACAGGAAATAAACTGTGTTTGTTGTCAGTGAGCTCAGAGTCTCTGCAATCAATACATCGGCTGTTTCTCAATTCTAAAAACGCAAAGAACGGACTTGCGCTCTCGTGGAGACTGGTCTTGCCAGGACACGAGGACACAGAATTGATCATTGTGAGGAGTGAGATGTGTTGTGATCTTGTTTTAGATTTCTTTGTGCAGAGAACACAGGGGGTTAAAATAAATGACCATCTTTCTGAATGGCTGTGTCATATACCGGGTCACCTCAAGGATGTGTCCTCTCTCTTTTATTATTTATTTTGTATACAAATGATTTTAAGTGTGATTTTAAGTGACATTCAGTATTATAAAATTTGCAGACAACTCTGTAATTGTTAGTTTACTGACGTACTACATCCGCCATGTTATTACTGTCACATGACCTGCCAGCATCAGTTACATCCCTTCAACTCCATTCACAAATCCTCTCCCGTGGCCTCACGGAATAGTAAAGTGTCCATCTTATGCGCACTTCAGAATCTCACCGGAAGTAGTAAGTCATCCAGGAACTTTTCGCCTACTGTTTTTTGAATACTATGAATTTGGACGTACTACTCTGTTCACATACTGTTTTTCGCTTACTATATAGTAGAGAAGTATTCGATTTTGGACGCAGCTCATTTTTTTTTTTTTTTTTTTAAACTTAATGTTTTTAAAACTAAGAAAATGATTATTGACTTTAGCTCTAGGAAGCAATCTATTCAGAATAAACAAACAACTATAATTGGAATGATATATAGGTACTATTTTATATAATAAATTGTCTTTTTCTCCAAATACCGAAGCTTTGTGTAAGAGGAGGCAGCAAAGACTGTACTGCTTGAGGAAACTAAGGTCATTTAATGTGAATAAAACAATGATGTGCATGTTTTATAGAGCCTATATTGAGTCACTTTTATCTTTTTCATTGTTGTGGTGGTTTAATGCCATATACGTGAAAAATAAGAACTCTTTTGAGAGGATTGTAAGTCAGGGAAGTAAAATAACTGGGAAGAAGCAGATGAGCATGGCCCAGTTATATCAAAGGCAGGTGTTGGGAAAAGCCCAGAGTATATTGTTAGATGATTCCCACCCCATGCACCATGAGTTTCACCTCCTCTCCTCTGGTATTCTTATTTGAACTCCTATTAGCAAAACAAATCAATTTAGACATTAATTTTTCCCCCTCAGCTGTAAAGTTCTTACATTTTAGGTACTTTTTTGTAAAAAGATAATCCAAATCAAATTTTATGTTAAGGTTTTTAGATTTTGTCTTATGTGTCTGTATTATTTGTATGGGATTGCCTTAAGTTATATGCTTGTATGCTGCAACCAAATTGCCTTCAGGAAATGAATAAAGATTAACTGAACTAACCATTCAGCACATATTAAGCACCATCCAATGCATAATAAATAAAACATAACATCACAGATGTCATAACCTGTTAAAATATTTACTTATGTTATCATTTCATTTTTTTTATTTTATGAGTATTTGTGTAAATGAGTATGTATATTTAATGTTTTGCTTTGTCAACGTTAAGATTCTTTTAAATATGCCAGTTAAAAAGTGCTGCTGGCTTTCTCCAAATATCTATAACTTTACTAAAAAAAAAAAAAAAAAAAAAAAAAAAAAAAAAAGGACAAATGTTTACTTTCACAAGCCACGTCGCATATTTGCAAGCTTCCAGTCAGACTAATGACCACTGGCAACAAACCGCATATTTCTTTAAAAATATCCAAGGCATTTGGATGAAATTTCACAGTATAAGTGAAATAAAATAATATATATTTTATGAAAGTGAAAAAAATGTAAAATTAACCATTCCATCCCAATTTTGAATTGTTTTGTATTTTTAATATTGATTATAGCTGATGTTTTATTTGTTATAACATCTTTTAACAAATCATTTTAATAAAGCCTTAAATATTTAGGCATATAATATTTTTTTTAAATGACATTCCCAGAGTCATGGACAAAATATCTCAGCTGAAATGAACACAAGAGTTTTATGTTATCCACAGGATATTGACTAAAGGACAGCAAGTGCTTGACATAACTAATAACTCACATTATCCTCTCTTTCTTTCTCTCTCTCGCTCGCTCTCTGTGTGTGTGTGTGTGTGTGTGCTGTGTGTGTGTTTGATCACAGAGAAAAGGAAGATGGGTGGGTTTGCTAATGGAAAGTGGCCTAAAGAGAACAGGGCTGTTTTGGTTAAAGTGCACTGTTCCTGCTTAATGGTCCTGAATACAGTGATTAAAAAAAGACTACAGTTAAATAATCCAAAAATCTTGATACAAAAAAAAAAAATTAAAAAAAATAAAAATTCCACCTCTATAACTTGGTTATCATAGTTAATTAAAAACTAAAACCATAAAAAAGTTAACTTGTTACTTTTAAAAAAAATAAAATAAAAAAAACCTAATTCATTATAAACAGAACCCATTATAATCAGTGATGCTGTCTACACTGGATGTGGTGCGACAACAAATTCCCGACAGTAAACTGATGCCTTGTTCTATTTCTGACATACTTCAAGTCAGCTCACGCTACTTCTGATATGAAGGACAAATGGATTTGCAACCGTTTCTTTGTTGAGTCCGGTATGGACAGCTTCTAGCTGTTGTGGCACGACACATTGCAACAACAGTCAGTTCCTATGTCTGTAGACAAGGTAGACTAGTATCTCAAATGATGCTAAAATAACACTGTTCTATAATACAACATTCTAATTAACATTTGTACCTTTAGAACCCTTTGTCCGACAGACTAAATATCAGCATTCCAGACAAAAGCCACTAATGGTGAACAATCTAGAACTCTTTTCATCATAACCTCTGACAGTCAACATTCTTGAACCCTTCACACAAGAGCAATCTATAAAGGTCAACATTCTAGAATTCTTCACACAAAACACAAACTTTAACATTCAACATTCTAGAATTGTTCTCATTACAGTCCCTTCACAAACACACGCCTAGCAACTGTAGCTTGGAAACAGCCAATCCAAGCCCTCTGCAACTATGAAGTGATGAACTGGAAGCAGTAGCTGAGCTTGCCAGTTATTTATGACCCTGCTCAGGGCTACAGGCTGTTTATGAGAGTGCACATACAAACTTCTACTGCTCAGACATACAATTACAAATGAACTTGAATTCTAAATTAAAATTTGATAACATTTATAATACATTAACGCATTTAGCAGATGCTTTTATCCAAAGACTCACAAGAGACGAACAAAGCAATTTGTCAAGGAGCCAACAATATTTGTAATATACAATGCCAGGTTTATTTGACAACTAGATTAGGAAGCAAGCTAGAGAAGAGGAGATATTTTGTGTGGCCGAGTTATCACAGAACTCATTTGTTTGGCATGTCGCTTTTCCAATTATTAGTTTAGTATTGTTTTATCTAATTTTCAGGAGATATCAGTGCATTCATTGACAAACACAAGTACCTCATTCTTCTCTGCAGAACCAGGTTCTGGAGCATCTTGACCCGGGGCAGAGGCTGGGCGAGAGTTTTGAGGGCCAGGTGAGCTCATCATTTTATCAGATGGAGTTTCAGTTCTGGAGCTGTAAGACCAGAGAGTCCACATTACTGTTTCAGACACACACCTCACCTTTATAATGACTTTGTTGTGAAAAGATACTGCTTGTCATTCTTCTCTACCACACCCATCAAAATGTTTCAGAATTGAATATGCAAAACACACTGCCATTTTTTTAACAGGGTGTTTTAAACAATAACACAAATTGGGAATAACCAAGATTATTTAATGTTTTTGAAAGAAGTCTTTTATGCTCACCAATGCTGCATTAATTTTATCAAAAATACCAGTAATGTTGTAAAATATTAATACAATTTAAAATAACTATTTTCTATGTAAAATGTTATATTTTAAAATATACCATAGACATTTTTATTTATTTAAAGGATTAGTTCACTTTCAAATAAAATGTTCCTGATAATTTACTCACCCCCATGTCATCCAAGATGTCCATGTCCTTCTTTCCTCAGTCGAAAAGAAATTGCTAGATAAGACCCTTATTTCTCATCTGATATCGTTTAAAGCCCTTTAAAGCTGCACTGAAACTGTAATTTTGACCTTCAACCGTTTGGAGGCCATTGAAGTCCACTACAAGGAAAATAATCCAGGAATGTTTTCATCAAAAACCTTAATTTCTTTTCGACTGAAGAAAGAAGGACATCCTGGATGACCTTAGGGGTGAGTAAATTATCAGGAAAATTTTATTTAAAAGTGAACTAATCCTTTGAGTCGTTGTTTTAATAATTACAGCTAATTCGCAAATACTCAGCTAATTCACACTTTAATAGTGCTCTCCACATGGTCTTGGTCATGGTGTACAGTTTATAGTGTTCTGGAGTTTGTGGTAAATGGGTTAAACTCTAATGCAGATATGCAGATGTATCAGGTAATGTTTACCTCTCTGGTGACTCCTCAAAGATGCTGTGACATCCTGAATTCTCCATCATCACACTGCGGTTCAAGTGTTGAAAATTAGCGAACGAGTGCGACATGGGCGAAGTTTTCCCTCCATCTGTTCCCGCTCCTCGCTTATCTTGGCCAGAAAGACCATAGGACAGGCCATCCAGTGCTGGGTTCAAAGAGCGCGTCATGTAGGTGTCTGCAGACTGTGGGCGCCGGAGAGGGGAAGCAGGATATGGCGAGAGCTTGCTGATGAGCGGAGTAAGAAGGTCGGCGTAAGTGGCCTTGGCAGGTTTAACAAGCCGATCCACGTGGATATTGAGCATCTTCTGCTCAAAGGCGCAAGAGAAGACATTGGGCGACAGGTTCTGGAGCCAAGAAAGCAAGCTCAGGTCGAGATCATCGCAGCCGTTCCCGCACAGCATGTCTATACCCAGAAGAACCTCGCTTTCGGTGATCTCCTCTCCGGTGGCTTTGCTCTGGCAGAACTCCACGCAGCACTCGTACAATACGCCTTTAATCAGAAGCTGGAATAGACGGTTGGAGCTGGCGCGGAACCCCGCCTCGCTTAGCTTCCGGTCAGCGGGAATAAACTCTGCCACCATGCCGCAGGCCTCCTCAAAACACTGCACACGTGCCGTACTCGGATTCCAGTCCTTGAACTCGGCATGGTTGGTGAGGCGGGGCAGTGTCAGGAGAAGGCAAAGCTTGCTGTAGTCATCTTTAGATGGACAAAACTCTTCTAGAGCATGCAGACACTTCACAGCCTCTTGCATGGTCAGCTCCAACTGAACATAGACAGACAGAATGAGAGAGAAGCTTAAGAAAGCTGGTCAAAGCCATTTGCAAGCAAGTTCTAAGCAGTTTCTCACATGGTGTTACCATAGTTTTTTTGGATATGATAATCTCTCAAGATTTAGGGTTATCATAGCTTATCTTATTTTAGCTCTGAAACAAAATAAATTAAAGTGACTTTACATGTATATTTCTTTATCTTCTATATAATATAAAATTATATGATATAGAATATGTATCTTTTATATAATGTAATATATAATATAGTCTTATTTGGCTCACATTACTGTTGATTATTATTATACATAAACTATAGTTCAAAAGTTTGAGGTTGGTAAGATTTTTAAATATTTTTAAAACTCAATTATGCTTACTTATCTAATTATATGCTTTTATAATGAAAAATACAGTAAAGACAGTAATATTGTAAAATATTATTGCAATTTAAAATAACTGTTTTCTATTTTAATACATTTTAAAGGGTAAATTATTCCTGTGATGGCAAAGCTGAATTTTCAACAGCATTACTCCAGTCTTAAGGGTCACATGATCCTTCAGAAATCATTCTAATATGCTGATTTGGTGCTCAAGAAACATTTATTCTTATTACCAATAATGAAAACAGTTGTGCGGCTTCATGTTTTTGTGGAAACTATGATACTTTACTTCAGGATTCTTTGATGAATAGATGTTACTCACATGTTGTGGCTCATCCTCAGCAGACATGGCGTTGTTCACACACAAAGCTTCCAGAAACTTCTGTTTCAAAACAATGTAGCGGAACCTGAGAGGACACAGAAAAATGCAGAACATATGTTAAGTTCAACTAACAGTGTCTGATTTTCATTCATATACATAATTTGCAGTGTTCATCATTTTTAGCAACTGTTATAAATTTAATATTCAGTGAACCCCTAATCAGCGTTTATGTACAAAATAATTTCTTTTAAGTGAGCTCATATTATTTGGGTTGCAATTCTGGAAAGATTCTGAGCTGCTCTCTCACCTTTTCCTGTCAAATTTATCCAGACACTCAAGAGGCTGAATAAACTGTAACACTTCATCCCACTGTCCATCCAGAATGAGCTGCCTGCAGGGGGGAGAATGAATGAGAAAGAGAGGCAAAGAGTGGCTCATAATAGCACAATAATAGTACCAGCTTCAAACTAACAACATAGACTATACTTAAAATAACATTTTTCATAAATACATGAGGTAAGAAGCAATATTTTATCGTTGGAATTGATGTTGTGTTACACTGTCTCAAACAGTATGATAATACCAGAGACAAACTACATGTAAATTCTTGGTGGTAAAACTCTGGAGCTGTCTTATCAGTCTTTTCCTGGCTGTGTTCTAGACTAGAGTGTCACTCAGTGTTGTGGTGTGAAGAGCACCTTTGTTAATAAGAGGCCCAGTTTCTGAAGAAGGGCTCAAACTCTCATGCACTCATTGAATAATGAGGAACGCTAGTGAGATCTGAGCAATGGGCTGTCGGTCGATTTAAAACTGAAATAAAATTGTCTAGACTTTTCCTTGAGTTTTAAACTACTGCTAATAGAGTGCTGCAGAAACAAGTTAGCATTTTACACTTCCGGCTCAATCGTCCTGAAGTCAATGGGATTTTTGAATGGGTTTTTGGTTAAATGCCTAAGATAAGGTTTACGTTTTATTCTACGACATAAAATACATTGGCGATACCCCCTTGTGATATTCTTTAAAAATTTTACTTGTCTTAACAACTTAGTTTCTTAGAAGTGGCTCAATGGGACTACAGAGGTTGTCTGGGACATTAAACGCCATCATACCGAAGAGTTAAATGAAGACTGAAAGAGTTAGAAGCTTAATGGCGCTAATGTACAGCCTATGTTTAGCTTTTTACTTCTGTCAATTTAGTCAATTAAGTTGTGAATATTATCATAATAGAAAGTATTATGAAGTATCATAAACTTTTGGTGGTCACAGAGCTTTTTTTCAGCAATAATCCAAAAGCCAATGGAAAAATCCTAATGGGTTATTGTTGAGGAAACCAGGGTGATGCTAACTTTTGCTTGATCTTATCACTTCAATGCAGAGCAAAACTGCTGTAAATTGGAAAAAATATAACCATTATATTATTGGCTCATGCCGATGCTACATTAGAGGTGTGTTCACACTTGTAGTTCGGTTCACTTGGATTGTTTGGTCTGGACCAAAAAACCCCCAAAACATTTAGTCCTGGTCCACTTAGCGTTGACATTGGCATTTTTTAACCTAAAAGCACAGGGATATGTTCACAACCTGATTGTTTGGCTTTTATAACATATATATATTGTGTGACAGAACTTACTGAACATCCAAAACAATACTGTGCGCTGGGCTAAATGCGCTCGTTGTATGTGCATAAATATGATGGTATTTTTACCAGCAGAGAACTCGTGATGAGCTTATAAAATGTGTAAAGGAGTCAAAACAGCGAATCCAAACAGGAATCCCTCCGTCACACACTCAAATGAAGATCTGCTGAGAGGAGATGTAGTTCTACTGTCTGTACCGAAGTGTAATGGGCAAGAAAAACAGGCATGCTTGAGCATTCTGTCCTGTTTTTGGTTTGTTTACATGTCTTTGGCCCGTGTTGTACTCATATTTCATTCGAACTGCACCAGAGTTAGTTTGGAAGAGGGCTGAGACGGATCATTTCAGAGTTCTCGGTCCGCTTGTTTGGTGCACACCAGGGTTTGGATGGTAGCATTTACACTTATTCAAATCAACCACACTAACAGAGCATTCTCACCAGGGTTCGTTTTAATCAAACCAAACATGCCAAGTGTGAACACCCAAGGTGTCCCATATGCCAGTGGTCTTTTTTATTTGAATTCTGCCTGAGTGTAAGTATATATATGGATCATACCTGAGGAAGAGCATGTCGTCCGAGTAGAGGCCATTGATGACCCCGCTCTCCTTCTCCAGGGCCAGCATGCTAATGTGCAGCTTGCGTGAATTTAGGAAGTCCAGCATCACCTTAATGATCTCCACTTCCTTTACATTTATGATCTCCTCAGCCGTCATGATGGCAAGCTTTGACAGAAAGAATGAGAAAATGAACACTTCATTTAGAAGATGGTTTTATCCAAAAACAGTTATAGTACATACTTGCTCAAGTGATCAGTGGTGATCAGGCCTTGTAGGGCTTGAACTAGGACCCACTACCAAGGCTAAATTCAAGGGACATAAAATAATTTTTTATAGGTATTTTTCCTGTTACATTCATACGCTCATTGTGTTTACATTTTTGGCTTCAAGTCACAATGTAATAAAAGTAGTAACTTTATTGTGACACTGTGACGTACATCAGAGTGAAACAGATTATCAAAATGTAGGGTGGGGTCTTGGTTCTATCCATCGGTTGCTGATTGGATGGAGGCAGATCTGAATGCAAGCTAGCAGTCAATTGTAAAAAAGGGGCAGAATTTCAGCAGACTAAATGATTGGAGAAGTCTGTTGTTTCACTGGATAAAGTAAAAAAGAAAATTAAAAAAAAGATAAAAATTAAAAAAAATGAAACATACATGGACATATAGCATCCAAATGAACAGATTAAATGAACAAATGAAAATAAATTTGCAGTCATTTAGATTTTAAAAAATTGGCATGGATATTATTATTAATAATTATTTATTAAAATATGTATAATGAATTTTGTTTTCATTGTCAATAAATATTTCTAAAGCATTTAATAATCTTAGTGTTAATTTTAGCATTTATTATTGCATTATTAATATCAAAAGTTGTATCTGTTTATATCATTTAATGGACCCAAGCTAACTACTTTTATTACCTAACATTAACAAAGATTAATAAATAATACTGTAACAAATGTATTGATCATCAGTAGTTAAAGTTCGTTATTGCGTTAACTAACTTTCACTAATGGGAACGTATTGTAAAGCGTTACCAACAATTACTTGTTATTTCAGTCTATAAAGTCCTCTGATGTAGCTACTGTACAAAACACAGTATTACTTGTAGACTGCAAGTGAAAAAGTGACAACAACCTTCTAATTAAAATACCAAACCAATGTTATGACAAAGAAGAGTCATCATTCCAGAAATTGCAGATGTAAACACACAAGCATGGGAGGTGACCTGACATTCCACCCAAAACAAAACAGCCTGTTCCTCAATACTATTCTCTTCTCAGCAATGTTTCACTTCCAACTTAACCTATTTTAAATCATTTCAAATAACTGTAATAAAAATACCACTTAGACTTATCCTTTAAAATTAAAAAAGCTAAGCTGAAAGCTAAATGGACTACTACCATAAAAATGAGAAAACTATTTATTAATATTGAACATTAAAACAACAGCCTAATATTATTAATTTGAGGAAGCTCTAATTTTAGATTAAAACCCATGAATACATCTCTGGTCACTGATACATTTCTACAACAAACACAATGGTAGTAGTTTATGAATTTAAATATACATGAGATTTGACCTCACACTCACTTGCAAAAAGTTTTTATTAACCAACGTTTCGGCACAAAGTTTTTATGAATTGCCCTTTTTGGGGATTTAAACCTTCAACCTTTTTTTTAGTATTACAAGCTCAATACTTCAACCACTAAGCCACTCCACCCGGCCCCAAACATGCACCATAGGAAACGCAGATTTGTTTTCTCATGCTTTCCCACCGCTGGATCCGGATGAGTTCACTGCAATGCATTTATCTGACAGCTTACATTGATTATGTCCTAGATAAACCAAATTACATCCTATCAAGCACCAGTGAAAGGGGACATCGACCCATATCCACCATATTCTGAAGCTGCGGAGGGAGAGAATGTGTCATCCAGGCGCCGCGGCAGCAGCCTCCCCGGCCTCGCCTATCCTCAAAACAACGGCGATAAGCGTCGCGAAGAGCGATTTTAATCTCACCTGATAATCTCTACATATACGCGAAGTGCAGAAATCCTCTGTGGGTCCACCGAGGGTGTGTCGACACGCACTGTCTAGTGATTTTTTTCCTCCGTGTTTCGGGGCGAGAGGCTCTTGTTGTCCCTGGCGCTCGCTGGTTGTCAAGCACAAGCTTCCTCTGCGCGCTCCACCAATCCGCGCTCACGCACACAAACCCCCTCAAAACCCGCCCCGGTCCGCACCGACCTGGGTGTTATTCAACAGACTGGGGCTTATTTAACTTAATGGGGATTTGTGATTTGCAGCATTATGCACGCATTATACTATGTATGTGTAAACTTACACTAAGCCGAGAAAGTAGCGGTTTATACTAGTGTTTGGGTTGTGTGATGTCAGGAATGATCATGTATGAACTACAAATTGTTACAAACAATCCTCAAATAAAAATGTAAGAAAACACAAGTTACACAACACAAGTATATAATATATTGATATTTCATTCAAAAACATTGTAGGACTTTTTATGTGTGGTCATTTTACACACTTAATTCCAACTGACGATTCCATAACAATCGTTTGCTATTTGCTGTTTTTTTTTTTTTTTTTTTTTTTAATTGTTTAATTGTGTGTTCCATAATTGTTTTAATGTTTTACATTTCGCCACCCGTGTAGTCTGACTCCTGAACGATTTTTTTAGTGAATCTAAAGTAGTCCGAATACCTAATGAATCGTTCTTGTGAGTCGGTTCTTTTAAGAAAATCAAAATGCATACAGCGCGGCCATTGAGTCTGAATGATAAACGTCTATGGTTAAACTATTATGACTCTTATGAACCGGTTCTTTTTAGTGAATCAAAAATCAAACACAGTCAAATGCTTTCAAATAACCGAGACGTATATCACAGTTGTTATTGACGTTATTGAATTTTCACACCTTAAATAAACACAATATGCCTTTTCAGTATTTTCTTTAATATAAATGATAATGAATTAACATTGTAATGAGTTAACGTTTTATTAGCTTATTGTTTGTTGGAAATATTTATGTTGCCTCTAAGGAGAGTAAAAGGTCATTTAAAATTCTGTGTAAACACATTTTGCACAAATGTATTTCTTATTGACATAATCTTTGCATTGCATTTCTAAGTATTTTCTTCCTTTACAGTTCCATTAAAATTATTATACTTGTTTGAAGGAACCAATACCAGAATGGTTAAATTCTTCATGATTCCCTACTTTACCCACAATTACTCACAAAGTCATGAATGATGTTATAATAAGTAGACAACAATATTGGGTCATAAAAGAGAACAAAGGGTAAAAAAGTCAATGTTTTGGATGTAAATCTGTATTTATGTTAAGGTTAACATTCAAATACAAACAGACAAAGCGTATGACAAACAAACAGCGGACATGACCTGGAAAAAGATTAGACAGCGTGTGGAAATGAACAACACTCAGAACAGCTTTTATCACGTCCCGTCGCCAGGACTGACCCATACTTTGACCTGTTAAACATCTTTTTCATATGAAAAATATCAGTAATATTCAATGGCTTAAAAAATATGCTTAGTATGTAAAACTATATCTGTACAGAATCAATAAATTCAAATGATGATTTACTTCACTTAGTAAAAATAACAAATATCTTTCGACTCTTTTGCACCAGAAGACAAAATGTGTTACCAGACAACAGCCTGCCCAAATATCCCAGCTCTTTAAAATGCACTTCATAATTAAAAATGAGTAACAACATCATTTAGCAATAATACTCACCATCTTTTTGAAAGCTTCATTATATGATATTTAATATCTCAGTGTTTCCTCTCTATTATGTATATGGATTTTTTTTTACACTACTCTGTCAGCTTAACTGACCTGTCTCTCTAAAATGTATGTTTCAAACATACATGGCACACTGGGCCGTGACACAAGCAACATATCTAGGGATCTAAAGCTATAATGTTTAGTTTTGGTCCTTAACTTCATCAGTTAAAGGCCCCTCGTTACTTTTACATGACAGATATAGAGCAACATGAGTGTGTTCATTTTTTTAGAAAGAGTCTTGAGTGAACTACTCTTACTGTAGCTAATTTTACACACGTTCCTCTGGAGAAGCAGATGTGCAACAAGAATTACGAATCCTACCCAAAATATAAAAACACAGACATTAAATAAAGCAAAAGAGTTTGTTTCTGAGGTTCCAGTACATTAAATGCTTCTTCAACTGCATGACCTTCTGAAAAATTAGTCTTCAAGTTTAGTATGTCCCTAATATTCTTTTACACCTGCATTTCCACAAACACAAAAAAAGCATATTGTGTATCTTCATACGGTGAAATGACTTGCTCATAAACTCAGTAACTGTGCGTTAAGCATTGCATAAAAGACACGACAAAACAAGCATAAGGCCACAAAATTGAACATGTTTGAAATAAAAATGGCGTAAAAGCGCATCCATCAGTGCTGCAAAGACTGTAGAGCAGAGGGTCTCAAACTCGCCACAAGTGACCATCTGACAAAGCCTGCGAAAGTGTTTTCATTACATTCAGGATGTGCACTGTAATGTCCGATAGGCAGAAATCTGCCAGTGAGCTGTGAACTTATTTGAGGAGTTTTTTGGGTGTGTTTTGTTTCTTGTTCTGCCATAGGTGGCTGTAAATGGTGATGGCATCCACGCTAGCTGACATGGTCTTGGCGGGGATTTTGCTGAACTGTTTCTTATCCGAGCTGTATTTGTAAAGGTTCTCGATCATTTTGGGCGTGATGGTCTTGGGCCCGATGCCAGCTAGCTTGTTGATCTCCTCTGCCTCTGGATAATATGAGTACAGGGAGCGAAACTGGCAGCCAGTGTCTCGGAACAGAATTAGAAAGTTGTTGGCTTCGGTTTTCTCCATTTCCTGGGAAAAATAAAACAAATACTTAAACATATGAAATGATTATTATTTCCATTCATGTTTTAAATGACAATCTAGACCTCTTTAAAATGGATTCTTTCTAAACAAAGAATATATATAAAAAAAATAACTGAAATAAAATAACTAAATAAATATAAATAAATTTCTTATATAGCATACTTTTTTTTTTTAAAACTTAAATTAAACTGAAATAGAATTGAGCTCCTCCTCTTTGATCTCCAGATCAAAGCTGATTTTCTACAGCATTTATTGTAACATTTTTCCCCTCACCTCCAGGATTTTGTTCTTCTGTCCCTCATTGACGCGGCCTGCGAGGCAGCAGTGAGCCAGTGCGTTCTGGATGATGTATTTATTTGATTTAGCACTGGGCTCCTTGTATAACTTTGGCCCTAGAGAGGAAGAGACATAAGAATTAGAGGAAGTGATCAACATTTGTGTGCAGACTCCTACTGAGGGTTAAGGTTATGACATTTGTTAGGGTCAGTACTGTTATATATGTAATTCCATCCATTTTAAAGTTCAGTGTTTAAAGGGTGAAAATGTCGTTCACCCAAAAATAAAATTTCTGTCATTAAGTACTCATACTCATGTCGTTCCAAACCTGTAAGACCTTCATTCAACTTCAAAACGGTATTTTTGATGAAATCCAAGAGGTTTTTTTTTATCCCCAATAGAAAGCAATATAATTACCGTCATTCAAAGTCCAGAAAAGTACTGAAAACTGAATGACGGTAATTATGTTGCTTTCTATTGGGGATAAAAAACCTCTTGGATTTCATCAAAAATATCTTAATTTGTGTTCCGAAGATGAATGAAGGTCTTATGGGTTTGGAACGACATGAGGGTGAGTAATTAATGACAAATTTCATTTTTGGGTGAACTTTCCCTTTAATGTTGGAGTAAATGGCACATTACTGCATTAAAATCTGTTTGCAGCTGATAAAGTACTGTAAATATGTCCTTACTCTATCAAACGTTCATCCTGAAAAAAAAGTCACGATTTCCATAAAAATAATAGGCAGCAAAATTGTTTTCAACATTGATAATAAGAAATGTTTCTTGAGCACCAAATGTTGATGCTGAAAATGTGGCTTTGCCATTACAGGAATAAATTACATTTTAAAATGTATTAAAATAGAAAAAAAGTTTTTTAATATTAATAATATTTCACAATATTACAGTTTTTACAGTTTTTTTTATCAAATAAATGCATGGACTTCTTTCAAAAACATTACAAAATCTTACTGACCGCAAATTTTTTAACATCTAAACTTTTTCAGTATCTAAACGAACAAGTCAAACGCACACATAATGAAAAAAGTTGAAAAAGTTTAGGAATATAGAATGTGACACTGCAGGACTGTCATGTCACCTGCCCACCTGTGTATTCTGTGTTAGATGCTGCAGATGATGTTGATTCGAGCTCCCAGTTCTCCCCGTTTCCACTTACTGATGGACAAGGTGACAGAAAGCCCTCTGTGGACTCCGGCCTGAGAATAAACAAATATACACACTGCATCTCTTTTATAAAGACTAAAGTTCTAATTTAACAGGTGGGCCCTTATTGCTGCTGGAAAAGGACATTTTTCATGTAAAATCAACTCATAAATTTGCCACTGCCTAAAAAAACAGTAGTAAGCATTAGGGATGTGTGCCATGACTAAATTTCCATAAAGTTTAAATGAAAATTTTGTAACCGACTAGTCAACTAGTCTAAAAAAAACTCCAGATAACAGTCAGTATAAGTACAGTCTGGATAAGCAATCCATCTGAAACGGCCTACCTAATCTACGAATCAAAGAGTCAAAACCAATACGGAATGCCACTGAAAAATAGGTCATGTATGTGCGCTTTGTATTATGAACATTGTACATTACTTAACTTAAAGGTTAATTAGTTCACCCTAAAATGAAAATTAAGTCATAATTTACTTATTCTTTTTTTATGGACCACAAAAGGAAAAAATGTCCCTCTTGCGCTCATCCATATAATGGCAGCTTTTTAAAAAAGACGCAAAAGTATCACAGAATGATCCCATGCGACACATGATGTATATTCCAAGCGTTGTAGGTTTGGTGAAAAACAAACCTTGTTTTGAAAATCCTGACCTTGGCCGTTGATCTTCTGTGCACGGCTATGCGACGTGATCATTCGTGAAACTCTATAAGCACCGCAGTGGTGAGAAATCAATATTAATAAAAACGCGACATGAAATACAACCCATGTACCTTCTTCTCTGAGGTAAATATATATCCGCTGTATTTGTCTCAACGAGTAGGTATCGTGTCCATTCACATCTGTCAACTGTCATTCTGACTGTCATCAGACAGGAGTTCTGGTCTGGTGATATTTGACTTCGTAAAGAAAGCACATGGATACTTTTTTGGGATTTCTAAGCGTTGTATTTGTGCATTTTTGTTAATCTTGATTTCTCACAACTTGTGTGCTTTTTCTGGCGAGACGGAATGAACTGCGGTGTTAATAGAGTCTCACGAATGCAAACGTCATGCAGCCGTGCAGAGACGACCAATGGCCAAGGTCCATAAAAGAAAGAATGACATACGGCATTAGAACAACACCAAGGTGAGTAAATGATGACTTAATTTTCATTTTAAGGTGAACTATCCCTTTAAGTGTTCACTTAATCAACGTTTGCCATAGACATAATTATTAAAAATCAACTGAATCAATAGGCAGTGCAGGACCACTAAGTACAAACTCAATATTATAAACAGAATTCCTCAAATAAAAAATTTAGTATGTCCAATGTCAACTAGCGGCAGCAGTATTGTTTAGCTGACTAGTCTCACACATCCCTAGTTAGCATAACTCCACACACTGATGACAAGAAGCTGAAGGCTGGAAAATCACAGAAGCAAAGCATGGATGCAGCAGACGTAGGTTTCTCATTGCACCATGTTCTAACCAGGTGCAAGCTTCTGGTGACAAGTAAAGCCCAAAGTAAAAACAAAAATGCTGCAAGACTTGTCATACAAGTCATAGCCAATCAGAACATATGTGATGTTTTTATACAGTGATGTCGAGCATGCTTCTGTAGCACTGAGATGTCAACCAGGTGGATAAACAAATCTATGTTGTTTGTCATTTTTTCTGTTGTGGCCGGTTTGGACAGAAACTAACATGGAGGAGACAGAATTTACAGTCTCACTTGTTGCTTTAACACATTGCACCTGGTTAATACACAATGCTACACTGAAGCTCTGTTTACACCTGGTATTAAGATTCATTTTGGTCGTTTAGTTCACAAGTTCACGGCGCTAAATACAGATGTAAATGGGGTCTAAAATGTTTTAACGTTAGTGACTTTTATGGTTGAATGTGTTCGAACAGCAACAAAAGGCCGCCTACTCTCTACCTACTGACCTAATGCGTAAATATTATTGGAAGCACGCTAGCCAGATGGACTTTGTTGGCTGGGGAGCCAAGATTAGTTTGAAGACGAAAAATGTACCAAGCACAATGTTCTCTCATAATTCCTGATTTCTCACATGCACTCCCCGCCTTTTGTGATCTTGTGGCTGTCAGAGCAGAAACGAAAGCTGATGCTCTCTGTATGTTTTTCCGTTGTCTCCAGGAGCGTTTATATGTAAATTACGCAAGTATATTTTGTCCATTAGATGGAAAGATCTTAAAAAAAAACAAACATTTTACCCGCCCATTGACCGTCCCCTTGAAGAAAACAGGACAGAAGTGGTTGAAAGTGGACAAAATAGACGGATTAAAACACCAGGTGTAATCAGGTATGTGTCTCCCTTATCTACTTGTGATCTGATCGACCAAAACACATCTTAATACCAGGAGTCTCATAAACAATTGCTTAAAAGATTAGCCATTTTCTGTTGCTGCAATGATAAAGTAGCTTACAAATAAACACCACTGCAAAGAAACAGGAAAATCACAGGAAAATCAAGTAAAAAAAACTATAAAAGTCACGTTATATGCTGGACCATTGATCGTTTTATAACAGAAAGAGATTCAAAAATGATAATTATATAACAGTTAATTACATTCCACCAATATGCTAATGAACCAGTGAACCGATCTGCCCAAGCAAATGAGTTTGTTCAGCGCCCAAGCTGAAATGACAGGCGTCAGCACTGTGAGGTAATGACATGGGTGTGATGCTGTCTGCAAACTGACCTTCCCTTTCTCCCTTTAGGGGAGCTCAGAAAGAAACACAGACTGCCAGGAGACAGTCTGCTGCCTCTGAGCAACCAGCACAGAGAAAAGACAGAGATACCAAAGACAGAGGGAGGACAGAAGGTTATGAACACGACTGGTCTCACAGCAATAGAGATGTGTGTCAGTGTTGATTAACACAAGAGCGTGTCATTTGTAATCACGACAATTCTTTCATTGTTTTCTCTGCTTTTCCATGATCTTTTACAGTGAAGGTAATAGTGAATTGGACATGGTCTCACCTAGATGACCTCTTATCTGATTGGACACTCTCATTGTCTGCCAAGTTAAGGGAGGCGAGTGATAAGCTGGACACAGAATATCCACGAGGCCGTGACCCTGAACACACAAATACACATATTTGCACATGCATACACATAATTTGCATACATTTTCTTTTAGAAGCCAGTTTCAAAAGCTCTCTGGATATCACAGCAGCAAATTAAATATAGAATGTTTATGTTATTAAAAATATAAATATTTTATTACAAAATAAAAAATATAGGCATATTATTAATGTTTAATATTATAAAAAATATGAAATAATTAGAATTACATATCTTAATATGATTAAAATATAAATATTTTATTAAATAATTAAGAATATAGATATATTAATTATTAATATTATAAAATGATTAGAATTAATATATTAATATATTTAATATATTTATATAATATAAATATATAAACATTTTATTAAAAATATAGATATATTAATATTCTTAATATTATAAATATAATTAAAATATTATTAATTTTTTTTAAATATTATTAAAATAATATATCCCAGAAAAAAATTAAAAATATAGGTATATTATTAATGATTAATATTATTAAAAAATTTAAATGATTATATTTTTATTATTAAAATATAAATACTATATATTAATAATTAATTAATATATTAATAATTATAAATATAAAAGTTAGAATTAATACATTGTAATACAATTAAATTTAAATGTTTATTAATTAATAAAGAATATAGATATATTAATTATTAATATTATTAATAATCATAAATAATTAGATTTAGTACAGTTTTAATATTATTAAATATATTAATATTTTATTTAAAAATAAAATAGATATATTTTTAATATTACTATATGAGAATATTATTAGTAAAATGATTTTAACATTATTAAAATAATATATCCCAGTTTAATAAGCAGAGACAGCAAGTAAGCCATTAGTAGGTTCAAATCTCTATAAAGTGTAACTGCTGTGACTGTAAAACTCCTCTCTTTGATCAGTTTGGCATAGCAACACTGAATTAAAGGCTTACAACCTGGATTTCTCATCATACCTGTGGCTGTCCGTGCTGGAGGTTTTGGAGACTCCATGATGTCTCTGTGCATAGATTTGGGGCGTGGCTTCTTTTGCTTTGCACCAGGGGGGCGGGGCTTAATAACACTGTCCATGTCATCCATCAGTTTGAGTTGCTTCTTCCTCATATATTCATTTCTTATAAACTCCCGTCTTGCCTTCTCCTCCTCCTTCTTCAGAAGATCCTCTTCCGCTTTCATTCTGATCAAGGAAGCAGAGAATTTATACATTTCAAGCTTACAAGTTTATAAGTATGACTTTTACAAACCATTTAAAGGGGACCTATTATGCCTCCTTTTACAAGATGTAAAATAAGTCTCCGATGTCCCCAGAGTGCGTATGTGAAGTTTTAGCTCAAAATACCCCACAGATAATTTTTTATAGCATGTTAAAATTGCCACTTTTTGGGGTTGAGCAAAAACGCGCTGTTTCAGTGTGTGCCCTTTAAATGCAAATGAGCTGCTGCGCTCGGCCTAAGAGGGCGGAGCTTCAAGAGCTCATTCTCCAGTGTCAGGAGTCAGTCAGAATGCACTATAATGTCAGAAACTGTGAATATATGCTGCATGGAGATAGAACAGGTATAGTTTAGTTTTATTACAGTTATAACTTATATTGTCTTCTTGTTTATATCCGCTATATTAGTACAAGCCAGTTTCAAGCACAGAAACACTTATTACAATAGTATACATAGTAAACAAATATATAAAGACCTTATGCCTTTTCGGGTGTTGCTTAATAAACTGGTAAACTTTATATCCGTAAATCAACTCCGATGAACTGTAATAAAGTGCTCTCACCTTCATTACTGCCGTATCCAGTATCACTCTGGAGACTGTAAGCTGGATCACGAACAGTTTACTGATCTATCCTTGAGTAACAAATTTTTAGCACAACCTGTTTTGTATTATCACTTTGTACTGACATTCTTTCACAAAGCAGTCCGGTGTTAAATGATTTGGGCAAACATAAATGAATTTCGGTTGAGGGATAGTAGAGTTTGATTTTCTTCAAAAACAAAATTAATCCACCTCTTCAACGGCTCAGATTTAGGGAGTAAATGGAGAGAGTTATGTGGATTAATCCATCAAGCTACAGAACACCTAAAAGGCTTGGGAGACATTCTCGTCAGTGCAGTATTGGCGGACTGTGAGCTCACTGTGAACTCGCTCAGGGCAGTTCTATGTTAAAATGGCAGTGTCTGTCAACAATCGTGGGCGGGGCCTGTGGCTAATGTGATGTCACATTGCCAGGAACCTGCAAACGGCTTTTTCTGAGACACTGCTTATGATTTATGGGGATTTAAAAAAAAGGAGTGGTTGGATTTTTATCATTATAGAGTGGTTGTATACACACACTGCCAACACACATTTATGTCCAAACACCATGCAAAAGTGAATTTTTTCTTTAAGATTCATTTAAATACAGAATCAAAACAGCTGAATGTTGCATGAAGTTTTAGTAAAAAATATATAGGTAATTATTACATCTTGAATTAGTTGTGCTATCTGTGATTGTATGGCTTTGTTTTCTGTGATCATTTCATTTTCTATTATTGTGTTGTGTTGTTTGTGGTGTTTTTCATACCGTGCTGCTTCTTTCTTCTGTTCCATCTCGGCCTCCTGTTGCTGTTTCTTCATCTGCATCTCTTTCTCTCTCCGCAACCTTTTCTCCATCAGAGCTGCTTTCTTCTGTGCAATATCCTCCTCTCCCTTCAGGTCGTCCTGAGTCACAGCAACACAAACAAACAATTATTCAGTCTGACACAGAAGCACACGTGCAACTGGCTGTATGAGACAATGTCTCTCACAGAACATTGTGATGTGCATCATGAAGAAAAACAAAATGTTCATTTCAAAGGAGTGTTTACTTAAAATGAATGAAAAAGAATAACAAAGACACTTGTTGAAGCTCCTGAATAGAGAAACAAGCTGTCACAACGATTTATATCAAAGAATTAAATGTATTTGATTTACATTGTTTGAAATAAATAAAGCATATACAGTATACACCGATCAGGCATAAAATTATGACCAACTTCCTAATATTGTGTTGGCCCTCCTTTTGCTGCCAAAACAGCCCTAACCTGTCGAGGCATGGACTCCACTAGGCTCCTGAAGGTGTGCTGTGGTATCTGGCACCAAGATGTTAGCAGCAGATCCTTTAAGTCCTGTAAGTTGTGAGGTGCAGCCTCCATGGATCGGACTTGTTTGTTCAGCACATCCCACAGATGCTCGACTGGATTGAGATCTGTGGAATTTGGAGGCCAAGTCTTCAAACCACTTCTGAAATTGCTGTGGTCCAGTTCTGATGCTCACGTGCCCACTGTTGGCACTTTTGGCAGTGGACAGTGGTCAGCATGGGCACCCTGACTGGTCTGCGGCTATGCAGCCCCATAAGCAACAAACTGCGATGCACTGTGTATTCTGACACCTTTCTATCAGAACCAGCATTAACTTCTTGAGCAATTTGAGCTACATTAGCTCGTCTGTTGGATCGGACCACACGTGCATCAATGTGCATCAATGAGCCTTAGCTGCCCATGACCCAGTCACCGGTTCACCACTGTTCCTTCCTTGGACCACTTTTTATAGATACTGACCACTGCAGACCGGGAACACCCCACAAGAGCTGCAGTTTTGGAGATGCTCTGATGCAGTCATCTAGCCATCACAATTTGGCCATTGTCAAACTCGCTCAAATCCTTACGCTTACCCATTTTTCCTGCTTTTCTAACACATCAACTGCCTAATAGATCCCATTGTTATTCACTTCACCTATCTGTGGTCATAACGTTATGCCTGATCGGTGTATACTCCGGTGTATACTCATATATCATGCAGAATCAAATCATCAGAATCATGCAGAATCAAAACAAAAATATATATGATATATATATATATATATATATATATATATATATATACACTGTACACTGTACATGGACAGTCAAATTTTTCTAACCCCACATACAATGTACTCTCAGCTTGCACGCTATCAAATGGAGTTTACTCTGAAAGGCTGTGCTTTTGACAGTACATATATTTTGAGCTTCAGTTATTTAAGCAGCTTTTCTCTTTATGTGTGTGCTTTCTGCTCTCCATACTTTGTAAATATGTAAATATCCAAGTCTCACCTTGTAGAAGAAGCCACAGCACATCTTCTGGTCTGGTCTAGATTCTGATCCAGTCTCTGTTTCTCTGCTGCTCTCAAGATTATGTCCATCTAGAGGCTTCAGAATAGAGAGGGGAACCTCAATCAGATCCTTCTTCTCTTGCGACTCTTCTTCATTTATGTTCCCACTTGCGGTTTCCGTCGAACGGTCCATTGTCGGCTGAGACAGAACCTCAGATGTTGGCGCATTCATGTTGCTATCATGTTTTGCATCTTCCTGCTTTGTGTTCACCTGAGCAGGTGGTGGATTTGCAGCTGCTTTTTGTGCATCCTCACTTGAAGGTCCCTCGTCATGTCCCAAGTAGGCAAAGGAGCTGGTCTGCATCTGGCTGGGCAAGAAACGTCTAAGTCGAGGAAGGCTGTCCACCGACTGCTGCGTGTTGAGCATGCGGCTGAAGGGCGTGACCTTCAGGTCGTTGGGCCTTGGCGTTCGTGGCGTCCTTGCATGGAAAGACGCAGACTTCCTTTTGATCGTCGAGGGCGAACGGTGTGATGTGCGTGGTGAGCCGGTGGATGACAAAATGGGGGAGAGTGACCCCACCGAACCTCGGCCCACTACACTGCTGCTGCGCAACTCACGCAGCTGTTTGCGCGGTGCCGGGTCCGGTGGCGGAATCACCCAACTCTGGTGATCGCGCATCTGCATGATGTGTTCCTGCTGCTGTGCCAAACGCTGCATCTCTGACTGTAGAAAGTTCAGAGACGTGTTCAGGCGCTCGATGGATCGCGTGTACTCTGCCAAGTCCACCTCCACGGCTGCTTCCTCCAGGGGTGATTTTGGTGGTGCACCGTCTGGTCGACATCTCTCAAGTCTGGAATTGGAGTCATTCGAATTCAAGAGTGTCTTTAGAGGTTCTGGGTCACTGATCTGTTTTTCCTGACCATCTGGGCCTTTACTGTCGCCCCCTAATGGCGACACAACTCCTTTACGCCTAACCACGTTGAGGAAGGCAGTCCTGCCCATGCGCTGCCTGTGACGTGTGAAAGCCGCTTCGACTTTCTTCTTCTGTGCCTCAATGGCTCTGCGTTTCTCTTCCAACTTCATCTTCAACTGCACCATCTCCGACGCCAACAGTTGCGAGGGATCACGAGGGGAGGTGATGCGAGCAGGGCTGTGTGCGTCAGGAGTAATCGAGCGAACGGTCCCTGACGCTCCTGGGGTTGTGACGTTCAGCTCACCACTCTCAGGCGTGTTACCACCGCTACCGCTGCTGCGGCCATCGCCGTGGTTGAGTTTACGAAATTTCTGTTCAGCAAAGCTGGTCATTCGAACCGCAGAACCCAACGAGGAGGCCATGCTGGTGGCCAGGGAACGCATTCCCAAAAGGCTTGGACACGGGCTGCCGGCTGTCTCCGGAAGTGGGCAGGAACGAGCCTCATGGTCCGGGTCCATGTCCGAGTAGTCCTTCAGGGATGAATCCTCATCCTGTCCATCCTGGATGTCCTCGGTACGGACATGGATTCCAGTGTCCATGTCGGTAGAGGTGGAATTTAGGTCCGCGTCGTCTGCTCTGACCTTGGAAAGAGAGTCCTCGGAATCGTTTGAGTCAGTGGTGGAGTTGTGGGAAGATGGGTTGTGTAGGAAAAAGGTGCTGTCCCCAGATGGGGGGTTCAAGCTGCTGTGGGGTTGTTCAGAGTCATGGATTATCTTCAGGGCTTCTTCTATACTAGGAGTATTGAGCTGAGGGTCATACGGAGGGCTGAGGTTATCTGCTGACACACCATTTGAGTACCTGAAACATGGGATATTCATTCAGTTATAGAGAACTTCAAAATAAAACAGCTTGACAATAAAAATAACATTTCTTTCATGTTTACTGTTGACCATAATTTTTTTTAAAGATTAATATTAAAGGAATAGATAAGTGAAAATTGTTAATGGTTAATAGAAAATTCTGTCATTACTTCTCTCCCTTATGACTCCCTTATGAGTAGGAGTTTAATATAATTTTCCAGGTGTTATACAATACAACAATACATATGATATTGAGCTCCAAATTTGACAAAAAAGGCACCATAAAATCAGTTCAACGTACTTAAAGGGTTAGTCCGGCAACGGCTGTACGTGAGTCTAGCTCTGGCGGAAGAGTGACCTCTGACCTGACATATGACGTAGGATGTAGGAGTAGCGTAAGCTTAGGCGAGAGTAGACGCCTCTCGCAGTTCAAACAAATAGGGCTGGGCAACAAACTCAACCTCATTTTCTCTTATATCGAAACATTTCTCTTTAAAAATTCTCATTTTAGACTTTTAATTCATGACCGGTGTTTTGTTTTGCTCTATCATCTGCGCTTCTACGTTCGTCAATACGTCATGGGTCGGGTCAGAGGTCACTCTTTCGCCGGAACTAGACTCGCGTATGGAAAGGACTGTAATTGTGCCCTTCATCATACAGTAGATCTCATTTGAACTTCAGGGACAAGCATCCAACATTCATCCCTGTTCACATTTATTGTACAATCACCCAAACCTCTTCTTTTGAGCTTCATAAATTAAAAGCCATAAGAGTAAAACAACATCAGGTTGAGTAAATGATGACAACATTTTCATTTTTGCATTAGCTTCACCTTTAAAAAGCTAAAAAAGGGGGAAAAGATAAAGCAAAAATAACAAATAAATAAATAAAAATGAAAGAAGTACCCAGTGTAGTTTCCCAGACGATGTCTGCTGATTTGTCTGTTGGATTTCTCATCATCCTCCTCATGTATTTTGCTGTGGGCGTTCCCGTTAACGGGCTGGAATGAAAGGTTCCTTCGAATTCCTCGGGCTGCATGGTGGACTTTAAAACACAAACCTTCTGTGCTTGCTGATCGGCTCAGTCCACGTCTTGAAGATGAACTCGTGCTGTCATCAAGTGGAATCTCAAATGATATCCCATGAGCTGAAGACCTGAGATGAAGACAAACATTTATATATCTGGAGCATGTAAAGACAGAGTAAGAGAGTGAAAGGGAAAGAGAGTTTATATTGGGCACAGACCGTTTCTCTTTTGGCCATGTCCCGACACATCCGTCCACATATGACATGGAGGATGACTGCCTGACAGCTGCTGTGAAAGAAAGAAATACTCATTTACTTTCCTGCAACAACAAGTAAATGTTTACAACTAAATAAAAGTTTCATCTACATTTATTCCATGCATTCAAGCTATAAATTGTATCAGTATGTGTGTTCGCTGTAAATGGAAGCTATTGCTAGAGCCATGTTTTACAAGTTAAGCTACAGGATACACAAAACTAAAGAGGAAAGACAAATCTCTTTAGTTTTATGAAAGAATGACTCAAAAAAAAATTGTAATGTCTTACCTGAGTTGTCATTTTTAGGTTGTGACCTATAAGACAAAATTGTTTAAAATAAAAATCATGATAAATGAGATCTCAAACACTGATTGAATACAGTGAATATTACAGACAAACCTAGACTGCTCTGGACTGCCTGGTCTGTGGATCAGGTTTTGTTTGGTTATGGGAGCCATATTATTGGACTGGGATGGGCTAGAAGCTACAAAAGAAAATATATGAAACTTAGAGTTAACCAAATGTACAGTATGAACACCAAACAAAACACCCAATGAGACAAACCTTACCTTTGGTATTGAGTGTGCGGGGCCGAACAAAAGATGGTTTCACAACTTCACACCACCAGAATAGCTCTGCCATAAACACAAGGTAGTTACTCTGAAACACACAAACAGATGGTAATATTAATTAGGAGAAAAAGATACAGATCAGAGACAGGAGAACTGAAGAGACATGGATGGATGAATTTTGTACAATCTCTTGAATTTTGAAAAAGAATGAACAAAGGGTCTGATGTGTGTGTGTGTGTGTGTGTGTGTGTGTGAGAAGTGCTGCTTATGTAATGTTGTTCTATAACCACAAGGTGCCACTGTTCTCCTTTAGATAGAGATTGAGCCTTTACAGACCTTTACTAACTTCATGACTACAGTGTATTCAAAATGATACCAGTAAACTAGCATACTGTTTACAGTAATATATGCAAGATATATTGTCTTCTGTTTGAAAAATGAAATGTAAAAATGTATGATCTTATTACAGTGCATATTAAGTATTCATCTGACAACACATTCTGTTGTGAAGAAAAAACACAAGTGCAAGTTTAAGCTAATGAAATACTAAAATAACTGCAAAATACACTTTCATTGGTGTATAACTTAATATACTGTATTTATTGAAAGAAACTACACAGCAGCCATGAGAAGAGTCTCTTTCAAAACATAAAAGGGTGTTCTGACCCGACAAGAGGAACAAAGCAACTGGGGCAGCCTGACACGAACAGAACAGACCCAGCACTCTCTGCAGATTTATTCAGTCCTGACACCTTTATTTCACCACAGTTAGGGGCTGTTAGCCTCATGAAAAAGGCCCCATTTAGTGTAATCACAACATTTAAGGCCTAAATGACCAAATAAATCAGATGTATCTTTGTTTTACTGGAGAGCATGTGAATGGCTGAAAGCATTTTAACCTGGTTTACATAATCGATCACAGACTCATCTGACATAACAGCAAATCCATGGTTGCCGGTTTGGAAAATGTAACACATTTGCTCAAAAAATATTACTGGCTGTTATTATGATGGTGGCTGTGTGAGGTAACGGCTACACATGGACTGTGTTTATCTAGACAAACTGCTTCACTAACATATCTGTCGCGATCCACATGGTAGCGCTCTCACACACACACACACACACAAACTATGACTCAGTCATTCCAAACAGTCAGATTTAAAACACGCACTGGTAGTCTTTCCCATCCTGCATCAGCCCTGCTGAAATTCCCTGTAATACTCCAGTGATCACTCATTCATCCTGGACTCAAACTAAAAGAGGATTCAGTGGAAAATCACCACAGAAAGTGGCCATAATCTGTATCCTAGAAACCATACAAAGTTTGCAACACTGAACCAAATGGGAAACACGCATCCTACTCATTGTGTTGAAACATCTGAGAAAACTTCAGATACCAAATCATACCAGGAAAAACAAACAATACAATTTTCCACTGGTTAGTCAGCTTACATATTATTGTCTTCAGTAAAATGGTGGAATAAAATCAGCACACCAAATTAAAGTTTCACAATTTCTGAAGAAAATGACAGCAGTGCTTGACATGCAACACTAGCCACACCGTTTAAAGGGATAGTTCACCCAAAAATTAAAACTGTCATCATTTACTTATCCTCATGTTGTTCCAAATCTGTATGACTTACTTTCTTCTGCAGAACACAAAAGACAGAAAAACAAACAAACAAACAAAAAACCCAGACATTTCTCAAAATATATTTTTTATGTTTCATAGAAGAAAGAAAGTCATATAGGTTTGGAACGACATGAGGATAAGTAAATGATGACAGAATGTTCATTTTTGAGTAAACTATCCCTTTAAGACAGCACAGATCTCCTCAATAAGCCACACAGGTTCATGTCCATAGAACAAATGGTACAGGACAAGAGTTAAGGATTTGTTCAAATCCATAACTCTTAGTATGTTAAACAGTAATAATGATGTAACACTAAATACATACAAAAACAAATGCAAGAGATGTGAAAAAATTAGTACAGTATAACATCAAAACATGTCAAGATGATCTATCGATCAAAATAAACATATTGATCAATCTTTCAGTAAAACTGTATCAGTAAAAGAAGTTTAAAAGTGCTGCATGTGGACGTCAGGCTTTACCTTGATGGTGCTGGAGGCGTACAGCATATCCTCCAGGGTGAAGTGACAGCAGTTGCTGAGGTTTTCCCTGCAGAACTCCTGGATCAGCTGGAGATTGTACAGACTGTCAGCCAATGACATTGTTTCTTTGATACAGATATCTGTATGGGGAGGAAACAAACCACATAACAGCCAATGACATTTTGAATTAATCTGAGGGGGCGGAGACAGAACACAAGTAGAAGCCAATGAAGTCTGTGAGGGCGGGAGCAGAATGTGTGATGTAATGAACAGAATCTTCCAAGTCACGGGGTGGGGATGTGTTTATGTTTGAATAACTGCTCGTCTGTTCTCTCTCAAACTTCCTTTCACGCACTCCTACTCACTCTGTTTATTCCTTTCACTCATTTCTTCTTCCACCCTCATGTACCCTCATTCGTATCAAGAAATGTATTCTTTTATTCAGCAAGGATGCATTAAACCGATCAGTCAAGACTTTTATAATGTTACAAATGATTTCTTACTCAAATAAATGCTGTTCTTTTGAGCTTTCTACTTATCAAAGAATCCTGAAAAAATGTCTCAGTTTTCACTAAGATATAAGCAGCACAACGTTTTCAACATAGAAAATATTAAGAACTGTAAACTGTAATAATGTTTCACAATATTACAGTTTTACTGTATTTTTGATCAAATAAATGCAGCTTTGGTGAGCAGAAGAGACTTCTTAATGGTAGTGTAATATTGTAAAAAAAAAAGTGACATCAAGAGAGTTTTGTGGTACAAATTATTTTCTTTTAAACAGAGTTTAAAATCAAAGAAACCCTGCCATTATATTGATAAGTCGCTTTTAAAGAGAGACAGAGACTGTGTCCTTCAGCTGACCCTGAATATCTGAATGTTGTTATGCTCATGTCATGAGGGACTTCAGAGGGAGTTTAGTGGATAATGTAGTTTTTCTTGATGTTGTTTCTGTGTGTATGCCCGCTATCTACAGGGCCAGATTAGGGGCAGGAGTATTTTGTTGAGGGTTTATCTGTACAGGCCTCTCTTGGAGGGTATGTACTCAACTACACCTCTCAATGAAACATAATGAAGACAGTAGGAATGCACTTTCTCTGACTTAAATTGTAGTCTTTTAGGCAAAATCCCCAGAAAATGGTAAAGTCTAGTCTAAAACTACACACATATTAGATTTTATCAGACTTAGCACAAGTATAAATTACTACTATTGGTACAGTTTAATGTGGGAGATGTGGTCTAGCAGTTAGAAGACACAATAAACCTTAGTAATCATTTGGGTGACAAATTCAAGTCCAACTCATGGCATGTCCCAAATCGTGCCATAATCATTAAAAATAAAATTATAATGTAATATAAAAGTTTGATATAAAAAGAATCTATTAAAAATCTATTAAATTAATAGTTTGCCACTTTGCCCAAAAATGCAAATTGTTATCATTAACACCACTAAAATTTATGTCTGTTACAAAGCTATCGTATTCTGACCTGGAAGACCTGGTTTATAGAGCATGAATCATAGATTACTTTTTTGTCTTTTTGTAAATTGTATTAAAAATTTCTTCTTTTGTGTTTCACAGCAGAAAGTCATATCTTTAACATCAAGGTGGATAAATAATGACAGAACTTTTGATTTTGGGTGAACTATTTTTTTTTTTTTAAATAAGAGTGAAAGTCTAAAATAAAACCAACCGCTCATGGTCCAAGAACCACCTAATGAGCCTAGTCCCTTTCCTGACATGCCATCATTGATACAGTGGCATTAGGCCCGGATATACAATCTAAATCTAATGCAACTCTCTACATTTGAATAAAATATTCACAATATAATGTGAGAAGGTTGAAACATGCTAGGAGAAACATATTCATATTTGTCAAATCACAAAGAAGAGTTTCCAGCAGCAGTACCTTCCAGTGGCACAGCATCAGGACAGTAGAAGTGCAGTAGTGCAGCCAGTGAACAGCCATCTGTGTTGTCCTTCAGGAGATTGTCCACCAGGGGGAAACAAAGAGCCAGACGTGCTTTAGAGTCCTCCCTCCTGTACCGCCCCTGTGGATTACACCAAAAACCATAGATATGAGCTGCGTCCCAATTCAGAGGCTGCATCCTTCGTAGGCCATATACGAACGCCATTTGCATTACAGCAGCGCAACGAAGGCTGTCCCAATTCAAAGGCTCCTTTGAACACGGCCTCGTTTCGAGGGGAATGAAGGATACAAAGGATGGATCCTTCATCTCTCACCCTACCCCAGAATTCATTGCGCAATGATGACGACAGAATTATTTTGAGAGAAATTGTCGGATTACACTTTTAAATGTAAGTATTGGGTTTTAACTTACTCAAATATTCTATTGATACAAATGTAATATAAAAAATATATAATGTAAAGCAGTTCAAATGTTGATTTATATCTTACCAAGATGCAATTTTATATAGTTTATACTCTTTATTAAGTACATAAATGGGCCAATGTAAACATATAAAGTTGCGGTGTACGTTTTTGAGAAACCCTTTCCACTTGTGTGACGTCAGTTCTAGAGATAAATTACTATTGTAGTAATTAAATATTTGCTTATCGCCAAAGCTCGCTCTATTTTGCTGTAGATCGTTAAACTGCTACGCTGCCTCAGAAGTCTGTCCGAAATCGTGAGGTTTCGTGAGGTGCCTTCATGCATAAAACAGTGCCTATAAAGTCGCTAACAAGTAACAAGTCAGCTGATGTCTATTTTTTCGGATGCAGACTTTAACAACGCTCGGTCTGACATCCGTGGCCTTTGAAGGCGTGGCCTATGAAGTCAGAGTCCTCTGAATTGGAACACAGCTATAGAAAGGTCCTGTCCCAAATGGCACTCTGAACACTCGCGGTCTTCCTACGAGTCTGCACTTTGCGGCCTCAAAGGGGGTGCTCACGAGCACCCTTCTGAAAGCTAAAATGACGAATGGGACACCCTATGGTCTCATGGACTTAACAGACACGTGTACGCGGCAGCCATTGTAAGTCCACAAGACCAAATAAGCACATGAAGTGTACCATTTGGGACAGGGCCAAAGACGGTTCAATTGTCTTACCAGAAATGGGGGCAACTGCAATGCACAATATGGTGGAATACATCCCGCCTTCTGAATAAAAGAGCAAATCAGCAGTTGGTAAAGTCACTGCATCACTTCAGCTGCTGTTAGAAGCTCCTTTGAGAGACAGTTCATGTCATATTTTATTGGTGATTTCAATTATTAAATTTAATCATAAACAGCTTTGGTGAACAGCTTTGGAGAATTTGATGTTTTCCCATTCAAAGAGATAGGAGGTGTACTTGAATGACTGAAATAGCTGCCCGAGAGACGTTTAAAAAATGACTTACTTACAAACACAGAACAGTTGTCATGACAGCAAGATTGTTAAAATGCATCATAACCAGTGCAGACATGAGACATTTAAGAAACACGCACACAATTGTAGGAGTACAAAATATATAATGATGCATTTAAAAGTTAATGGCCAAATGTATCTTTATAAACTCTTTATAAATGCTATTGCTGATGAAACATAATGTGGACAACACTGAATAAATATCTTTTCATCAGGTTAGATATTGATTATTAATCCCTCAAACCCCTTTATCTAAACCTCTCTACTTAACCGTCAGTCTTGCGTATCCACCACACTTTTATTTTTTAAACATTTTTTACTCGTGTTTGTAGTTAATCGAATCCTTGTCCAACACGCAATGGGTTGTGGGCAATATTTGGGGTTAGACTGTGAATGGATCTGCACTTCGGATTCTAACCGGAACAAGTTGACCACCTGGGTATCTATGGAATACTCATTTCAACACACTACGATTTGGGACACACTAATTCTATTTACTATTTAGAATGGATAGTGTGCAAATTGGGACGCAGCATTTGTGGTCGATCACATCTCAGCCTCAGACGTCACGCCCACAGACCGTTGGCTGAACGTCTGATGCATATGGCATACAAAATTGGAAACACTTGATCTGATTGGTTGAATTCTACAGGATTTCAGGGAAACGTGTGTGTCATGTTCTTTAATGTTCCGCCTGGAAGAAGTAAGCCGTCACTGTGACAATGAGGATCAGAATCATCTAAATGCTTGATTTTCAAGTATGTGAAGTATGTAAAGTTAGCAGCAAGAATCTTTCAAATATGTCCAAGAGTTTAACACACTGGTCTGTTATTGTAGGGACATCGACATTACATTTTCACATCCCTAAACATGACGTGGAACAAAATGAACTGTGACTGGTTGCTTTACATGTCAGTCAGATGGCCTCTGGGTGGTCCGTGGCCAATGAAAGCTGCTATGGAATCCAGACCTTCTGCCGTCAGTCTGAACTGAAGGTCTGGCTACGAGAGACTATCAATCGTGACTCTGTGAAATGGATATGGGACTTCAGTGGAAATTGGGCCTGGAACATTCAAAGAAATGTTGGTAAAGGTAGAATTACAAAGAGAAATAGAAATGAAGAAAAAAATCATTTCTAGACTTAGATAATTTCTAGACTTGGACATACTGCACATAATAGTACCTTCAATAAAATAGGGAAACATGATGAGACAAGTAAATGTGAAAATTGTAATCAAGATGTAGAGCCTGGTATAATGATATGTTCAAAGTATAACAATGAAAGAAAAGGTTTGATTTCCAACTTTAAAAGATTAATTTTGAGTTGACATACATTTTAAAAAGGAATTCACATTATGAATGATTTCATTTCTTAATGCAAAAACTGAAAAAGACAGGACTAAATAAAAGAATATAATAGGTATTATTAAGCAGATAATTGAATATGATTGTACGACCTTGACCCAAACGCCTAACCAGCAGGTGGCGGTAATACACCTAAAAGTTGTATGCCAACCGCCATAAAAAAAAAAAAATCAAGAAGAAAAAGAAGGATTGTGCCTAGAAGGCGAAGAGTTATAGAAAGACAGTTTATTCCTATTAGCTATGAATAGGAGAAACTAACGCGCAATATGGGTCCTGCCTTCTAAGTAAAAGACCCAATCGGTAATTGATAAAGTCATTGTGTCACTGCAGCTGCCGTTAGAACCTCTGGTTCCTATAGAAGCCTGAGACTTGCTATTAGGACTGCACATGCGCATTTGCTCATCTAGCCATAAAAGTACGCTTTTTAAACATTATTTGAGCATAAGAAACAACATTTATGGGACAGTTGATGTCAGATTTTGCTGCTTTGAAATATTTAATTGTGAGTTTGCCAAGCAGTTTTTGAGATTTCAGGATGCCCCCATTCAAATAGATAGGACTTGGTCTTGGATGCCCGAAATAGCTGTCTGGAGGCGTTGCAAATATGGCCGCCAAGTGAACAGACTTCCCCCAGCAGGGGCTGGCGCTCTCTCTGGCAGCGGCAGGTCGCAGCGCCACTTCCAGCTGCAAGAGTTCGTGACAGCGACATCAAAACACTGCTTCGTGAAGCTTTACAAATTAGTGGTTCAGATTGCGTAAACGAAGCCTCGTTTACTGAATTACTTTGGCGCTCTGAACCAGATTCAAAACAAAAGATTTGTAAAGCTTCGAAGCAGTGTTTTGAAATCGCCCATGTTGTTGAAAAGTCATTATTTTGTTTTTTTGGTGCACAAAAAGTATTCTCGTCGCTTTATAATATTAAGGTAGAACCACTGTACTCTGTTTTAACTGTTTGAACTGTTTTAAAAGTCTTTAGTACCTTTCTGGATTTTGAGAGGTTCAGTGACATTGCTGGCAATGGAGGCCTCACTGAGCCATCGGATTTCATTAAAAATATCTTAATTTGTGTTCCGAGGATGAACAAAGGTCTTACAGGTGTAGAATGACATGAGGGTGAGTAATAAATGACATTATTTTCATTTTTGGGTGAACAAACCCTTAAAAAGTCTGAGTCACTAGTTTTTATAAAGTAACACTGTCCAACAGCGACACCCGCTGGTAAAGTAAAAAAAAGAACAGCTGAACATCAGTTAACAAATAAAATATATTGTTTGTATTGTTACTGCCTTTTGTTAGTATTTCGGAATAAATGTAAAAATACATAAAAACACTAACTTAATGAGAATTATTGGTTTTAATAAACATAATATTATATAGTGTAAAAATACAAAATATTGTAAAATATATGTATTTGGCCTTTTGTATGCAATGTTTATTTAACCAGCAAAATATGACAACATTACTGTGTAATAGGGACATTATATATATACATATATATATATATATATATATATACACACACACACACAGGCGTGTCCCATAGGCAGTATACGCGCGTGTATATACTGCCTATCGGCCACTGGACGCTCCTTTTGTGTGTGCATGTTCGTTATGGGAAAATTCTTGTACAATTTAGCTTATTGCTGGGTACATATTATGGTCGCATCTGCAGTGTAAAAACGGTGTAGTTTACAGCAGAAACGGCGACAAACAATCGTGGCACCTGGCACGAACTCTGGCAGCTGATACATAAAAAAGTATAATAATAATAATAATACACCTGTGGGAACTTTGCCTCATTATTTTAAAACACCACCGCACGCCTTTGACAACAGTGTAGTTTTTACCGAGCAAACAGCAGAAACAGCGACAAACTTCGAGAAAGACCGTGGCAGCTGTTCACAAACTCTGGCAGCTGCCAGTCTGTGCCAAAGGAAATCTGTGGCATCTGGGGATGCCACCGGAAGTGGCGCTGCGACCTGCCGCTGCCAAGATTTGAGCTTGCTCTTTCCCACTTTCCTTGAAAGGGACTTTGCTGGAAGGTTTCGGGTGACGGCTGCAGCGAGATCACCAGACCACAGCAAGTTTGCTCTTCTTCGACATTGTTATCGCGGCAAGGAAGTTTTCTGCAGGGGAACACTCGGATGTTTGTTGCTGTGTGAAATCGTGAGTAGCCTACGCTTTAAGTTTGAATCCACAGTGTTGACGAACGGACAAGTCAATATTCCAACGAGTGACAAATATCCGCAGCTGTGCTGGTTACTGTATGATCAATGAAATCGCGAAATGGCCTTAAACAATTGCTAAATAAACCGAAAAATGTAAAAAAAAAAAAAAAAAACAGTTAAAAACGTTTTTAATAGATTTATTTCGTGCAAGGTTTGCTTCTAACCGTGCCCGCGGCGAGACACAAGCATGTTCAAGCTCAAAGCGCCCCAGAGAAAAAAAAAAAAAGCGTTAAAAAACGGTGCCTTTTTAATGAATTCTCTGACAATGCCTGGAGAATGTGAGATGGCTTTTTAATGCGATCATCAAATTGCAACAGTTGTGATGTAATTATATAAATATATCCTTCTGAGAACCGGGGGAAAAAAAGGTTTCGTGAATTTTTTTTTTTTTTTGTCATACATTGTTTGGAGCATTTTATGATATAAATATGATTCTCAACTATGTTATAAAAGCTATAACAATGATTTGATGTACTATTTAACTTATGCAATGTGTGTAAAATGGCCATGAGAGGGCTTTCCCATTTGATCCAATGCATTGATACATTTATCTATACATGTATCTATTTATTTATTTACTAATACTAATTTTCAGTTCTTGGAGCAACATGTAATGAAAAATGAAGTGTAATAATGGGAGTAATAATTGGCAACATTTTTGTAAGAATATCAAATATTTCATAAGAATATTGATCATTTCTTTCCCTATTCACTTTTTTCTGTGAATCCCAAAATGCCTGATTCACATGCTTTAACTCCTGGTGTCCACTACACTGGACATATGAAATCGATGTCCTGTTTCGTAACAGAAAGTCATATTCTGGTTTGAAACCCCATAACAATTTCCTGAGATGTTGATTTATGACAAACAATTTTTGAAAATTAGATTTAAATGATAATTACTACATATCATATTTCCATTAGGGATGGGCAATATCTTATTGTTTGTGATATACCAGTAAAAAATTCTCCCCACTATAAGAATGTCTTCCCATGATAATAACGATAAAGCCCAGTTGATGGCACGTTTCTGTTTGCGACCCATTCGCAGCTCATGTGCAGAGTGGAAACAAGTATGGTGGAAGGCAGACGCGAAGCTGAGGAGGAGTTTATCACTAAACTAGGAGCTACCTCTATAATCTGAATCTGGTACATACATAGTTTCACTCGCTGAATGCTTTTAAAGGGTTAGTTCACTCAAAAATAAAATGTCAATGAAATTACTGTCATTCAAGGTCCAGAAAAGTAGTAAAAACTTTTTTGCAGCGCTTCCAGGTTCTGTGTCTGAACGCCGGCTCAGTATTGGCCAAAACACAAACGCAGAAGCTCTGCAACAGAAATAGCGTAGTAGAATGACCGGGGAGAGACAAATTTGTTGAATAAAGTCATTTTTAGGGCCTGAGCACCAGTGGTTTGAGGACCCTATTGGAATTGCTCTGTCAATTCTTCTTCTTTTTTCGAAATGAATCGCATTTTTGAGAGCCTAAACATGCTTGAAAAAACATGCTTCACACACATCAGAAGTGGCAAAAATTAACGTCTGATATGGGTTTCAGAATTAGGTGTGGCAAAATGGCTTAATAGCGCCACCTACAAAATTTCAATGAAGTGCCTTTCGCACTACTTTTCACGTACAGGTATGAAATTCGGTACACCTATGTAACAGCATACCTACAAAAAAGTCCCTGGGTGCAAAATCTGTAAACACAACAGGAAGTGAGATTTTTAATTTTCTCAGCAAAATTTCTAGATGTTGTACTTTAAAGAACTCCTCCTACACCTTTAATCAGATCAACGTCATATTTGGTCAGTCTAATCTAAAGGCTTTTGAGACGCTAAGTTGCGAAAATCTTGACTTTTCGCTGAAGGGTGTGTCTGTGGCAGCCTGACAAAGTTCGATGTTTTGCCAAGAAACTTGGGCATACAATGTCAGATCTGCCTCAAACTTCACGTTTGATAATAGTCCTGGCCTGAAGACGTCTACATGGCAATATTCAGGTACAGTCATAGCGCCACCTGTGGGCATCAGGAAATTACATGTTTTACACTGTGATTAACTCTTCATAGAGATTTAATCATGCAACACTTGGCTAAATGCTAATGTATGCAATTTACGCCACAAAACAAGAAGTTGGCAATATTCAGCTACAGTCAAAGCGCTATCTGTTGGCAGCAGGAAGTTCTCCTGTATTTACTCGCTTACATGCATGTCGTTCACTGTTCACTGTTTTCTTAAGGCCAACGGGTGGCGGTGAGCCCAGGTGCGAGGGCCCTTTCATCGCTGCTTGCAGCTTTAATTTATTTTTTTATTTTTTTTTCACACAAAAAGTATTCTCATCGCTTCATAAGGTTCACTGAGGTTGAACCATTGTAGTCACATTGACTATTTTAACAATGTTTTTACTCTTTATCTGGACTGTGAATGACGAAAATTTCGTTGCTTTTCAATGGAGGATAAAAAACCTCTAGGATTTCATCAAAAACATCTTAATTTGTGTTCTGAAGATGAACGAAGGTCTTATGGGTGTGGAAAGACATGAGGGAGATTAATTAATGACAGAAATTTGATTAATTAATGACAGAAAATGACATTTTTGGGTGAACTAACCCTTTGAGTTCTTGAAAGTTCCACTCTCCTTCAAGCGGTCTGTAAAGCACGCTAATTCAGTTCATCTCAATGAATGCACAGTGATTTTGACGGACAGTAAACGCTAGTGTGAGGTGCCAAACTTTGTTGAGCGCGCTCAGTATTTCTCACACTCGGAGAGCGAGAGAGTCTTGCGTACCACACAAAGTTGACATGCTACATGTAAATGATATTCTTTGTTGTATTTTCTTGTAAAAATAATGGAGTTCATTTGGAATTATTCTGTCTTTAAGACAACCAGAAACTAATGTGCAAACGGCAATCTGATTTGCTGATGCTCACCTATTACTGTCCCTGTTTTGATTTCAGCAAATCAATGAGTGAACGCAGACAACGTGTTTAATACTTATTAACCCAGCTGCTCATCAATCCTTAGTTTTATATTGTTATTAGCAGTAGAATTTGAAGTAGTATTATTAGCATATTACCTTATCAGTATTATTGTTAGTTGTTGTTGTTTTTGTTTGTTTTTTGTCGTTATTGCAATAAATACAAAAAAAAAAAATTGTGATACATTTTTAAGTCCATATGGCCCATCCCTAATTTCCATATATATATATATATATATTAGCCTGAATATACATTTTTCAATTGTAGTCTTTTAAAAAGGCATCTGAAATAATAAACAAAGAGCAATGTTGTCAAAAATATACATTTTCGCTACATATTGATACTGAAATATCTGAAACGCTTCCAATACTAATTTTCTGCAGAATAGACACATGATACCAGCTGCGCTTTCTCATGCTCTCATCTCAATGACAGCGAGTTGACACAAAATGAATAATGTCAAAATGCTGGTCTTGGCGAGTATTCACATAAACAGTCAGTTATGTTTTACCGCATTTGTAAAAGTATAATGCATTCATGTATCAGGTCTTAAAGTGACAGCAACCTAATGGCGATACAGTAAAGTACAGTATGATTCACAAGGGTAAACCCTGCTCATCAATCCTTAGTTTTATATTGTTATTAGCAGTAGAATTTGAAGTAGTATTATTAGCCTATTACCTTATCAGTATTATTGTTAGTTGTTGTTGTTTTTGTTTGTGTTTTGTCGTTATTGCAATAAATACAAAAAAAAAAAAAATTGTGATACATTTTTAAGTCCATATGGCCCATCCCTAATTTCCATAAGAGTGTTAAATTTGATCATTCAATCCATTTCAATCATATTTAAAGACCAAGGAGAGGGAGTTATGCTTGGGTCTCAGGAGATTATTTGCTTTATTTTGGTTTATAGTAATTAACCAGAGATATAATTTCTGGGATTTATTTATATTTTGCTGAGTAAATGTTAAATTGACAGCACTGCACTAATCATTTCTAACAATCGTGGGATTAACTTTACTAATGGAGAGACCCTAGGTGAAAATTTAATATAACTTCAGCATTCATCTAAAAGCTGGAAAACCAGGTTCCTGTATGGCTTACACTGTTTCGAAAATAACTTCCTATTTATAGCTCCCCATTTCTTTAAATAATACTTTCTATAAATTTAAATATTTGTCAAATATTTTGAATAAATCTGAGATACAATGCAGACATATTAAATGCTATGTTTGTTTTTTTTCCCAATAGTTTTTGTGAAAGCTTAGCTAACATTTGTGGATTGACTTTGGTAGATTGTCCCAAACATCTGCAGGCCAATTTATGATTTACTTGTACAATGAGGATATGTCTAACCTCAAAGGAAAGACAAATTTATATGAACCCATTCTGTAGCCATACTAACCGTAGAAATTGTTGTGGAAGTGTTTGGAATCGATATGATTTTCACAGACAGATCAAGTCTTTCTAAAGTAAATGAAGACTCTAGATTACATTTTTCATTACTTATCTCTTATTTAATTACCTTAATTCATCATAACTGTAGTCTGTTTTCAATAACATCCAAACTTAAGGAAAGAATAGTTATTTCAGAGTCAAATTTTTTTTGATGAATAGTTCCTCACCTTTTGAACTGCGCAGGGTTCTCCTATTTCTCGACCTCTCTGTTCTTGGGCCAAAAGGTCTCTAAGATGTTCATTGACCTGCATTGGAAAATTAACACAAGCACAAATAAACACAGGTTCATACACAAGATTTTTCTGTGCATTTTGTATTTACATACAGGGCTTGACGATAACACCTGCCAAATGCGGGTGGATTTCAGCAGTGGCGAGTAACACAGTCACTCCTACTAGCCACTTTGGCAGGTTAAATTTGATATACCATATATATATATATAGCCTGAATATACATTTTTCAATTGTAGTCTTTTAAAAAGGCATCTGAAATAATAAACAAAGAGCAATGTTGTCAAAAATATACATTTTCGCTACATATTGATACTGAAATATCTAAAAAACGCTTCCAATACTAATTTTCTGCAGAATAGACACATGATACCAGCTGCGCTTTCTCATGCTCTCATCTCAATGACAGCGAGTTGACACAAAATGAATAATGTCAAAATGCTGGTCTTGGCGAGTATTCACATAAACAGTCAGTTATGTTTTAACGCATGTGTAAAAGTATAATGCATTCATGTACCAGGTCTTAAAGTGACAGCAACCTAATGGCGATACAGTAAAGTACAGTATGATTCACAAGGGTAAACCCTGATCCGGCTTGCATTTCCACTGTATTTAAAAAATGGCGCCTCGTGTTGTCATTCCCCTTGTAGAATACGCAAGTGGCAATTCTCTGTCAACCAATCAACGTTCTGCAGTGAGTCTAGCTCCACCCTTTAGGTACTAGACTGCTGTGCTAGGTTCTCCAATGCAAGGATCCCAAAAAAGTGGTGTGATACGGTTCGGTATTTTGGTACCATTCACAACTTCTGACAATCAAAATGGAAATAATTGCATACTGTACTGTAATGTACCGCTCGGTGAAAATAAACCATAATTTACGATAAAAATACATATATATGGCAGTTTTTCTTCATGATATTGATATCAAAATTGTGGCCAATGAAAATGCTGAATAGCTTTTTGAATAGCTGAATAACTTTGGAAAACCGTTAACCACAGTGGAAAAAGTTCATGTCATGACATACATATTAGACATGAACTGTTAGTTCATATCAAGTCTATGATCTAAATAATCAGGCTTTTAAAGGTTAAATAGTTAAAGAACAGCTTTAAGAACTTTCAAGACACCTGGGCATCTTTATTATTCATGTTCTATATTTTTGATATTCTTCTTACTACAAAAGGACACTTAATATTTTAGTTTGCAGCATGAATCGTAAACACCAAAAGCACCCATTTATTTTGTCATCACAAAACAAATGGACAAATGTTGATGTCAAAAAATGTTCCAGATTCAGAAATGCGTGACTGTAAGATGGATTGGTCTGCTTTTGATTATTGTATATTGTGCAGAAGTAAGATGAGAATTTTTCTTTATTAATTTTTTATTTTTATTTTTATTTATTTTAGTATGGCAACAAGTCAACAGACAGAACTTCCTCTTCGAGTCAATGACTGGACGAGAGAGCAAGTTTATTACTGGATGACTGAAGTGATTAAAGTGGATAAAAAATATGCAGACAAACTGTATGAGGAAGAAGTATCAGGGGAAGAACTAGTCTGTTACGAGCTCAGACATCTGCAGGAGCTTGGTATTAAGCATGGACCAGCTGTTAAGATTATCACTACCTTAGAGAAGATAAAAATGAAAGAACAAGAGGCCAGGCTAGACACAACCATGGAAAACAAAGACAGAGTTTCAACACACCAAGCTAAAATATCTAAAAATACTAAAGAATCCAAGAGAAAACCAAAAACTGAATTTAAAACGACTAGTTTCATGGAAACAATAACAGAGTTTGGGAAAGATTCAATGGATATCTTTCAAAGCAGCAATCCAAAAGAAGACTCACAACCAAGTGACCCTTCTAAGGCTCCCCCTTCTCAAAATAGAAATGTTCCACTTTCAGGAACGTCTGTCTGTACATCTTTCAAAGAAACTGAACCAACAGAGTCAACTGACCCTAAAACATCAGACATTAATGCTTATGAACTAGCTGAAAAGGACAAGCAGATGAGGAAGTATGCATCCTTGCAACACTCATGTAGTCCCTATCCATTTGATCAGAACTCTGCTTCTCACGGATACATTCAAAACTACACTTTACCACCAGAGACTGGACCAGGTAATCTGATCGATCCAGTTCATGAGTATAAGTTTATGGGTAGAACAGATGATATGAATGTGATGAAGAAGAAGTTCAATAAGGAGGTGTTCCGGTTTGCTGCTGGTTGTATGAACAGCCGCACAAATGGAACCATCCACTTTGGTGTAGCAGACTCCAAAGATTCTCAATACGCTCATGCTGAGATTATTGGTGTCAGTGTTGACAAGAAGGACACTATAATTGATCATTTTAATCAGGGCATTAAATCATACTTTGAAGAACACACAGATGAAGCAAAGGCATGCATCAGACAACCACGCTTTGTAGAAGTGCTCTGCTCTGACAGCACCCTATCTGGCAAGTATGTCATAGAGGTGGATGTTGTTCCATCCCACAGCATAGTTCAAGGTAAGCTGTTTTATACCCAGACTCTGGATGAGGACAATCAATGGAAAAAGAGCAAAGGAAAATCACTCTTTATCAGAGATGGAGCTGCAACCCGAGATATCTATAAAATTAGTAATCCAAAAGACTTTCATGATGAACTGACCCGAATAAATGAGCAAATAAATGTTCTGGATGACAGGAGGAAAGAGGCAGAAAAGCGGAAGGAGAGCAAAGGAACAACAAACCAGGGGGAAAAGCTGAAGAATCTTCTCACATGTGGAGGAAGCAGACTGGATCATTATGATTACTTTATCATTGTAACAAACAAAAGCCACCCTGAACAACTCCAGCATCTTCAGTTCATGACAACATTGAAACTGTTCTGTGTGTTGGACTTTGATCCAAACTCTGTAGTAAATGGTTCCTGCCACAGATACAGAGATGTTCGAATTGCAAATCTTCACAAACCAAGCCAGTTCCATGGAGACCCAGGAACAATTGTGAAAAATCTTAACTTGTACAAACAAACAAGTTGGGTATTTTGTAATGGCAGAGAAGACCTGAACACGGAACTTAACAGACCACTCCGACCAAGTGAATGGTTAAAGCATAGAGCAGGAGAAGTACAGGACATGATCTCGTTCATCTGCAACCCAGACACTCTTCCAAGAGGACGGTTCTTAGTCATATTCCTCCTACTCTCCACTGTTGAGGCCATGAATGATCCGATCTTTGACACTTTCATGTCATTTTATAAAAACCTTGTGGGTACAGAAAACACATTAAGTATTTGCACTTCAGATGCTTCCTTTCAAAAATGGAGGGATTACATTCAATCCAGATGTGAACATGACATCAGTCAGCAGAGTGTATATGACCTGGAGCTCAGTGAAATCAATGGGACAATACTGAAACTGGGCCAGAACAAGCAAAATGCTCAGAGACTTCTTCCATCTGCTGAAGGAAGTTCAGTGATTCTCCAAAATAAAGATGAGGACCTGATGACGTCACTTGATATCCTGTGTGAAAATGAATGTGAAAATGAATTTGATGAGAGCTCTGCAGAATTTGAAGAGTTCAAAATTAAAACGGAATCCGAGTTCTATAGAGGAGGCAAAGTGAAATGGTGGAACTTCTATTTCTCTGAGCAACCTGCAGCAAAGCCATTCATAAAACGAGAAAAACACTCAAAACTAGAGAACAGTATCAGATCTCAGACCAAAAATACCAAAAGTACTTGTGTCATGCTGAATCTGTTTCATCACCCAGGGTGTGGCGGCACCACCATGGCCATGCATGTGATGTGGAATCTGCGAAAAGAATTCAGATGTGCAGTGTTAAAAGACAACATTGTTTCAAAGGAAGAAGTAGCCCAACATGTTGCTCATCTGATAAAGTGTGGAAAAAGTGAGCATTCATTAAAAACACCAGTCCTGCTACTAGTGGAAGACTCAGAAGAAACAGAAAACACACTAGAACTCCAGCATTCCTTAAGAAAATTCACGAGAGAAACGGGGGCATTCGTCGTCGTCTTAAACTGCATACGTACAAAAACTCCAAAAGACAGACATAGGAAAAGTGTTGTTCTGAGTGAGTTCATTACTGCAGAACTGTCTGACAAGGAAAAACTTGCTTTTGAAATGAAGCTTAAAGAACTTCAAGAAATTAAGTCTTTCACAACTGAGAACTTCTACAGTTTTATGATCATGAAAACTAATTTCGACCCTGTGTATGTTGAAAATGTTGCAACTAACATACTAATAGATTTCAGAGTTGAAAGCAAACAAGCACGGCTCTTCTGCATACTGGCTTTGCTGAATTCATATGTGGCTGAACCAGCCGTCTCAAGATCTTTATGTGAAGATTTTCTTTGCATCAAAAGTGCATTGTGGGGAAGAGAATCTGTGTTGGACAAAATGGAGCCTTATTCCTGTTTGCTGATTGAATTTGAAGCAGAAGAATATGGGGGATTTAAAGCAATTCGCTTTGTTCATCAGCTTCTTGCCACAGAATGTGTCAAACAACTAGAGGAGAACCATAACTGCTCTAGAGCGGACATAGTCCTTGACATGTTGCATTGCGATGCCTTTTTCAAAACTTCTGCAGTGAAAGATGTTCTTGTTCAATCAATGAAAAGCATGCTGATCACTCGTCAACGCAAAACAGAAGGCGATGAGAAAGACACTTTGTTTTCACCACTGATAGAAGACATAAACTCAAGCGAAGATGGTCTAAATAAAACACAAGACATTTTTATTGCAGCTTCGGAAAGGTTTGAAAAAGACTTTACAATTCCTCAAGCTCTATCAAGACACTTGTACCTGAAAGAGAAGAACTTTGCTGAAGCTAAAAAGTGGGCAGACAGTGCGAAAGCCATCAAAGAAAATTCCTACACCGTAGATACAGTTGGACAAGTTGCAAAAAGTGAATTAAAACACAAACTTGAGTGTAAAAAGCAAGAAAAGAAACCATGCACAGCTGGAGACTTGGCGGAATATCTTGAGTTAGCAAACACAGCAACCAAAGCTTTCAGACAGGCTCAAAGCCTGGCAAAGACAGATGACGCCCAAGAAAATGAACAGGAACTTCACAAAAAGTTAAGCCCATATAATATATCTGGCTACATGGGTGAAATTGACACAGCCATGACTGTGTTTGATATCATCAGAAAACTGCCATTGTTTGAGAATGGTGATCCAATGAAAGATCATTACATACAGAGCTTTCTCAGAGGAAATCTACCCTGCGCAAACATCCCAGTTTCTAAAAACAAATCCAATCTTGAAATTGTTGCTGTTCTTCAGGGCTATGAATCTTTCCTTACATCTTTAAAATCACAGGTGAAAGAGGCATTTGACTTCCTTGAAATTTACTTCACTTACTTGAAAGAAAAAGGATCTGATGACATGAAAGATGCAAAGATTCGCAAAAGGATCTCCGAACACTATCAACATTACATCTCATTATTTTGCAGCTCCGTAGAGGACAAACAAAAAGAGAAAAAGCAGAAACCAACACTGAGTTTGAACATGGAGATTGAAGAGTGCCGAATGTACCTAGAGAAATACAGGGCAGATACGTTCCCAGGCCTTCTCCGATTTTTGGAGGACAAAAAAGATACAGTACAAAAGATTGCTGAAAAATACTCATTCATACATGAAAATTCTCCTATCAAAAGTACCAAGGACAAAACAAATCATCTGCTTGTACATATAATACTTAAGTTGATTTGGCCAAAATCAAAGCTATCAAAATCACTTGAGGAGCTAAATGAGCTTTTAAATGACATTCTGCAAGATGTTGGTACACAGCACCCATACCCAGAGCCTTTCTATCTTGCCATACTTTTGCTCTGGCCAGGCAGAAATGTCAACAGTACTGGCATTAAGATGTACGTTGATAAAATTAGAAGCTTAGCAAGGAAGAATCTCTCTCATATGTACAGAACAAGGTCAACCATTGCACACTTCTTCTTGGGAAAATCTGATGGAATACAGAGGCTGGTGACAAAAGTTTCCCTAGACAGATCTGAGACCGTAGGTAGTGTGAAGAATCGCAACATTCTCTGGCAAACAGGAGAAATCTTTAGGGAAATCCCAATAAACAGCAAGCTCCTCAGAGTAAGTGGTACTATTGAGCAAGGTGAGGTCTTCACAGAGCATGGACATCTCAAGATCCCATTGCGTCCTGCATTTCTGGGTGGAGTAAGAAGCGGCTACAGCACTGAGAAAGTGTCCTTCTACATTGGCTTTGCCATGGATGGACCACTTGCTTATGACATTCAATACAAAGATGACACATAATGTATGGCAACTCTGTCTATTTACTGTATGTAAAAAGTTAGAAAAGAAATCTAATGTCCGTCAATATATTGGACTGTGCCTTAGGTTTTAGTGACACCTGTCGAATACAGTAAGCCTACTTTTTTCAACAAAATGGTCTCTTTTTGATTATTTTTCAAATATTAACCACACATTTTAAGATTTTTGCATATCCAATGAAAAAATCCAAAAATGTACATATGTATTTATCTATTGGTATTGAGTGGTGTTATGTCTGTGGGTAAAATTCCGGCCACAGGTGGCCCATAAACTGGAAAGCTACAAAGAAAACTCAATCACATCTGAGCCCCTGAGCAAAACACTTCAAGGAACAGTTCTCCCAATAACAAATTCTGTCATCATTTACTCATTCTCATGTTGTTAAAAAAAAATGTATGACTTTTTCTTCTGCTGAACACAAAAGATTTTTTTGAAGAGTGTTTCGAGTTCAAACAACATTGGACCCCATTGACTTCAATGTATGGACAAAAAACACTGGGAAATTATTCAAAATATCTTCTTTTGTGTTCCGGAGAAGAAAAGAAGGTTTAAACAACACAAGATTGAGTAAATGAAGACAGAACTTTGTGCTTGCTCAATTTTTTATAAGAATTTTCTTGTTAAGAGTTTTTGAATTTAGTGCTCGCTAAACTTATTTTGATGTTTCCCACATAGCAGCTGGCCAGAGGAACTAGAACAGGCAGAAATGCACTGTGGGGTTACAGTTGAGTTCTGAAGCTTACACATCAAACAAACCAAAAATATGTGCATCTTAAAGGGATAGTTCACTCAAAAATGAAAATTTGCTGTTAATTTACTCAGCCTAAGGCCATCTAAGATGTAGGCGACTTTTTTCTCTTTAGTTGAACAGTAAAAAAAAAAAAAAAAAGTTTTAGCTGAAACCGTGGTCCTTGCTGATTCAAATAATGCTAGTCAACTGCTATAGTCACTTTGAGAGTCAAAAAACAAAAACAAAAAACATACAGGCAAAACAAAATTAATTTCTGTGGCTCCTGACGATACATTGAGGTCTTATGAGTCTAAACGATCAGTCTGTGCAATAAACTGAACATAATTTACATCATTACCTATAATCCACATCCTCTGCAAATTGTCCTGAATCCATTCATGACAGTCTGGAGCGCAAGCTTTCTGTCGCACATATTAATTGCATATTAACATGCCGAAACACTGTGCGAAGTGCCCTAGCCAGATGGGATTAAAACTTTGTGTGCTGAAGACCCGAGTTTGTTTTGAAGGCAAAAAAACGTACCAAGCACAATGTTCTCTCACCTGATTTCTAACATCCACTCGCAGTGTTCAGCGTGGTTTTGTGGCTTTAAGAGCAGAAACGAAAGAACATATGTAAATTGTGCGAGCTTATTTTGTCCATTAAATTGAAAGATCTGAAAAAAAACAACAACATACATTTACCCTCTCATAAATCCTCCCCTCAAAGAAATCAGGACAGACGTGGTTAAAAGTGGACAAAAGAGACAGACTAAAACACCAGGTGTAAACGGGAATGTGTCTTCCTCGTCTACTTGTGATCCAATCGACCAAAACGCATCTTAATACCAGGTGTAAACAGGGCCTTAGATGGCCTGAGGGTGAGTAAATTAACAGCAGATTTTAATTTTTAGGTGAACTATCCCTTTAATATTGCATCCCAAGCAGTCACAACACAAGAAGGTTCCATGAAATAAGCCCTTTTCCTATTTGCACGGAGCATGGAAAATGTATCACGATGTAATGTTATTGTACAAGTTTAAGACATTTTGTCTAATCTAATAAATTTTATACTAAAATTCACAAATTCACATGCAGGCAATATGTTTACATTATGTGAGCTGTAGGGATCTCACCTTGTTGATCCATGTTGTCACTGCCTCTTCAGCATCATAGGGGAAGTCTTCCTCAGGAAGTAAAGGAGAAAACTTCTGTATGCAGGTCAGCACTCTCTCCACGCTGACCATTTCAACTGTGTACGCCATCATTAAAGTGTCAATCATCGCCAGGTGAGAACTCTGAAATGACAAGAGGAAAAAACAGAATAGACAAAACATAAGCACTGTTTCTTCCTATAATATGAATACAAATGTGTCTAAAAGTTATCTAGATGAGTTAGATTGAGTGAGTATATCAATAATATATTGTCTTTTTTTCTTTTCTTTTTCTTTTTATCAAAATACTAGCCGTTTTAACATGCATTACATATCTTAGCACAGGGGTTTTCAATCAAATATGATCATCCTCACGCAATTTAAAAAAAAAAAACTTAAACACCCGATTTATACACTGAAAAAAATGATACATCTCTAAGTTAGTTTGTGTTATGTTACATTATTATATTTTTTTCTACTCACTATAATAATGTACTGTTAAATGTATTTGTTTTTATTTTCATTTTTTTATTTATATTAAGTAATTGTATTTATTTTAATCTAATTTAATCTATTTAATAGATTAATGTTTTTTTATCACATTTTTTCACATTTTATTAATTATTTTAATCTAATTTATTTTATTTTATTCATTTTAGAGTTTTTCTTTAGACTTTTCTATGGACCCCCTGTCATGTGCCATTTCTTCAACTATTGTTAAACCAAACATGGCCATTTAGTGTCTGCTTAGTCAGTTTCTCACCTCTAGAGGGTGCTATTGAAATTGTGTGGATCAGAAATTGAGGAGTGACTGTACATTTAAAGAACCTCTAAAATGGCTTGACGAGTGCAGCTTACTTTTTGACATTGATGTATTTCATAATTTCATAGAAAAGTTTGGGCAGGAAATACTGAAGGACTAGTCCCTTTACAAAGAAAAAAAAAAAAAAAACCCTGTAGCCTTTCGTTTATGTCAGAGACATGGACTATGATTTGCTGCTTGCTATTGCTAGTCAGAATATATGTTAAAGCATGCAAAACTACTATTAACAAAGAATTATATATTAAAAATGCTTTTAGTAAATCTAGCAGGAGTCATCTTTAGAGCCTTAAATAGCCCTGAAATTAAAAGAAAAGACAGGATTTATTTTGAGTCATCTGAAAGCATTTACAATTAAGTTTAGCCAAATCCCAAATCTTAAATTCAAATAAATGAGATTCCCTAAAATCCCCTGAAACCATAAATACTGTGTAAAAAGCAATTGACACACAGAGTTGTGCCCTGAATTCAACTTAACCTTAAGGATATTATTTGATTATACACATTTGCTTATAATTAAACAATATATTTTCATAAGACATTTTCCAGTATTTCTGGAAACAAAATACCAATACTGTTCAGCACGATTAAAAAAAACCAAAAAAAAAACATACAAATTTCATTTGCTAATGCTTGTTTAAATACTCTTTAGGGGCTATGAATGGAAAAGCAGACATGGAACAGCCACTTCTGGTCTCTGGGCCCCTCCTGTGGAAGTGGTGTCCTGGAGGAATGCCTGACCAGAACCCATATTGTACTCTCCTTAACCCCATTTACCAATATAAAACACTAAATTACTATAGCAGTCATATCTTTGGAAAGTGCAGCAGTGGTAAACCATTACCTCTGTGTTGGTACACTGAGCAAGTCCCATGTGATTGTGCTTTGCCATTTGAAAGGATGTTGTTTCTATTATGTGTTGCTTACTCAACCTTGATACAACATCATGCAAAGCGACAAAACAAGTATATGTGTAGGCTGTAACTGGCATAAAATCTCTTTGAACAGCTTTAAAGAAAGCTTAACTTTCTGATTAAAATAATAAAAAGGACATGTTACTTAACCAAACAAATCCTCAAGCCACTAAAATGAGGAAATTACAGTTTAATCCATGGAGATCAGCAACCCTAGGCTTTTTTTACCATCCCTAAATAGTGAAGAAAAGATTTAGATTAAAATCCAAACATGCCTTAAAAATCACTTTAAGAAGAAACACGTGCTATCAAGTATGTGCTCATATTTTGCCAGTTAGAGACAGTTTGCTTGATAAAAACGAATTCAATATGCAAATGTAAAACTCTTCTAATGTATACTAACCACTGAGAGAAGCATTTTCATTTTTTATTATTCTTATTTTAAGTCTGAGAAGCTTACCAAGTATTTATCGTTAGCATTCAAAAATCTTTCTTTGGATTCCACCCAAACATTCTGCATGTCCGACTGAGTGCTGCCACACACAACTTGCGCAGTCATGACAGGCCATGCAACTTGTGTATAAGTTGACATTCTGTGTCTGCATGATTTAGGTAGTGATGTAGGAAACACATTCAAACCAAAATAAAAGTTTTAATTTACATGAAAACCAAAACCGAAATTAAAATTTAAATTTGATTAACTGATTGTTAAATAATTAAAACACTAATTTGAGTTGTATACAATTTAATTATATGATCATGTTTTTTCCAGAAAGACGTTTGGTCAGCTGAACAACGCATGTTGTTAAACAACAGTACAATCCATTTAACACACTATTTCTATCCCTCACAGCCTCATATTCATTATTGTCAAACTAAATTAAGGTCTATGGACAATGAATTGCTTTCCTGAGGTAAATGTAACATTACTTGACATTGTTTACAAGCTATTTTACTTACATCTTTCCACGGTTGAAACATTTGAGTGTTAACGCTTATATTACACCGCTTGAACTGAGGTGGATAGAGAATAATGGTGCGGTAAGTGATTTCTGAAAAGACTGTGCACCACAACAAACTTGTAGCCAATCAGCAGCACTGTTAATTTCTTTGACTCATAATTTTCGTCAACAACATTTTTTCACAGACGAAAACGAGACAATGACTAAATAAAAATGTGTTTTGAATGACTAAAATCTACTCAAATTTTTGTCAACGAATAAAAACGAGACAAAAATGATAGAGAGGAATGATTTGGGAAGATATCCAGACTGCTGTCCTGTGTGAAAGATGCGCACGTTTGAAGTGTAACGTGCTGTTCTAACCACAGGAAAACGCGGCGCTGTTGCGCGCTCTACAGGCTCGCCCAGCAGCACTTTAGACTACTTCGCCTAAAACATATTACCATATAAACATTGTGTGTAAACATTCATCAACTCTAGCAAGAGTTGATGAATGTTTACACACAATGTTTATATGGTAATATGTTTTAGGCGGTTGTAAGAATGCATATTTTATCTCTCTCATCTGAACTTAAATGAGCAGCCTGCAGACATTTCAGAATAAGAGTCTGGTTTACAATTATTTTTTTCCTGGTCATTATTGTTATTTTGTTTACACAATAAACTGTATTTAATTTAATTTCTATTTAATTCATAGTAAACTACTGTATCTTCTGTCACAGGAAGGAAAGACTAATAATTATTCAATATATTTTACAAGTATAAGGGTTATTATAGTTAACTAAACCTAAAACCCTAAAAAAAATGTACTTGAAATAAACGTTAACTGAAATTAAAAAATAAATATATAAAAATGTAAACTTATTTTATTTCATCTAGTTTCCAAGCTTTAGCTTAACCTGATGTTCTAAAATAGTTCATAAAATAACTAAAAAAGAAATAAAAAACTATATAGACATTTAAAAGCAAAAACTAAAAAGACAAACAAAAAATTACTAAAACGGTCAAAAACCGTCCGCTTTGGCGAGTAAAGTACAGCTGGTTGTCTTAAGTGAACATAAACAGTTTGGAGAATATTAAATGTATATCAGTGTTTTGGATCTGTGTATTGTTAGAGAAATGCATACTTAATGCATTACAATTTAACTAAATTAGATTTTAGTCGACTAAAACTAAAACAATTTCCGATGACTAAAATATGACAAACTAAATGGCATTTTAATCAAAAGACTATGACTAAAACTAAATCAAAATTTGCTGTCAAAATTAACACTGATCAGCAGTAGGGGGCGCATCCTCTCATGATGGGGGAGGAGAGACAGTGAGCAAGAGGGAGATTAGAAGAAAAAGAGATGGCTGAGAGACATTACAAAAGAGAAAAGGTCAGAGGAAATCACTGGAAAAAGAAGGGTTATGATCAGGCAAGAGTTTTAGGACCCACTTTAATATTCGAAAAGTTTTCCAGTGATGGAAAGACCTAAGCTGGAGAACCTGAAAACGGACGGCAAGGTTGCCTTCTTTCTGCTCCATATATGAGTAACATTGGTTTTGAGTGTGTACTGCTGGCAAATAACAACAAACTCTTGTATAAACTTGTGTACTGAATGTTCTTTTTTTCGTTCTTCCTTGTCGTCTGTTCATCATCTTTGCTTTATTTTTCACCAGTAGTTAATCTCAAACAGTGCTGTTTAGAGATAGCAGAGGATTGTAAGGCCCTGTCAGACTGAATCTGATAAATTTATCTGTACACTGCAGACTGTATATCAAACCATAGAGGACAAATCACTGAACCTTTCTAAAAAGAAGCACTAATGATCAGTATCTTATTAAAGAGGTTGTCACATTTCTCTATTATATTCTTTAAGCTGTTCTTTTTTCAAAACAATAATGTCCAGTTTTACTCTTCAAAGACTTTTTTTCAGAAAAAAAGTGGAGCATTGTATGATCTAGTGTTACTAATGCTGTTTAACGTACATCCACTGGTTAATTAACAGTCTAAATGTAAAGTAGAGATCCAAAGAAGTGCACATGAACTTGGCGCTGAAAACTGGCCTGGTACAATGTGCATCAACAGGAAGTGCTTTCACATCTTCAAAGGCTTAGAGCGGCAGGTCTGGAACTGCTTCTGAGAGCTCAGGTATCTCTCACTGAAAGACAAAGTGTGGAAGTATGTGGTGCCATTTTCAGAGGGTTCATGCTTTGCTATGCAAACATGCTTTTCTTCTCTTTCTCTCTCTGCATAAAGACCCGTTGTGCTTGTCCTCCATCCTACTAACAGAGCAGCTGTAGGGTGGAGCACTGCCAACCAAAGAAGGTAAAGAGTAATTCTAGAACTATTCTGCATGGAGTTTTCATTCTGTTCACCTGCTCTTGACTTTCAGCCTCACCTACAATAACACTACAATGCTCACACACATAAACATACATTCAGCAGTTTACAGGAGATTCAATAAGTAACCCATTCAAGACTGGGTGGTACAATTTGTGAACAAATTGTAAGTGCATTACAATTGCTACTATGGGTAAATTGAGGAAGATGTTTAACGTCAAATTAGATAAATGTGTTAACTGTGTTAGACACTGTAATACAGTGGCCCCAAAAAGAATTTGGACATTTGTTTAGCTTCACAAATCACAAATATCAAAGCATCAAAAATAGGGCATCTTCAACAAATGATGCTAGAGTTTTTCTCATTTAAAAAGGTCATTAACAATAAACATATTATTTGACAACCAGAAAGGGTCTAACACTTTGCGTTTTAATTTTGAGCCTGGACCTTTACGTAGTATCTATTTACACTAAGTGCAAATAGCCTGCCTTGTTGGCAAAAACTATTTACACTAGCTCTGCCCACCAATGTCTGGTTGTGCAACTTAAGTTTTAAAAAAGACGTGCAAAACTGGTGTAAATAGAATCTATCACTATTTTCACCTAGTGTAAATAGCATATCGCTAAGAAAATGCTGCTGTTGTCACTTAGTATAAATAGAATATATTGCTGTTTTTACTTAGTGTAAATATAATATTGCTATTTTCACTTAGTGTAAATAGCATCTAATTGCTATTTACACTTAGTGCAAATAGCTGCTGCCATATATTTTTCATATTTGAAACCTAACATTTATTTGTGAAATGTTTTGATTAAAATGTGTGCTTGTGCTTTTTTTTTTTAAATAATTGCCACTTGGTTTGATTTTTTAAACTTATATGAGTTTCTGGTCCCCACTGACTTCCATAGTATGAAAAAGAAAAAAAAAGAAAAAAATACTATGGAAGTCAATGGGGACCAGAAACTGTTTAGTTACCAATACCAACAACCAAAACATCATCTTTTGTGTTCAACATAAGAAACTTGAACTAGAACAACTTGATGTGACCCACAACTAATGTGATTGCACCTTGAAGTCGACATGAAGATGTGATCATTTTTTTCCCCCTATTGTGACATATATCCGAATGAAAAAAAAAAAAAAAAAAAAAATGTAGGACGGAACTTGATTTTGTCCATGGGGAATTGATTAGATGGTAATGCAAAATGTTGAATTAAAATGGAAAAGAATACTCCACTGTACATACAGTTTAAACCATTACCTTCTGTGTTTAACCTGCTACATAGTCAAGGGAGAGCATATGTGCAGTCAACACTTTTTCTCCCAAATATGCTGATTAAAGGGAATATCATCAATGCAGTTTCACAGCAGTGCAGACTCCTCCTCTCCAATTGAGTCACACACACCTCGACACACTGCCGCAGTGCTAATCACCATGCCAACAGAAAAACCCACCCATGTGAACATATTTGAGAAAACTCATACAGAGACAAGAGAATGACCTGTGTTTGTGGACATGGTGGGTCTATCTGTGTATAAGTGGATGAGATTTGCAGACTGCGAGACAAACGAAGGTCACATCCTTCCCCTGAACCTCATCTCACATGTGCACGTCTTATCCGAACAACCCTGCCAATCATAAACACACACGCTGTGGCTGCTTCAAAGACAAATCTGACAGCATGTGGAGATGTGTTTTCATTTTGGAGCTTACTGTATGTAGGGTGACTCCACAAGGTTGTGGATGTGTCGGTGTTCGTGACTTAATGTGCGTGTTGTGTGTGTTAAAACAGATGGTCTAGACTGAGCACTGTGCTCTCAGAGGTAAAAGCACCTAAATTGAATACTGAAAGGATACTGACTGTTACTGCAGAGACACAGAGAGAGGGAGAGAAAGGGAGTACTGCAATGCAGACATCAGCAGTTCCTAATATGGCAGTGTCCAGTTCTCCTCCTCATCCACCCTACACTTTACACCCTACAGCACCCTTAAATGAAGTGCACACTGCAGTTTACATATACAGGTAGCGACCAAAAGCAGCACAGTATGCATTACCTGTCCACTACCGACAGTTATCACTGCCTTACTTATTATAGTAACGGCATGGAAAACCTAAAGAATATATGACCACCCCAAAATAATTTCCACATGTAAGGCCTTTCATGCTCGTTCTATGAAAATCACTATGCAGGCATTACGACTAATGAAAAGCTTTAGTCAGTACTAAGAATGCACTCATATTAAAATGTTGGTCAATACCAATAAACAATTATTATGGCCAATAAGTAGCTGATATTAAAATTCTATACTATTTTGTCAAAATAATTGATGGTCACACTTTAGATTAGGTTCCTATTCTCACTATTAACTATGACTATTGCCTCAATAAACTTCTAATTACTGCTTATTAATAGTTAGAAGGTATTTGCTAAGTTTAGGTATTGGGTAGGATTAAGGGATGTAGAATACGGGGCCTCATTTATCACAGATTTGATCTTAAAGTGTGCGTACACTTAAATCCATGCCAACGCTCATATTTATAAAAACATCAGGGTCTGAGCAGATGTACGCACTTTTCCTTGTCAGATTACTGCAGGTTTTTGGAAATCTAAGCTATTCTTGCAGCTCGCCATTCTAAATTTGGACGATGACTGGTGATTTTTTATATGTAAATGACATTAATTATGTGTCATTTACAGCGCGGAAAACTGAAACCATTCAGCTGCGCGCAAGTTCAAGATCATTTGCGATTTATAGATTTCACATCTGAAAGAAAGGCGTACGCTCGTTTTCTGTGTGTACGTTCATTCTATGAATCACACGTAGGCACATCTGAGAAATGATCATAAGATCAAATTTAGGACTGTTTCTGCGCAACATTTTACAAATGAGGCCCTCTGTCATGCAGAAAAAGTGTTAAGCATTAATGTGTTTTATAAGTACTAATAAACAGCCAATATGCATGCTAATAAGCAACTAGTTAATAGTCAGCATTGGACTCTAAACTGAAGTGTTACTGAATGATTAATAATAATATAAAAACAAAAGGCTAAAAATCAGTATGAAAAATGGATATTTATGTTGAGATTTGCTTTGTTGAGAACAGCTTTAGCTTCAATTGGTACTAGGGATGCACCGATATTAAAATTCTGAGTGATACCTATAGGCCGATAATTATAGTCAGTATTAATATTCTATATTATTTTGGGCAAATTAAATTATAATAATTAATAAATCAAAAAATAAAACATCTTGTTTCAAATGCTAGTGGTTCAATTTAGGCATCAAAACATTATAATTCACAGTATGAAAATGGATATTAATTTTGAGATTTGCTAAAGATACAATTTAACAGTGTTATAAAATTATTGGTGTTTTTAAATGTTAATTTTGAGTGAGCATTAGATGATGGCAAAGACAGACCAGGAGAAATGTGCAAAATAAAAGCTTGATGGTTTATGGTTTGAAAATAAAGAAAAATAAGACATAAATATTACTGTCATTTTACAATTGTACTGTAAAAAGAATTGTTATTATTATTATTATTATTGACTTTAAATTCTTATTTACAGTGAAATATTATAGTAATATTTCTTTTATTTAATATTATTATTATTGATATATAATCACAACATTTTTGGCTAAATTGTTCAGCCCTACAAACAAGCACAGCAAACCTGGAGCTTTTTTTTTTAAATATTTTTTTTAAGTCGCAAATCAACATTTTTTAATCAGAAAAAAAAAAAAAAAAATCACTTCCCCCCCCCCCCCCCAATTGTGCAGCCCTAGTACCAATAGTGCATTTCTTATGGGTACACATTTAAACAGTCTTTTGAAAGCATTTGCAGGTTCACGTCACTATTAAGATAAACCGTTACATTCTAAATCTGAATGTATATCAGTTCTGCAACAGAAAAAAATGAAGGCGTAGTGCCAAATCACTTGCCATCTGTATGGGGGTCTTGCAGAGGTCTCTTTCAGTCACAAGTCTCTCCTGGTCAGTGACGTAGAGGCCTTTCTGAGCGAGGGCCTGGATGATGGCGTTATGACCCAGCAGAGGTTTAGCCGCATCGCTCCTGAGGATCAGACTCCCCGCGCGGCAATACAACTCTGCAGATAGCAGCAGAGACACAACAGGCGGCTTCACATGCTCCTGATCATACTGGTCCCGGTAAAACGGATCGTCCAACTCCACGGGTACACAGTCTAGAGAGAGAAAGAGAGAGACTGTGATTGAATACACAACCAAAAGAGAATTTGGAGGGTAATAAGAAAAAGTGATTACTTGAGCTGGTCATGTGAGGTAGGTAAAACATATTTGTTAAAAAATGTGGTTATTCAGTTCTTTAGGTGGATAAAAAGAACATAATGTGCCTTTAAATTTGATTCAGGATCAATGCTTGGTCAGACAGACAGATGTGAGGTCAATGAGTGGAATCTGAAAAGAAAGACACACTGTTTCAGACTAATTCCATTATGGCTCTCACGTAATCTGATTTACTGAAGCTCTTCAGAATAGCACCATAGATTCAAACACACACAAACAGACAGGTACAGGCATGCATGAATTCAGTCACACACACACAGACTGCAATCACTGGGCAGACACAATTACACACACACACATACTGTAAACACCCAAGTACAGGCCTGCAAAAACTGAGTCACGAGCACTTGCCCATAAAAAAATAATAATAATAATGATAGTAATACAGCAGTCGTGATGCACGCAAACTGAAAATAACAGCATCAGGATAACATCTGCAAACAGTCTGACAATTCAGCTCTGTTTCTGACACTGAAGTGTGACTGCAAATGTCTGAGTCTAGAAGGCCAAGGAAATTCCTGGCATCCCATAATGCTTCAGTGTGAGTCAGACTACAGGCAATGTAGATTCCTGCTCTTCCCAGGTCATTTCCTTTCAGTATGTCTTTGAGTATGTGTGTTCATTTTCTTTTTCAGCAGCAGGAAACGTGTCTTAAAGGTACAGTACAGTTCCTGCTTAAAAATAAAACATTACAAATAACAAAATAATGAAAAAATAAATACATTTTAGGATTAAATTAACTGAAAATAAATAAATAGATGGGTAAATAAATAAAAATCTCTATTAATCAGCTATGTCTGCGTGCTTGTTAGTTTTCTTTTTCAGCAGCAGGAAACGTGTTTTAAAGGTGCAGTAGTTTCTGCTAGATGTCATCTTAAAGGTGCAATGTGTAAATTTTAGGAGGATCTATTGACAGAAATGCAATATAATATATTATATTATGTTTTTATTACTTTAGAATGAGCCATTTCTATCTCATACACCCCCCCCCCCCATGTCAAGTCACCATTATGCGCCGACATGTTTCTACAGCAGCCCTAAACAGCCATACACTCTACAGAGCGTATTTAGTCTATGTTGTTCTTCTTCTAAATCGTTCGTGTTTTTAGAGGCAGCTTGCATCATCACTACATTGAATACGCACAAAGTAGTAGTAGTCGTAGTAGTAGTCGTCTGGTTTATTAGAAGCAGAGACCGTTCTTTGTTAGAAGTAAGAAGAAACCTCATTGCTTGACTGGCTACTCAGACAACGACATTTTTGTCTTGTGTCGGCCAGGCGGCCACCGTAGCTTCTCCGAAAGGGAGGGGTGCGAGAGGTGTGCACTGTTAGTTGTAGTTCGCAACCTCACCACTAGTTGCCACTAAAATTCACACACTGCACCTTTAAAATACATGCATTAGGCCGTGTCCAACAAAAACGCTAGGCGCTCTGCTGAAAATGCCTATCTGTGAGCGCTTGAGAGCACTTCGGCAGTGCAGCGTTTTTTTTTAGTTGAGACGCTTTGCATGCTCTGATATAGAATATCTACAAAAGTGTTACTAGTATCTAATTTCACAGTTTGTTTCTGTACTGTTTCTACATAAAAAAATTTGATATAATGTAAAGTATTTGCTCTGGCTTTTGTATTAAATTATTTTGTTCTGTTATTATGCTTGTTGTTATCATCTGTTGATGTTGTACAAGCAGAATGCGCTGCGCTGGCCGTTGGGTTTAGCGTAGCCCTTCAGATACAAAGCGATTTGCGCTACACTGGCCAGAGCAAGTAGGCAGAGTTTTCAAAACTTTTAGGAGGAGTTCTAAATGTCTAGTCATTTGATGCCTCGTTTCTATTGGCCACGCGGGTAATCGTCACAGAGCGCAGCGGCGAAAGTTTAACTATTTTGAACTTTGACCACGGCGTGTGCTTGAGCAAGGCAATGGTGCGCTCCGCTGCGCGTGCGCTTTGGTTGACGCAGCAACAAACTGTCCTTGTGCGGCACAAGCCATTATGGGTTTCATACCGCAGTGGTGCCGTTGTCGCGTCCTGTGTGAAAAAGCCTTTACGCTCCTGCCGTTTTAAAAATGCAGCGCTCTCATTAAAAACAATTGGAAAAATACACTAGCCTCAGAAAAAACGGACTCACAGCCTAATTGTATTTGTCTGTAAGTGATTCTTACAGATGTCTTAAGTGTGAATTCAATAAAAAGCTGTACTACTGTATCTTAAGCACCTGCCATCCAGTTTAACCAGGTGCTAAAAGCACTGTAAAAGCATATAGCATATGCAAATAAATGTAAAACAACTGATTTAAGTTAATTAGCTTTAACTTAAAACTGCTTGGACAGTCACTGTGTGTTTTCAATATTTACAGAGGCATCAAAAAACTCTTAAAATCATTGCCCCTAACCTTTACATAAAGTTGCTGCGTCAATGGAAACCCTTTCCCTGCCAGTTCAGAGCCAAAACCGTAACACACACACCTTCTACAAAGCTCACAGTTTTTCCTGAACACGCTCATAAAGTGCCGCCTGGTTATGGAAAGGCTTTTTCCCTGCATTTCATCCCAAGTAGATTGAGGACAGAGGCAGGAAGCAGCTCTCGAAGGCATGACAAACACAGGGAGGAAGTGAGGGGTCAGAAGAGAAAAGCCTGAAGCAGCAAGTCACCACAGCTCACAAAAGCCTTTCAAAAGTTCAATTCTGCACTTTTGTGAGTTTAAATGTTACAGTAAAGAAACATAACTCAGTTCCTATAAGACCTGATTATTTTAAGGTCAATTATCTAGGTTTTTACTGCATTCTGCCAGATTCTTAAGATATTCTAAGCATATGATTATGCATAATGATTCCAAACAACTTGGAATAGTTCTGCCAAAAATGAAAACTCTGTCATGATTTACTCATTGTTCCAAACACTTCCAGGCTTTCTTTTTCACAAAAATGCCAAAAAGAGTTATGAAAGACTTAATTAATTCAACTCTTCTGGTCAATTCAACTTGTGGACCATATTCCATTTCCAAGTTATCTGAAGCCATGTCTAAAAACACCAAAATTGAAGTAATTTACTGATAATCTTCCCCTTCAGTGGGTTGCCTGACTGAAACTGGATCATATTGTCAACTACTTTAAACTCTGAACTGGTTTAATTTTTAAATGAATCATTATCACCAATTTTGTGATTCATAAAAATATCTTACTCAAAACAATGCTTCACAAATCAGGCAATGCCAGTTCTGTTATAAACTATCTTGAACAAAGAAAGGAAAGCAGGGCAGAAATGTAGGCTTGTTTCTCACACTAAGTTGTGATATTCACATTTCTTATAAGATATAAGAAAACATGTATTCAATCAGTCTCATACATACTCATATAAAAATCTGCTGACGCTATAATTTTAAACATCGAACTTGTAGAAAAGATGCTGTTTTCTGTGCTCGGGCTCAAATTGATACGGTAAAACAAATGGCATCATTACTGGTCGCATCACTTTGTATGAAGCGCTGAGGAAGATCTGGAGCGAAATTCAGAAATGGTAATGGATGTTTTGATTCCGACACGAGCTGTAAGCGGTAGACCAATCACAACAGAGTGGGCCATTTGGCCAATCAGAACAGAGTAAGCTCTCAGAAAGGAGGGTTTAGATAGACTGAATTCTTGATCGAACCGTTTTAGACACTGTGAGAAAAGAGATGATGCTGTAATGTATATTATGAGAAAATTAAAGTGTTTTTTGACCTTGGATGCATGTAAACCTATTGTGGGAGACCTCCAAAACTAAATTATAGCATAAAATAGCATAATTGAGATACTTTAAAAGCATATAATGTAATCATTTTTACATTTAGCACTGGATTTCTTAATGTAACATGGACATGTTCAATTTAATGGCCTTAATAACGAGAGTAACAGTGCACATAGTCACATGTTAACGTCACACACTCCCAGCACCCCTCAGGCTTCAGTGATGTAACAGAAACGAATGCTCTCTGTCGTGGTATGTGCAGTATGCCACAGATGTTAGGCTGGGGGTAAAGACAGCATAACATGGACAACACAGCCATGAGGGCCTACTGGCACTCAAAACAGCTGTTTGTGGACTTGTTTATTTTTCATTTCCAAGCAAAGTATCTGAATGAACAGACATCCACCAGACTCTATTTTCAATCTAAGGATGCCATGCAATGGTGGGGCTCATTTTCCTGTGTTTGTTTCTCATGCTGATCAGCAGTTTAACTCTACTGTGAAGAACAGTGACTAATGGGGAGATGTTATCACCCGTACAAAAAGAGTACCATGGTACTCTTCGTATTTACATGCCACTACCATATATCCCAAAATAGGTTTATCAAGGTAAATGTAATAAAAAATACATGTTATTTTCATATCCCTCCCTTGTGAAAAAAAGTACACTTTAGCACACTTTTAAAAAGAGAAATTATTATGGAAATAATTCATTTACATTTCTCTTAAATACAATTAGTGCTTTTTTGACCCACTTAAAAAGAAAATTTATATAAGTAATTTTATAATTACTTTTATTGTCTTTGAAATATGGTTACTGTTGAATGTACTGACAAGCATTCATGGCAACTAAAATATACTTTAATGTCATCTCAATTGAAACTTGTGTCATGTGTTTAAATATATTTGTAATTACACATTTGAAATGAAGTTGAAATTTAGTATATTAAAGATCTCAAGAAAACACGATGCATTGAGAACTGGGCGGGGGGGTGAAAACTTTTGAACAAGATGAAGATGTCCAAATTTGTCTTATTTTGTTTAAATATCTATTTTTTTCATTTAGTACTGCCCACTGGAAGCTGCAGAAGATACTCACATGTTTCCCGGAAGACAAATTAAGTAAAATTTATCTTGATGTTCAAATTCAAAAAGTTTTCACCCCCCGGGTCTTAATGCATTGTGTTTTCTTCTGGAGCATCAGTGAATGTTTAAACCTTTTTTAATAGTTGTGTTTGAGTCCCTCAGTGTGAAAAGATGGATCTCAAAATCATTCAGTCACTGCTGGAAAGGGTTCAAATAAGCAAAAAAGGCTGGAAAACTAAAGAATTTGCAGGACCTGGAGGATTTTTCTGAGGCAGTTTAACTGTTCAGGACAAACAAGAGACTCATGAACAACCATCACAAAACATAAAAACAGTCGTGGATCATCCAGGTAACCACACACAGTATTAAGAATCAAGGGTATGTACATTTTTGAACGGGTCATTTTTATAAATTCAGTGTGAAAAATCACCATTCAAACCAAAATATCTGACTTCCTGTTGGTCGGAGCTAATGAGTGTAAATTAGAAAGTTGTCCGGCTTAATGAGAACAATATGTGTACCGAGGTTAAACTAACCCCCAACTTTTGTCAAAAGGTGGCGCTATAGAGGCCCTCCTCCCCGCCCATTTCTAAGGCTTTGCCCATGTCTACTGGATGACAATCCTGACATGTGTTACGTTTCATGCAATTTTAAGCATGCTAAGAGTCTCAAAAGCATCCAAAACAAATTTTGAAGTTAGTTTAGTCTGTCTAGTTTCGATATTGAATATAACATTGTTAGCGTATCGCGCTATTGAGTCACTCAAAAATACCGCAAGGGAAATTCCTTAACCGCGACAGCCCTAGAGGGAGATGGCCTTTTAAGAGTTGAAGTACACTACAAGACATTGAATACAATTAAGCACAATTCTTTTTCACAAGGGCTGCTATGTCCAAAAACGATGGTAGTACCAGAGTAGGTTTTTGTTAATGTCACTGTCAGCATTAATATAGTGGATTCAGAGACATCTGCAATAGAGATCAGTGTAAATCCATGTCTTATCAACCGCATTAGAGTCCATGTCCATCAGAAAAAAGCAGACTTTTTACACACACATACAGACACACTCCTGTAAGGAGCCATCTTCATCTTGGCCCTGTTGCACTGCACTCCGTAGGCGTCTCTATTGTGGGCGCAATAAAAGCCACATTACTTTATGTCCATGCAAGTTTGATTGTCTGTGTTTATGTTAATTCCAGCATCCTCCATTGGGAGTTATTTTGGAAAATTCAATCCTATTACAGTGTGCAGAACCAGGGAATCTGCTTTGAGCATTTATTACGGACTGTGGGGACGGACTCAGAGCCATAAGCCAGACTGTGGCCTTTCATGAGTCTATGCAGGGATCTAGGCTAATGGTTTCTGCAGACTTGGCAGTAGTTACTTACCACCATGTAGATTTTTGTCAAATTCACTGTTTTTAACCTCTATACTGCTTCTCATGAGACACATGTGCATTTCTTTGTTCTGCTGAAAACAAAGGAAGATATTTAGAAGAATGTCAGTAACCAAACAGATCTCGCCCCCCATTGACTACCATAGTATTTTTTTTCTTACTATGCTAGTAAATTGGGGGTGAGATCTGCTTGGTTACAAATATTCTTCCAAATATCTTCCTTTTGTACAGCACAACAAAGAAATTTATACAAGTTTGGAACAACTTAAGGGGGAGTAAATGATGACAGAATTTTCATTTTTTGGGTGAACTATCCCTTTAAAATGGCAGATTTGAACTTGTAATTTTGTTTATGACTCATTAGAGAACAACAGCGTTTATGCAAACTAGTTATTTAATTCTCTCCTCAAAATTTAACAAATTGGTGTTACCCATTAACAAAATCTCTCCAATAAACGCTCATGATCCTAAATTTAAAAATATGTCCACTGCATTTCTAAACACTGGTAGGGGAGACCGGGGTATGTTGTCACACTTTTTTACTCCAGTCAACATTTCTCAAGGTAGGTTTATTTATACAAGTCAATTTTGATATAGACATACTTTAAAGTCTTGTCAACAACAAAAAAGCATGCCCACTGTTATTGCCTGGGAAAAAAGATACAGTTGATTGAATACATGGTGACCAATAACAAGGCATGTTGTCATGCTATATGGGGTAAGTTGTCACAGTGGAGACTGCCATTAAACAGGCTTTACAGATAAATGTAAACAGTAACTTATGAAAGCCAAAACAATTAATGAAAATGTATATATTAAACCAGGGGTTTTCAATCTTTTAAATGCCACTGCCTTCCAAATATAATTATCCTTGAGCAAGGGACCCATCCTAAAAATTTAAAGGAACAGTTCACCTAAAAATTGTGTCATCATTTCTCACCCTCATGTTATTCCAAACCTGTATGAATTTCTAATTTTGGGTGAACTATCCCTTTAAGGCATGTATATAGTTTCTTAAAGACCCAAATTATACTGTGAAAAAAATAATATTATAAATGTCTAAAATATTATTTTGAAAACATTGTTAATTTCAGTTACATATTACTCATAATAATTATAAATAACAATAAATAAATAATATAATTTATTTACACATATTCACATGAATTTACATTTTTGTTAATCTAATTGTATTTTTTTTTTACACACATTAATTTACTTAATTATTTTAATCTATTTATTTAGATCTCATTTTTGATCATTTATTTTATGTTGTTTATATACTTTTTCTGTAAACATTTCCACGGACCCCCTTGTACGGTCCACTAGGGGTCCCACTAGGAGTCCGAGACCCCAATTTGAAAACCCCTGTATAAAGCAATTGAGAGACACATTATTTCTCTTATTGTGACAACTTCCCCCAGCACTCAAAATATTGATTTTCAAACCTTCAAGCGCCACCTACCAGATCCAAAGGCTTTGGCGATGAGCCACGTCAAACTGCATGATATCTTGGCCCTTGTGAAATCATAGTGATCAACAGATTTGATCGTCGGCACGATGAACGTCCTATTGGTCTCCTTGATCTCTGCGGCATCACCCATCTTGACATCTACGCGTGGCTGCATCACGTCCCACGGGACTATGAGATCAGAGCGCTAGACGACATTCCCATGCTCAAATATGATGAGAAATATAACGGATCGGCCCAAACACTCGTGCAGTCCAATACTCCTCCTCTCATATATTGATTATATACACGAAAACGATCCCAACTGCATCCCCCAGCGCCGGATTCAATATCCAACAAGCGATTCCAAGCTTCTGCAGTAGTTCTCATCCGTTTCCCGGCATTATATCCTCAAGTTGGTGTAGATGACAAAAATCAATATTTCGTAGGTGACACAAGCGCCATGATGAGGGATGTCACGTTTAATGGCGAGGAGAGGCGATCGATGAGTTCACTGTTTTGTGTCATGATTTCTCCTCTTCTTTAACTTTTGTAACTGTCCTTAAAATCTCTCCTTCTCCCTGCGGTCCGCGCCTGCCGCACTGGCCTGGAAAAAAAAGTAGAAAGATGAGTGCGCATGCGCGAAACGCCCAGACGCAGACAAGCACTGCTGGATGAGGCAGATTCACGCAGATGTCACAAAAAAAAAAAAAAAAAAAAATACTCTGAATAAAAATATAATAGGCCTAAAAATTTTTTTACTATAATGTTGCTAAAATTGTTTGAATTGAACTTGTTGTGAATGTTAAAAATGGTGACTTCAGGTAATTTTGGACGATAATAAATATGACTTAAAACCCCAATTCACTTATGGACTTTTAAAGCTCTTGCTTTCCCACAACTTAAAGCCTTATAGCCTATTTTCAATCTTAAAATGAGATTAAATGAGATTTAATGTACCATTTCTCTTTATCAATATATTACATGATCACTCACTACCCCTAAAACTGTTCTCACAACTTAGATATTAAAATATTGTAATCATAAATAGAAGTACATCCTTGTAGTGTGTGTGTGTGTGTGTGTGTGTGTGTGTGTGTGTGTGTGTGTGTGTGTGCATGTGTGTAATATTTATGTTTAGGATTAAAGTAGGATTTCCTTTGAAACAATTTTTACTAAAAAATTCCTAATAAATTTTACAACTAATTACAAAAATGGCAAGTAACATGTATTAAACGTGAAATTGTTAAGTAGAAAGACTGAAATAGTATTTCACATTAAAGATAGCCTACTCCTGTTTTAAATCTTTGTTTTATTTACAACTTCGCAAAATAATTTTTTGTTTTTTTGTATATATATATATATACACACACACACACACACACACTGTAAAATGTAAATCTTTATATACTATATGTATTGAAAAATGTTTACAGTATATATAAACACACACACACATGTTTTTGTGACATATCAGGACACAAATTTATATAATGACATGACATAGGTATTACAAGGAGAGGGTTACTTATGAGGACATCACCCCATGTCCCCATTTTTCAAAAGGCTTATAAATCATACAGAATTTGTTTTTTTTTTGAGAAAGTAAAAATGTGCACAGTTTCCTGTGATGGGTAGGTTTAGGTGTAGGGTTGGTGTAGGGCGATAGAAAATATTGTACAGTATAAAAACCATTACGCCTATGGAATGTCCCCACAATTTACAAAAACAAACGTGTGTGTGTGTGTGTGTGTGTGTGTGAGTGAGTGTGTTATTTTTGTTTTGTTTTTTGACATCAACCTCTCTTTTCTATTTATGAAAATGTAAAAAGAAAAAAAAAGAAAAAAGAATGAATTAATGTCATGATCCTCTTTTCATATTTAAAGGTAAGACAGGCTTTGGTGTACAAGATATTCATTAAAACGAATACTAAATACACTTATAAATATTTGACTAATTATATTTGTATCTGTTCCCGAGACATCACCAACAGATTGCACCCAAACATAGATGAATACCTCTGAACATGAGAATCAGATAATCGAAAATGATATCTGATACAAAACCTTCAGTTGTTTTTTGTTTCTAAATTTGTTAGCATGTTCAGTCAATAAGAAAATAAATTATATTCATATCCTTTGATGCTGATGAGGTGGAGTATTACCTGTGACATTTACAGTTGAATAGTGAGTCGAGTCCAAACCGTGAGATGTTGAGGCAGATGTGAGTCTTCAGGTTGTATTAACAGCAGGAGTCATGGATCGGCTCTCTCAGACAGGAAGGGGTGTGACCACGTCTGTGGCGGCCTCTGACTATCAGCTCTGGAGAATAGCTGTAATTACTGCCCTCTACACACACACACACACACACACACACACACTCACACACACACACACAACCCTTTCATCAAACACACGCACACTAGCCTTTCATGTGTGAGGGAGTGAGGTTCCTAGTTCTCAAACACAAATGGAAGTCATTTATTGAGAGAGAGAGAGAGAGAGAGAGAGAGACCCAGTTGTTCCACCCAGATGTGACTGAAATCTCTCCTGCTAATTTTAGCAGTTGGCTTCTGTTACTCACTGTTAAAGCTTCTGACCCTGTTTGAATGACATCACACCCATTATGTGCACTGAATCAGATGTTAAACGACGATATTGACTAAAAATAGTTAACTGATTATTAAACTGATTATTAATATACTTAGTCTCACTATACTGATGACCAGCTGTTTGTGTTTTTCCATTTCAATGGCAAAATCTGTGCCAACTGTCCACACCATAGTCCACACAGAGTAATGTCGCCCTCTAGCGGATACCGGCGCCTTTATTTGAGATCGACGGAAGCATACAGCATTTGTACAGCTTGTAGGCTAAACATTAGCTGGCAAAAAATGAGAGGAGTTTTTTTTTTTTTTTTTTTTTTAATATCTGCAGTCTAAATTTCTGTTTAGGGACAGCTATTGTAAGTGTTTTTATCACGTGGCCTAGCCGTTTAGGATATGCTATAAACAAGAACCTCTCGATTGAAACGAATTAAATAATTATTAATTAATGATCATCCACCCAGTGATTAAATAACCTGCTTTTACTGTTTATAAGTGGCAGACATTCATAAGATTAGATTTAAATTCTCTAACAAGTCGCTTGTCTTATATCGCCTTATCAACAGCAGTAGGTTGACCTGCGTTGTTGTATTTCTACCACTAGATGGCAGCATTAATTTATTCTAATCATGCAAAGGCTTATTTTTTTCTTCATTCTTTTTTGACTACAAAATATCTATCTATCTATCTATCTATCTATCTATCTATCTATATTAATATACTACATACAGTGGTGATAATAATAATAATAAACATTTATTTGTATAGCACTTTTCATGGAATGCAACTCAAAGCTTCACAATGCAAAATAAAGAAATTGACAATACAGTTTGACCTCAATGTCAAGATAAAATAATATAAATAAAACAACTATAAGACAATCAGAAGGTAAAATAAAACATAAAACAGACTTACACAGAACTTCACACTATATTATTATAGTGATCATGATAAAATAAAAACAAAACAAAAGTCTCCTTCTTGTACATAAATGACGGTGGAGCAAGTAAGTAAAGACAGCCAGTCCCTCGTAAACATTCAGGAATGTGTTATGATTGCGAACATCAGAACCTTTGATTATTCACATGACGTTCAATTCAAAGTGTGCACCATTATCATGCTAAATGCTACCAGCCACATCCAACCCCCCAAAACCACATCCACACATAATGTGCTGCATATTTCATACAAAGATGCCTTCACGCAAACACAACACAGGCTGTGTGTTTCCCACTGCAGCCATTCACTGACCCCCACCCCGACAGGCCCTACACCCACCCATACACAGATGAGCCCCATCCTTCATGAAGCAGCACACACAAAAGGATAGTTCAGGCCGTCGCTCCTGTCTATATGTCTGTGCATGCAGGGCAGTGTGTGCTCTTTGCTCTAAGCTGCCAAACTGCTTCCAGATACGACCCAGCTGACGTCAGCGCCCTTGCCTGTTATCGCAGATACTCCCTCCGTTTGCCCACAGTACATAGCTGTACATTTCTATAAGCCCTGTTAACATTCACAACAGAGAACTTTTTCATATGAAGCATTTGGGGTAGGCTGTTATTGAAGTGCATAAGTCATAACTTTATCTTTTACTTATTTTGTGTCCTACATTGACATGTTGATATAAAAACACTTGAATTTCACAAAATCTGTCGAGAACATGTCTGGTCAGATTTGACTACAAAACCAAAAGTAAGAAATAAGAATTTTGCATTAATCCTGTTTTAAGAACCACTATGTTTTTTGTACTGTGACATTATTTTCTCAGTTCTCGTTACTGTAATGTTTAAAATAACAATACCATTTCAAAGTTAAGAGTAAGATTTTTTAATGTTTTTTAAAAGAAGTCTCTTATACTCACCAAGGCTACAGTTATTTGATATAAAATGCAATAAAACAGAAAATATTGTGATTTTTCTATTTATTTATTTTTACAATCTAAAATCACAGTTTTTTATTTTAATATATTTTAAAATGTAATGTAAATGTAATTTAATATATTCTAAAATGAATTTTCAGCTGCCTGAATTTTCCCAGAAGTCATTTATGCTAATTTGGTGCTCAAGAAACATTTAAGCATTGAGCATAATTAGAATTGTTTTTTTTTTGTTTGTTTTTTTAAATCATCCAAATGTATTTGTCAGGATTATGTTCCGTTTTTTAGAGTGTTTAGTTTGGTTCTGGTCTGTTCCTGTTTGTATGTGTTCCTGTTCTTTGTTTGATTCTATAGTTGCTGATCATGCCCTACTTTGTTTCCATAGTTACCGATTAGTTTCACCTGCATATCATTTAGCTTCCTTTGTTTGCCCTCTGTATTTAAACCTTTAGGCTACATCCCCACAAAGCCAGAGCTTTCCCTATTCGATCATTTTTTTTTTTTTTTTTTTCCTCGTCTCAAGAAATATCTACCTACACATGAAACCACTGAAACCGACTCAAAACAATGTAGTATACATGCCAGATCAGTATGTGGCAATGTAATTCTGCCACAGAGATACACTAAAAACGGAGAATAAGACTTGGAGCATGCGCATAAACCTTGCGTACTGTATACAAACTTTGGTAAAGCTTAAAAATAAAGCTTTACTTTAGTAAAGCTAATAGGCTCAGTAGCTTCTGCAGTGCGAACACAAGCATGTAGTCTGCCATTGTTGCTGTTGTTGCATGTTCTCTGTCATCTTAGTTGTAATGTGATTATTCTGTTTTCTGATTGATTTACTGCATGTTATTTTTATTTTTTATTTTTAATTAAAAGATGTGTTTGTTTATTGTGCTCTGATTTCAGCAGCCTCAAAACATAACAGAACACAGAACTAAACCAGCAGAAAAGGATGGCCTTATCTGCCCCTCCATTTGCTCTGCCCGGAGCAGGAGCAATGTTCCCTCGAGGAAGGGCCGGCCCAAGCCTTTATGGGGCCCTAAGCAGAATTTTATTTGGGGGCCCCTCAGTTAAAATAACTTAAAATAAACCGTATCTTCTTATATAAAAAATAAATGTAAATGTACAAAATGCACAATAATAAATTAAATACTTTAATAATTACATAAAATGAACAGTTCAGATGGACCTGTAACAAGATAACAATAATAAATGTATTAACATTAAAGGAATAATTCACCCAAAAATGAAAATTCTGTCATTTACTCACTCTCAAGTTGTTTTAAACCTGAATGAGTTTGTTTCTTCTGTTGAACATAAAAGTTATTTTGAAGAAAGTGGGTAACTAAACAGTTGCTGGTCACCAGTGACGTCCATAGTGTATTTTTTTCTATTAAGTCAATGGGGACCAGCAACTGTTTGGTTACCCACATTCTTCAAAATATTCAGCAGAAGAAAGAAATTAATACAGGTTTGGAACAACATGCAAAAGAGTAAATAATGACAGATTTTTTCATTTTTGGGTGAACTATCCCTTTAAGGACAAGCGACAGCATGTTACTATTAGGCTGCTGTCACTTTAAGACCTGCGCACATCTAACAAAAAGACAAACATACGATTTTCTCTCAAATGATTACTTTCACTTTAGACATAATCAACTGTGTTTATGTAAACCTTGTGTGTATTTGACAGTATTAGCGTAATCAGATGTAATCAGGTGGTGTTTGACAGGTTTTTAGTGTGCTCATGCTTCGGGTGTACTCGCTCAGAAAAAGCACATATCAGAACAGCACGCGAATGATATGTTTAACCGGCAAGGCTTTAAAGCACATGAAAATAATGAACATTTGTGATTGAATAAGTGCAGTGTCCCGTGAGTGTAACTCTACTGCTGCATTAACCTGATGTAGGGCTGCACAATATTGGAAAAAAAAACAACTTATATTTTGTTTTTTTGCGGATATATGTTGCGATATGAAATAAATGTAACAGATTAGTTGAATAGCTCTATTTTAATTTATTATTATTATTATTATTATTATTTTTTAATTCTAGAACGATTGGGGTGATTTAAATGGGTGTTATATATTTTTCAGGTAAGTATTCAGGTCCAAAAAATGAATAATAAAATGTAAAATAACACTGCATAGACTTCACTTTATACACTGAATATAATTAATCTGTGTTAAAGCTGCAAAAGTGATTTTCTCTGTATTTTGTTGTTTGTTAACAGTCATGACACAGAAAGCAGCAAGCCTGCTGTGACTTTTAGACCGAATGTGCAGATCCTTTATAATGATACACATCGGTTTATTTGTTTGCGTTACCTAAACCATAAGCAACTGTGTTTACAAGGACATTTTGACATTATTCTGGCAATGAGTTGTGCCTGGCCTTTGGATATAGTTTTATGAGGATTTGAAAGAGGATAAGTCTTACATCGCTGCTCGTCCCGTCCAGCTCCAAGCCTACATCTCCACTAGTCCTGGCCAGCTCCAAGTCTCTGATGATCCCACCCAGCCTCTCTGTCCCACCTCCTTTAACAAAGACAGCTAGTCCTTCAGCCCACCTCTGCTGGCTCCCTACAGTCCCTCGGCTCCCCCTCTGTTGACCCCACTCTGCTGCTAGGACCCACCAAGTCTTCTGGCCTTGATGCGTGGATCCCCTGTCTCTGCCTCAGGCCCCCGAACCCATCAGTCCACAGTGGCCCGTTGACCAGTTGGCTCCACCTTGGCTCCTCCCTCCCTCAGCTCCACCTGGGACCGTCGTCCTTATGGCTCCACCAGGCTCCCATGTCTCTCTGTCTCTGCCTTGGTCCTCGGTCCCACCTCAGTCCTCCGGCACTCTGGCTCCACCTCGGCCGCTCATCGTCCGCCTTGGCCTTCAGGACCTACGGTGTCTCCTGTCTTCGCCTCTATCAGTCTCCAGGGTTCACCTGGACGGTCTGCGGAGACTCAACCCTGGCTTCTCCTTAAGTCAGTTCATCTACAGAGCCCTGACCCTCCCTACTAATGTTACTGCGTGAGGATGGGAGGGGGGTGTAATGACAGGATTATGTTCAATTTGTTTATAGTTTGGTTTTGTTCTGTTCATGTTTCCTGTGTTCGTGATCCTTGTTTGTTTCTATAGTTACTGATTAGTTTCACCTGCGTTTCATTTAGCTTTCTTTGTTTGCCCTGTGTATTTAAACCCTACAGTTTCCTCTGTTCTTTTTTCTGTGTCGTCTTAGTTGTAAAATGGTTATGCTTTTCTTTTTTCTGATTGATCTCCTGTGTGTTATTTTTGGATTTGATTAAAGACTGTGTTTGTTTATTATCTCCTTCGTCGTGCTCTGATTGCAGTAGCCACAAAATGTGACGGTATTACAGTAATGAGAATTTAGAAAAGCACCATGATCTGCATTTAATAAAAAGTGCTATACATTTTAATTAATAGTATAGCATTAATTAATATTATAGATATCATATGGTAGACAGACACATTGCATTGTGTGCAGAAAGTGAAGAAGAGAATAAAAAGGGAGGAGACAGAGTGAGTATGGCAGACGGGATCACTCTTGTGCTTGGGTCACTGTGGGATATTTTTAACGCACACAGACCTCAAGGCTGTATTTAGAGGGTGGGGACATGCTGGCCTGTGCTTCCCCCACTGGCAGCAGAAACCTGTATTTATCTGAATAAAATCCAGAGGGGAGTCTGGACCGTATGCCCTAAGTTTATCTTCTCTTAAACGCTGTGACTTTGCAGTAGTGACACAGAAACCACACTAAATTTGGTTTGTTAGTTTTTTTTTTTTTGTTATGAAACAATAAGAGATTCTACCATCTCTAAACTCTGTAATCTTGAAGTTTTAGCAACTTAAAACATGCAGAAAACAAGTAATGCAACTCAATGCAGCTTTTCTATTACAATACACTTGAAGAGTTGTATGCAATGAGGTATGTATAATAAATATGGTTAAAATTCAGATAAACACTTTCCTCATTACATGAATGTTTCTCATAGGAAACATGAGATCAAGTATGTAGAAAAATGTAAAAACATTTATACATAGAAGCCATAAACATAATCACCATTATGTCGTTCCAAACTTGTATGCATTCCTTTCTTCTGATACTGAAGATATTTTGAAGAATGTTGGGAACCAAACAACATTAGAGCCCATTGACCCATTGACATAAAACACTTCTCTAATTTTCCACAGAAGAAAAAATAAATCATACAGTTTTGAAATGACACAAGGGTGAGTAAAATATGGCAGAACTGTCATTTTTGGCTGGAGCATCCATTTAAAGGGATAGTGAATGAAAATTCTGTCATCATTTACTTACTCTCAAGTTGTTCCAAACCTGTATGAATTTCATTCTTCTGCTGAACACAAAAAAATATATTTTGAAGAATGTCAGTAACCAAACAGGTGATGGGCCCCATTGACTTTCATAGTATTTTTTCCCCAATCAGTGGGGCCCATCAACTGTTTGGTTATCCATATTCTTCAAAATATCTTCTTTTGTGTTCAGCAGAAGACTATCGGTTAGGTTTAGCGCCACGCACGGGCCAATTCATTTCCGAACACCATACAGACAACAACCAATGGACACTTACTTTGAAAGTGTAGCAAAATGCCCAAGAAGCAACATATCATTTTTACATAAATGTTGCTATATATATATATATTAACACTAAAATTCTCAGCAAATTAAAAAAATGAGCTGAAACAAAGCCTCTAAAAGAGAGAAATAAAAATTAATTATGAAGAAGGATGCAGAGTGAGAGAACGAGAGAGAATGACATGGATTGCAAGAGGAAGAGAGAACATCCCTTAGGAGTTCTGTCGATTCTTTTTCTGCATGCGTGAACAGTAAATGTATTTTCACTTGCTAATTAAAAGTCAAGTTCTGTTGTGTTTATTTTCATTTGTGCTGCTCCAGTTCTGCATGTGGCCTACATTTTCCATGAATATCTCTTTGCTCTTTTGAAAAAACAGCTACGACAGCTAGCATGAGACAAGAATAGACTCTTTTATTTTCTGAAACAAATGACAATACCGACAGGTCCTCAGCATCAATATTGACTGACTGATTGTTGCTAAATTGCTTTAAAGGCATCATCACGTCATGAAAGATCACATATCCATTGATCTTCTAAAATTAATCAGTTTGATGTACTACTTAACTTTGTCAAAATGACCATCAGTTTAAACTGAACAGCAAAGACTTGACAAGCAGCAGTGTATCTGGAATGATGGGTATTAAAGAGGAAGTTGAATAGATATTATCCAACAACATAAGGCAATATTATTTTTTCCAACTGGCATTTAACAACAAGAGTAAGATTTGGCAAAAACAACCAATTATTATGTTGCTCTTGACTTCTAGTTTTAGAAATAAGAAGCTGATAGGATCCTTGACCTTATGCCTTATGCATATGTGCCTTATGAATGTAATGCAGGCTTTGCAAAGAGCTTGTTATTGAAGCATGAGGCAACTAAATTGTACCAGAACCTATAACTATCTACAACATATAACTAAGCATTGTAACTCATTTCACACAGAAAAGGGTGTTTGCATGGCAGTCATAGAGTAGCAAAGAAAAAATAAATAAAGGATGGTTGTTTTTGATGCAAGAAATCTTGACTGACTTCATAAATGGATCTCAGGGAAAAAAAAAAAAAAACACATGATATGACTCCAAATACACCATGTAAATCATAAGTGGAATGTTACACATGCTTCCCATTTAAACTGCACGCAGTAAGTGGGTATGGCAATTTTTTGTAATTGTTTAGGACATGTTTAGGAAACATTCATTATCATTCCTAACGATTGAGTCTACTGTGCGTTTAAGTGCCACTTGAGTTTAATGAAACTGTTTACTTACACATAAACATGCATTGATTTTGTTGTTAAGATTGGTTGAGTCAGGACACAGGGTTAGGTCTAATGCCTACATGGCAGAAAGCTTGTTAAAAGAGAATGATGAGCAGCTTTGTGTAAATTCTTACCCTTGCACTGGATATGCACCATATTGCGACAACAAGAAAGCCGCAATGATCATGAGTCCCACAACCATGATGACTAACTGAACTAACTGACATGTAATATCAGCTCTTTCCATCACCCTGGACAAACACAGACATTCAGTTCTGTCCCATTTTCCCCTTACTCATATTTTTTACTTATAAACTAAAGAATAAACTGTGAATCTCAAGGATGACACACTGTTTTTATCATAACTTTTCAGTGAAGTGGCAAAGGAAAATCTTACTACTCAGTGGTTGCTCCATTTCATGGAGTTCTCAGAAATATCAGCTTCAATGATCTTAATAAAAAAAAAAAAAAAAAAAAAAAAAATTTAAACAAGTATACCTATAAGTAGGCCAGTAAGTATTGTTAGAGTATAGCGCTATAAAATTAATGATTAATAACTAAAATGTAGGTTACTATTTATTTTGATTATCCACTTTAGACAGTCTTCTAACTATAAGTAACTTTGCAACTACATGTCAACTAACTCTCATTAGAGTATTTGTAGACTGTTAGTAGATTGTTAGGTTAGGGTTAGTAGAATAAGTACTTGAAAAGTTACTTAGTCAGTAGAATGTCTGTTGGGGAGCATCAAAATAAAGCGTTAGCAAATATTAACCTTTGTGCGTCAATTAAAAAAGTTACACATAGTTACACAAAAATATCAGTGTCAAAAATCTGTCATAAAACTTTGAAGATTTGGGAGTACAGACTTCAGTTTAGTCTCATTTTAAAGAAGACCCTTGGCAGAAAAGTTAAAAAGTGAAACAAAAAACAAACAAATAATAATAAAAAGAGTTATATATATAAGTTATATAAGTTTATGAAAATGATTTATGAATATTATTTTATATAAAATATATATATCTTATGAAACATGTTGAACTCTAAAACTGCTAGAAAATCAAAGCCAAAAATCTAATCCATATTTGAGGTTGATATCTCAAAAAATTTGCTTTTAGTAAGATTTTGTTTGGGCGCAGTACCAGATTTTCCCCATTAGATGTGATTTGCAGTAGAATTTTTCTCTCTTATTACAAGCACACATTTGCCACACACACACACACACACAGAATTTTTTTATTACACACATAGAAACCACACTCTGACATCCATACCAACACACCCACACAATTATAGCTGCATAATTTATCCAATTGGCTCTATAATATGCATAAGCAGAAAACAAGAATAAAGCTAGTATTTGCTTTATAGGCCAAACCTGTGAAAATGGCACCATCAGGTAAAAAATAGTAAAAATTTTAATTTTAAATTGCAGTTTAAATGGGTTTCAATGGGGGAAATTTTTGTCCAAAAGGCCCTGAAGGAACTATTTTGTGTACCTAGTGCAAAACATATTTTTTTAAAGAAAATGGGGGTGAAATAATAAAATTCCAATAAAAATACACACCTGTGCCAAAATTTATTGCCATTAACATAGGCAAAATTATTCAAAAAACAAAACTGAAAAAGACAAATATGTACATAAGGTCGCACAAGGGTTAAGTAGACAGACTATAATGAGAATTAGCTGACATGTAGGGTTAGGGTTACTTATAGTTAGTAGAATGTCTAAAGTGGACCATCGAAATAAAATGTTTCTAAAATAGATCCCATGTGGCCACAGGAGAGGAGTCATCATATTTATAAATGGCAAAGGACAGTGACACACTGAGAAAAGGAAAATGGAAAAAAGCAAGAGATCTAAACAAATGTCACCATTTTGGCTCTCCATTTTACACTAGCGTTCAAACGTTGGGGGTCAGTAACATTTTTGTATAATGCTTCTGAAAAAAGTGTCTTATGCTGACCAAAGCTGCATTTATTTGATCAAAAATACGGTAAAACAGTAATATTGTGAAATATTATTCCAATTTAAAATCACTGTTTTCTATTTTAATATATTTTTTAAAATGTGATGGAAAACCTGAATTTTCAGCATCAATACAAACTTCAGTGTCACATGATCCTTCATAAATCATTGTAATATGCTGATTTGCTGCTCAAGAAACATTTCTCCTTATTATTAATAAACATAATAATTGTAACGGTTGGTCTTGTAGAGAATGTGCACGACGAAGGAATGGAAACAAAATGGTCTTTAATTAATTCAAAACAGAACACTCAGGAGATAAACTATAGAACAACCACTTTAATACAAACAATACTGGACAAAAAAACTGAGGAAACACAGGACTTAAATAGACAGGGGCTGATTAACGTAACTTAGCGACACGTGCAAACTCAATGATTAACCATGGAAACAAACTAGCAAAGGGAACACAGGCAAAACAGGAACAGTACACAGAGAAAACGAAAACAAATCTGAACACGTGAGAATAATAAAAAGAGAACAGCATTTATTTGAAATAGAAATCTTTTGTACCATTATAAATGTCTATATTTTCCAAACTTTTGAACAGCAGTGGATATCACTGCAGAAAAAAAGAGATATTAAAGAGAACTCAACATCATTCTGTAAACAACATCCTCTAAAGCAGCTGCTACACAATACAGAGTCCAATTATACATTTCCCTCACTTTATTTAGGCATGAGAGCATTAACAATACTGCTAAGATGCTGTTTATGAGATTGTATTGTTAACACTTCATGCCGGGTTCAGGTGTGTGACTTTACTTTGTCCGCTATGAAATGGCGTGTGTAAAACGCTGAAGCCAGCGGGCAGATCTGCTCTCAATGCAAAGCCTCCGTCAGCAGCAAACCACCAATACATACAGTACGCTCACTTATACTCCAATGAAAAGAGTTAACCTGAGCATTCAGTAAACACCACAGCAAATTCTCATCCTCTTGCTTGTGTGTGTGTGTTTTCACCACTGATAAAGCCGGCAGTTGTGCTTACGTCCTCTCATCCTCAGCATTATTCTTCATACGTTTTTTTTTTTTTTTTTTTTTTTTGCCTTGAATAGTCAGATGTGTAGGAGTGCTGAGCCAGAATCTGTTTATTTCACTGAGATTGTGCCAGGAAAAGGGAAAAATCTGATTCTAGATCAGCACTTTAACTGTGAGATGCTTTGTGAGGGGCTGTTAAGTACAGAGATCAAGAGAAATTGAGACGGTAGGAATTATGTGTTTATCAAAACAGTAAGAAAGACAGTGTTGCTTGCATCAGCAGAGCGTGAGACACTTGTGTGTGTTTACATTAAAGAAAGTGGACACTGATGCATACATGCATGTGCACATATTCACATATATAAAGTCACATATGTTGCTCCAGGATGGTCTTCAGGCCTGCTGGCTGTTCTGAGCCACTTATATAAGTGCAAACTGTCCGTTATGATTAGGGTCAGTCCACACAGGCACAGCTCACGCACACAATCGTGTCACTTCCTGTTTGCCCACCTCTCAGCCTCTCCTATGGGCTTCACAGTTCCTAAAGTAAACAGCACACATACAAGCAGAGCCCAAAAACAAAATCAAGACTTTATAAAAGGACATAATAGGTCCCCTTAAGGCAAGACATAACATTACTGCGGCGGCCATCTCATTACCAGAGAAATTATGTTGATTTCCCAGCACCTGATCATTTGATAAATGATGTGATAATGTGTTCAGCAATCAGATGAATTCAGGTTAAGGCAGACCTTAATATTGGGTTGAATTTCTGAACTACAAATTGTGATTTCAGATTAAAGTTTTGAAATAATTGGGTTTGTTATTTATTAACATCTTGACAGTATGACTAACCATAAAGGACAACTTGATTTGTGTTCTTAATGTTTTATTTACATTTTTTTATTCTCAGGAATGAGGCAAGGGCCATAACAAGTGACAAATACTCATAAAAGGTTAATTTTTTAGCATCTTAAAAAAAAAATCTTGCACACAAATATTAAGCAGTGAAACGCCTATAAAATATGTTGTTACATCCACCAGCTGGAGCATGGACATTTTTATTAAAAAATGCTAAGATGCTAAAAAATCCACTAGAGGGCACTCCTCCCGAATCCCTTGCTTTCCCATCATGAACTTCAGTTCCCATAACCCATTGCCCGGACTCATTATTCCTGATCATCATCTTGTTAACCCTGCCTATTTAAACCCTGTGTGTTCATTCACTCTTTGCGAAGTCTTGTATTTGTCATTACATGGACACCACGCGAGAGCCTCCAGCCGTCATGGACGCTACGCAAGAGCCTTCAGCCATCATGGACGCCACGTCAATGTTTCCAGGTGTCATGAACGTTGCATCTGAAGCTACCAAGGCAGTCCCTAGGCGTTTGAGACTGGCTTCCTTTTGGAGGATACACCACTGACGTCAGTGTGAGCAGCTGGCATTTCTGCGGTGGTATCAAGTCTGGGGTCTCAGAGGTAGTCCCTCTGTCAATTGCACTCCCCGTTACGGCAATGGCCGTTTTGTTTGTCTGGGCTGCATACACCTCAGCTTCTCCCGAGGCGGCGGCACCAGATCTAGTTTTGCCCAAAGCGGCTGCATCTGCCCAAGAACTCTGTTTGCCCTGATACGACCACAGTGGTCGCCCTAGAACCCTCTGCCTGTCCTGACACGATCACAGAGGTTGTCCCAGAGTTTCTTGTCTGCCCTGATCATTCCTGAGTTTCCTGATTGCCTAGATACGACCACTGAGGTCGCCCTTGAATTTCCATTCATCTTGTGTCGGACAGAGAGGTGATCTAAGTTCGAGGGTCTCGTCCGACGAGACCACAAGGAGACCATGACTAAAGACTTTGCTTTCCTTGACAAGGACATTACTCCTAGATGTCCTGCCTGCCCTGTTATCTGTTATGGCCATAGAAGCCGATACTGAGCTCTCTGCATGTTTTGACATGGCTCCTGAGGCCATCCCTAACCTACTTCTATGTGTTCCAGTTCCACCTGATCGGCCGTGGTGGTCTTCAGCCCTGCCTGCTCCAACGTGGTGGTCTTCAGCCTCGCTGTGGTGGTCACCAGCCCCATTCGCTCTCAGACCCGCCGTGGTGGTCTTCAGCTCCGCTGAGATGGTCTTAGTCCTGACAGCTCCACCCTGGTCACTTACTCTGCCTGCTCCATCCTGGCCATCTGTTCTGCCTGCTCCGCCCTGATGTCCCACTTTGCCTGCTGCACACTGGCCACCTGCTCTGCCGGCTCCACCCTGGATCCTCGATCTACCTCAGTCTCTATTCTTGCTTCCACTCCACAGAGCTGGCCCTCAATCCCTCCCCTGGGTCACAGAGAGGGACCCAGGAGAGGAACCCTCTGCTCCACCTCCCTCCTGGATGTATGGTTTCCCATCATGAACTTTAGTTCCCACAACCCATTGCCCGGACTCAATATGGCTGATCACATTCACCTGTGTTTCATCTTGTTAACCCTGCCTATTTTAGCCCTGTGTGTTTATTCACTCATTTCACAGTCTTGTATGTGTCATTAGTGCATTTCTGAGTGTTATCCTGGTTCCATCTGTCTTGGCATCTGCTTGTCTCCCTGGATTTCCCTGTTTGCCAACATTGAATTCCGATTATTGAAAAGTAACATTTTAAACAATATCTCAATAAACACAAAAACAAAATGCTGACAAGACTAAGTTTAATATAACATCTGTTTAACTTATAACATGAAAGAAAGGTTAATAATGTAACTCAGATTACACATTTTTCAGTTTTACTTAAATTAGGGTGATGCAAAAATGAGTACACCCCACAACAAAAACTATTACATCTAGTACTTTGTATAGCCTCCATGATTTTTAATGACAGCACCAAATCTTCTAGGCATGGAATAAACAAGTTGGCGACATTTTGCAACATCTATCTTTTTCCATTCTTCCATAATGACCTCTTTTAGAGACTAGATGCTGGATGGAGAGTGATGCTCAACTTGTCTCTTCAGAATTCCCCATAGGTATTTGACTGGGTTCAGATCAGGAGCCACTGAATCACTTTCACCCTGGTCTTCTTCAAAAATCCAACAGTGGCCTTAGATGTGTGTTTAGGATCATTGTCATGTTGGAAAAGTGCACAATGACCAAGGGCACGGAGTGATGGTAGCATCTTCTCTTTCAGTATAGAGCAGTACATCTGTGAATTCATGATGCCATCAATGAACTGCAGCTCCCCGACACCAGCAGCACTCATGCAGCCCCACATAAGGACACTGCCACCACCATGTTTCGCTGTAGGCACCGTGCGTTTTTCTTCGTATTCCTCACCTTTGTGACGCCATACAGTTTTGAAGCCATCAGTTCCAAAAACATTCATCTTGGTCTCATCACTCCAGAGTATAGAGTCCCAGAAGTCTTCATCTTTGTCAGCATGGGCCCTGGCAAACTCAAGGCAGAGTCTTTCGTGGACGCCACCCATGCATGCCATTCCTCTGCAGTGTACGCCGTATTGTGTCACGGGAAATAGTCCCCCCAGCTTGGCTTTCTACTTCTTTAGATAACTGCAGTGAACTTGCAATGCCGATTTTCTTCAACCCTTCTCATCAGAAGACGCTCCTGTCTAGGTATTAACTTCTGTGGACGACCTGGACGTCTCTGTAAGATGGTTGCAGTTCCATCTTTTTAAAATTTTTGTACCACTTTTGCTACAGTATTCTGACTGATAAGTAAAGCTTTGTTGATCTTCTTGTAGCCTTCACCTTTCTGGTGTAAAGAATTTATTTTCTTTCTCAGGTCTTGTGACATTTCTTTTCCATGTGGTGCCATTGCTGACAGCATGAAATGGGAAGGGGTTTTAACACCCTTTTATAGGAAACTGTCTGCTGGACACCTGTGTAATGAATAATTAGACGCACCTGTGGGTGAATTCTTGTTAAATTACATTTGTAGTCTAAAATTTAGCTTTGCTCCAGAGACTTTCAGTGGGGTGTACCCATTTTTGCATCACCCTAATTTGAGTAAAACTGAAAATTTTGTTTTCTAAGTTATATTATTAACTTTACTTTCATGTTAAGTTAAACAGATGTTATATAAAACTTAGTCTTGTCAACATTTTGGAAATTGTTTTTGTGTTCATTGAGATATTGTTTAAAATGTTACTTTTCAAAGGGGGTGTACTCATTTACGATGAGCACTGTATGTAAATTAACCTTTGTCTGAACTTTAACCCTGGAAGTACCAAAACTATTTGTATTTTCAAAATACAAGTTAACAGAGTTTTATATATATAAATTATATATAGCTATTTATAATGTGCAGACCAAATAGAGGTACAAAAATGTACTATTAAGACAATTTTATTGAATTATGCCTATTATAGTGTTGTTATTATTAAATATTTAAATTGTCTTCATATTTAAAAAGTCAGGGGACATGTTTGTTACCACATTTTTCCATTGTCATTGTCACTGCTGTACTGTCTAAAAGACATGTAGCAAATGTTATTTTGGTACTGCAATACACTGTTTTTTATTTATTTATTTTTTTTATATAAAGTGACCAAAAACACAAATTATATATTGCACAAAGTATCACATTTTGTATCCTAACAGGAGCCAGAAAGAGAGGATTCTGGCATTGCTGCACAGGCCACCTGGCATTTAGGATTGGATTTAAATTGCATTATGCCTTTTTGTTTAAAAAAAAAAAAAAAGTTCTCTGTAATCGAGTATATCTTGGAGCGCCTGATGAAAAATGGTTCAATCTCCATCTTCATATGTTGTGTAAGTAACAGCTGGAAGGCTGTTTCACCGGAAATCTGCCAGGAACGCTAAGAAAAAAAGAAAACAAATTTTTACATAAAACAATACTCTAAATCTCATTTAAATCTGATTAAACAATTCTTTCTCTGAATCTGTATTTACATGGTTTTTGTAAACCTAAACTTTAAAGCATAACAGTGAAGTACTATATGCCGTAATATTATTTTTGATAGGAGAACTAACATACTGATTTGTATTTAAGCTTATTAGACCAAAATTCTAAGGCTTTTTAAACTCTGAGACTTTGATTTGACAAGCTGTCCTTTTGGGGTAGCTTTTGATGACAGGGACACTTGGCAGGAAATATTGTGTTTTTGTGACATTGAATATACTGTGAATATACTTTATGTACTTAATCTCACTTTATTAAGCACCTTTGCTGCTGACCTTCGAGAATCCAATTCAACCATACTAGCAAGCAAAACTGACTTAAGTTATACATCACATTTTTGCTTATTTATTTATTTTATTGCTGAAGTAGGAATGTTGAACTTTCTTCTTGTGTTATTCTTTAATCCAGAATGGCAACACAGCTGTAAGGTTTGTTTGAGCTGCGTCCTCTACTGCACAGGCGTGAATTTGCATTTCCTTCAGCCTGAGGCTTATTTATTTCACTGCTGGTGTGAAAAAGTTTTTTGTTATTAAAAAACAAACAAGCCAGCCCAGCCCAGATGAGAAAAATGAACGCAAAAGTAATGTAACACATTACTTTCCATAAAAAGTAACTAACACAATTAGTTAAATTTTTAGGGAGTAACGCAAAAATGTAATGCATAACTTTTATAACTTTCCCCAACACTGATTACATGTACTTTTTATAAAATATATATATATATATATATATACTGTATATATATTAGGTGGTGTTTTCCCTGGGAATCAAACTCAAAACCTTCACACTCTACAAACTGAGCTATACCATAAATCCACTATAAAGAAAAACACTGATGAGAATAGATAGGTAATTTGTGTGTCAGCTTTTAGATTTAATGTTGTATAAAAATTCAGAAAGCTGAACTGATGTTTATTTTGATTAATAACATTTAGAGATTTTTGTTCTATTTAATAACTATGTGGAACAAGGTCTACGTCCTCACCTTACAGACTTGTAAAAGTGTTTGTTTGAAAGCAGATAATCAATGCAAATGGATGCAGAAAAAACAAAGTTGAAATCAGCGGGTTATTTCTGATTCTATACAGATTTACAACATAATTGAAGGTCTGAGAACAGCAGAGACTTACCATCTTTCTTGCTGTTAAGACTTATTAGTAACACATCCAATCAATGTCATTCTACTCAATCCTTATTGGCTAACACCCTGTCAATCAAACACAACCCTTTTTTAAAGCTGCTTTTGAGTTGTGTGCTTCTAAATGCCTGCTCTATGACCTTTTGAACTCTAAGATTAAATTGATTTCAGTAGCTTGTACCTCTCCGCGCAGTACTAGAAAATCTAATGTTAAGAATTTAATGCTGTTATGACAGGTACACACATCCTAAAAATTAAAGCTGAAGTTTTAAAACTGACAAATGTTTAAATATATGGGAAACAGAAAGGATTTTTTAATATGTTCATGATAAATAATTTATGAAACCTGTGTGTCCATCTGGAGTGGTGAGGAACAGTGACAGACTAGAGTAAAATGCAGCCAAACAAGTGATTGTCATATTTTGGCCACTTTACGTTGCAGTCGATGACTGTCCTGATATACATCCAATATTAATAAGATGCTAATGGTTAAAAAAAAAAAAAAAAACTTTTCAGATGGCTAAAGAAATGCATCAGTTCCAATGTTAAAAAAACATTTTGCTGAACTTAATATGCATGTTTGAGACCAGGGCAGAGCTATGGACACAATACTGCCATTTATTTTTAAAATAGGCTTAAATTATGCAGCAACAACATGGCATTAGCCAGAGCGTGATCGTCATTATAATGCCTGTTGGCAGCATCCTTAATCATGAGACGTTGATTCGAACGAGAGTGAAAAGAGACAGAGAAGAAAGATGATGCACAGAGAGATGCATCAGTGATGTTAGATGTGTGTCTGCAGTAAGAGAATATGCTTGGCTGAGCATGTAGGCCAAGCCAACAACAATGCAGAATAACCCCCACAGCAGACCTCCAGCCGTCCAACTGCCTGCATCTTGTCCACACGTCATGCCGCGCTTTCACATCAGTGCGACAGGCCCGGCGCCCGAGAGAATATCGTAATGCTCACTGCCTAATTCTGCTATCAGCACCTATCCCAAGCGGCATGGACTTTAAGAAAGGGCCTGTAAGGCTTGAACTAAAATTAATTATAAGGTGTTTATTGAAAATGTGGTGCATTAAATGTAAATTTTAAACAGGCTGTTGAAACAAGTAAAAGTACGATCTACTGGTCACTTCTTACAGAGGTGCATTTATGGAGGTGAATGTAAGAGTGGTTTCTTTAGCAGCCTGGTGCGAGCGGCTTTTGCTGCTTTGTGAAGTGTCAATGTTTAGTTAAAAGGAATAGTTCACATAAAAAAAAAAATTCTGTCATCATTTATTCACTCTCATTTAATTTCAAACCCATCTGAAAATGTGGATGTTCCTTTTCTCTCACACTGCATGAGATAAAAACATGGATGACCCAAAATTTTCTGTCTTAATAGTGAAAAGACTGAGGTTTCGCTCATTGGCTCTCCTGATCAGCTTATATATATATAGGGCTTGACATTAACTTTTTTTTATCTACCGGCCACTTTGGCTAGTGGTTTTCCAAAGTTATAGCCACTTACCATTTTCACTGGCCACAATTTTGACATTGATACTGTTGGGAAAACATAGATATTATCTCAAAATTTGGCAGCAGGTATATTAGACTGCTGTCACTTAAAGACCTGACGTACATATTCATTATAGTATTACACATACATTTTCTTTCTCAACTGTTTACATTCACTTAAAACTGACTTTGTGTTTACATGAATACTTACCAAGACTGGCATTTTGACATTATTTTGTGTGTATTTGACTGTTTAAAGGTACAATATGTAAGATTTTTGGAGTAAAATATCCAAAAACCACTAGAACAGTGTTATATATTTTGTTGACTTGTGTACTTACACTATCCCAAATGTTTCCAAGAATGTTTCAATCCAGAGAAATAAGAAATTTTATTTTCATTTTGTAGAAACCATGGAAACACCAAAGACGCTTTAATATATTATGTGTTTTATTAGACAGGTGAGCAACTGTTTGGATATATTCATCAACAGAAAACTAATCATTGTTATATAGCTCAACGCAGTAAGTCTTATTGTTTAAATCTCATTTTCTCGATTTAACGCAAGTACCATGTTTTACCATGACTAATATCGATCTAGCTTACTGCAGAGTGCAACAAGTGTCTCATAGCAGCTGCCGAGTGAACGCAGCGTAGCACTATAACAACTTTCAGCACACAAATGTATCAAATATTATACAACAGCGCTGCGTTACTCCACATGACAGGAAGAAGCGGAATGCGCTCGTCTGCGCCATTATAAAAGCTCCACTGCTCTCGAGCCGTGTCGTGTGTTGCACTTGTCTCTCATTAGCAATTGCTCCAGCGGCCTCGTTCCGCTCCAACACACTGCTTCATACTACAGTAATGTTAATAAATCTTTAATACATTAGCTCATCCATGATTATGATTTCTGCCCGAGTCTCATCAGATTCTTTTCCACCGACTGTAGACTTGAAGACAACACCTCCCATGATTCTGCAAAATCAAGGGGTCATCAAGCTATGCCTTTGTTTTGAATAAGCGACCTCTAGAGGCGAAAACTACATAGTGTGCTTTTGAGCGCAATAAAAAAAGCAGTGAAATAGATCTTAATTTTGTACTGAGAGGCAGCTTTATGTGTGCACATTTTGGGTGTGCACAAAATCTGTGGGAATGAGTAAAATTATGCACAATATATGCAAATTCCATGCCAAAATTCAAGCCCTATAACACCAACAATATTGAACCGGAACAAATCATATGAATGATTTGAATGGTATGACCACAACTGTCTACCCATAATCCTTAGCAGGTGAGCATGTGAGTGAAATAAATGCTATAAATGGAAGTTGGTTCTATCTAAATCTGGTTCTATCTGGACACAAGTGTAATATAAAATCCAGACAGATCTGATTCAGGATTAGAGGAAGAAGCATTGTTTGTCAAATAGGGCCCTTATATAGTTTCACAGTCACTTCCTCTTGGTGGGTCAGAATGTCCTTCCTCCATTTATACTCCAAGTGAACAGTCACAGTTGCGTAACAGCTTCAGAAGTGACCGTCAGTCACCCCGAAACCCAGACATGTTACTCAGCATCTCCCTCTGTATCAGACACACTGTTCTTACAACACACCACTGTTTAGCCCAGGTCATGATGACACCAAATCAGGCTGACATTCAAAGTGAGAGAGGACCACAAAACTCAGATGCTAGATTACAGTTAGGGTTAAATGTTAAGTTGAGTTTCATAAGCAGTGCCAGTGAGAATTGGCATGTTTTCTTTTCCCTTAGATCAGGAAAGAAGCAAGTTGTGGGCATTACTACAGAGAGATTCACATGCTTTTAATTATCATAGAAAGCATGCAAAGACTTCAGTACACGCACACTCACTTGTGTACTGATCTGAAATACAAATTCACACACCACTAAATGATTTCTGTTTCAAAATATGAAAATTGAGAGCAATCAGAATTCCAAAACGAATCCTGATACCTCTTTTGTTTATCATCTGAGGGTTTTTCTAGCGTTCGTTATCAGCAGCTGGGCTGACATGAGCAACGTGTTATTGGCTAAAACAGTGGGTGCCTAGTTAAGGACCTCTCCCCTCGTTAAGACCTAATCACTCCAATTAGCAAACATCTGCCCTCACTCAAGGCATGTCAGCAATCAACCAGACATTCTGAGATCCGACACGGGAGCTCCTCCACCCCCTCATCCACATAGAAAGGCCTTAAGCATCTGTAGTAATAATCTTTGAGCTATATGGTGATCTATACAGATATTATCAAAGGCTGCATCTGAAATTGCATACTTCCCTACTATATATAAAAAAAACACTATGTGACAAAAGAAGTATGTCAGAATTCACAGTACTCATAGATTAGTAGGCAAAAAGTACCCGGATAACCTGCTTCTTCCACTGAGAAGCGTGCATACGATGGACACTTTAAGCCCAAAGCATAGTTCACTTTTTATGCGTACGCAAGGGTCAGCGTACAGCGCACGTACCGATGCGCACCAACAGATTTTTGTAACCATATGTACTTGTACCCGCAGGTCGCACATGCGCATTTAATTTTTTTCTTGCAGTAATAAGTTTATCCACAAGGTGGCAACCCTTCCCTGTGTGCGTCGATTCACAAGGTAGTCAAAGAAAAACTGCATAAACAGAGCAGACCGGAACGCATGCAAGCTACAGTGACAATGGAGGCCTACATAGATGAGAAATTGTGTGAAGAGGTTAGAAAGTACCCTCATTTGTACAAATCTAGCATGAAAGAATACAAAGATATTTACATGGGTTGTAACTCGTGGTGAGAGATTGCTCAAAACTGTGTATGCGTCATATGCCTGTGAATGCGTACGAGTCAAATGAAGTATACTGTCCAAGGCTGTGCGTTCAACTAAACACATACGCTAGCGTATACCCAGTAGGTATATGCTAAGTATACCCAGGGCTTTACTATCCCATGAGGCTATAAGAGAGGATTTGTGAATGGCAGTGAAGCGACGTAACTGACACTGATAGGTCACATGATAATGACAACATGTAGTATGTCGGGATTACATTCATACTATACACATTCATACTATAGAATGTACATTTTTAGCAGTCGTGAAGTAATTACTAGTATCTACTCAAGAGAGTATGCGATTTTGGACACAGCCCTCGTCTTCTTTTGTAAACTATAAAGCACATACTTGATCTTTTTTTTTTTTAAATTTCTGAATATGTTTACTGATTTTATTTATTATTCACCTCAGGCTAAAGATAATTGAATGCTTTTGTTAAAGCACACATAGAAATTTGCCTAGTGTTTGGCACTAATACTACTAAATCCCTGGCTTTGGTAGGTTGCCATGGTAATCAAGTATAGCAGATCAGATTTCCACACATGATGACAGTGACGAAAGGTGGAACAATCATTCTGATCACACACAAACAGTGTTTTGGTATGATCTTGGTTATAAAATTACATGTCATCCTAATTTAAATTGATTTACAAAGCAGCGTCAGAATTTATCCAACAGTCATTTCCAAAATCCGCTTGTAAGGGTATAATTTAACATGTACATGATGTGATTTTTTTCTCATAACACTCTGCCAAACACAATTCATGATGCGGTCTCCACTCTGCGGTGTCAGCCAGATAACTGTGAAAATGTCCTGCCTAAATTTAGCAATAAATTCCAGCACTGAATACCATCCCAGTGCAATGTTTTTACTCACATGTGAACATCTATGTCAAATCACCATGGAGACGACAGAAACCAGCCTCTGCTGCACAAACCTGCAACACTTTCATTACGGATTATCCTTTAGCAGGAGCGAATTTATCAACCCCGCAAATAACTACTGAGCATATGAATGTGTGTGCGAAAAGGAGAGAGATTAATTTTCCTTCACACTGTCTACCACATCCTTATAAATTGCAGCTTCAACAGACAACATAATAGACAGAAATGTGTGCAGTATTATGCATAACTCTGTGAGCTTATGGGGACAGGATGCTAGATGAGCTATAATGGATGAATCTTTTTTTTTTGTCAAAGTTCTTTTTCTTTTTCCAAAATGATTAACATAAATTTGTTGCTTTCCGATTGTTAAAAACATGAGTATACCCTGTGTTCAAATCAAATACTGTATTTGAACCTATGTTTAAACAATTAGGGTATGTTGACACAACAATGATGTACTAAAAATTGTCAATTTTTTCGCGTACAGGCGGCAACGTTGTCAAAATGTTCCTCGTTCACACAAATCTGCGAAAACGACTAAAAACACTGTATTATACATGCCAGGCCAGTAGATGGCGATGTTACTTTGTAAAGAAACACTATGCGCCTATAGATCACAACATGTAACATGCATGTGCATGATGTCACTGTTTTCACAAATTCACGTATTTGTTGTTTACACGAAGATGATAACGATATCATTTTGAAAAACTTGCACTTTGAATCCCGTTTTCAAAACATTTCCGTTTTCAGGCCCCCAAAATGCTGTTATCGTGTAAATGAGCAGCCAAAATGCATAAAAAGTTTTACGTTTTTAGTTGAAATTGGTGTAGTGTAAATAGTCTCATCAGTGAGAAGACTATAATGCTATGAATCATTTTCAATAGCAAACAGTATATGATTACATTTTCTTGGTTTCATGGAGCTTGTAATAACCTATGGAAGCTTGTTTCATCCAGAGTTTACATAACAACGATGTACTAAAAAGGGAAAAGTTTTTCCCTTTGCGTTTTTTTCATGTACAGATGACAAAGTTGTCAAAGCAATCCCTGTTCACACGGATCGCGAAAACGATTAAAATTTCAGTATTATACATGCCAGGCCAGTAGATGGCGATGTCACTTTGTAAAGAAACTCTACACGCCTATAGACTAAACACGTAATACAAATACACATGACGTCACCATTTTCACAAATTTGCGTTTTTGTAGTTTTCGTGGAGACGTTTTCAAAAACTTGCACTTTGAAAATATTTTATTGCAAATGGTAACGTGTTAACTGCCCCTTTGCAAACACACACACTTTATACACTATCTTTGTGGGTAATGGTTTTTATACTGTACAAAGTACAAACTGTATTTTCTATCCCTTAACCCTAACCCTACCCCCAAACCTACCCATCACAGAAAACTTTCTGCATTTTTACATTTTCAAATAACCCTCATTTAGTATGTTCATTAATCCATTTCCCTCGTGAGGACCGCTGGCTTTATCATTTACACACCCTCATGTCATTCTAATCCTATATGACTTTCTTCTCTGGAACACAAAAAGTGAAATTCTGAAGAATGCTCTTTGCCAAGCAATTAGAAAAGCCATAAAAAGACTCCTGTCTTTTAACTCCCTTTTGATTTCCATGGAAGAAAGAAAATCATACACATGGGTGGAAACAACATGATAGTGAGTAAATGATGATGACTGATATGTTTTACAATTTATTTGGCCTGAAAGCTTTGAGGAGTGATGCTCGTTGCTCATATAAGGGGGACTGAATCCTATTTTGAGTTTTTCTTTTGTAAATAATTCACTGAAATGTGTCACAGAGCTTTGTGGTTCAGCAGAAACAGCACAGAGGAGAGGAGAAGCACTGTTAATGTTTTTCATTCCTCTTTGTTGTTTTATAGATCTCGGGGAACCAATTGTCAATTAAAATTGAATCTGTTCCAGATGATGGTCAAAAACAGACCTCAATGGAACTGTTTAAGGATGCTTTAATGCGTCCTCCTGCTGTCCTGACCAGAAGGAAGACAAATGAGTCTGTTTAAGAGTGTTCCAACAGCAATACTCTTTCTTCTCTAAGCCAAGCAAATTCATTCAGATTTGTGGTTTGTGGGGTAAACAGGAAGGGTACAGACAGAGAAAAGAGCTAATCAAGTAACACACAGCTATTGCTAGCACACTAAAAACACACATTGCAAAAACCAAAGCGTTCAAAGATCATATTAAGTGTAAAATGTAATTGCTCTACAATTCTTCAGTTTCTCTACAAAAAATACATTTTATTTTATTTTATTTTATATGAATATTTATTCACAGCAAAATATATTTGGATTTTATTTCAAATATTGTAAAATCATTTTCTCTCACATTTTTCTTTAAATACATTCCTTTCATAGTCAATATACGTTTTAAGCATCTTTAAGCTGGAAATCTCGACAATGACAGACTCGCAGAAAATATGGGCCTTGCTTCTTTTTTTTTTTTTTCTAAAGGACCCCACCCACCCATACTTATTCGCCCCCCTTCACAAATTCTAACACACACCGAACTCAACGTCAAATAGCTTCACACTCAACCAATCACAAGCAACAGCATTGTGTCAACCTACATCACAGTGGCCAATCATATGTTTTGCAGTCTATCATATGACACAAAGCCCCGCCCCATTTGTGGAATCATTCAGAGCGCGAGTGGAACTACAGCGATTCAGCAGTGACCGGCGCAGATCCAACCAGCTGGAGGATCCGAAGAGATTTCTGAAGCGATACAAATGCTCCTTACGTGGAATGTCTTCCTTCACGTCTTCTTAAGATTTTAAAGAAGGTATGTAAGCCTTCACTTTGCTCTCACAATGTAAAAGTTGAAGATATTGGTCATGAATAAAGGGTAAAGGCTGTTGGTGGCAGCTGCGCATAAAATAGGAACTGTGTCACCAATAACTTATTCATAAAAGTGCTATGTCTGCAGTTTGATTGATCAATTTCTGTCAGACATTTTAAAAATATATTGCTATTTATTCAGATGTTTTATGTATTTAATTGAGGCTATTTATCAGAGAAAAATACTACATTTATATATAGTCAAAGTTAAATATAAATCACAGTCAAGAAGCTTCTGTTTGCATAATGCTGAAACAAGATATCTACAAATGCAAAGATCTTTAAAAGCCACTTTTAACCTCTATGGGTGGTTATTTTTAAACCTTACTTAGGCTATATTTAACTGTTCTCTTTATATAGTATTGTTTTTTTATATTTACACCAAAAACCGCTGTAATATTTATCTACGTGATAATTAAAAAAGATGGGAAATAAATTATATTGTTGTTTTGAAGTAAATCTTTTGTGATTTAATAATCCATGCAATTCACAGGAGGGTTAAAGGACATATATGGTACAGTACATGTAAGAGGAGAGTTGTACATTTTGTTTTAATAGTTTTATTGCACTATGTATCTCAATCTTTGATATAATATTCCTTAATTTGTCTGAAACAAATTAAAGTAGTTTAAAAATCCACAATACTGTGTAACAATTAATGTCATATACAAAGAGTGCTATTGTTACAGTGGGCTGTAACACTCTTTGTTCATTTTATCGCAGCAATGAAATTGACTTATAATTGTATTAAATAATTGTAAAAGTGTATAGGAAGCAGTTTGATTCAAAACTGCAAACAAAATGGGAAACGAATGTAGATGTACACTGTCCCATTTTGTGCAATCTTCGTAGCTCCAGTAGAAGTAAATTAGAAAGTGTTACAACCTTCCCCATCTGCTCAGACATAATATTTCTAGTTTTCTAAATGTGTAGATGGAAATCTTGATCTAGATCACCTGGATTTCACCTCTTGTGTTTGACTGCTTTCTGTTTTCGGTATCACAGACTGGTGTGAGTCATCAGCATCCAGACTCTCATCATCACTGCTGCATCATTAGATTAAATCAGTAAACTGATGCTTGCATGTGGGCTGAAGATAAACTTGGCTTAATGACAAGTTAAATGTGCATAATTACCTTTTAGTTTCATTGTTCTCTGCAGTTTTTTTTTCCTGTTATACAGTAAATGTTACATATTAACTACAGTAGTTGATGTATTTTGTATAGACAAGTCACTGTTTAAAAGAAAAAGTAGAAAACCCCAGTTCAGATGAAAGTACACTAGAAAAAGAAGTACACAGCTGATCTTTAAAAATCTGTCTGGTGTTGCTGACAGGATCCAGATGTGTCTAATTGCAATATATGAAATCTGTTTGTTGCCGTTCTGGTCTGCAGTGAGATAAAGTAAGGTCACGGAAAGCTGCAACAGACCAAGAGAGGCGACTGTTAAATATATTACAAGCTGTGATTTGATCTGTACCGGAAAGTAACCCCCCCCCCACACACACACTCCACCTTCTTTGTCTGTCTCCCGGGTTATCTCCACCTACTGCCACCCTCAGAGACACCTGAACACAGACATAATGATCAACAGCAACGGGTGTCTGGAGAGAACACCCCCTCCTCTCTTTCACTGTCTCTCTCTTTCTCTCTCTCTCTTACACACAAGCAAGCAGGCCCAAACAGACAGCAAGAATTCTATCATGAATAGGGCACGCACACAAAATGATAAGACACTCAAATCCGATGTTTTTATTGCTAGGTATGTCTGCTGGGTAAGATACACGGGCTTTAGAATATATTTGAACATTTAATGATGTCATTGTATGAATGTCATTGCATTAGACAACAAAATGTCAAACACAACTATTTAAATTAAGTTTAAATAACACAGCTCAAACACACACTCTCAGGAAAAAAAGGTACAAAAGCTCTCACTGGGGCGGTACCTTTTCAAATGGTACACTTTTGTTCCTTTTAGGTACCAATATGTACACTGAATCTGTATTCACCCTAATTAATGGAAAATATGAAAAAAGAGAGCAACTTTTGGGGGGTACAATCTACAAATCAGCCACCATGCTGAAAAAAAGCACAAGGGTTGACACTCTAAAATAAAATATCAAGACAAGAGTGCAAAATAGACACACAAAGGTGTCTATTTTGGTACAAAGGTGTACAAAGGTACCACCTCAGTACAGCTTTTGTACCTTTTGTTTTTCCTGAGATTGCACTTTTGCAATCAAATCATTCATAAAAAGATGTTTGTTGTGTTTAAAATAAGAAAACAATAGATATACTTAATTACACTTGAACCTTCAGATGTTAAAAGTAAAAAAAAAAGAAAGTTGTAAATAAAACTGGGCATTGGAGAATGTTTCACAAGAAAATACTATTTCAATCTTTTTACTTCAAAATTTTTTAATTCAGTGTGCTCCTTGCCATTTCTTTGTAATTCTTTGTAAAAAATTGCTAGAAATTTCTGAGTGAAAATTGTTCCAATGCCATTTTTTTTTTTTTTCACTCTAACTGCAAAAATATTTCTGAAAAGGAAATTAGTCCTGAGAGAAACCCATTTAGTTGCAAATGCTTTGTTACAAATACTTGGTTCCAAATTGGTGGTAAATACTTTAATGTTTTATAGGTCTAATGCAAATTTTTAAGAACTTGTTAGATATAATTTGTTAGAATTTGTGAGTTTGTTCATTTTTAACCAACCCTAACATAATGTATGGCCATGATATCTGCTCTGAATTTCATGTCTTTTCAGTATTTATGTATTATTATTGATGAATTAATGTTTGATCTAAACTTGTTCCATTTATCTGGAATTAAACCATTCTCAGACATCATTATATACCAGTCTACCACTGTAGCTACGATCTCTTGCTCTCTTTTCACTTCAAGTGAAAATATGGGTGGCATAAGTGGCTTCAACATACTGCTTTGTGTTGAGCCACATGTCATAAAGTTTCTTTGAAACTGGCTACATATTTGTGGAATAGTAGGTCTGGAAGTTCAAAATGGTGTCTTACACAAGACATATGACAAAAGTACATCTCAAACACATTCAATATCACTCAAAAATTTGGGGTCGGTAAGTTTTTGTTGTTGTTGTTGTTGTTGTTGTTCAGCAAGGATGAATTAAATCGATCAAAAGTGACAGTAAAGACACTTGTAATGTTACAAAAGATTTCTATTTCAAATAAATGCTGTTCTTTTGAACTTTCCGTTCACAAAAGAAGCCTGACAAAATGTATCATGGTTTTCACAAAAATATTAAGCAGCGCAACGTTTTCCAAGATTAAAATAAGAACTGTTTCTTGAGCACCAAATCAGCATATTAGAATGAAAGATGGTGACATTGAAGACTGGAAAAATGGCTTTTGAAAATTCAGCTTTGCGATCAACAACAAAGCACACTACAATCAAAAATCCGAAAGATTACTATTACTAACAATATCATAAAACCAATAGTTTGAGCACAGAATGTCCTAGAAATCAAAGAACCCTTGCAGGAGGTAAGCACATTGACTGACTGCTTTTCAAGTGAAAACTGAAAGACGAGGTTTTGTTCAGAGGTGTGTGTTGTTCGGCGGCATAAATGTAGGCATTCATTGCAAACAGTGAAAAGCAGTCACCATTCAACAATTTTTCAGACGCACAGAAGTCAAGGCAGCTCTAAAATCCGGAGAATGTTAGTTCTTGAGGGTATCCACGCCCATTCCAAGTCTCAACAAAACCCTCACACACATACATACAGAAAATATGCCTCCATGTGTGGTTGTGATGCTTTGAGAGAAATATTCCAGAATGGGCCACACTTCAAAGAGATGTTCATTCTGTCTGAGGAACTAAAATTAACAGAAACGCCTCAGGGGGAATGTGACACCAGCTGCTAAGACGCCTTCTTGTTTTTTGTTTTAACACTTTTTCAGGGTGCGCTTGAGCTTGTGCACTCACATATGTAGTCTCCATCTAGAGCCATCGCTATTTCCAGGGCAAGGTTTGTGGCATCCAAACTGTAATCTGTTCTATGGAGAGGATGTTGAGATGGATTATTGAAGCCCCAGCGTGCTGTGTGTGTGTCATTACTGTGGAGAGATCGGCACAGTGAGGTTAATGAGCCAATCTGCATAAACTTTGTCCCCATCTGGAGCATTTGGGTGATGTGGGGCAACGTAGAGCATAAGTGCATCACCAAAAACCCTTAACGTAGAGAATGATTTATGCTAACGATCTTTCTACTCTTCACTGAAAACTTACAACACGAACTCAGGCTCCCTGGAGCATGACTGCTGTTGGCTGGTAAAAAATTGCACTGAAACGGCATGGTTTCGGCTGTAGTGACACATTTATATACAGTTAAAATATGAGATATTATGTATAATTTCCACTACCTCCTGCTCAGTCATAGTGTGTGATTGTATACTTTATGTAATTTTTGGTGCTAAAACCTGCAATTTTCTAAATACCGTCTCTTAACTCTGCTTAATATACAGAGACAACAATAAGTAAGCTGTTCGCAAACATTTCCCCGAAAACTGTAAATAGCTTGTGTCACAGTGTGCTTTCAAATGTCTGTTTGTTTTTGAGTAGCAGCATTAGCTCAGCCAATGGCACGAGTTTGAGGTGGAACTATCTGTTTGGTCGAACAATGGAAAATGATGGGAAACTGTCCTGCATGGAAACCCTTATTCCATTTAGTGGCACTAGTGGCATAGGAATTACATACAGCTGCTTTAATTGGAATTATGGAATTTGAGTGGAACGCATCCTAACCCAACTTGTAGAGAGAGCTGGAATGGGTGTGTTTAGGACTTTAGCGTCTGAATTAAATATAACCGTCTGAGAACGGAAAAACACATTTCGCTGCCCTACAAAGGCAAAACACTAACTATACGTTTTGTCAATTGAATTATGACTGAAAACAAGTCCCTTAAACTGTGATTGACTGTGACAGATGGATTTGGTTGGACTATGCTTGGAGAAATGTTTGAAAATTGATATCAAATCAAAGTCAATCAAAAAACCGAGCCAATCTGCTCAGTTCCAGTGTTTTGCTGGTGTTTTTTTTTTTTTTTTTTACTTTTTTTTTTCTAGGGCATTTCAAAGGTTGTTAGTTTTTTAGGTTTGATGTTAATGTAGTGTTGAAAATTCAGTGACACTTCTAGTGACAAAATTCAGAGTGTGAAAACTGATATCAGATCAAAGTTAATCACGAAGACTGAGCCAATCTGCTCAGATCCAGTGTTGGTGTAGTTACTGCATTTTTTTTTTTTTTTCTAAGGCATTTTAAAGGTTGTCAGCTGTAAACGTCATTTCAGTTTCCATTCACAGTTTTTTTTTTAACTGTTTGATGTTGGTGTGTTGAAAATTCAGTGACACTTCTATAGTGACATTCTGCTTTTTTTTTCTCATGACATTCTGCTTTTGCACATGGTAGCTGGAGGTCCTGTATACTGATATATATATATATATATATATATATATATATATATATATATATATATATATATATATATATATATATATATATATATATATATATATCATACATTTATATATATATATATATATATATATATATATAATTCTGTATAGTTCGGAAAATGTAGGCGGTAATTGTAAGTGTGCATTCACAAATTAGCTCTAAAGAATTGTCTCAAAAACATCCTCAATCAGTCTTCAAGACATTTGACTGGTGTAAACAGTTCGTTTGACAGTTGCATCATAATTGTGTGATGAAATAATGTGAAATTATGAGGTTGTTTTTAGGCTTGGTTATGCTTAATTTATCTTTGATCCCAAACTCAAGGGGAAAAAATATTTATTTAATGAAATACCAGTTTTGATATGAACTTTGCATGTATAAACCACATTTTCCTTACAATCTGCACTGAAGAAACAGTAGTGAAATTGACTTTACATCTTTAACAAGCAGTTTCCCAAGAGGACACCTCTGATTACGAAATTTAAAAAAAACATAAATGCCACCGATGACATGCAATATATAAAAAAACAAATAAATAAATAAAAATAACCCCCATCCAAATGGCTAAATATGTCTGTTTGCATGAAACCTTTGTATTGTTGGCTGTAATCTGTGATCTGCAGACTCAATAAGTTGGAACCTTTTGAAGAACAAAAACACACATGTACAGTTAAAGAACACTATGTTCTACTGAGTGTCTATGGCATAAACAGAAAGTTACAATCACTTTTCTTGCTTCCAAAAGACAACCACCCATCTAGTCTAAACCATTAGAACATTTCGTTTTTTCCCCTCTCATTACCCATAATGCTGTAAACCCCACTGGGCGCAGTGTGGGACCCCACTGCTGTAGGATGCACAAGCAATGAGCCGTTCATTTCTCTTATTTCATTTTCCTCTTCTTTCTCTCCCTTTTTCTTTTTTTACTTGTTACCCCTCTCTGTGTGAAAAATGAGTGAGGACTGTTTGAGAGTTTAATTCATTTTGATTATGTCAAGGAGAAAGAAAAAGAGGCTGTTTTGTTCATTTAGCTTGGAGATGAAATGACAGAACTGAATATTTAGTTACATTCGTTCTTTATTTTGTAATGATTGTGGTGTGATGGTTTGCTTATTTCCCCCCCAAATGTAGTAAAGAGGAAAAACATATTTTACAATCTTTCCATATAAACAGAACCAGCCTGTTTCGATGCAAAACCCTGATGGGAATGTAATTTCATTTCACTTGTATCGTATCATATATAGAGAGTGTTAGCACTCAAGTCTTGATGTCACATGACCACATAAAACCTGATGTACGGTTCTGAATTGGTCTCACTTCAGACCGAGGTTTTGGCATACAAAGAATTTTTTATTATTATTATTTCTTACTTTTTCCTCATTAAATGCTCTTTTTATAGGCTTCTCAACTTCAGTGGCTTCAGTGGAAGCCACCAATTTGTCTTGTTTCAGCAGACGCCAGAGCAGATGCTGCTTTTTGTGCGAAAAAACTACATAATGACTTAAATTTTGGGGCTCTTACTGTAGAGTGTGCCCATACTAAGCTTTTTCTGTAGTTTTGTGAGGATGCAAAAATGATCTGATTCTCTTATTATGATTTTAATTATTTTTTGAATTTCAGTAGTCTCCGCCTAAAGGGCCATTCACACCAAAATAAGATAAATATTGTATAGCAATAACAATAAAATTGTTATATACAGTAAGTCCATACCAGCTATAATGATAAAGCCACAGAGAAGCAATGTCATTGCTTGTATTATTGCCCAATTTCTCTTTCAGAATAGTTTTTTTCCATCTGATGTACAATTAAAGAACTTACAGCCAATCAGGATCCACCTCACTTTAAAAAGCTTGAACATTTAAAGTGGCAGGCGTGTGCTTAGAATAAACAGAACGTTATCGTCTCTTTGTGTGGACAATAATATAGTTATAGTTAGGGTTGTCGAAAATACCGACTTCGACAGCATTTCACTAAGCACTTACACAGATACAAAAGAGAGCATTTGAAACCAGGCCTCTATCAGCGGATCTGTCTATAAGCGGATATATTAGGGATCTGCTGATAGTCGCCTGCTTTCAAATGCTCCTGTGTGTATCTGTGTAAGAGCTTGCTGAAGAGCATCAAAGATGTCTATTTACAACATGTTTTTGAAGTGTTGATCATCCTAGTACGTATTACAGACATATCTGTTGAGCACAAGAACACAATGGCCAATCAGTGGTGTTTCAAAAATCTGCTCAACAGCACTCAAAATGCTAGGGGGAAATACTGGTATCGTCACATTTTTAAAATTTCAGTACCAAAGTCAGTACTTTTGACAACCCTAGTTATAGTTATTGTTATAGTTCTCATTCTTGGTGTGAACAGCCCTTTAGACTGTCCAATCTGATCACCTGGTGTTTACAGGTAGGCCAGAGGTTTTTACTGAACCCAAATTGCGCACTTGATGTGTACCTGCAGTCTATATAGTGTATGTGTTGTGTTGCATGTCCTATATGTCATTTTATGTTTCAGAGGAGTGCTCATGAGTGCCCCCTTTGCCACTGTGTGCCCTGATGCACCCTAATAGGTTCAATATATTCTATTTTCTATTCTATATGCTAGGACTCTTGACTTAAAGAACCCTTTATGCCACAAAGGTTCTATATAAAGAGAAATGTCTTAAATGATTGTATAATACTTTCATGTTTACTGGGTTACTTGAGTTTTTTATAGTGATTAAAGTATGTTTACAAGCTGCTTAATTCATAAAATTTAATCAAAATTAAAAACTAAATTAATTGAAACTAAATCCATAAAATGATCCCATAATGGGAACTCCTAAAAGGTTTATATATGAAGAGCCTGAAAGAACCCTTGAAAGTTCTATATAGAATCTTTTCTTCTAAGAGTGTACTACCTTACCAGGTGGCATTTGGGACAGGGTGAGCATAGGGTGGTCAGAACCATTGCCAATAGTCATAGAATACAGAAAATTACTTTTGAACTATAGTACTTTGCTCTCAAATGTTTTTGCTTCTGTTTTTGAGTGTTTTGCTGGAAGAAGACAATTCAGTTGTGTGCCATTGTTCATGAATATTGTCATAGACTGCATTTTTCCATCTCTGAAAAGGCCAAAAACTTCATACATTTTAATTTTGTTTTATATTGGATGTCTGATTCTCATTGTTTGCCAGAGTGGAAATAAAGGGGTTATTGTTTTATGTTTGGAGTCTGATGAGTTAATATTGGAGCTTGTAATGGCAGCCTGACTCTTAAATCATGGAAAACCCTTCCATTAGATCTGTGCATTTCTTCATATGTCCATATGGAGACGGCATGAACAGGAAATGGCATGCATTCCTTTTGTCCGATTCAAAAATAAACTCCAGTGTGCACTTCCTGCAGAGGCGTTGAGAAGAGAGAAAAGAGAAAAGAGGTGAAGAGGGAAAAGAACATAAGCAGAGGAAATAGTGTAGTGTAGTGTTGTTAAACTTAAACGGGCTCCGTTACACTCAAGGATCTTTGCTGTGATTTGTTGAATCCTCGGGTGATAGTGTTGGCTTGTAAATCACACACCATGTTTCCTTCTTTTGTAAGGAAGATTAAAGCTCTTTGTGTTGCCACATACATCCCTGCAGTTCTTCACTTCCTGTCAGCAAGACATGTGATTGTTTGCCCAGTGTGTGAGGTTGCCATTTGTCATAGGGTGTGCCTCAATCAGCTCCATAGCTCCCTAGGTCGTGAATCAGTATATCGTGTACTCAAATTCTCTGCATGGTCCCAGGCTCACTACACATTGGGACACTGATGGTGACTTGATAACATCGTCATTGAACAACGTCACTACTGGTATTTATGAACAACAGCAGAACTGATATTTTTTCCAACATTTTTTTTTTTTAATGTTATTGAAAATACATAATAATAAATACTTTGATTGTTACATATACTTGCAGCATTTTAGCCGTAAATTAATAGATTATGTTCAGTACCTGTCTAGCGATGCATAATGCGATGCTGAAATATTTTTAAATAATGTTTTTTTTTATTTTTATTTATGTTTCGTGCTTCCAAACTCCCATTAAGGTAACATAGTGAACATCGATACTCCCTGGTTTTCGCGTTGCATTGTGGGACTTTTTAGGGAGCGAACGTTTCACAGTAGTATTGTCAAAAGTCGGTACCAAGTCAGTACTGAAATTTTAAAAACGATACCAGCATTTCCCCTAGCATTTTGAGCGCAGTTGAGCAGATTCTTAGCAAATTTGTAGCCAATCACAGACGTATCTGTTGAGCACGTGAACACAATGGCAAATCATTGTTTTTTTTTGAGAATCTGCTCAACAGCGCTCAAAATGCTAGGAGGAAATACTGGTATTGTTACATTTTTAAAATTTCAGTACCAACTTGGTACCAAAGTTGGTACTTTTGACAACTCTATTTCATTGTACTGGAAAGATTTTGCAGTTGAGACAGCCCTTAAAATGGCTGACTCCTTGATCAGTGCCCTGACTACTAAACTTGGTAACTGATTGCGACGTACCCATTTTTTTTTTTTTTTTTTGCAACCGCTCTGCTTCCACTTTACCTTCTAGAAAAATCACATGAAGCTGCATGACTTGAGTTCTGGCATGAGAGTTGTATATTAAATATTGAAAATTTATGTTTTACAGAGAGACCATTTATACCATAGATGAAAGTCTTCAGATTTCCTATAATGCTTATCAATTTAACTTAATTTGCTGGTTAAGCTTACAAACCTATTAATGTGCTTTTTGTTCAATTCCATTGCCCTCTGTCTCTGTTTGTACTAGAATATATGCTATTTGAATGACCCCTTTGTTTCGCAAGCTTTAAGACATGTTTCTAATAGTCAAATGTTTTGCAATTTTATTTGTCCTAATATGGTGAAAATATGCATTGTCTTGAGAGTAAGATAATTAGGGCTACACAATGTATTCACAATGATTTTGCTCATGATACAAAGTTATATAAAATTAAGCAAGAATCAATAATGTCTCTGGTTTAAACTTGAGTAACAAATACAGTATGGTGTTAGATTTGGAATTTGATTTATCTCTGTGAATCAGTTAAAAATCTTTTTCAGTGAATAATGCAAATGAATGCAGTGATAGTATAGTGCAAAGATTTTTATAGAAGTCCCCATATGGCATTTTTCACATATTGAAATGTTTTTGTAAAAAAAATATATGCAGGTATATATTGCTGTTTACTATTATTTACAGTATATACTGTACATCCGTGTTGTTATTTCTTTTAACTAAAAAACTAATAAAATTATTTGCTGATAGACCTGAAGTTAAAGTACTAAAGTTAAAGTTTTAAAAACTAATAAAACAAACAACAAAATTACAAAAAAATTCAAAATATATTAATGTTAAAATATTAAGTACAATATAGTTAAATAACAATCTATATAAATAATATATGATATATATATAAATAATACGAAAAAACGTATTGAAAAACTTTATTATTTTTAAACTGGATTTTTTTTAGTTCTTACATTTTCATAAATAGCAAATTCATAAATATACTAATATATATGAATATAGATTTTAAAATATCAAGATGCATTTTGCACAGCCCTAATTATGAGTGTATGTTTTACGAGGTTCTTTCAGGCCAGACTGTCTTGTATCAGTCATATGGTTTTCTGCAGTACTCTGTAATCCAGGGTTTTCATCTTTTGTGGATGTGGCTCTGGTGCCCGACGGTCTGTCCCCGTCCTTTTGTTTCAGCCAACCATAGCTGTGCACTTTCTCTTTTATGACCATATTGTGTGGCGGGGATGCCATGTGATTTTCTTTTTACTGTGTTTCAGCTGCTTGGGGGCCAAAAAGTTCAAGCACGATCATGTAAGTGTGTGACTTTTGTGTTTTTCAGAGGCTGTGCTGGACAGTAGGAGATGTTGAAGTTTTGACTGTGGGTTTGCGCTCCCTCTCACCCACGCTCTGTCTCCAGAAGCTGCAGGGGTTTCGCTGAGTTGGCAAAAATGCGTCGCGACGCAGGAACAGAAATAAACTGTCGGCCTTCAAGAACTCCAACACACACGCACATCTTGTCCTCATCGGACCTCCAAGTAAGCTGTGAGGATAAAATACTACAGTGTTGAGTAAGAAAAACAGTGAAATGATGGACTTTCCAAAACCTGACATGCTGTAGATATATTTTATGTAAATGATTGTTTGGGTTTTGGCTCCCAGCCCTTCATATAAGGGATTTATTACAGTTTGTGTGTTCCAAGAAAAATTAAGCTACAGTATGTCATATATAAGGGCTCCATACATCCTCACGCAAACCCTGACCACAACTTTATTTAAAAATGACTGTACAATGGCTTTCCATGTGTAAGTGACGTCTGTGGAACAGCCTCTAATAAACCATGAATCAAAAATGAGAGAAGAGGGAACGATGAAAACCATTCTTGACCAAAAAAGCTAGGTAAAAGCTGTTCTTTCAACACACACAGAAACATCGTCACATCTGCAGGGATTTGGTTTCTCTGACTGACATCAGGTTTATTTTCTTTAATACGCTCATACACATTCTTGCATGTCCACTCCCACAGATTTATGTCCTTTTAATGTAGTTGCTGCTATGTGAGGGAGGCAGGGTGAAAGCTTTATGTCTGTCTGCTGTGATCCGTGGTGTAAACAGTCTCACTGTACTCTGGAATCTCGCCACTCCTACAGGCTTTAGAAAAAGGGGCATTCAGGGTGAAAGGAAGGGGCAGCATTTTGATGTGTTTTAAGGAGAACAGTTTGCTGTTTGTTTGATTGATGTTTTAAGGTGGGGCTGTTTAATTGGTGCTTTCAGATTGGTAGCTGGTTTTATAGTGGGACTGTGTAACTGGTGTGTGGTTTTGAATGGTTGTAGGGCTGTTTGATTGGGTGTTTTATTCAAGAAAAGCTATAATACTTGAATTCATCCCAATGGGAGTTTCTCATCTGGTGCATAACCCCTACTGACATACGCTATAATTTAAAAGATTGGGGTCAGTACAGATTTTCTTTTTTTCCTCAAAAGAAATTAATGGTTTTTTAATTCATCAAAAGTAACACCGACGTTTATAATGCTACAAAGATTTCTATTTCAAATAAATGCTGTTCTTTTGATTATTCAAGTTTTTCAAAGAATCCATAGCAAATGCATCACAGATTCCACAAAAATATTAAGCAGCACAATTTATATTTTCTTGAGTATCAAATCAGCATATTAGAATGATTTCTGAAATGATCACTGGAGTAACGATGCTGGAAATTCAGCTTTGCCACCACAGGAATAAATTACATTTTTAAATGTATTTAAATATAAAAGTTATTTTAAATTGTAAAAATATTTCACAATATCACTATTTTTACTGTGATTTTGATCAAATAAATGCAGCCTTTACAAAATTTTACCAACTCCACACTTTTGATCAGTAGTGTTATGTGATTTGAATTCTGCCATCGTTGCTCATATTACAATATGGCCAGTCCATATTACACTATTTAAACCTTTACAATTACTTACATGCACAATATTATATTATTTAAATATTATAAGAAGATTACAGTGCATCGTTTGAAAGTTTTTGTCATTTTGTAATTCTGGCATCTACCAGCAGAGGCAAACTGGTCCATGTTAACCAGCCAAACCTTGTCCCATTGGTTTTATTAGTTTAGGTGGGTTTTAGTTGTTTTATTGGTTGCTGGCTTTAAGGTGGGGATGTTTGATTTGTTGTGGAGATTTAAAGAGGACATCGGATGCTAATTTCCCACAAGTTAGTATGATTCTTTAGGTTCTTCATGAAAAGTCTATAACATACTTTGATTAAAATTTCTAAATGGTTGTGTAAAAAAACACCCTTTTTTCAAAAACAGCTCTGTTCACAGCGAGCCGGTGCATGTCCCTTTAAATGATAATGAGCTACTGTTCACCCCACCCCTATCTTCCGTGGGCAGGCTGTAAACACTATTTGGCAGGTATTGCATTGAACTCACCATTCTTATTTATGCAGTTATAAATGCTCAAAAACAATTAAAATACATTTGAAAATGACTTGCTAGTCATTAACTAACACCTTTATAAACCTTATTGTAGTGTTACCATGTTATCTTTACATAAAATGTAAAGTTTGTAATAAGACAATCACCTTAATGCATTGTTCTTTATAAACGTGCAGTTATGAATTACAGTAAGAAGGTTCTAAATAGAAATGACGACATATATGTTTGTTCGACTCTATTATTTTGATAATGAAAAAGCTGCGATGTCACGTTTGCAGTGCTTTGTTTTGTGTGCGTGAGGTGCCGGCGCGATCAAACAGCTGTCTTTGCAAGGGACTTGCCTCATCGTCATGGCAACAGTTCGTGTCCAGGTCAGATTACGTCAGAGTTTGTTGTCGTTTGTTGGAAAATCATACCACACTGCTCAGACATTCCCCAATCCAACAAACGGCGATTAAACATGTTCAGTCAGGTGAAAATAAACTAACAGACGCAGACAGGGGTATCACACTAGCTGCGTCTCATTTCGGAGGCTGCGTCCTGATCCAACAAACTCCAACAGACGTGTTTGTTGGTTTTTCTGTGCGATGTGAACTGGCCTTTAACTTTAGCCGCATTCGTTGTGGAACTTGCTAACTAGGACATTATTAGGAAAGGCGATTTGCAAAGATTCATTAAAAAAAAAAAAACTATAACGTTACTCACGTCTTCTGGAGGTACTCATTCATCCTTCAGGAACTTTTTACAAAACAAACTTTTTAGCGCAGACATAAACGCATTAATCCAGTGTGTCTTCAGCGGCTCAGATGTCGAGAGTAAAGTACGACTGCTATGTTCATTCTTATATCCGACAACAAAACGCCTCAGTTGCTTTAGAGACATTCTTGTCTACACCTGCGCGGCTTTGAAACAATGGCGGACTGTCTGTGTACAGCTCACTCAGGGCGGGTCTATGCTAAAACGGCAGTGTCCGTCAACAGTCGTGGGAGGGGCCTGTGCAAAATGACGTCACTTTGCCAAGAATCTGTGAACGGCTTGATCTAACAAAGTGCTTATGATTTGTGGGGATTAAAAAAAAAGCACTGGGTGGATTTTTATTATTATAGGGTGGTTGTGTAGACACACTGCCAACATACATTTATGTCTAAACACCATGCAAAAGTGAATTTTGCATCCGATGTCCCCTTTAAGCCCAAAGTATACTTCAGTTTACTTAAGGCACAATGTGGAAAATTTTTGGATTAAAATATCCAACTGATGGTGAGCAACTGATTGGATACATTTATAGACAGAAAACTAATCATTTTTATATAGCTCAACACAGTAAGTCTTATTGTTTAAATGTCACTTTTTTGATTCACTGCGAGTACCATGTTTTACCATGCCTAATATCAATCTAGCTTACTGCAGTGTGCAACAAGTGTCTCATAGTAGCCGCCAAGCAAACGCAGAGTAGCACTATAACAACTTTCTAATACAAATGTATCTAATACAAAAAAACGGCTCTGCTTTACCCCACATACAAATGACCGGAGGAAGCGGAAGAGGTGACTTCGGCTTGATAAAAGTTAAGTGAGACGTGTGTCGTGCTCGTCTCTCATTAGCAATCGCTTCAGCTGCCTGGGTCCCGCTCTGCTTCGTACTACAGTAATGTTAATAATCTCATCCATTATTTTGATTTCTGCCCAAGCCCCGCCCGATTCTTTTCCACCGACTGTAGACGTGAAGACAACACATCCCATGATTCCGCAAAATCAAGGCGTCATCAAGCTTTGCCTTTGTTTTGAGTAAGCGACCTCTAGTGGCGAAAATGTACATATTGTTACATATCATTAAGTTGTGTCCCAAATGACGCACTATACACTATGTACTTATACACTATTATACTTATGCACTATGTATTCAACCATGTAGTGTAAACATTTTATGTAGCTATGTAATTAAAGCTGCAACAGTTTAGTGCATGAAGTGTCCAACATTCCACACTTAATTTTTTTCGGTTAATTAAGTGCATCATCCGTGTATTTAAAGTGTACTTTTTTCTGTTTGGAATTTTCAGTGTGAACGCACTAGTTGCACGATTCATAATACAAAACAACGCATACCCTAGTGTACACATAAAAACTAAAGTATACTTTAGGCTTAACTCTTTGCATAGTAAGTTTTTTTTTTTATTATTATTTTTTTTATGGTGATGCCGTTTTCTTAGAGCAGGGTGGCTGATGGTCAAAATAAAGCTGTATGATATCAGACTATTTAATTTAAAGATAGTAAAAAACAAAATATGCATAACAGTTGCTGAAATTCAATTTATCTTTATTTTACATAAGATTTATTACATTTGAAATACAACTTTTTGATTCTGTAATTTGTTTATAGTGTTTTTCACAAATAGAGAAAGAGTTAAAAATATGAATAAAAAGGATTTAAACACTGTAACGCTGTAAACAAAGACAGTGGCTGTATACGAAATCGCACACTTTCCTACTATTTAGTAGGCAAAAAACAGTATGTGACAAAAGAAGTATGTCCGGATTCACAGTACTCATAAAAAAGTAGGCAAAAAGTACCCGGATAACCTACTTCCGGCAAGATTCTAAAGTGTGCGTGATGGACACTTTACTATCCCTTGAGGCCACGGGAGAGGATTTGTAAATGGCAGTGAAGCAACGTAACTGACACTGGGAGGTCACATGATAATGACAACATGGCGAATGTAGTATGTCCAGATTACATTCACACATTCATACTATTTAGTACATAATTTTTTAGCGGCAGTTTAGTAATTACTTATTCAAAATAAGTACCTACTCAAGAGAGTATACGATTTCAGATGCAGCCAGTAAACTTATGAAGACAAATAATAAGAACTTGGACGTTCAGGTGCTGGCATTCTCAGTGCTTCAAAATAAAAGTCCTGCACACTATTAAAATTGATAGTGTTTGGCAGACGTGTTTCCAACAACAGTAAAACTTATAGGTCAAAGCTGATAATTAAAAAATGCCAAATTTCAACTGATATATCGGCGTTGGCGATTATATATTGGTTGAAGGCAAGTTTAGAACATTTAGACATGTACTAGTCATGTGACGTCTTCCTCTTCCTCTCTTTCTCTCATCTCTCTGTGTTGCTGTGTGAGGGTTTTGAATGAACTCTGGTGATTAACAGGAAAGTGAATGTCTGTGTGGTGATTTGCCAGAGATTGAATGGGTTGTCACTGATTTTTACAATAGGAAACATTGTGTATAGGCATGTCTGACAAACATCCTTTGTCTGCAGTGTAGAAAACAGCTGTGTGCGTGTAAATCAGTGTTTGGGTGTGTGTGTGTTTTTTTTGGGGGGGGAGTCACAGTCCCAGACAGTCTCTGAGTTCAGGTCTGTAGCAGGTGAGCTGTAGAAAGCCTTCAGGCTGATATCAGAGACAAACTCTCACTCAAAGCCTGACAGCTCTCTAAATACCTCTTGTAGACACGCACACTAATGTGTGCATACACATTCTTTCCTTTGGGGGTTATTGGAACAATGCAACGAGCAAATCAATGCTGCATTCCTAAATGTTTAGGGGTCTAAGGTTAAACTGGGGTTTACCTATTTGTGCTGAAAATTAAAACAAGCTTCAGAGATGGTGAATTAGCCCTGAGTACTTGAACTTTTTTCCTCAAGGTTAAATGCCTAAAATTACAAAATATGACCCATTTTACTGTCTACCTGACACACTTGTGGTTAAGCGCTCCAGGAACCCCCTTAAACTGTCAGGTACAATACAGTTCAAAAGTCTGGGTTCAATAAGATATTATTATTATTATTATTATTTTGAAACAAATTAACTTTTATTGATTAAAAGTGACAGTGAAGTATGGAAGCTTGTTTTTGCCACTGAATAAAAAAAAATAATAATAATTGTGACTTTTTGTCTCGCAATTCTGACTGTTTTTCTCGCAATTGCAAGTTTATATCTTGCAATTCTGACAATTGCGAGTTATGAAGTCCAGTTCTGAGGGGAAAAAAACCCTGACTTGCTTTCTCGTGTTTATATCTCACATTTCTGACTTTATAACTCGCAATTGTGCGTTATAAAGTCAGAATTGCGAGATATAAACACAATTCTGAGAAAAAAAGTTATAACTCGCAATTATGACTTTATAACTCACATTTCTGACTTTATATCTCACAGTTGCACGTTATAAAGTCAAAATTGCGAGATATAAACACAATTCTGAGAAAAAAAAGTCAAAATTGCAACTTTATAACTTAAAATTCTGACTTTATTTATCGCAATTGTGAGTTTTCTTGCAATTCTGACTTTATAACTCGCAATTCTGGCTTTATAACTCCCATTTGTGAGTTTATAACTCACAATTCTGACTTTATTTTTCTTGCAACTGCAAGTTTATATCACACAATTCTGACTTTATAACAGAATTCTGAGGGGGAAAAAAAATCAGAAATGCGAGATAAAAAGTCACAATTACTTTTTTTAAATTTATTCAGTGGCGGAAACAAGCTTCCATAGCAAAGACATTTATCACATTACAAAAGATTTCTATTTGGAGTAAATTATGTTCTGTAATTTCCATTCATCAAAATACACAAAAAATTCCACAGATTCCACAAAAATATTAAGCAACACATTATTATCAGAAATGATAATAATAATAAAAAAATGTTTCTTGAGCACCAAAATCAGCATATTATACTGCTTTCTGAAAGATCTTCTGACATTTAAGACTGGAGTAATGATGCTGAAAATTCAGTTTTGGCCATCACTGGCATAAATGTACAATCAGCTGGTCTTAAAATAGGGTTTATTTTAGCAAAATGACTGCTAAATTGAAATATGTAGACAAGTGGTCATTATACAAAAAATATTTGACTGCTCAATGCATTGCTTGACCCATTAGCAATGTAATATTGTTTGTAGCATATATTGTTTCCAGGAAGCAGTACATTCAGCTAATTTCCTTTATTTGCACTCTCTCTCTCTCTCTCTCTCTCTCTCTCTATTTGCATTGTTTCCTATCAAGGGCTGATTAGGTTAACTGTTTTCCCAGCCCCCTACCTCAGTTTCAGTTTTAAAGCTTCATGGCACCTGCGGCACTGTGAGATTGTATCGCTGTGGTAACTCGGGGAAGCTTCTCTTTTATCTCATCACAACGTATGGTATTCCATTGCTGTCCAGCGGCGCATCTCAACGAAACAGTAATGCAGCTTCAAAAGAGAGCCTTGTCTTCAGTGTTCCTTTACAAATGGGCTGAAACTCAGATGAAAGATAGACACACCAAAGGCAAAAGAGACGCCATCAAAATGGAAATTTGATTCTGATTGGTCATCTGTAGTCAAATATTTTTGTATAGTGACTGATAAACTGTATAGTAGTCCTTTTGCAGGAGTCATTAGAAGTTAAAGCTGTTAAAAATATAAAATCTCAATATGGGGAATCAAAATCACTTGCAGTTGCAGTTTAAGACACTTTAAGATCTTATTTTTCTGTTGAGTTCTTGTTTACTTTGCATCCAAGGTAGGGTGACAGAATTACATTTGAAAAGGTAAATTTACACTAAATACAACAACAAAACTTAATATAATCAGTGAATCATTTTTTAACTGAACAAATGCATTGATTCCCTTAAATGCTCTGATCTGCACAGCACAACATCTATCTGTGAATCATTTGTTTAAACTGAACAAACACATTAACTAAAATGAATCAGTTTTCCCCAGCACTACATCTCAATTAGTGAATACTTTCTTAAAACAGAACAAACAAATTGATTAACTACCATTAATTGATTTACACAGCACAACATCAGTGAATTATTTGTTTAAAGTGGACAAACAAATCAATTTGTTAAAAAGAATTAGACATCCCCAGCACTACATATCAATCAGTTAATCTTTTTTTTAAATCTAAACAAACAAATCAATTCACTAAAAATGAATCAGACTTCCCCAGCACAACATATCGGTCAGCAAATCTTTTTTTTTTAAACAGACCAAACAAATTGACTCACTAAAATGAATTGATCAGCCCAGCACAACATATATCAGTGAATTACTTCTTTGAACTGATTTGTTTGAACTGATTAAATGAGTTAACTTGTTCAAATGAATCAGACTTACCAGCACTACATACCAATCAGTGAATCGTTTTAGTTGATCTGAACAAACAAATGAATCAACAAAAATGAATCAGACTTCCCCAGCACTGCATATCAATCAGTGAATCATTTTATAAAACAGACCAAACAAACTGATTCACTAAAATGAATTGATCTACCCAGCACAATATCTATCAGTGAATTATTTATTTTAACTGATCAAACAAATTAATTTGTTAAAATGAATCAGACTTCCCAGTACTACTTATCAATCAGTGAATAATGCTTTAAAACAGAACAAACAAATTGATTCACTAAAATGAAATGATCCACCCCAGCACAATATCTGTAGCCACGTTTACATGCACACTTTTTGTTCATCATTCAAATGAACGATGAATCCGAACATCATTCATGAAGTGAACAAACAAATCAGTATGTTAAAAAGAGTCAGAAATCATACATCCTCAGCACTGCATATCAATCAGTGAATCATTTTTTGAACTGAACTGATTCATACAAAAGTCCATATGAAATTATACTGTATAGCTTGTTACTGTGAAAAAGCTTCAGTGTTTTGAAAACTACTTTTAATTAGTTACTCTTCAGCTCTGGCATGAAGTCATATTTTGTAGCAAAAAAGGAAATCCTAGGACATCGTCTACCTTTCCTTTCTCACAGTATAAAGACACGTCCACATCGGTGGAAACCACAGGTGGCTATAGAGGACGGAAGCGTTGTGCAGACACATCAGGGGTGAACGTGTTCCTGATTGCCTCCTGTCCTCAGCGGCAGCGACGTGTAATCAGTGCTGATAGACGAGCTGCCCGACCACGGCTTGATCCAGGGTATTTTAAGAGCTAAAACGGGGCCCCCTCCCAACCCCCCACTTCCCCCCCCAAATTCTGTGGAAGACCACAAGGAGACGCACTGAAAAAGGCCACACAGTCCACGTTAAGATCAGACCACCATGTCTGAAAGTCATTACAGACTGTATATTAGATACATGCATATATAAAGTAAGGCACATTCTTTCCCTGCCTCAGTTTGTGAAGTTGGATCACTTCGGACCACCCTAAGCACCGTTAGGACAAATAAGTAGTGAAAGCTACGCTGCAGGCTCTGGTGTTCTTGATACATGCTATAGGACAAACTGCTGTGGGACTGAGGGTGAGTTTGGAGTGAGTGTGTATTTTGAATGACATTACGATCATCAAAAGATTGGAAAATTTCAGATTTTTTATGTTTTTCATTAAAAAAAAAGGTCTCTTATGCTCACCAAGGCTGCATTTATTAGACTAAAAACATCGAAATAACTGCTTTCTATGTTTATATATATTAAAATGTAATTTATTCCTGATATAGTTTAGCTGAATTTTCAGCATCATTACTCCAGTCTTCAGTGTCACATGATCCTTCAGAAATCACATGCTGATTTAGTGCTCAGTTATTATTATCATGTGTTCTTATTGGTGCTCAATTATTAATAATGGTTCTTTATTTTTTATCAGTGTCAGAAATAGTTTTTGCTCCTGTTTTGTGGAAAATTAGGATTCTTTGATAAATAATAATAAAAGAACAGTATTTATTTGTAATAGATTTTTTGTCTTTAATTTTTTTTTCTTTATGGTCACTTTTGATCAATTTAATGCATCCTTGCTGAATGAAAGTCTATACACACACACACACACACGTGTCTGTGTCTGTGTGTGTGTGTGTGTGTGTGTGTGTGTGTGTGTTTATCTTAATGTGTCACAGATCCCACAAAAATATTAAGCAGCAACATTGATAATAAGAAATTAAACCATTGCTAACACAAGGATAAATTACATTTTAAAATATATTAAAATAGAAAACAGTTATTTTAAATTGTAATAATATTTCACAATAAGAGACTTCTTTCAAAAACCTTCAAAAACCTTAATTATTCCCAACTTTTGACCACTAGTAGTGAATGTTTTGTGGAAATATGGGGTGTCAACCTTCTTATTTAAACCTGGAAATAACAGAATTTTTAGGATTTTGAAAATTTGAAAATTATGAAAATTTAAGATTCTGAAAATTCAAATATCTGCAAGGTGGTTTAGATCATACTTGCACAAATCATATTTCTTGTGTTTTTTTCCTATTAAAAATGGTTAAAACTAAATAGATTTGAATAATAAAAAATAAAAAAAATATATATATATAATTTTTTTTTTTAATGCGTATGTGAACAAAATGTAAGCAAATCAGTTACAATGACCAGTTTATTTCCAGGTTTGAAAATTGAGAAAGGCAAGCATCTTCATAAACAGCCTGAGTGATACATGTTGTATGGACTACATTAACGGCAAACTTTACTGATTATACACTGATCACACATATATAATTCATACAAATATCCTGATATATATATCTGGTAATATCCAAAATATTGCAGAGGTGTAACAGAATCCTCCAAACTGATATGAGAACACCAGCAGAACATGGTTTTGGTGATGCAGCATAACTCAGACTATCGCATACCATTTCATTTTGGGTACTGTGAAGTCTGTGTTCTGTCTCGTGAAAATGTAATGCTGAGTATCTGGATTCACAGGAGACCCCCATACACACACATCCACTCTACCCACAATCCCCCTGGATTATCACATCCCTCCCTCATACTGCTGTTGCCATAGGAAACCCTTTCACCCCCCATGGTCATCTGAAGAGGTGCTGCGGTGTGTGAATTCATTGCGCATTGTGTTTGAAATGGTACAGCGATTTGGGTGAAAAGTTTGGTTTAGGTACAAATCAGATCATGGGCTTTTGTCTGAAAAGAAAGAATGTGTGTGTGAGAGGTCAACGTGCTTTTCTTTAATGACAAAATTACTGAAATTATCTGAAATACTATCTGCCTTGACATGCTTTAATAACATCACTTTTTATTCTTATATGATAAAGATTTTATTTGACTTGCAGAGCATTTTCCCCATAGATTTTGTTTTTGTGTGGGAAGGTCCTCTTAAACAGTACTTCCTCTGGATTTTTATTAGGAGTTTAGTGCTATACGAATATGATGGAATATTTTTGTTCTGTTAAGTATTCTGTTCTTTTGTTTCTTATTCAATTTCTTCTTTTGAGCTTTTATTAGCCACAGTTTTTATTAGGGTTGTTTACACGGGCTGCAAAAATAAATAAATAAACAAGCTGTAATAACTGTAATAGTGTGAAATATTATTACCATTTGAAATAACTGTTTTCTATGTTAATATATTTTAAAATGTAATTTATTCCTGTGATGTCAAAGCTGAATTTTCAACAGCATTACTCCAGTCTTCAGTGTCACATGATCCTTCAGAAATCATTCTAATATGATGATTTGCTGCTCAAGTTAAATTTCCTATTGTTTTTAATGTTGAAAACAGTTGTGCTGCTTAATATTTTTGTGGAAGCAATGTTACATTTTTTCAGGATTCTTTGATGAATAGAAAGTTCAAAAGAACAGCATTTATTTTAAATAGAAATCTTCTGAAACATTATGAATGACTTCACTCTCACTTTTGATAAATTTAGTGTGTCCTTGCTAAACAAAAGTAATAATCTTAATGACCCTAAACATTTGAAGTGTCTATATTTATTTAGCAACCATTACATTATAAACATCTTCATTGTCACTTTTGATCAATTTAATTTGTCCTTGCTAAATGTCCTATTTTATTTTATTAAGGAGTCATCCAGATGCCAACAATTATTCTTTTTGTTAATGTGTCTGTCCTCTTAATCACTTTTGAATTTTTTCACTCATATTCTCATTTTGTCTTCCAGGAGGTGCTCGGCTCAGCGTGGAGGAAGTTCTTCTTGAAGCTTCTGGAGGGCACAGGAGCCCACGTGACAAGGTTTGAGTGAAATATTTTGGTCTTTCTCCCCCTCTTGCTGGTCTTGTTGAACATTCAACGCTGTCGGTGAGTTTTTGACACTGAAAAACCATCGACCGTTGATTGTGCCCTGAGGCCACGCCCTCTTCAGCCCAACAGATCTCACTTGGACACGCCCACCTCTATACATTTCTTCAAAGGTCATAATCAACATTCATTGCTGTCGGTGGGTTTAGTTTTGTAACAGCTCTCTGAACAATGAATGTAACTATGGCCCAGATTCCTGCCTGTCATGCCAGCGTACATCACACTCTATGCCAGTACATCGGAGATCAGCTTTTCTGTTCCTTTCTTCTCCCGCTCTCATCCTCACGGATCTGGAGTTCTTCAAGGAAGACGCAAATAGAAGCAGCCTCGCTGACTGCTTCCTCCTGCATCTAATTGGTGGTTGTGTAAATGTGTGTGTGTTTGTGGAGCGGATAGAAGGAAATGGAGGATGAATGTGTAATCATTTAGATGTTCTTCTCATTTGGCTGTTTTGTCTCTCAAATTATATACTGTGTTAACTGCAGCCTGAAATGAGCCTAAAATGGCACTTGCTGCTGAATACAGTGTCCTCCCTGTCAGCTGTGTGTCTGTTTGGTGTTTTGTGTGCACTTGGAAGTGTACGAGGTGTGAGTTTGTGTTTGTGCAACTTTTTAGTCTATGTACATATGTAGCATGAGACAATGTATGCTTCTCTGTTACAGACATCAAAGGGAAAAAGCTTCAGTCTTAAAATCTCCAGATACTGAAACACCGCAACACAGTCATTGTCTAATCCCGTCTATTTTCTGTCTCTTTCTTTGACTACCTTTCATTCCTCCATGTTCTCAGTGGAACATTCTCTGAATAAAATGTCTGAATAATAAAATCTCAGTGGTGCATTGTGTCTGTCCTGATTTTGAGTGTTTGTTGTCACGTCTTGTTATGGAGAAGATGCTCTCTTGAACAGCAGGGAGCGACATGCACAACATTACCAAAGTACGATGTTTCTGTCAATATACCGAGAACCAAATTATCAACCAAACATTCACCAAACTTCTGAAAAGTGGGTGAGATTAATGCATTATGAATCTTATCAGCTTTGACTCATGAATATTAATTAGGTGCATAACTTTTGTCCAGTGGAGTGCAACGGTCGCTTCCGGAAGTAAAAATCCATTAATTTTCTCCATAGGGGAACTGATTTTGAACAATAACTTATAAACCTTTAAAGACAGACCTAATATGAGCTATGAGGTTGTTAATAAATTGTATATGCTTTTGTTGAAGCCATCAGCCTGCATTATTTTAACTTGTATTTAAAATAATCCTGTTTATCAGAGGAATTCCTGGTGAAAAACTACATTACCCATGATTCTTTAAAGAAATCTCTGCTAAAAGAACTGCACACTTCCATGAAGCAATGCAGTAAACTTAAAGTATATTGTTTATTTATACTACAAGGCTGTTGAATGCTTGACTCCAGTTGGTTGATGAACATTCTAAGATGTGCAGTTATTTATAAGTAGTTCCAGAGAAGTCTTGGCCACATTAAAGTTCTACTTTGCCAAATTATTTAAGTTATTTAAAAGATCATTTCTCTGACTCCTGGCCTGTTGAATTATTAAAAAAATAATGCACACCAGAGGTGTAATGGCCACTCCGCTTCTAATAATTCAATGGCCTTTTATCAATTATTCTTTACATAGGCCTATATCTATATCTATATATGTATGTATATATATATATATATATATATATATATATATATATATAAACCAATCAGGCATAACCTTATGACCACCTTCCTAATATCATGTTAGTCCTCCTTTTGCTGCCAAAACAGCCCTGACCCATCAAGGACTCCACTAGACTCCTGAAGGTGTGCTGTGTTATCTGGCACCAAGATGTTAGCAGCAGATCCTTTAAGTCCTGTAAGTTCTGAGGTGGGGCCTCCATGGATCGGACTTGTTTGTTCAGCACATCCCACAGATGCTTGATTGGACTGAGATCTGGGGAATTTCTTGGGAGTCCAAGTCAATACCTCAAACTCGTGGTACTTAAACCATTCCTGAACTATTTTTGCTTTGTGGCAGGGCGCATTATCCTGCAGAAAGAGGCCACAGCCACCAAGGAATACCATTTCCATGAAAGGGTGTAGGCTTGCCTTCTTCCCATAGTGCATCCCAGGTGCCATGTGTTCCCCAGGTAAGCGACACACACGCACCCGGCCATCCACGTGATGTAAAAGAAAACGTGATTCATCAGACCAGGCCACCTTCTTCCATTGCTCTGTGGTCCAGTTCTGATGCTCACGTGCCCACTGTTGGTGCTTTCGGCGGTGGACAGGGGTCAGCATGGGCACCCTGACTGGTCTGCAGCTATGCAGCCCCATACGCAACAAACTGCAATGCACTGTGTATTCTGACACCTTTCTATCAGAACCAGCATTAACTTCTTGAGCAGTTTGAGCTACAGTAGCTCATCTGTTGGATCAGAACACACGGACCAGCCTTCGCTCCCCACGTGCATCAATGAGCCTTAGCCGCCCATGACCCAGTTGCCAGTTCTCCACTGTTCCTTCCTTGGACAATTTTGATTTATACTGACCACTGCAGACCAGGAACACCCAACAAGAGCTGCAGTTTACGAGTTCACACTTGCAAATAAGTCAGATAAATATATAGTATGCATATTTGGCGTGCTGTCCGAGGAGAGGGCTCCGAGCTCGGTATTTGGCCCGAACCCAGAGTACTCCCCCTGTATTCTGGTTAAGGAAGATAACCAGGCGAGTGTGAGATTTGGTTAGGAAGATAACCATGCGAGTGTGAGATTTGGTTAGGAAGATAACCGTGCGAGTGTGAGGAGACGTGGTGGTGGAGGGATGCTGAAAACTGTCGAGGAACATGGGTGAGTCGACTGCGTATTTAAAGTGTTCTCCACTCATGCTGATTGGGTAGACATGTTGATTACTGATTGCTGACAGCTGGTTGGAATGACGTGATGATTGGAAGGATCATTTGAAAGAGCTCCTCCCGAATTTTGTTAATAAAACATCATTTTTGGAGATGCTCTGACCCAGTTGACTAGCTATCACAATTTGGCCCTTGTCAAACTAGCTCAAAATCTTATGCTTAATATATCCCACCCACTAACAGGGGCCGTGATGAAGAGATAATCAGTGTTATTCACGTCACCTGTCAGTGGTCATGTTATGCCTGAGCGGTGTATATATATATATATATATATATATATATATATATATATACAGGTGCATCTCAGGTGCTGCTCATCAAAATAAAAAAAATCAGTATCTCAAATTATCAGAATATATAGCCACAGAGGGTCATTGCTGAAAGAGCTGGCTGTTTGCAGAGTGCTGTGCCAAAGCATACTCATGGAAAGTTGACTGGAAGGAAAAAGTGTGGTAGGAAAAGGTGTACAAGTGAAAGGAATGACCGCAGGCTTGAGAAGATTGTCAGGCGAAGCCGATTTAACAACTTAGGAGAGCTTCAAAGGAGTGGACTGAAGCTGGAGTCGGTGCATTAAGAGCCACCGCACACAGACGTCTTCAGGAAATGGGCTACAACTGTCACATTCCACGTACCAAGCCACTTCTGAACCAAAAACAACATCAAAACGGCTTACCTGGGCTGAGGAGAAAAAGAACTGGACTGTCGCTGTGGTCCAAAGTCCTCTTTTCAGATAAAAGTAAATTTTGCATTTCATTTGGAAATCAAGGTCCCAGAGTCTGGAGGAAGAGTGGAGAGGCACAGAAACCATGTTGCTTGAAGTCCAGTGTGAAGTTTCCACAGTCAGTGATGATTTGGGCTGCCATGTCATCTGCTGGTGTTGGTCCACTGTGTTTTCTGAAGTCCACAGTCAACGCAGCCATCTACTAGGAAATTTTAGAGCACTTCATGCTTCCTTCTGCTGACAAGCTTTATGGAGATACTGATTTCATTTTCCAGCAGGATTTGGCACCTGCTCACACTGCCAAAGGTACCAAAAGCTGGTTCAATGGCCATGGTGTTACTGTGCTTGATTAGCCAGCAAACTCGCCTGACCTGAACCCCATAGAGAATCTATGGGGTATAGTCAAGAGGAAGATGAGAGACACCAGACCCAACAATGCAGATGAGCTGAAGGCCGCTATCAAAGCAACCTGGGCTTCCATTACACCTGAGCAGTGCCACAGGCTGATTGCCTCCATGCCACGCCGCACTGATGTAGTGATCCATGCAAAAGGAGGCCCAACCAAGTATTGAATGCATAGAAATGAACATACTTTTCAGAAGCCTGACATTTCTGTTTAAAATATCTTTTTTTTTATTGATCTTATGAAGTATTCTAATTTATCGAGATAAATTAGAATACCCAAATTGGTGGGTTTTTGTTAAATGTGAGCCAAAATCATCACAATTAAAAAAACCAAAGACTTAAAGTGCTTCAGTCTGTGTGCACTGAATTTATTTAATACACAAGTTCCACAATTTGAGTTGAATTACTGAAATAAATGAACTTTTCCACAACATTCTAATTTATTGAGATGCACCTGTGTGTGTCTATATATATATATATATATATATATATATATATATATATTCATACACACACACACACACACACACACATACACACATACCTTTCAGGATCAGCATAGGATGATAGAAGAGCAAATAGGTCCATTCTTAAACCATGTAAGCTGAGTGAATTTAAGGGATTCCCAGAGAATTATTACTCAGAATCGGTTGTTATTGCGTTATCTTTAATGCTATGAAGATAAAGATGTATCGGCACCTATGCTGTAATAAATAACTGTTGTCATGAGTCAGTTCAATAAACCCAGCAAGTGGAATTTTATGGTCCTTTTCGAGCCCAAAAGGAGTTTCTTGCAAAGCTCCATTTGAACACAGATATACAGCGCTGGGATCGCACCTCCTTGCCTGGAGCTGTAAATCAAAGGTAATGCAGAATGACATTGTCTGTCTGGGTTATTCTCAGTGCTAGTGTATTCTTTAAGGGCCCCAATAAATGGCTTGATGAGTGCAGTTTTCTTTATTTCTTATGTAAACAGGATGTTGGGGTGGGACATATCGATGGGTTTATCCCATTTGTGTGTGTGTGTGCTTGTTTTTGTGATTTATGAGGACACAAATTTGTATAATGACATAGGTATTACACTGTTATTACGATGTAAACATGAAATATGAGGACATTTCATGAGTCCTCATATTTAAAATACTAAAGAGTGTTTTATTAAAAATGTAAAAATGCAGAATGTTTTCTGCGATGGGTAGGTTTACAAGTAGGGGTAGTTTAGGGAGATAGAATGTACAGTTTGTACAGTATAAAAACCATTACGCCTATGGAATGTCCTCATTAAGATAGCAAAACAAACCTGTGTGTGTGTGTGTGTGTGTGTGTGTATGGGCTGTTCTACAGAACTGGTGCAAACTGTTGTCCCACAACCAAAAAACACATTTAAAAGGCATTTAATTACTCAAATTTTAGATGTTTACATAGATCCTTCTGTTATCTATTGAATCCCACAATAATATTTAAAATATAAGTAAGCTTAATATATATAAAAACATAATTTATTGGAGACTTTCTATTGGGAGGTGTCCGTCCCGAACCCTAACCCCTAAATTTCAATTTATGAAAATAATATTAAAATAATTTTTGCATTTTTCCCCCATTGTTGTTATTAAAAATATATTTTTGATTTTTTTTTTTAAATTGAAGTTAAAAAAAAATCTCTATTTTATATTTTATTTTTAAATTATGAAACTTTATGTAAAAAAAAAAAATCTGTCCTGCATTTTCATGTCACTACTGAAACAATGTATGTTTTAGTATGTTGGCTGAGACTGATTTTAACCACACCCCTACATTTTTTATTAGGAAATATTCCTGTGTCTCTCTCTCTCATCGCCTCTCTTTCATAGTAGATAGGTACTATAATTTTAAGTTAAATGTGTTCAAAAGTCTGAAAATCTGTGTGTAACTTTAAGGAACATCACTACCAAACACTTTTTTTTTTTTTTTTTTCTGCAATTAAGCAAACTGTGTTGGGTAACCATGTACTGATTAGCATCTTTGAACTAGGCTCAAAAGTATCTAAAATTGTCACTACCAAAACAGTAACATCTGAAACGTGGTGAAGTTTCGATTGTGACATCATTGTTTTTTAAGTGTTATTTCATAAAATTTAGTTTTTATTCTGTGTACAACTGTTCAGAACTGTGCCAGCTAACCATGTGGTGATTTGTATCTTTGAGCTAGGTTCAAAAGTCTAAAATTGTCACTACCGAAACAGTCATGACCGAAACATGTCATCATTGTTTTGGTAGTGACAAAAGGGAACACATAATCATTTATTTGGGGGAAATAAACAAAATTTTAGTACAATTATGCATTATCATATTTTTCAGTAGTGTTTTAGTATGTGAGTTCACCAAAACATTACTGTCACTACCGAAAATGTGCAGTCACGACCAAAACATGGGATGTTTTGTCAAAAATAAAGTATATTAACTAAGATGTTATTATAGTGTTTATGATAGTGTCAATGTATATTTAAACTAATGAATCCTTAACTTTGAAATCAGTATAATAAACTTTATGCCTTTTACAAAGAATGATTACACTTAAATTACACTTGAAATATAAAAATATATTTACAAGGTAGATGTAAACAAAATACACTGTAACCTTTCTTATTAAATTATTTCATAATTTAAATTTGATTGTGTTTCAGTAGTGACAAATTTGGGGAGAGGAAAAATATTCCAAAACGTTCTGAAAATACAATATGAGAATTAACTGTACAATTACTAGAAATGTGTACCTTGGATATTATACAATTTGCATACATACAAAATTTGTGGAAAAAGGCATTTTTTCCAAGACGTTTCCAACTCTGACTTTGAACCAATTCTAATGGCCCATATACACACCAATAGCTTTATTCACAACCAAGATGTGAACTCTGAAACTCTGAAATGGCAATTATAGGATATGAATGCTTAGCTCTTTATCTAAAGAGTTTTGGCTTATATGGACAGCAATTACATACGTGTATTAGTTCATGTGCCGGGGGAAGTTTGCTGTTCACTGTTGCGTAAAAGGAAAGATTAGAGCTGGGCAGTGGAGCTGTTTTGTTGCCATGTTCCTGTTTGTGTGTGTGGGTGTTTTGGAATGTGTGTGTTTCTCCATTATTCAGCAGGAAGTTCTCTGTGTGCAGCCGTGCAGAGAGGACTGAGGCAATGATGTCATCACCAGTCATGAGAGCGTCGTTGGTAATTAAACAACTCAGCTGCAGGAAGTGTGTGTATGTGTGTGTGTGAAATACTTTTGGGGGCAAAATGGCTGCAAAAATTCCAATTATGAATAATTCCTTTTGAGTATGCTGTGAAATAGCAAAAATGGTCCATAAATAATGTGTTATTCAATTTTACAAATAGCAAAAGTTGAATTTTAGTGTTAAGTCTGTAGCCCAGTATTATAATTAGATTTATTTGAGGACAATAAAGTTAGTGGGGGGTTTTCATCCAAAAAGTTCATTTTAGTGTTCAGTGCTCTGAAACCCCAAAGATATACTCATGAACAGTGTTGGGGATAGTTACTTTTAAAAGTAATGCGTTACAATATTACTTATCTCCCTAAAAAAGTAACTAACTGCATTTACTTAGTTACTTTTTGTGGAAAGTAAAGTATTACGTTACTTTTGTGTTACTTTCTCTCACCTCAGCTGGGCTCGCTTGTTTCTTTTTTTTAAAGGGTTAGTTCACCCAAAAATGTTGGCTTTCTGACGTAAAACCTGGAAGCGCTGCACTGTGTCTACAACATAAAAAAGCACAGGAGAATGACAGGGAAGAGAAGAAATTGTTGAATAAAGTTGTTGTTTTTGTTTTGTTTTTGCACACAAAAAGTATTCTTGTTTCTTCATGACATTAAGGTTGAACCACTGTAGTCACATGGACTATTTGAACGATGTATTTGCTTACTTTCTGGGCCTTGAAAAGTGCAATGGCGTTGTGGCCTATGTGTGGTTCAGATACCTTTCGGATTTCATCAAAAATATCTTAATTTTTGTTCCAAAGATGAATTAAGGTCTTTGGAATGACATGAGGGTGAGTAATTAATGACAGAAATTAAATTTTTGGGTGAACTAACCCTTTAATAACAAAAAACTTTCAAAAGTTCTAATTTTGGCAAATGTGAAGGCCCTTTCACACCGAAAGTGAAATGAATAAGCTGAAGGAAATGCAATTTCACGTCTGTACAGTAGAGGGCGCAGCTCAAACCTTTCAGCTGTGCTGCCATTCTGGATTGCAGAAGAACTTCAGCAAACAGAAATAAGAAGAAAAAGAAACACAAATGTGATGTTTACTATGTTTGAGTTATGATGCTCAAAGTTCAAAGCAAAGCAAGATATTTTCTTTTAAGGAATTCTCTGTTTAAGGACTACAACAAACGGCTGGTAGGATCTACAACGGGCTTCTTCCCGGGTTGGTTACCTCACTAACCCTAAAATTTACATAAACCCTGCCCCAGGGAACACGCAACAAAGGGGTGAGGCCATGTTATTGCAGTACAGTACATAACACAAATGCAATAGCATGTCATAAAAGCAAGATGCCAACATAAGTTATAACCGTAATTAAACTAAACTATACCTGTTCTATCTTCATGCAGCATATATTCTCTGGCTCTGTAAGATCTTACAACAGTTCCCACACAAGCAATTTATAGATTATCATGACAGAATATGCTAATCAATGACTTTAAGATATCTTACATCAGCTACATAAATTAGGCAACTAACCATTCAGAAATGTCTTGTTGCATTCTACATGTTATCTCTTCTTCTTGAGACTCTCCATCAGTGTCCGACTTCGGTTTGAACATAAAAGGCTGAACAGTTTCTGACATTTTCAGTGAGTCTTCGTAAGGGTTATCGGTGCTGCTAACACTATGTGCTAACACAAACTCTTGAAACCTGCCCTCTGCTTAGGAGCTGCAGCACATTTGCATTCAAAGGGACACACACAAAAACGGAGCGTTTTTGCTCACCCTCAAAAAGTGACAAATTTAACATGCTATAAAAAATTATCTGTGGGGTATTTTGAGCTAAAACTTCACATACACACTCTGGGGACATCAGAGACTTGTATTACATCTTGTAAAAATGGCATTATACCACCCTTTTAAAGTCACTTTTGCTTGTTGGTATGACTGAACTGGATTATCAAATGTCAGCAGCAAAGACATTGGTAAATAAAGTAAGATTAAATACATGAAGTATATTTGTGTTAATACGTTTAATTATTTTAGGTTTGCATAAGATTCAGAGTTTCATTTTGAGAAATACTGAATCTGTTTTTGTGCAAGTGAGATGAGCATACTCATATTTAGTCTAGAACTACAATAACCGTCATGTTCACACAGCACACTCAACACCTCTGAACTTCTGATTTCTCTCAACATCGAGACAGGAGAGCTGTCAGTCAATAAATGGGAAAACAAAGCTTGAGTTACTTATTTGAAAAAGTATTTTGTTGCAATATTAAAAGTAATGCATTGCTTTACTACTTAAAAAAAGTAATCTGATTACATAACTCCTGTTACTTGTAATGCGTTACACCCAACAGTGCTCAAACTGGGAAATATATATATATATATATATATATATATATATATATATATATATATATATATATATATTTTTTTTTTTTTTTTTTTTTTTTCACAAAATACCATTGGTATACTACTTCCGCCGCCTCACCGGAAGTTGTACCCACGTTCTATTTTACAGTAGCGCCCCCCGAAACAGGTGAATATTTAGATGAATATTCGACTAAAATCATTGTGACGTTTTGGCTGTGTGCAAGGTTTCCATATTAGGCAGCTAATCAGATCAAGGTGTTTTTAAAGTTGGAAATATCCTCTCATAGAATGAGTTTTGCAACTTGTCCTATAATTATATTTTTGGATACTTTTATGATGCTTTTATGTCTTTGTATGTTTGAAAGCTTCAGTACCCATGTGTAATCTTCAGATAGTCTGCTTTTGTGTTCTACAAAAGAAAGTAATATGAGTTTAGATCATCGTGAGGGTGAGTAAATGCTGACAAAATTGTCATTTTTGTGTGAACTAGCCTGGCTCTTTAGTTTCTGTTTTCTCGTGTTTTTCTGTAGCCTATATTCACATACATTTCCTTGTCAGTGTGAGATAAACAGCAGCCTATGATTTACTCTCACTCCGGTCACCAATGAAGTATGCAGGGAATTGTCCTTCTTCCTCGTTCTCTAGTTTTTATTTTATTTGTAAAACTTTCCCTTCATAAATAATATTATTATCTTTTTTAAAACGATCCGGATTCGCTCATTTAGGCTACTGTCATTATGGTGAGCACCTTACATCTATCTGTTAGTTTCTGTCACATGAGAAAGAAAGCCCTCATAAACACTGCAGTTCTGATTCTGACCAGAGAGAAGATTAAATTAACAACCCACTTTATTAATAGACCTGCTGTTATTGATGATCTATCCTGTGCTGACAATGAGGCTACAATCAATCGCTGGTTTAGGTCAATGAAATCATAATGTTTTATTTTATAGAGGAGGGCGACACCATGTGGATCTTCTGATTATTTCATCTTTTTTCTTAGTCTGTGTAAAATTCGTTACACAAGAGAAGAAGAATGCATGTGTAGATGTGTAGCCTATTCATTTGACAGATTATCTTTCAAGGTTTGTTTGTTTTAAACCAGAGAGAAGTTGTTCTGCATTCCAGTGCTTCCTTTTAGATGATATCTTTAATGTTATTTCCTAGAGCTGAGGCATGTATGGGGTATTTTTCACCTAAGCCTTTTTATAATCTCGTTGATGCTATCATTCTCTGTCCAGTTACAGCACATTATTCAAATGAAAGAAAGCATGCCAATCACAGCATGAATTCCTCTGCACTTACACTCTGCTGTATGCACTTTGTGTCATATGCAAATCTAGGAAATCAAATTCAAGTTATAGTAATGTGCATTTATTTTACTGCTCTTGTTCTGAAACTCATATGTATCTAGTTAGAATTATTTTTTGTTAAATTGAATTGTTTGAGCTACAAGTTTAAAAGTTTGAGCTATAAGAACCACAATTAAATACAACAAGTTTTCACTTTACATAAAAAAATATTTTAATGCATTGAATTAAAAAGCAAACAAACAAATTGTATAAAATAACATGCATATACAAATATGCAGAGTACATATGCAAATTTCATAAAGAAATAGATCCTCCGAATAAAGAATTATTCTTGTAGTAACATCTGTTTAGTTTCAGAAGTTGTAAAATTAAGACTTTTTAATGTTTTTTGCTGATCGCTTGCACTTTCTCCCTAAAATCAGAAAAGAAATAGTAGAATCATTAACTTAAATTCAATGCTGTTCAATTAATCAGAGTTAATCTGTGTTTATTTATCCACAGCAATCACATATCTGCAAGTTTACCTCAGTTTACGGATGCCCTCCATCACCCAGTCTTTAGTGGGGTCTGTGCAAATGTTCTTGCCTCTGTTTGTGTGGAATCTGTGGGGTAAGGAAGCATCTTTTAGTTCGTTTTTCTTCAGGAATCAGTCATTAAATACATAATGCACTATGAATGCATCTTATACAGTACTTACATTACAGCATTGATGTGGCAGTTTCTTGTCATGTACTGAATGGAATATCCTTTGATAATATGCATTGGTACTTTTCCTTTGGTGTACTTTCTGCAACATGCTGTAACACAACAATATTAGCATGTTAACACATACTGAGTTGTGTGTGTATGTATGTATGTATGTATGTATGTATATATATATATAATATTACAAAAACATCTTTACATTATGCACCTGTTTATGCACCATTTTAAACACATTTTACACATATCAGTATTCAGTATAATCACAAAATATCCCAAAAGACTTATTCTGGTAAAGTTGTGAACGCTATACTCTAAAAAAAACAACAACCCATGTTTGGGTCGAATATGGACAAACCCAACCATTCAGTTTAAAAATTTAAATAAAACTTTAAACCAACAGTTGGGGTTTTCCATATTTGACCCAAACATGGGTTGAAACAACCCGGCATTTTTAGAGTATGATTGTACAAGTAGCTGATTACGAATCCACTTATGGAAAAAAGGAAAGAAAGATGTACTTACACAAAGCTGAGGCATCTGCAGAGAGTACACTGAGAGCCACAACCATCAGCACGATCACGATAGCTGAAACCCGAGTCATTGTCTCTGTGTCTGTGTGTGTGAGATCCTCAAAGCAAGAGTCAGATGTGAAGTGGGGCAGCAGTGAGAGTGGTAGCTTTATATAGGCTGTTGGACATGGAAACAACCTAGACAGGGTTTTCCATGCATACGTAAACAGATGTACATGTGTACAAAAAAAAAAAAAATTACACCACAATGAGATCTTATCTGGCCTGTCAGTCATATAGGTGCAACAAGGAAGAACAAAGAGGAAAAAATGGCCTGTGGGAGTTTTTTCATGTTTACTTCCTTGAAAGAGAGAGTGAACCACCAGCATATTTGAATTGTTTCCAACTGGTAAATTAAAAATGTTGGAAACTCCGAGAGGCCTTTAGTTACAAATTGAAGGTCACTGGAAGAAAGACAAAAATTCAGGACCAGACATCATGTCTACTTTTGTCCAGGAATTTTTGACAGAAATAATTTTGCTATAGTTAAATAAAGAAAACACTATATTATTAGACTTAAAGGATGTGTGGCATTTATTCATTTGAATGACTTCTTAGATGTTAACAATGACTTTTATATACAATTTATTGAAAGTTTTTTTTTTTTGTTGTTTGTTTTTTTTTTGTATTGTGGTATGGTACACTGAAAGAAAATGATACATATGTCACAGCAGCAACACATACTTATAACGTTGTCAAACGTTATTGCACAGTTTACAGCAAATCACTTATATTAAACAGTCTTACGGCAGATGGAAGGAATGACTTTCTATATCTCTTTTGAGCAACATAGATAAATGTGTCTATTGCTAAATGAGCTACACATAGCCCCGCACTGTTTCATAGAGAGGGTGAGATTTATAATTTATAATGTAAGACGGCTTTCTTACCATCCTTTCTTGCCCAATTTCATCTACAGAGGGCAGAGGGCACCCCAGTACTGAACTAGCCCTCCTAATCACTTTGTTGAGTCTTCATTTTTATCCCTGTTAGAAATCCCACCACCCCAACAAACGACAGCATAGAAAGAGTAGATGATACCACAGTCTCATAAAAAGTCCGGCACAAACAGTCCAGCTTATTGTTTAAGAAGACTCCAAGATATTTATTAGATTTAACAGTTTCAATGTCCACCCCTTGAATTTTTTTTTTTTTTTTTTTGGAAATCTGTCATGATTCCTTAAGTTTTACTTGCATTAAACTTGCATTAATTTATTTCTTCTTCTGAACATAAAAGAAGATATTTAGAAGAATGTCAGTAACCAAACAGTTGATGGGCCCCATTTTTCCATACAATGGAAGTCAATGGGGCCCATCAACTGTTTGAAATAAGTAACTTTGTTTTAATTTATTTTTTATTTTGATTAAGTTTTAGGAATTAACAGCTCATAAACATACTTTTCACTAAAAAAAAAAAAAAAATAGCCATTGAACATGAAAGTATTATGCAATCATTTGAGACATTGACCTATATGTTTTTTTTATATATATATATATTTTTTTATTGTTTTATAAATTGTGAATTATTGTATTTAATGGTATTTTTAAATGTATTAGTGTATGACCTTGCTAATCTTAGCAACAAAGCTGAGTTTGAGTCTAGTTTAATATTTTGAATCTGTTTTGGATATTGTATAGTATAGTATATTACATACTGTAATATTATAGTATATTTTGTACAGTATATTGTTTTATGTTAAGTGTATTTAACATTTATATTTATGCATTTGGCAGATGCTTTTATCAAAAGCGACTTATATTGCATTTAATATATACATTTCAGCAGCTCATGCATTCCCTGACAAATGCTATCAAGCGCTACAGGAGTAAACTGAGTAAACTTTGAGTAAACTATGAGTAAACTTATATAGGCTACACATGTGATGTCTTGACCACCTACGCTTTTCACACAAATGTTATAGTGACAAATGCTGTAGTGACAAGTGAGTTGAGTTGAGACATTTGTCGGTGAGTAATGACAAATAAACTAACAAATATCTCCACACTCAATGTTTCAAGGCAAATACATCCAGATTTTATCCTAATAAGCTTATAGTACACCTGCAGTTACTAGGACCAGCACATTAGGAATATATCATATAATATAGTATTGTAAGTTTATTAAGTTTTCATATCTGCTTTAAAAATAATTTCAACCAGCAGTAAAACTGAAAACATAATTTTGCTCAAAACAAAATGTGGTGCAGTTACATCCTGCAGTGAACTCATTATTGCACTTTTTGTTTACTTTTAATGTAGTTGAAAATTAGTAGAAATTATGAAAATTACTGTTGTATACAAAATAATGTGTTGGCTCAACAATAACAACAACAAAATAACGCAAGAGCTTGCATCAAACTTTTTGAGTTATAACAACTTTGAATAAATTATTCCAACCAACAAATTATACTGAGTTAGAGGAACTTGATAATTTGTAACGAAAACACAAATTTATATGTTGATTACTCAAAAAATTAAAGGAGTGTCTATTTACATAGAGTGCACATAGCATCCCTTGTTGGCAAACGCTATTTACACTAGCTCTGCCCACCAATGTCTGGTTGGGTCACTCAAATTTTTAAAAAGAAGCATAGGATTCAATGTCCTCAGTGGTGCAGCAGTAGCATGTAAGGCTTGTAGACCTGGCTTTTAATGTGATTGACGTGGGCACGAATCCGCCTTTTGCTGAGCTCGCATTTATTTTCAATAAAAATTCAAATTAATGTTCTAAAAGCAGAAATAAACTGCGAACAAGTGTTTAATAATATTAAAAGTGTTTTTTGGGTAGGGTTAGGGGAAGGTGTAGGTTTTTATTCTCCCAATAAGGCAGCATCAATTTAATAATTGTAATAAATAAAATAATTTACACTCTATGATAATTTTTAATTTCCTGTTAATGTACAAAAATGCTGAGGTGCAAATAGTATCTGCCAATATAAAGTATAGATAGCATCTAATTACTGTTTACTCTTATTGCAAAGAACTGATACTTTTACATGGTGTAAATAGAATCTATTGCTATTTTCACCTAATGTAAACAGCATCTGTCGCTAAGAAAATATGCTATTTTCACTTAGTGTAAACAGCCGCTGCCAAAAATTAAAGGGGCTATATGTAGAATTCAGAAACCCTTGTTATTAGTGACAATGGTGGCTGTTAAATAAACTGCAGCAAGCATCTTACTGCTTGTGCTCGCACTCATTCACACACGACATACAAGAGACTGAACAAGATTCAGTGCACCCATGGGAAAATTCTTTTTCGCTCTATGTAACTATGTGCTGCATGGCTTTGCTCTCTATAACTAAATAAACACTAGGGTTGGGCAATGTCCCCTAAATTGGCAGTTGACGATGTTTACAGTAAAACATCACGATGGACGATGATATCGTTGGGTGGAGGGGGATTATTTTAATTTGTTCGTTATTATATAATTATTATTTGTTATTTTACTTTATTACTTTATTTTATTTCCCAACTAATGGCTCATCAGTGAGCTGTAGTCTCTGAGGGCTCAGGTGTGGCTGCCATCTCGGCTGAGGGCTCAGGCGTGGCAGCCATCTCGGCTGAGGGCTCAGGCGTGGCAGCCATCTCGGCTGAGGGCTCAGGCGTGGCAGCTATCTTGCCCGTAGACACTGGAGGTGCGGCCATCTCGGCTGAGTGCTCAGGCGTGGCAGCCATCTCGGCTGAGGGCTCAGGCATGGCAGCTATCTTGCCCGTAGACACTGGAGGTGCGGCCATCTTGTCCGTAGACACCGGCGGACTTGAGTGCGTAGCAACCGGCGGGCTTGAGTGCGTAGCCGGCGGGCTTGAGTGCGAAGCAGCCGGCGGAGGCTTCGGAATGCCAGCTGCTTGTGAATGCCAACTGAAGTCAGTGGTGGATCGTCCACACTGGACATCAATCCTCTCCACTCTCAGACGGATCCAGAAAGGTGGCGTGGCTCTGGGTGATCAGCGGAGACATGACATGACTCTGGGCGATCAGCGGAGACGTGACGTGACTCTGGGCGATCAGCGGAGACGTGACGTGACCCTGGGCAATCAGCGTAGACGTGACGTGACCCTGGACGATCAGCAGAGACGTGGCGAGGCTCTGGGAGGTCTACTGAGATGTGGCGAGGCTCTGGGAGGTCTGCTGAGACGTGGCGAGGCTCTGGAAGGCCTTCTGAGACGTGACGAGGCTCGGGAGTGGTGGCCATCTTGCGATGAGGCTCAGCCTACTATACTGCAATCTCCTTGTCGGAGATGCGAAAGTCTCACTGCTGGATCCATCTTTGGCTGGAAACGCTCCAAAAGCCACTGGATCCCGGTATGGCTGAGTATTCTGTAACGAAGGGAACTGGACGACAGAGTTGAGGATCCATGTGCAGGCTTTATTACAGGAGCGTAGTCGTACAGGCAGAGGTCAAACACCAGCAAACAGATACAAGAGGGCTAGGCAAAAGAGTTGTCCAATTCACAGGCAAAGGTCAAGGCAGGCAGCAAATGATCATCATATAGTCAATGGCACAGTATTTTTTATTTTTTTTGTTATTTAAATAGGTGGTTCAGGTTGGGAAGGATGAAGCAGTTCCCACTTTAAAAGCAGAAGCTGCTGTTTATCGGCCCCAACCTGTAAGTATGTTTTATTGTTTGTACATGTCTTTTAAATGCATAGTTTCTGTTGCTATTTTTTGGTTGCATCAAGGACGTAAACAAAGACCAACACGGTTTGGTTTCAATAGCCAGTTAGCTAAATTAAATTACATACAACAAACGCCAACAAACATCAACAAACTTCTATGTTCATAGACAAACAGTTTGTTCATGCTATAACTCAGTCATGTATTCGGCTACAGTAAAACTTTAATCAGGATAAAACTGTATATTGAAAGCTAACATAAACAGCAGTAACATTTACAAGTGACAGCATATCTAAACACTTTGACACAAATACAAACATAAATACTTACCATTCAGAAACGTCCTTTAAAAGCCGTGCTTGCAGAGATTCTGCTTGACCCTCTTCATTACTGCTATCTGGGTCTGATCCGGGCTCAATTTGATATGGCAATATTGATGCCATTATTTACATTTCCACCGTAGCACATGCAACTATTGTCCGTAATGGTAAGGGGCATGGTGTTTCCGGACAACGTGCACTTGGCGCTTCAGTGAATCATAATACACTGGGCCAGCTAACCAATCTGAGCCCATTGCGTATTTCGGAGGGAGTGGTATCATAGAACCAAGAAGTCAGCTGGCCGTTCAAATGACAGTGGAAACAGTGGTGTAGAATAAAGGTGAAATATATGAAAAATACTATGTTTTTAAAAAAACGTAGCATTAAGACATGTTAAACTGTGCCCCATAAACACAATCAAGCCTAGAAAAAAGCCATTGAACCACCCCTTTAAAGGACATGTTAGTAATATGCGCCTATAGGCGGATGCCCACACACGTACACTCTGCTTGTTACACACAGGGACGCGCAGCAGCACACAAACATTTTTAAATATTAAAAATGAAAGGATTTCTCTCTGGAGAAGCATTCAGTCCTTCGACTTGCAAATTCTGTAAATAGCAAATCTGCCATGGTGCAAGCGCGACTGGCTTTTAAAGGGAATGGGAAATGAGACTTTGATTGGTTTATTGCACAAAACACACCCATGACTCATTAAGAGACTAGTAACAACCCTTTTGAACCATGTGCCAACCATTTTTTCCATCGTTAAACAAAGCAAAAGAGGATTTGGACACACCCTAAGTGCACCTGCACCATGCACTTCAGACCATGCACTTAGATCATTAAAATAGGGCCCTATTTCTGGCTATGTGAGACTATATTTTGAATGAATCCCTTATCTTTGCATGACACATTGGCATTACTGTACAGAATTGCTCTTTTGGCATTATCCTGAACATTTTATAAAAAGCATTCACTTCATGTGTAATTGACGGAAGGGAGGCTCTCGGGAGCGTGCATAAACATTGTATCCTTTTGATTTTCCCAGCAAAAACGTCCTTTACATAAAAATCAGTCTACGGGCTTGAATAGACAACTTAGGAAGTCGGTAAAGGTCTTGTTTTTTATGTTTCATTATAAGCTGTTCACACACTAGCAATAAAAAAAAGCGATTAATAAGTAAAAATTCTTACATATAGCCCCTTTAAGTTGCTCCAGCTACTAGCCCCGGAACCAATTAATCTTATCTGTTTCATTTAAAATCCACAACTAGCATAGTAAATGTTAAATGTGCCTAATTTAGCAGGTACTTGGTACTTGTCAATATTTGTCACTGGCATGCAGTCATTATTGAGTTGTTTACCTACATGTAGTCTACTCTTCAGCAGAACGGTAACCATGAAAACTTCAATATAACAAAATCTCTTACATAACAGCATTGAACACTTACAAGTTTTCTCTGCACTAAAAACAAATAAAATAACACTTAATTTCAACATTTATTCTCCTTATCCAGTCCTATGCAACACTTGCTGGGAACAAGAAATTCACTGTCCAATTTCTGAAGTTATCAAGACAGTTTAATTAAGTTAGGCCTACTACGACCTTTTTAAAAATCAATTAATGCAGAAATTTTAGTTTAAATTACACAATATTAAGTTGAATTTGTTCTCAAAGACACAGCAGCACATGGAATATTTTACATACTCTCAAACCACATGGAATCGGCAGTTCAGATGGAGCGATAATGATTTGCTAAAGAGTGTCATGGTCCGTTTGACCTAGGAATTTTGAAACAAAGAACCTTTGCAACTGGGAATATCCACCAGGACAGGGACTCAAACCTTAACCTTTTGGTTATAGTGTGAATGCATTATGGAGTTATGATTGTATCATGTCTTATGATTATATAACATTTTTTAAACCACACACATGCATGCACACATATGGATCGTTCTGAACTACTCATACATTCAGCAGCCTCATTTCCACATGCTAACGTGTGGTTTCATATGCAGGTTAGCTGACTTTCATCATTTTTTCTAGGTCATAATGTTTTATGTAACTCATGTCCTAAAATCAGAAAGTGAAATAGGTCATAAGAGTGAGAACAAAGCCTTACAGTGCTCCTTTAGCAATGAATCACTTCCCTTCAAACCCACAGTCTTCACTTTAGTTTTGTTGCATGACTTTTTAAACACCAATTTTAATGTCACTTGAAAGCATTTCTCTCCGTAATGGTTTTACTAAAACATTCTCAGATTCTTTTATTTACACCTCCAAGTTGAGAGAAGTGTCATGCTGCTTGACATTTTGAGTTTAATTTCTACGAAAGAAACTTTTGATGTTATATGGGGGAGTGTCTGAAGAATTATATAGTTAGCTCATATTAAGTCAATACTACTTTTTCTCCTCACCATACACTGTGATCTGATCTAAAGCTGCGATAAGAGAATGTGATGAGTGATTTCCTGGAAAGGCGGATGCCTTTAAACACTAAATGTCTAAATGTTAGACTGGATGTTTAAATTAACTGTTATTGTTATTTATATTATTTTAGCTCCCACATTATATTAAGTGTATTTAACTACTATGTAAGATTTAAATTAATCATTTGATATGATGCACTTATTGTGTATACGTACATGCTTTTACATACGTGCTTATATTTTTAAAAAGTACCTGCATATAATTACATCTGTAATTAATTTCTTTAAAAATATCAGTTATTTTAGTTTTATTAATATTAAATTTGAATTAGATTTTATTTTATTTTATTTTATGTTCATTTTAGTTAAAATTTTGTTTTAACTAAAATGTTTTGTTGTTCTTTTGTCATTTTTTTAAAAAAAAATTTGATTAGGTTTAATTAATTTTATTTTCAGTTTTAGTTTTTATAATTTTAGTATAATTTTTGGTCTAAGTTTTTCAACTAATATTTATATTTTATTTTAGTTCATGTTTATTTTAGTAGTTTTAGTTTTAGATAATAATAATCCTACCCTACATCTACCCCTTAACCCACCTTAACCCACCCTTAAACCTAACCGTACCATGACCTTACCTCACCTCAATAGCAGCAAAAGTGTTTTGCAATACAAAATGAACACAATAAGTACACTGTACCAAATGTTGTTGTTGTTTTTTTTTTATTGAATTATGTTAAAGACACTTAATATAAAGTGTGACCTCATTTAATCTTTGTGACAAATCCGCCTGATTGTCATCGCTGAGGGAGCAGCACTGGCACGTGTAGAAAATGTAGAAAGTAGATGTGTGGAAATTATATTTAACATGAGTAACTTATCTGGGTTAGGGTGTGAAATAGTGATATTTCACACCCTAACCCAGATAAGTTACTCATTTTCTTAAAAATCCGGTAGCACTTTATTTTTACAGTCTTGTTCTGCATGCACATATAATTACAATAACAAGTAATAACAAGGTAATAATCCTGAACTTACTCCAAAACCTAACCTTATATTACCCAGTATTAGGTAGGTACACTGTAAGTACACATATGTGTACATACTTTAAAAATAAAGTGCTACCAAAAATGCTCATTTGAAATAGAAAATGATTCATGAAAAACTGGGTCTTTTTGATATATATATATATATATATATATATATATATATATATATATATATATATATATATATATATATACACACACACACACATATATATTATATACACAGTCAAACCAAAATTTATTCAGACACCTTGAACATTTCATTCATTCAGTTTATTCACTAAAGTTTAAAAAAAATGGTAAATGGTAACAAGAGTTAAACTGTGTCAGAAAAAAGTAATTATGTCGGATAACACTTAAGCAAAACATGGTCAGGTAAAACTGTCTGAATAATTTTTGGTTCCAAATTTTTATCAGTTTTACTGATAGTCCACTGTATTAAGAATTTTTGGGTATAATATGTCACAGTTTCCTATATTTTGCTGTCCTCACTTACATAAAAATGAACTGTAGTGTCCTACACCCACTAGTAAAAATATATAAAAAATGTCTGAATAATTTTTGGTTTGGCTGTATATATATGGAGCTGTACATTTGTCAAATTATTGTATAATTACCTTTTTATCATTATTGTTCTATGACTCTTTTTTTTTAAAGGGTTACAGTCACAGCACCGAAAATATACATATATTCATACTGATATACTTAAAATCTTTAACTTAAAATGTTGAGGGGAAAACGTCCATCATGTTTAACCATGTTGATTTTTTTAAATGAATCTAACTTTCAAAATGTTCTGTTATTTATAGGAACTAAAGATAGTCTATTCATAAAATGTTTATATCCATTTTTCAACATTAAAATGAGGCAGTTGCCTTTTTTTAAAATATCTGTTGCATTTACAGTGATTATGATGATAATTATACTTTTTATATATATTTTTTTGCATTTAATTCATTACATGTTATATGCTAGATTCTAGAATTATTATTATTATTAGAATTTACCAGCTCTAATAATGTTTATTGTCTAAACCGGTAATTTCATTGATGACACAATGCATTGTAAAAAATTGTAAAAAAAAAAAAATTGTAAAAAAAAAAAAATCCACCTATTTCAAAAAAAAAAAAAAGTTAAATTAAGTATAATCAAATTGGTTGTACAAGTCATTTCAACTTAAATTATATTAAACTGACTTACAAACTAGAGTTAATTTTGAGTAACTTATGTAAAAAAATTGAAATTGCTTAAATTATTTTGATGACTTGAAGTAATGTAAAAACTTTTTTTGCCTTGATCATATAATTTTTTTGTTAATAATAATTATTATTATTATTTAATGACAGTGATTATATCACAAATTGGGTTAGATATTCAAAGCACAGAACCAATGATATTTAGAGGGATGGAATATCCCACTTTATATCAAATATAACTGACCTACTAATATTTAACACCCAGATTTTCCCCATCTTCTACCACCAGTGACGCCACCGCGTGGTCCACAAATTCCCCCCATCCACAAATTCCCCTCATGAACAGCTATATAATGTAGATTTTGGGGATGCTGTTCATCATCACCATCCTCAACATTGCTGCTACTGTCCTCACAACTAACTTATCAAATACTTTTGATCAACTTCATTTTTCTTTTTCATCTTTAAGTGGCTCTTTTCCCTCTCATGATGAACAGACTCATCCTGACGTCATCGACGTTGCTGCTGTTGCTGTGTGTCTGGGTCACTTTGAGTCAAAGCAGTAAGTAAAACTGACTTTTTATCAGACATTCTCTTTTTGTTTCAAGTGGTTTTTCAGAGTTTTGAATTCAGAAGGCTGTTCTTTGAAATGTATCCTCATGCATTTTTTATATATTTCACACATTTGGGACGAACACGTTTACCATGGCTGAGACGCTGCCATGCTTGATTATCAGGGCTTTTGCAAATGATTTGTGATGAATTTACATCTTAACTCAGTGGTGAATTGAACAGAAAAATGTAACATTTCTTACTTATATGAGCATCACTTGACATGGTTGTTTTTGCAGTTGCATCACCTAAGCAATAAAATTCAGTCATTATTTACTAACCTTTATGTCGTTCCAAACCTGTATGTTGTTAATTTTGTGAAACAAAAAGGAGAAATTTTAAAGAATATTTAACTCTTTTCTTCAAAATGGTCATTTTTGGCCTTTTCCAACATTTGAAAGAATATTTATCTAGCTCTTTTCTTCAAAATGGTCATTTTTTCATATGACTCCAAGATGCCATTGGTTCTAGCAATGTTAAATGGGTTTCACAAATAAGTTATTGTACTTATAGAGATTCAAAGACAGAATCAAATTAACATATTTTATTTTTTAATTTTAAATTTACATGTATGTGTTTAACAGAACAATATTCATAATATACAATGCCAGGTTTACTACCAGGAAAGTGAGCGGCCTTGTGGATTCATGAATCTTTGAATAAACTTGTGGGACATGTTAGTTGGTCAGGTATCATAGAAGCACATGAACTGAGAGTCTGTCATGTGTTCAGGTCCAGTGAAGTGCTGTACCAAGTATTCATCGCAGCCTTTTCCTGTTCACCGGCTGAAAGACTTCACACTGCAGGACTCCACCATGACCTGCAACATAGAGGCTGTCATGTGAGTAACAACTCTGGTTCTCTCTTAAAAATATTAAAATTACATGTCTGGGATATTAATGTTATGACATAACAATGTGAAAGAACAGTCTGTGATATCTGTAATACTTAATCTAGAACATTCTCCCTCCTGCAGTTTTACTACGATAAAGGACAGACTGATCTGTGCTAATCCTGATGACCTATGGGTTCAGAATGCTATCGCACATATACAGTAAGTTCAGCATTACATATTCTTACATTTTTTTCTTAAAAACTGTGTATATACTGAATGACAGTCAGCACAAAATGTAACCTTAGTTGTAAATATAACTAAACCGACAAACGTAGTCCTGACCCAGTTCAAAGTTTTGTAATGTGCAAATGTAATTATTTTTTAATGTTTTTATCTCCTTATGCTGAATATACTGGTAAATGAGCTGAAGTTAAAACTTAAGAAGACTATTAACCATTTTATTTTGTTTCTTGCAGGGAAAAGAAAAAGTCAGCATAATGTGGACATCGTCAGCTTGGTCTAAAACTGCCCTAAGCTGAACAAACCAGCAGTAATATAAAACACATGGATTAGAATTTATTTTTGTAATTAATAAATTAATATTTTGTTTTGACAGCAACAATGTGTCTTTTTGTTTTGTCTGCTATTGTTTCATCTTCAACTTTTCTAAAAAGTTTGAAGAGTTTTCACAATACTTGATGCTCACAAGGCTGCTCTAGCATTACAACACTAAATAAATCTTCACACCAGTACACCTGGGAAAGATAGAAATATGTTTAACCTTTTAGGCAAAAAAAAAAAAAAAAAAATCTTTTAAGTGGAGTTACATGTGAATGTTTGAGAGGACACAAAGTAGACAGTAGGGGGCAGTATGTATCCACTTGCCAGTAGCCCAAAACCCAACAGCCCCAAAATAAGCCTTTAACCTTTAATGTTTTTTAATTATCGAAAATGTTTTAGCACTTGCTAAAGCATCAGTGTGCAGCATAGTAATAATTAATCCAATGAATTGCCCTTTTACATTAAGTAGGGGGGAGTTTTGCAATTCAGTCATGAGCTAACAGATTTGCAAACACATTGCAACCATATTATTTATTCATGCCACAGAGGGCACAGGACAGGTGTGATGTAGTGCCGAAAATTTGTTAGAGAGTCGAAATATGGGCATTATTATACTTTTACAGTTAATCTGTGCAAATAGAAGTAATTAATGTAGACAGACAATCATTGTGATTCTACAGCACAATGCTGCTACATAACAGTCTTTTCCTGATCATGTTTACTCTGAAACTAGAATATGCAGTTGCCATTAACATTTATAATTCTACAAATTATTAAAATGCAGTAATTATTCAAAATAACCAGTAGCTAGTAATATATTGTATGTTTTTTTAAACAACTAAGCACAAGCTTTACCATCTATAGTGTAAAGCTGCAGACTTGCATCAAACCTCCGTATTCTGGTAGGGATCATTTTGTTGGCTCTAGTCCATTAAACAATTATGGATCAGTCAATGTAATTGGAGCTCAGGTGGAAGGCCAACATTCAACATATCATCGTAATTTGATTGTGATGTGCTTGGGTTTTCAGTACCCTCCCAGGACATGCATTATCAAAGTTTGGCTGCACTTTATTTTATATTATGTGAACTTACGTGTACTTACAGTGTACTTAAGAAAATATACAGGTAATATGAGGTAACTACATGGGTTAAGGTTAGGTTTAGGGGTAGGATCAGGTTTAGCAGTGGCGCCTGCAGCCGTACGGCTGTACGCACTTTGCGTACCATGAGAGGGTGCTAATTAATGCTGGTTTTATTTTTTTACATAATTTTTAAATTGATTATTAAAATCTATCTGCATACACACATGACATATTAAGAAAGCAAGAGAGAATGAGAATAAATAAAGGTGTGCGTTTGTGTGTTGTAAAGTCAAATGTGTGTGTGTGCGTGCATGGGTGGGCGTGGGGGATATGGGTAAAAAGAAATCTGATCGGCTAGTTTAGTTTCGTCGCTTTTTCCACACATGAAAAATGACGTTACAGATAGTCAATGTTTAAAAACAGGCTCAAAATGAGTAAACGCTCTCTAAAACAGCTAAATTCGATTGAAACATTTGCAAAAAAGCCTAAAACTATTGAGTAGGGATGGAGAAATTAAGCCTCTCAAATCTTTAAAGCTTTTCTCTAATGTTTCGGGAAAAGTTTCAAAGCAAGAGTGTCGAAAACAATGCCATCTTGTGGCGACTAAAATTTACAGCAGCCATAAACTGAATGAATCTGAATCTGAATGTAACTATCAAATCTCACCAATCAGTATCTCATCGTCTTCAGGGACTGTTTTGTCTGTTTGCGATTACTTCGAATCTGGTAAGAATTTACTATGTCTGACAAACGTTTTAGAAAGTGTGTGGATCCATGTCCCAGGTTTTTGGCACCCGGTGACACACACGATATGTGCGTTTTCTGTCTGGGAGAAGAGCATGCATGGACAGTGCTTGAGGGCGCTGTCTGTGCAAATTGTGAGCGTCTACCTATCAGGACGCTCCGCTCTCATTTGGCCCTCTTCTCGAGGGGAGAAGGGCTGGCATCTGTGGCATAAATCTCTCTCAACCCCCAGTGGCTGACGAGGGTGAGCTGCTGGATGATGATGATGTGCTGTCGTTGACATCATCGGATCCAGCAGCGAGTGCTCTTCTGGTGTTAAGCCCAAGAGAGCAGGAGATGGTGGTTGAAGAGGAAGCAGGTGATCCTGCTGAGACTTCAAAGCCTCCATGCCCTGCATACGCGGAGCTGCTTGAAGTTATTGAACGCGCTTCTGGCAGGCTGCAGCTGCCTTGGGAGCGCATTAAGAAAGGGGGCGCACGTGGACGACTTGACGAGCAGTTCCTTTCTGACCATAACACAACAGCTCCTGTAAGCCTTCCATTCTTTCCTGATCTTCACGTTGAGATCGAGAAGGCATGGAAGAACCCATACTCAGCTCATATTTATCGGCATCAGCGTGCCAATTTCGCTGATGTTGAGGGATTAAGCCAGCATGGGTATGTGTCGATGCCCCCTATTGATGAGACGTTTGCAAACTATCTCATCACAGGGTGGGCCCTGACACTGAAAGCTCCAGTTCCTGCCTTCCAAGCCCCTTAAAGTGACCTCTCGCTTGAATGGCAGGGCATACACGGCAGCGGGTCAGGCTGGTGCGGCCTTACACACCATGGCGGTGTTACAGGCCTACCAGGCTGATTTGCTGAAGGATCTAGATCAGGGGCAGGGTTTGTCCCCTGAGGCGGTAGAAGAGCTGCGCCGCACTACAGATCTGGCTCTCCGGGCCACCAAGCAAACATCATCACCAGATCCGCCCACTTGTTTACTCTCCCCAGAATTCTGATTCACCGCACCTGCACCTCCTCATCAACGCACCCTACTTAATCCTGCACAACCTTCACTCCAGCGTTAGGTCTCGTCATACACACGTACAGACTCCAACCTTTTACTTACCTGTGGACTTACCTGACTCTGTGTATCCAGTCACTCGTCATCTGTCTTCTGTCGTCAGCTCTGTGCCCTCTGTGTTCCTGTCTCTGTGTTCCTGCCTGCCCGTGTATCACCTGCAAGAGAAAGCCCAGTTATTCCTCAGCTAAGTCTTCAAATGACTCTGTCGTACTGCTTTACTCACCATTGCAACATCCAGATCCTGTTGTACAATACCATCTGTGAAATAAACTCCATTTACATTTCTACTTACCTGTCTGTTGCCTTCCTTTCTGTGACACAACCGAAGTTGGGTTGAAAATGGACAAACCCCAGCGGTTGGGTTAAATGTTTGCTCAACATGCTGGGCAGTTTTATTTAACCCAACTATTGTTTAAAAATTACTATATGGCTGGCTTAAAATGAACCCAAAATAGGTTGGAACTTAAAAATCAGACATAATTACTAGAGGCAACAATAATAATCAAAAGGTGAAAATTTATTAATAAGCAATTTAATAAATGTTTGTTTTAACTATTATTCATTAAACGTATTAATTTTAATTTATTGAACATATGAATTAATTTAATTTCATTCATTTTAAGCAAGCAATACAGTAATTTTTAATCAGGGTTGAGTTAAATAAAACTACCCAGCAGGTTGGGCAAATATTTAACCCAACCACTGGGTTTGTCCATTTTCAACCCAACTTGGGTTGTTTTTAACCCAGCATTTTTTAGAGTGTATGCAATAAGGCCAGTTGCAAAAATAATGCATATGCAATAAGGCTTGCAAACCCACCCTAGAAAGCTTGTTTCAAGTTATTGAATGTCTGGTATTAATGTAAAGCTGAGCACAAGCTTTACCAACTCCAGAGCTACAGACTTACTATATTCCACTGTTGGTTTTATTGTCCTCTGAAACAGGCTTTTTAGGCTATACAGAAATTGGGACTGATTATGAACTCTTATTTCCTGAACTTGGGGCATTGAACTGCCTAATTCATCATGTTGGCAAAACATCCATAACCTTTTCAAACCAGTTCCTCTGTTTTTTTCCCCATTATGTTCATTGTGGATTGGGAAACAGTGAATCTGCGATTAAAGGTTCTGCAACAGTAGTCGATGTCATTGTTTTAATTGTCAAAAAGGGCACATGGGACAACAACTTGTTGGCCTTAAAACAGAATACAGGTCTTACTCTGTTCTTCCACCTAATGTTACATAGTTGTAATGGGTGAGGCTGAACTCGACCTGCAGGGTGACAAGTCCGAACTGATGAGCCGTTATCAGCATTTTCTTAAAAAAATATTCAACATCCTTGTTTTTATGAAAAAGGAACGTACAAGTTCCTCTTACATTAAAATAAGGATGAGCATGTAAAAATACTGAATGATTTGTGATATGTCCAGTCAGCAGGTCCTTATTGCAAAATAACTCTAATAACAGGCAAACTTGGGCAGAGGCTGTGATGCTGTGAAGATATCATGCTATACAAACAGTATGAGAATAGTCTTACATGTCAAGAGACATTCTGTTGCTAAAGAAACTAACACCTTTCCTTTATAAAGAGAAAATGTCTCAGTTTACGACTGTAACCATGGTTCCCTGAGAAGGGGAACGAGACCCTGAATGAATGAATGAGCTTTTATTGCCAACTGTTTTTTTTTTTGTTTTTTTTAAACAAAATACACAATACTGTATATGGCCAGTTGTGTAAAAAGATTAGACTAGACTTGTAAGTTAGTTAGTTTTCTTTAAGACTGGTCATAACTTTGTTTTCTTTAAGACAGTTACATAAAAATGTAGATTGGTCTGATTTGAATCTGAAAAGATTAAAGACTTGACTAACTGCTAGCTGAAGAAAACAAACCCTCAAAGTCAGGACGTCAACTGTACTAATTTATTGTTCCTTTTCGTAGCCTGTCATATGTCAAAAAAATAAAAGGACTCTTTTGAATTTGTTATTTTATTAATAACAAATTAACAGTGCTTATTGGGACACAGACAGTAGATTGTTAAAAATGTAAATAATTTATCATAATCGGATAACAGTTTTCTTTCAACAGGTTGAAGTGAAGTGAAGTGTAGCCAAGTATGGTGTCCCGTACTTGGAATTTGTGCTCTATATTTCACCCATGTATTGAACACACACACCATGAACACAACACACACTGCACCGAAGTGGGTAATGAGAGTGAGCGCTGTTCATTCACTCCCCCCACCTACATTTCCTGCTGGTACTTAGACTTGCAGCTCCTGTCATATCCTAAATGTTTTTGAGTATATTATGATTGTAAAAGACTGACTTGTCATTGAATAAAACAATGTTGTATATGGACTATTCCTGTACTATTGTTACAGACAGACACTTATAGACAGGAAGTACAATGTTAAGATGTTTATTTGACAACACAGAGTGCAAACAGGAGTGCAGGTAAGTGAACTGAGAATGTTATCAGGCAGTGATGGGATGGCAGAATGGTATATAGTCCTTTTTGTCTTAAAGATAGTTGGTTGGAAATCGATGGATGAATGGCACACACAAGAGGTAAGTAGGGCATGGAGACAATGGAGAACGGATGACACAGGAGAAACACTTGGAGACCTTGGAGATCGCTGGAGACGTAAACATAAAGCAGGTAGTGAGTCCTTCATATGAACGAGAACGGACCGTGACCTGAGATGAGTGGAGTGCTTAAGTAGTGCTGTGGTGATGAGAGGATGACTTGCAGGTGTGGGTGATAGCTGAGTGGTGGAGTGAGTGCAGGTGTGGGCCAGGGAGGATAATGGGAAATGGAGTCCAAAGCAGACGGGAATTGTGACACCTATGTATAACAGATATTTTATATTTTACATTTTTATTATTAAAATGAAAAACCTTCAAGATCAGGTTGACGGACCCAGCGCTGAGTTGCTAAATAACCCAGAAAAGGTTGCTTTTAACTCAACATTTTTTTAGAGTGTATAGGGCTCTGTTTGCACTAATAGGCCTTTTATAATAACCTTTGGCTAGATGTGAACAGACTTGTGCTGATATCAAAATCATGGCTACCATCCATGTGCTAACACATGATCATAATTTTTGTCCAGTTATGCTTTTAGTTATAAACACTAAACATCTTACAGATATTTATTTAGTTCTTAATGGGTTACACTAAACATAACCTGCAGTGTGAAGGGTCAGTGTCCAAATTGACTGGCAAACAGCTGGTAGTGGTTTTGTTAAAAATACAGTAAATTAATAAACATCTGTCAAGATCATACAGCTTGTGCAATGCCAATATTTCTTACAATATTTATGACCAGCAAGGCAGGGTAATGACAGTAATGAATACAACACACACACACACACATATATATATGACACAGATTCACTTTCATATGATGCATTTTAATAGAAGCTGAAAAACAACTGCATGAAACAGTTTTTTCAAGATGTGTTAATAACAAATTAAGATGTGAAATATTTGTGATTAACAGTGCATGTTATGTTAGAACAATGTGTTAATTATCATTCTTATCAGGACATCTGTTAGACTGTCCCACAGTTGTAGCATCATTTTCACCATAATGAACGATGCTGCTCCAATAAACTGTAGTCTAGGCCTACTTGTTTACTATAGAGACAACATGTCAATGAAGTATGGAAGCTTTTTTCCAAAACAGAATAAAAATTAAAATATAATTACTTAATGTAACTTTTTACATGAGAAAGAAGTGAGAATGGAAACTCGCAATTACGAGGGGGAAAAGTCAGGATTGTGAGATAAAAAAAAAAGTTGCAATTACCTTTTTTTCCTTTCTTTTTTATTCAGTGGATCAAGCTTAGTGAAGCATATAGGCTTGAAATGTGAGGTGTGATGTGTGAAAAAAATCAAACAAAAATCAAGATAACTATTACTTAGTGAACTGAATATTTTCTCAAGTTGTTTATCAGGCTGTAACTTTGTTTTTAAAAGATTAGCTCACAGGAACACAATTGCCCCAAAACAACCAATTTATAGCCTAGTTATATTTGCAGATGTTATATTAGGGTAATAGGCCAGTTCCCTGCCAATCTCTGCTACTGATCATTCCTACAGGCCTACATTATACAATTTACATATAGCCTACTTACTTTTATTTATCGCATATTATTAGTAAGAAGCGTTTTGACAAAAATTCTTAACATATGTGTCTACAGAGGAGGAAGTAAGAGGAGGGATAGATGACATGAGCTCCATGGAGGTGGAAATCAGCAGTTTTCTTATCACTCAGAGTTTTGGTACATACTGAAATTTCAAAAAAGTGGTCAATAGTGCTAGATATGGCAACATACAGTCTGTGGGTGGCTGGTTATTAAGCCACATGAGATCACCAGATCGAGTGTGTGTCCACGTTTGTGTTTGGGGCCAGTTACATTTTTGATCACTGGTGATTTTAATGTCCAAATATATAACATTTTACCAAAATTCTCCAGCACATTTCCTTCAAAAATTAAATTCAACCAGTGTCCTCAGTGGCTCAGATGCCGGGAGTCTATGGAGACTCGTATGTCCGTTGGTACATCCAACAACAGCCAACTTTGGCGCAGACATTGTAATCCTCTAGCTAGCGGATACAGCGAGTAAACAGAAATGGCGGACTCTGTGCTTCTCACTCAGGGGTGTGTCTATGCTAAAAGGGCAGATCATAAGTCATGGGTGGAAATATAAAACAGCGCATTCAGACAGATCGAAAATGATAAATGGGAATTATAATAAAAGTATTGGGTGGATTTTTACCATTATAGGCTGGTTGTTTACACACACTGTCGACAGACATCTGTGTTTAAACACTATGTAAAAGTGAATTTTGCATTGTCCCCTTTAAAGTGTTATGTTTCTACAGGCCAAATATAAATTAAAATAATCAGAATTTAATTATTTAAATTAATTAATTAAAAATTACCCTTTTTTTTTTTCTACATTGCTTGACATAATTTCCACTAAACGCATGTATTTAGTTTTTGGCACCATTTTATGTTTAGTTAAAAAATTTTTTGCATGAAATAAACATTTATATACACATTATGAGCTGTACATTTGTTAAAATCTTGTATAATTACATTTTTATCATTGTTCTATGATCTTTTGATGTTTAAAAATGTTGTTTTTAAAGAAGACCAGTCACAGTATTCATACTGTACATTTTTACCTAAAATCTACATGTTGAGGGAAAAAATCTGCCCAGGCACAGTTTTTTAAACTAATCTAGCTTTTTACATTTTTAGTTATTTAAAGACTTATAATAAAGTATATTCTTAAAATTGTATTATGTTTTTTTTTTGTTTGTTTGTTTTTAAATATTTGAAGCATTGTATTTACTAAGGAGTGATTATTATGATTATACTTTTTGCATTTAATTCATTACATATTATATGTTAGAATTATATTTACCAGCACTAATATTGTTTTGTGTCTAAACTGGTAATTTCATTGATGACACAATGATTACTTTAAAAAATCATCTCATCCTGATGTCATCGACGCTGCTGCTGCTGTTGCTGTTGCTGTGTGTCTGGGTCACTTTAAGTCAAAGCAGTAAGTAAAACTGACTTTTTATCAGGTTCTCTTTGGTTTCAAGTGGTTTTTCAGAGCTTTGAATTCTCAAGGCTGTTCTCTGAAATGTAACCACATGCATTTTTTATATATTTTATTTTTACAAATTTGGGACGGACACCATATTGCTGAGACTTTGCCATGCTTGATAATCAGGGCATTTGCAATTGATTTCTGATGAATTTACATCCTAACTCAGAGGCGAACTGAATAGGCCTACTACTGTTTATCTAAAAACTTTAGCATCTCTAACTTATCTGAGCATCACTGACTTGATATGGTTCTGTTTTGCAGTTGCATTACCTAAGCAATAAAATTCAATCCTTATTTACTAAACTTTGTCGTTCCAAAACGGTATGTTGTTATTTTTCTGTGCACAAAAAAGTGAAATTTTAAAGAATATCCAGCTCTTTTCTTCAAAATGGTCATTTTTTCATATGACTCCAAGATGCCATTGGTTCTAGCAATGTTAAATGGGTTTCACAAATGAGTTATTGTACTTATAGAGATTCAAAGACATAATCAAATTAACATATTTTATTTTTAATTTTTAATTTACATGTATGTGTTTAACAGATGCTTTTACCCAAAGAGACTTTAAATAGAGAAACATAAGCATAAACAAGAACCAACAATATTCATAATATACAATGCCAGGTTTACTACCAGGAAAGTGAGCGGCCTTGTGGATTCATGAATCTTTGAATAAACTTGTGGGACATGTTAGTTGGTCAGGTATCATAGAAGCACATGAACTGAGAGTCTGTCATGTGTTCAGGTCCGGTGAAGTGCTGTACCAAGTATTCATTGCAGCCTTTTCCTGTTCACCGGCTGAAAGACTTAGAGGCTGTCATAATTATATATTAAAATTACATGTCTGGAATATTAATGTTCTTACATAACAATGTTAAAGAACAATCTTTGATATCTGTACGTAATACCTTATCTAGAACATTCTCTCCTGAGAATTCTCTCCTCCTATCAGTGCTAACCCTGGTGATCTATGGGTTCAGAATGCTATCGCACATATCCAGTGAGTTCAGAATTACATACACTTAGATTTGTTTCTTAAAAACAATGTATATACTGAATGACAGTGAGCACAAAACGTAACCTTAGATGTGAATAAGAGTAAACTGGCAGCTAGTCCTGACCCAGTTCAAAGTTTTGTAATGTGCAGATGTAATTATTTTTTGATGTCTTTATCTCCTTATGCTGAATATACTGGTAAATGACAGTTTCTCTTTTTCCCTGTGAGAAACAAAATAAAAGTCAGCATAATGTGGACACTATCAAATCGGTCTAAACTGCCTTAAGCTGAACAAAGCAACTGTAACATAAATTATAATTTATTTTAATAATTAATAAATTAATATGTTGTTTTGACAGCAACAGTGTGTATTTTTGTTTTGTCTGCTATTGTTTCATCTGCAACATTTCTAATAAGGTTTTCATAGTATTTTCATAATACTTGATGCTCACAAGGTTTCTCTGGCATTAGACACTCTAAATAAATCTGTGCCTTTTAGGTAGAAGTGGAAAAAAAATCCTTTAAGTGGAGTTACATGTGAATGTTTAAGAGGACACACAGACAGTAGGGGGCAATATGTATCCACTTGCCAGTAGCCCAAAACCCAACAGCCCCAAAAAATGCTTTTATAACCTATCCATTTGGAAAACATTTTTGGTGGACACACGGCCTACATTTACATGACAAAAAATTATTTGTACAGATGACAACATTATCAAAACTATCTCCGTTCACACCGATCCGCGAAAATGACTAAAAACGCTGCATTATGCATGCCAGACAAGTAGTTGGCGATGTCACTTTGTAAAGAAAGTCTACGTGCCTGCGCATACGCATTCTTTTACAGAGCATGGGCGGATAGACTAAACATCACCGTTTTCGCAGATTCATGTTTTTGCAGCTTACACGGAGATGATAATGGTATTGTTTTCAAAATTTTGCTTTTTCAGGCCACCAAAACACTGTTGTTGTGTAAATGAATGGCTAAAATGCATTTCCAAGTTTTCCATTTTTAGTTGAAAATGGTGTCGTGTAAACAGCCCCTAACAATGTAGTGTGTTCATTTAAAACTAAAGATTTTGCTGTGGGGTTAAAAGTTGTAAGATGAAAAAAAACCCAAAGTAAAACATAATTTAATGGTAATCAACTTTAAATTCATTTACGACAACAAACTAGAAATACAGCAATTTACAACAACAGCTGCCAGTAGATTACTGTAAAATCAAAGAAAAAACAGTAATATACTGTAAAATAATCTACAGCAAGAAATTGTAGCAAAACAGCAATTTACTGCCAACCCTGCTGCCAGTAGATTACTGTAAAATCAAGAAAAAAACTAATATACTGTAAAACGTAACTTGATACAGATTTACTAAACGAAACAAGTTAAATTTCACTAAAAAATATTAAAGAAAGTTGATAGAAAAAAGTTATGCAAAGTCAATAACTAATAAGGAGAGTAAATATTAAACTTAAGTGTTTTATGTGATTTTGTACAAGATGATATGAGAGATCTAATTTAATTAATTAGTTTGAGGGTTACCACTGTGCTGAAGAGTAGAGCTGAGTGACACTGATGTTATGCTGCATGTTGCATGTTTAAAGGCGATAACTGTGTAGCTGCTGATGCAGTGATGATCCCTTACAAAAGATTACTGCAGTTTTTTAGAAGTAATACTACAGTTTTTGTTACATATAGAATTAAAATAATAATGCAATATAGCTGCGGTTGTACTGCAATACAGAACACAACTAAAGTACAATTACATTACTACCAAAGTGCAATACTAATAAAATGCTGTACAAAATACAACCAGAATATCCAAAATATTGAGTTTTATTTTCACACATCTGCAATATATGAATTAAGGTACAAAACAACAGTGAATAGGTACAATAACAATAACATGAATAATCATGAACTAATACCTGAATTAATGGTTACTTCAACATGAACTCATGATTAGTTAAGATATGAACTAATCATGAACTAATGAAGAGTGATCCTTAACTACGACAGGAGTCTTAAAGTTTCATGCATTAAAAACAGCAGCCTTAACTACGCGTTAATACATGTTTGATAATTAATATATTAATTAACATTTAGGGGTAAAATCAAACAGTCTCTATAAGAAGGAATAATACATTTTTGGACTTTGAAATAAATTTAAACAATTTATTATTGTCATAATTTAAACTACTGACATCAGCAGCTTTGTTATAAACATTAATGAAAGGCACAGGATTAGTTTGTTATAATTCTCACTGATCCTCCTTATCAAACATATAAAATACTAAATACAATAATAATTTTTCTTAAAAGGTCTTAATATGTTTTGTGACATTCTTTCCCATCAAACTAACCCTACAACAGTTCCTGAGGAATCGGTTCCCAAAAAAATAACCAAACAGGAAACATGAACTAAGGTAAGGGAACATTTGCTGGGATCAAGTTCACTCTCCATCCAGATGAAGGCCGTGATGATACTGTACCTCCATTCTCTGACTTTTTGAAAAGTCACAAAACATCACTTAACTGGGCTGAATACTAATTGTGTTAGTACATGTGTATTTGATAGTAAGTTAATGATAAATCATGAGCTGAATTTGGTAAGTAGTTAACAGTGAATTAATTATGATTGTGCCCCCTCAAGTAAAGTCATGACATAAGTATGCATTAACAAACCATTAGTTGATGTTAGTATATGGTTAGTTAATAAAGAGTTAATTATGATTGTGCCCCCTCAAGTAAAGTCATGACACAATGATGCACTTACAAATCATTAACTAATATATGAATAAACACTAAGAGTGCCATCCTTATTCCTTTACACCCCGGTACAAAAAAAAAGTATTTGTATTTTATTTTTATTTATATAATTAAACATATATGGACTTGAAAACAAGTCATAAACATACATGTAAAGACACACATAAGGCACATTTACATGTAAAATAGGGCGCGTCCACAAGCTAATGCTAATCAAAGCATATACATTTAAACGACAAAAATACAAATACAGTTAATAACTGCACATAACCTCCTAAAAAATCCCAATAAAACATACATGTAAATATGTCTTTAATTATTAATTAATGTCTCCCTTATGATATTTTTACATGCTGATCCTTGTTTTAATGTAATGGGAACTTGTAAGTTCCTCTTTCATAAAACAAGGATGTTTGATGAAAATGCTGACAACAGCTCTCCAGTTTGATCCTGTCACCCTGCAGGTCGTGATCACGCTAACCAATTACAGATATGTAACATCTAACAACCCTTAATGTGTAATAGCAAAATAATCAAAACATGAATCTAACTCAAATCTTTGCAGTTCGTCATTAGCTAGCAATAGCACACATACATATGCTAAAGTACTTAGCAAAGAGATTCCTTACAAAAAAGAACTGCAGTATATTGAAGTACAACTGCAGTAAAACTGCAGTACAAAGTAGTATAACTGCAGTACAATTAAGCACAACCATAGATTTGCAGTATAATGAAGTATAATCACAGTGCAACTGCAGTACATTGAAGTTCAACAGCAGTAAAACTGCAGTTGTATTGCAGCTATACTTTTTTCGTGTCCAAAATCTTTTGTAAGGGTAATAAGGAAGCAGACACAACGTGGAACTTTGCAGAGGCCTTTGTCCATGTCTTGGCCTCACTTGACCAACCTGCTGCCAATGTTGACAATGCTCAGCACTGGTGGTGACATGATTCCATATAGCTGAATCTTCAGGGGGGTCTTGGCACTTGCTGGACAACCTGGGGTATCCTGAAGCCTTCCTCACTGCAGTTGAACCTCTCACCTTGAAGTTCCTGATGATCAGTAAATGTTTTTTTTGTTTTTTTTTTCAGCTGCAATATTCTTTGCATTTGCATTTCATTTTAATGCAATGCGATGATGGCTGGCTGCACGTCTTACTTTGGAGGTAACCATTGCTAACACAAGAACACAATGATTGGAAGCACTTCTTCCCTCTTTTTATAGCCCTCCTTTTCCCTCCTATAGTCTGCTCTTATATTCCGTATGATTAGTAAATTATGTGCTAGGGTAAAAAGAACAGTTTTTGTGAATTTATTCTTAATGGGTTAAACTAAACATAACCTGCAGAGTATCAACCTCAGTGTCAAAATGGGCTAGTGAGCAGCTGGTTGTGGTTTTGTTCAAAATAAATTTTATTAATATCTGTCAAGACCATTCTTGTTACGGACAGAGGAATCTGAGACAAACGGAATGCAGGTAGGTGGTATTTATTAAACACACAGCAGATAACAGTTGTGCAGGTAAGTGGATAGCAGAACCGTTTTTAACGGATGATAATATAAATACTGAAACAGTCCTTTGCTTTGTAGAAGTGGAGATCGTGGAATGAAGCAGGTTGTAGAGCTGGATAGAGGAATGCTGGGACAGACGCCACAGACGACAGATGCCACAGACGACAGACGCCACAGACAAAGCCACAGACAAACCCACAGGAGTGGAGAAGTCAGTATCTTTGGCAAAATAAGAGGTAAGTAACTGAGTCCTTGTACAAACGAGAGGGAGGTGAGTGGTGTGTTTATGTACTGCTGTGATGAAGAGTAAATGGCTTGAAGGTGCGGGTGATTACAGAGTGGTGGAGTGAGTGCAGGTAAGGGTCAGGGAGGATTATGGGAGATGGAGTCCAGAACTGACAGGGAACTGTGACAATTCTACTTTTCACAAGCTCTTCATTAACTGAACATGTAATGCTTTTGTTGTGAATATTTGTGTGAAGATATGTGTTTGTGTGTGTGGTGGGTGGGATAGTTTCCTTTTTCATGGAAAGCTGAAGTTTATGTTCCTAGAATCAAATGCATCAAAATGAATCTGAATCGTAGCGTCAGTCGTTACTATTTTTACCAAAGCAGAAGGCTGCTAAAAAGTTCTTTTGTCACCAAGGCGAAATTAATGACAATGTAACTTTCATTAGGAACGTAGAATTATAATCCAAAGAAATGGAGCCTGTAATACATGCTTTTATTTAATCCAGATTAGATAATTGTAATGTATTGTACTTCACAGTCTCTACTGTCACGTCTTTAGCTTGTTCAAAATGCTGCTGCCACTAGACCGTTGACTGTAACAAGGAAGAGGGAACATATCTCATCAGTGCTGATCTCTCTCCACTGGCTCCCAGTTAAATATCGTATTCACTTCAAAACATTATTGTTTGTTCATAAGGGTTTGCATGGACTGGCTCCTCTATATATTTCGGATCTTCTTTCAATTCACCATAATACATGCAGAAGACTTTGTATCTTACAGCTGACTGTTCCAGGGACACGTTTAAAACTGAAAGGAGACCGTGCTTTTGGAACAGCTTTGGAACAATTTGCCATATAAAAACTGCACCAGCATACAATGTTTTTAAATCTCTTCTTAAAGCTAATTTATTTACTATTCCATATGGTCATTAATAGGTGCAATGGTAACAACTTTAGTGTACTGTCTGTAGATGTGTTTTGTGTTTAATTATTAAGGTATTTGTTTAAACTTTGTACAGCACTTTGGCCAACAGCTATTGTTTTTAAATGTGCTTTAAAAGTAAATATGACTGACTGAATGTGACTGAAAATTTAGTAAACAAATACTCAAACTAAAAGTCAGGAATGTCAGAATATTACAAGCAAGCGATTAACAAAATCGCGTAACAAAATGAACACAGCATTATCAGATTAACCCTCCTGTCAGTGCAGAATAATGTATTATACAACTTTAAACTGAAACCTATTCATTTCAGTCAAATTACTTTTTATGACCATCAGCGATGCAAAATAATGATGGTAAATACAAAAATATCATTTTAAAGTCATTTGTTTGATGAACAAATATTGTGATTAAACTGTATAAATGTATCCCCTTTATAGCATGTGGAATGATGGAATTTACAAAAAGCATTTAAAACAGTTTTTGAAACCAACATGCTAGAGAAAACCTCTGCTAGAGAAAATATAGTTATTCATCTTTGGTTTTTTAGTTTTGTCCAGTGAAAATGTCAAAACAAGGACTCAGACTCATTTCACTTTTATTAGATGCATTTTAATAGATCATACAAAACAAGCAGAGTAAGGCTATGTCACGTTATTGATTCATTGCAATAAAATGTAGTATTTTATAATAATAAATTATGATATAAATGCCAAGATTATTGTTAACACTCTACTGCACAGCGTTGCCCTCAGGCAACGGAAAGTTTTCTTAAGCCCTATGTTTAGTAAATTTTTCTTTAAATGATTACAGTACCAAAGAGCAGTCCAGTAAGGTGTGGGAGTACCTATCAAGCACTAATTAAAGGTGGGACGTCTTGTTCTGACACATGGTCACAGGAGCACATGGTGTGAGAAGAAGGTAAGATTATTTGCTTTAGTAATATTATTTAAAATGACATGAACTGTACATAAAAAATATGTGTGTGTGTGTGTATGAAAGTATAGAGAAGCCTTTTGTCAGGTTTTATGAAGTTTTTTTTATTTTGCATGTTCAGAAATGCAGTTTTTCTTTTCGTTGCCTCAGGGCAAAGTTGTGCGATAAGGGGTACTTTTCGAAAATGTTTTGGACAATACCTCACATTGACCTTAATGTGTTATAAGATGGGAAAATGCAGGGTTCCTGGGTGTGCAGGAACACACTGTTACAGTCACTGTTACAGTTATGCCCTAAATGGATGAATGGGCCAAATGTATCAATATGGCTCAGGAGAGCCATGACTTTTTTGTATTTTCTTCTCAATTTTTCCTTTTTGCCGTCAACAGCCAGCTGGAGGATGAGGAATTGAGGAAGATGTTCTGGTTCGGGGCAAACTACAATGGACCTTGTAAGCTCCCAGATACCACCGGCTTGAACTGGAAGGAGGCCATGCTTAAATGCTTGGAGTTCAAGCGGCCCCGATCCGGAACCATTCCTCGTTGTGCGTGTTTCTACACCACTAGTCTGTAACACACCCAAAGTGATGTGCAAAAATTGTAACATACACCACTATTCACTGCTTTTTGAAGTTTCGTACGGAGTGAAATCTTATTGTATGTAGTACATTATATGGCATGACACACTACATAATACAAACCTATGCATGTATCAAATTCAATATATCAATGTCTTTCAAGTATTTTTCCCTTTTTATTTAATGATATCTTGACATTTAAAAAAAAAAAAAAAAATGTGATTTTGATGATCATTTTCTCTATGATTCTGTACCATTGTTGCACAACGCTGCCCTGAGGCAACACCTGCAGGGTCAAAACAATTTTTTATCAATAAAATGTTCCCAAATGAACCAAAAAATTATGTTGAATTTTTTTTTTTTTCATGTGACATCAACATGTGTGCAGAGGGTTAACATTATTTTAATAATTATTTTGTTAATAACAAATTAAGATACAATATATTAGAGAGATCTGTGATTAACAGTGTATGTAATGTTAGAATAATGTGATAAGTGTCATTTATATCAAGACACAGACAGCAGATTGTTACAAATCATAACACATAAGATTGGATGAGCTCAGATCGTTAGAATGATATTATCTTGCTTTAAAGCTTTTATGGTTAGTCATAATCTGATTAATTAATAGTGAGTTCTTAACCACTCTTCCAGGGCTCAGTTTCCGCTAATTTTTTATCATAGCTGTTGTCCATCAGGAAACGGATCTGTACTCCGGGTGCAATAGCCAATCTGGATTCGTACTGATAAACATCAAAATTTTTGGTACCATCCTCCATCTTTTCAAATTTCACAGCATATTGATAATGATGTCTGGCATAGTCTTTATTGTCTTTTTGTGAACTAGTGTAAAACCCCACCCATGAGTAGTAGAAGGTATTTTTCCAGTCGGTAAAGGACTTCTTGATATAAAGCCGAGCACAAGCTTTACCGTCTTTGGTGAAGAGCTGCAGACCAGCATCATACATCTGTATTTTAATAGGGAGGACATTGTTAGCATCATAGAACTCTGGTTCATAAAAGAATTCTGGATAAGACCAGGCTGATGAGGGTTCAGACCAAAGATTCCCTTTGTCACAAACTGATGTCACTTTTTCATCACTCTCCCAGGGTGTAGTTTGTGCTAAAACATTGTTATATTTTTTGTCCAGTAGCAAGCGGATTTGAACTCCAGGAGAAATAGTCATACTAGAAATGTACTGGTAAATATCATAATTGTCTGTGAAATAGTTATTAATCTTTGTAAACTTCACAGCATACTGATATGTGGAATAGCCATCATTTTTATCTTGTGAGCTTTTGTAGAACCCAACCCATGAGTAGTAAAGTACATCCTTCCAGTTACTGAAGGTTTTCTTGATGTAGAGTCGAGCACAGGCTTTGCCGTCTGCAGCATAGAGTTGCAGGCTAGCATCAAGCCCTTTTATTCTAGTGGGGATCACTTTGCTTGCTCCATCAAACTCTGATCCATTCCAAATGTATGGTTTGTTGAAAAGATAACTGAGATATGATGTGTACAGTAGCAGTCGGGGTTGGAGACCAGCATTCAGGGAGACAGAAGTATCTAAATCCCCAGATGTTGTATCAATATTAAAAGAATTTTTCCAGATCTGCGTAGGATTTTGATTAGGATCACTGGAATGAGTGTTTTGGCAAATATCAATGTATACTGTATACTGTTTTTTCATTATGTCAGCAGGTATATTCTCCCATATAAGTTTTGTGTAACCTTGTGTAGTTGTTTTAATCTCTAGTTTAATTCCCTCATATGCATTGCACTGGGAATAGGGTGAGCGTTTCTGTCGGCGTTTGGTCAGGGCTGTACAGTCATTGCGGCTATACCCTGTCACTTTCAAAAACCGATCGCATCTTTTCTCTTCTGTATCATCATCTTCATTATCATGTTTTGAGGTTCTGGAAGTAACATAATTATTGCAAGAATAAGTTCGTCTGATCTGCAAGATCAGTGCAGGATCGATCTCATAAGTCTCAGAAGGATTAAAGTCATTCCTGTTACGGTTATGTGCTGTAACAAACACCCTGGATGTCCTGTATGAACTGTTTTCTTCCAAAGAGATCATAAGCCTGTCTATGTTTCTTTCTGGTAAATTGGTGTTTCTGTAAAACCCCCGCACATACTCCGGCAATGCATTAGCATGAGGATGATTTAGATTACCAACAGAATAGTAACTCTGCCTGGATCTCAATGAGGGAAGAATGACCTCTCTATTTTGAAAAAAATGGAATCCATAGACTTCTTCAATAGGATTAAAATTCAAACTGAAACGATTGTCATTTTGATCAACAATCACTCTTTGGGCAAACCAGAACAATAATTGGAGTCCGTGACGTGGACGAGGCCTTCCATAGCCACTGTTTTTCAAGTCATCAATACTGTTAAGTTTTCTCACAGAAGAGACGCTCGCCAGGAAGAGGCAGAAGAGCAGGAAGCAGAGTCTCATGGCACTCATGGCAAAATCTTAATCCAAAACAAAACATTGAAAATCAAATATATAAGCTGTAAATATTATTGGATCATGTCAGTTTAATGATGGCAAAATGCTGTCTTTTTATATTGAATTTAAGATTTTAATATTAACATTTTAAAAAAACTGAACAGGAAAAATGTCTGCTATTTTAATGCTTGTACTAAACTACAGAACTTTATTACAGTAATACATTTTTATGAAGGTTCTTAAAGGTGCACATGGCATTTCTGTGAAGAGCCATTTGGGGCACTCATCAAAAATAGACAGAGCCACTCTGTGTATACTTTTTGGGGCATCAACTTACAACTACTACAACTATCATCGTCGGTATAAAGTCAATAGTATATTTTGACCTCCATTTAATATTTTAAAATATAAATGTAATACATTCAGTAATATTTTAGTAAATGTAATTCATAGTCATATTTTTTTATCTGAATGGATTTTAAACTCTTTAAAGATAATAATTCATTAACCTGTAATATTCAGCAGACTTAAATTTAAACTGATCATACCTGAGATTGAAGGTCCTCAGTAGACAAGCCTCTGCATCTCTCACATCTCTTTGACTATTATTTATACAGGAGGAGGCTGTACTTTACAGCAGGGCCAGGGTGTGTCTGCTATGGATCTGGAGCCTGTAAGAATGTCCCTCAGTTGTAGAGTAAATTCTGTTCTAATAAAGAATTCTTCTTTACTATAGAGACAACATGTCAATGAAGAATATCCTTAAAATATGAGACATGTGATGTGTGAGAAAAATAAGAAAAGAAAAATCACTTGTGTAATTTCTCAAGTTGTTTATCGCACTGTAATTGTGTCTTTTAAAAGAGTTTAGTTCACAGGGACACAATTGCCCAGAAACACCCATAGACCCAATAATTCCTATGGCCAACATATAGGGCAACTAAATTTTACTCTTCGCATAGGCTAAAAGTGTTTTCTTTTACTGCTTTACTGTCTTTATTAATATAAAGACGTGTTTTTTTAGAGATTTATTTACCACCAAAAGTCATATAAGAATGCTAACATACAAAGAAACAGAAAAAAAAAATCAAAGAAAAGACCTTCACGTGCGAATCGTTCAATGGTAGTTCTGAGGTGCTAAGGTAGGGGGCGCGACTGCTGCAGCTCCCTCCTCCGCCCCGGATGATAGCGCTGTCCACGGCGTGCGCGTCCTTCCGGTAATGGGATGAATTGCCTTGGTGCAGTGTTTACGTTTCTTTGACTGTGTTTCAACAACCACAGAGTAACGGCATGCAATTGCAAGAATGGTCAAACTGGATTTAGATGCATTTCTTTGCTTCGATCTGACTGTGTCATTCATAGCCGCCAGCTGCATGTCTAACGCTTTATCAACCCAGCTGACCTGACGGTAACGTACGTCTGTATGATTTATGATTAGGCTAATGCCGACTGATGCTTGATATCTGAACATGTTCATCACTAAAACAGTTTTTGAAGAGCCGAAATTCCAATTAAAAGCCGTCTTTAACATCACTGTTGCAACTTTCAACTGGAAAACAACTTGTCGTTTAGGATAAATTCGTTTTCAGGTTAATGCCTTCTATTGATTTACTGCTTTGATTAACACATATTTGCAGAAACTAGCAAAGACAGTGAAGTTATGATATCTCACTGTATACGACAGTCTTTTGATGACTTTTAGTCTTAAAAGTAAAACGCAAAGCATGCTCAGATTATCACATGTGTGAATGTTACTGCTAGCGTTTCTTATCAGGAGTGAAGCCGGTCTGGTTGTCATGGATCCGGACTTTCCAGCTGATGACTCCTCACTCTTTAGTGACTACACCACGCCCCTCTCCAAATTGTTGGGTGGTGTCACATGGCTTCGCCCACAGGTAACATGTTATAGTAATTCTTTCATTCTTTTCCGGTGAGCACACATAAAGAAGACCTTCTTTAAGAACTGACTGTTATTTAGCTTGGTGTCTGTCTCAACTTTAAAGACTGTGTGACATCAAAATGAAAGGTTATAACGTTAGTGGTTTAGCTATAAGACTATCCGTGCCAGAGAACCCCTCAAACATTCTATTTCAATAGGAAATGCTTAAGCATATGGGAAAAATGCACTCAGTAAGTGAATATAAGACTGCATATTTTCACAAACTGGCTTAACAGTGTGTGTGTGTGTGTGCGCGTGCGTTTTTGTGATTTATGAGGACACATTTGTATAATGACATAGGCATTACACTGGTATTACGACGTAAACATGAAATATGAGGACATTTCATGAGTCCTCATATTCAGTCCAGCAATGATTATGTCAGAGATCAAATTTAAATAAGGAATAACAAATTTATTAACTAAAATTATAGAGATAAACAAATTAATCAAGTAAATAATAGTTTATAATAAAATCCAGAGTACTGTATCTAACAGATGAAGAGTGAAGATCATAAAGAAGGAACAAAATTAAGATATTTGCAGAATAAAATGAGAGGTAAAAGAGATGAAGCCGAAGCAGAAAGAGTAGAAGCAGAAGGAGAGGCAAACAGCAAAAAGTAGAAAAGAGCAAAAAAAGCTAAACTATCAAAGACCCAGTCAGTTATATACCATCAACATCGGAAAACTTACGTTCCACTTAAACGTATGTTTTAGTCTAATAAGAAAAGGTTAAATAGACTTACCTTTATGTCATAGTTGGTGTAACGTGTAGGTCAGAGTGCCTGATAGATGAAAATAGATACAGAAGGTGTTGTTTTGACACCTTTAAGAGAATATTGCAGATCTTGCATTATCTCATGTCTGCAGAGATGGAAAAAGACATATTTTCATACAAAGGTACATCAAGTACATCAAATGAGCAACAAATTCTGAAAACATCGCTTCTGCAGTACTTGGCAGACGTCCAATATAACCACAAATGTGTCATAACCTGTCACATTGGAACACTTGTAGAACAATTGAATAGAGCAGGCATACATACTCTTAAAGATAAAAGAAGATACAATGAAGAATAACCATAAATGAGTACAATAAAGAATAAATACTTGAAAATATGATGAGGATTAATATATGGAGTAGGAGTACATGAATATATGAAATCAAAGATAATGTTGATAAATCATAAGCCATAAATAATTAAATGATTAACATGAAATATGAATAAATGCATGAATATGAATATTGACCATTTTGAAGATGAATAAAATGCATGAATATGAATATTGACCATTTTGGATTCACCACAGGACATCTGCAAGCAGCCTCAACTCTTCCCCGATGACCCTGTGGAGGCCCACCCAAAGCAAGGCATTTTGGGAGACTGCTGGTTGCTCTGTGCCTGCTCCATGTTACTCAAGAACCAGCATCTTCTGAACAAGGTGAACACTGTCAGGTTTAATGTGTGAGACGTTTTACCGTAACGTTTAGAAATAAAACCTACACTCAGCGCTTCTCCCTTTAGGCTGCAGTACTTTTAAGAGAGTACAAGAGTCATGTTCCGGAAAAAATCCCATTTATTTTCTCCATAGAGGAACTGATTTTTAATGATAACTTATTAACCTTAAAATCCCAGTGAAATCCAAATGTAAGTTTTTTAGCTTTTAGTATGAATATGTTAGCCTTAAGGCCCCGATATACTTCAAGCGAAGTTCTTTTTCGTTCTTCGTTTAGAGGTAAAACGAAGTTCGAAATACGTGAGCAGCGATATACTGTAATCGAACATCTGACGCCGCCCACACTGCTGAGAGCGGCGTTTAGATGAATATGTAAATATGTGTTCTACACTTTCTTCTCAGTAACAAAATAAACACAACAAAAATGAGAAAACAGCAAGCATTTTTATAGAGAGCATTTATAGAAAGCACAAAGCATCTGATCACAACAACATTGGTGTGTTAGCACGAGCTCTCTGCAAATTAGCACTGCAGTCACATCACATTTATTCATTTATTAATAGATTGCTCAAAAGCAAGCAGCTTTACAGTATCAAACATGAAAAACAGTGTCAGTGCATCATTCATCAGAAGCACAGCTTCATTTTCTACTAAAAATCAGTTCGTTCTTTAATTTCGTTTGAAGTATATCGGGGCCTTTAAGGTTATGAATAAGATGGCTTGTTCCAAACTTAGTCTCTCACTTCCGCTAAAATGTATAACAGATTTTAATGACATTACCACACACTTCTCATCAGATTTTCTGTCCAATTAAATGCTCTCTAGAATCTGAAGTCCCGGCTCCTCCTACACTATAAACTGATGCCGAAACTAATCATTTGTTCACACATTTAGTAATTTCTATATGGTGAATGACATATAGGGCTGTTTGATATAAGTCCCGTCCTATCTTCCTGTTTCAGTTGAAATTATGTCAACACATTCACTTCAGTGGGTCTTTTAAACAACCTATGAAGTTAAATTATGGTAGCTTTTTATCAGCCTGCGTTATTTCAGCTTATTTTTTAAAATAATCATGTATAAAATTGGAATTCTTTATGAAAAACTACATCACACTGTGTCAGAATCAGCCGCAAGCGGTGTGACGCGACAAAAGCAAACAGAATCCATTATAATCAGTGATGCTGTCTACACTGGAATCGGTGCGGCAAATTCCACTTATCTGATGTCTACCCTTTCTATTTCTGATGTACTTCAAACACTCATGCTACTTCTGACACGAGGAACCAAGGCATTTGCAATGATCGCTTTGTCGTGTCAACTATGATTCTCCAATCAGAGAATCACTACAAGCAAATCACACCAAAAGATCTGCCCGCTCCAATAAAGCCCTGTGAATGATGTAACAGTCTCCCTCTGAAACTGCTTACTGTAAATATATATATTGCATAATATACAAATATACATTTTTATATATAATCAACATCTTTAAATCAACAGTTTTATATTTATCCATTTTTAATGTAATTATGTTATTCGGTTAGGAATTAGACTTAAAATAATTAAAAGTAACATTCTGCTGTTGCTATGTAAACCACAGCAGTGCTCAGTGCATTAAATCATTAACCAGATTAATGATCAATCAATCAATGGATTAAAGTCATTTATAGTGTCAAAAATTACTTAAACGTCATTCAGATTTGACAAATAATACATTTTCTTGTCCCTAATAATCAACATAATGCAGGGGAAACTGTAATATGAACTGCAGCAGTGCTAAACATTATATAATTAACAACACACGAACTATCAGTGTATGAATCAAACTCCCTACTGCCGACAGTTTATTTTCCATGCATGATTTTATTATGTGGGGTTATAGTCAAATCATATAAAACAGTTAAATCACTCCTGAAATTTGTCCCGTCTTGCCTGCTGCACTCGAGACGGTGACGTGAGCTCCACGGTCTTCACTCCTATTGGTTGTCACTCGTGAGATTCGCTTTTCATTTGCATAAAGTTGAAATTTCTAAACTTATGTCATGTGCTTGTGTTTATTATCAGGTATTTCCACCGGAACAGCCTTTGTGGGGTGACTGTGCTTATCACGGTGAGTTCCGGTTCCGGTTCTGGCGTAACGGGCACTGGATAGAGGTACGGGTGGATGACCGGCTGCCCTGTATCAATGACGCTCTCTGCTTCTCACGATGCCAGAGCCCTAGGGCATTCTGGGTAGCACTTTTGGAGAAAGCATATGCCAAGTATGTGCTGGTGCAAAGATGTCTGTGAAATATAAAATATCATATTGATTTGATGTTTGAACTAATATTTATAATAATTGAAGCATTGTTAACTCTTCTTCATACTAGGCTACATGGTTCATATGAGCGTTTGTGGGCAGGCCAAGTATGTGAGGCAATGGTGGACTTGAGCGGAACAATAGCGGTACGATGGAGTCTAAAAGGGGCGGAGTCGCCAAAAAAGCCCAACGACACCCAGACTCAACACACAGCTAATGGGACGGGTCTGTCTCAACTCTCACTGGAGCTGAAGGAGCGATGTGCCATTAGCTGCTGTGTCCACAGTGCCTCCACAGGTGAGAGAGAAAAGTAACCACTGACTTTTTTCTCACCTAATTCCCCATAATCCCGATCTCTAAGCAAAAAAAGCTGAAATGAACATTTTGAATAGTATCTAATAATATGATGCAGTCTGGAATCATAAATCACACTGTACTTGTTCATTTATGCCAGAGGAGAACTGGCCCTCCTCCTGAGCCTGGTTTTTCCTAAAGGTTTTTTTTTTTTTACTCTCTCTCCACTACTGTCACCTGTTGGAGTTTTGGTTTATTGCCGCTGTCGCCTTCAGCCTGCTCTGTTTGAACTGAATTGATCTGGATGTTTACACTAACTTTCAACTGACAGTTATTGAACTAACCTGAAACAACATTGAACTGATGTAGAGCTTCTTTAAAGCTGAAATTTAATTCATTTAATAACTGATGAATTTGGCAACATTAACACTGTTATTTTCCTGTTTATCACTGTGAAGTAAATGTGACTTGATGTGACAAATAAGTAACTGTTGTTTAACACAGCCAGGCAGTGTTGTTGTAGTATTATTACTGTAATATATATATTACAATTATAGTATTTTTTTTAAATATTTGGAATTCGATTTTATTTTTATATTTTAAAGTTATATTCATTTTAAAGTTAGTTTAAGTTATAATAATTTTGTTGTCATTCTTTTTTTATTCTTCTTTTTTTTATATTTTTAGATTATTTTTATTTATTTTTATTTCAGTTTTAGTAATTTTAGTACTTCAGCTTAAGCTTATTTTATTTCAGGTAGTTGCAACATATCTAATTATAGTATTTTTTTATATTTTATTTCAGTTAATGTTGATTTTATTACAATTAACAAAACTGTTGTTTAATAGTTTTAGTTAACAATAACAGTTTTTATGAAAAATAGTTTTTATATAAAATATAAAAATAGTTTTTCACAGCAATAGTTAATAGCTAGGGTTAGATTTTAGAATGTCCCTAATTAATACCTTGAATTTTTTGCTGGCAACTTTACAATTCACAGAAAATCTTTTACAAAATACCACAGGAAGTATTAGAGGAAGGTGCTTCTTCCTTATGGAAGTTTCACATAGAAGTATTTTTGCTAACATGCCTCATTGTTTTTAATGAGGAATGAGGTGAGAAATATTGCAGTATTCATTTATGCAATAACAATGGAAAAAAATATCTGCTAGTACATTATAAGGTGTTTTATAAAGAGGTACATTTGCCTCATTTTGCCTAGTTCAGTCAGGTATGATGTACCGTTTTATGTCCATTAATGGGTTTGTTCTCTCTCTTTCTGCAGGCATCCCAGAGCTTGGCCAGTTCCACGCCATGAGTGTGATGGAGTGGACAAATGTGACAACGACTACAGGTGAACAAGTGGAGCTGATCAGGATACGAAACCCCTGGGGGAGGAAGAGCTGGGCCGGGGTCTGGAGGGAGAGGTATGGAGGGAAAAATGCTGAATAATCACATACTGGTCCATCTTTTGGTGTATTTTATGTGCGAAGAACCTTATATTACATATATGTATTATAAATAGTTGTCCAAACTCCAAACTTGGTCTTGGAAGGCCACTGTCCTGCAGAGTTTAGCTCCAACCTTTACATTATTTTTCCACTAAAATGTTATTCTTTAAACTCTACTTCTGTAAAATGAGTGATTATGAAAAATTATGTCTGAAATAATTATTTACCTTGATTGTCTCTTGAAACAATCTACAGTTATTGGTGGTCATTTGTTTTGTGTGGTTGGATATCATTATTTATTTTACCATATGATTAAGCATAGGAGCAAATGCTTCTGACAGCCTTTTTGAAAGCTCCATGCGACTTCCACTAGGGGGTGAAACGCAACAATCATACTCAAATGCAGTGTTGGGGGTAACGCATTACAAGTAACTTGAGTTACGTAATCAGATTCCTTTTTCAAGTAACTAGTAAAGTAACGCATTACTTTTTCAGTTTACAACAAAATATCTAAGTTACTTTTTCAAACAAGAAATGCAAGTTACTTTTTCACATTTATTGACTGACAGCTCTCCTGTCCCCATGTTGAAAGAAATAGAGTAAGTGCATTTACTCATCTCACTTGCACAAAAACATTCAGTATTCCTCAAAATGAATAAAAACAGTGAAATGCAATCTTAGAATTTTACGCAAATCTGTAATAATTAATATATTAAATTACACAAATATACTTTATGTATTTAATCTCACTTTATTAATTAACCAATATCTTTGCTGCTGACCCTCAATGATCCAATTTTACCATACTAATAAGAAATAATTACTTTAGATTCGATTTAGAAATAAGAGCGCTGAACTTCCTTCTCCTGTATCCTACAGTATTCTTCTTTAATCCAGAACAGCAGCACAGCTGAAAGGTTTCTTTGAGCTGAGTTGGCAATAATGGAAATGCAGCTTCTGTCTGATGGGTTCTGTCTGTCTCTCTCTACAGCGGATCAGGATGGGATTCTCTGGAGGCCTCCTGCGCTCAGGCTCTACTGGGCCGCACGGCAGAGGGGGAATTCTGGATGGACCTGACAGAATTCCAGCAGGAATTTGATGAGGTCACTGTGGGCTATCCCGTCAGTGATGCAGGACACCTCCAAAGCATCTACACAGGTATTGGCTATACATTCTTAGAGCATTTACATCACCAGAAATTTTTTGTTTTATAAATTATATATCTAGTGAATAATTTGAAAGTTTAAAAATAAAAAAGGTAGATATTTATTTAATATTTATATTAATGTGTCATTTCCTGTCATGTAGGAAGCTTTCTAACCCACAGCCACCAGATTGGAGGCCGCTGGGTCAAAGGTCACTCTGCAGGCGGTTGCCGAAACAACAGCACTTTTAGCAGCAACCCTAAGTTCTGGCTGAAAGTGTGCGAGAGAGGAGAAGTGTTGCTGTCTTTGCTTCAGTACGGACGCCCTGAACGACCAGCAGAGGGCGGCACTCAGCAGCATCCACACCTCCAGGCCATTGCACTACATGTGTGGAAGGTTAGAGAATCACAAAACAATAATTTTTGAGTGACTGAACATATTACACTATGTCATATGTTGTATTTAATATGTTTAGGTAGAGAAGAAACACTTTAACTTGGTGCGGACACTGAACAAGCCTCCACTTGTGTCACACACGCATGCGTATGATCGGGAAGTGGTTGTAGACACTCACCTGAATCCTGGTTTTTACCTGCTGGTGCCCAGTACGTTCCTGCAGGGAGCGGATGGCCGCTTCCTCTTGAGAGTTCATTCATCCTGCTCTACCTCTCTCAGGTCATTGTACAAAGACATACTTACTGTACTGAACCTCTTGTACAGTTCAAAAGTTTGGGGTCAGTAAGATTTCTTTAATGTTTTTAAAAGAAGTCTCTTATGGTCACTGAGGTTGCATTTATTTAATCAGAAATACAGTAAAAACTGTAATATTGTGAAGTGTTATTACAATTTTAAATCACGTTTTTCTATTTTAATATATTTTAAAATGTAATTTATTCCTGTGATGGTAAAGCTGAATTTTCAGCATCATTACTCCAGTCTTCAGTGTCACATGATCCTTCAGAAATCATTCTAATATGCTGATTTGGTGCTTAAGAAACTTCTTATTATCAATGTTGAAAACAGTTGTGCTGCATAATAGTTTTGTGGAAACCATGATTTTTTTAATAGAACATTAAAAAGCATTTATTTAAAATAGACCTCTGTTGTAACAATATAAATACTGTCATTTTTGATCAATTTAATGCATTCTTGCTAAATAAAAAATTTAAAAAATCTTACTGACCCCAAACTTTTTACCGGTACTGTATAAATATACTGTATAATAATGACACCATATCAAACTGCATCTAGATATGCGATATGATGCAATAAAGCCATCTTATTGGCCTAAAATATCTGCTTTTTTCTCTCCAGTGTATTGAAATCAACTCCTCCTCCTCCTCCACTCCAACACTCAGAGGGTGAGTGGGAAACCATCAGCTCTCATGGCTCTTGGTCCTTTGGTTCTACTGCTGGAGGAAGTCGCAACTTCGCCACACATGGACACAACCCCCGTATACCCCTTACTGTGACCTATGACCCTGGAGGTAACAACGTAAGGGTCACTCTACGCCAAAACAGGCCCGAAAATGCCCTCCATGCCATTGGCTTTCATATTTATAAGGTCAGTAATTATTCATTTCTAATCATTTTCGAGGCATTTATTATATGACTAAACTGCTAAAAAGCTGAATTGAGTTTATTGTGCTAAAAGTGTTCAGTTTTAATTGTTCTAGTAATGGTATAGTAATTTAGTATTTCTTAGGTGTAGGTGTCTAACATTCAGTATTGATTAATTTTTTGGTATGCCTTCATGATATTTTATTGTGTCCAGGTACCTGACAGTGGTTCTGGCTTCCTGTTAACCCCTGGTTCCATCTGTCCTGTGGTTAGTTGTGTACCTCATGCCCACTCCCAGGAGGTCAGTGTGTTTTGCCATCTACAGCCGGGCGAGTATGTCGTAATTCCCTCTACCTACCAGCCGGAACTCAGCGCTAACTTCACTCTTACTCTTCTGCGCAGGATACATCGGTAAGCACTCTGCCTACACTCTGTAGTAGGGAGCCTCTAAACAGACATGGTAATGAAAAAAAATATTAGATGGGTGGAAAAACACAAACGCAAAAAGAAGACAAAAGCATTGAAAAGCATTAAAGATTTTCCAAAAAACACTTGCAGTGTTATATATTTCGTTCAGCCGTGTACTTACGTTATCCTAAATGTTTCCAAGAATTTGTAAATTCAGAGAAATTCACAATTTTAAATAGTGGCCGTCCCTCCCTTGTCACTAGTCGCCTGTCAATGACGTAATATCTGCATTATCCCTGGTTTCCTTGTACTGCATAGTAACCATGGCAACAGACGCAGACAGCTGCGTAACGTCTAGCGACGTGCTGTTGTTGTTTCGTTCAAACATTATGGACCATAGCAAGCAAACTTTGGTACAAAAGGAGAAATAAAACGAGGATCAATATCGGCGTGGCGTTTCCAAGATGGTGAGAGCTTTGCGACAACTTTGACTTGACAGAGATGCCGCTTTTGCACGTTATTAGACAAGGTAAGCAAATGTAGGCTACATAAGACGAATCAATGTTTTATAGCTTAACACGATGAAATGTTAGAATATCATCAGTATGATATTCTAATGTTGATCTAGCTTACTGTTAGTCTCCTACAGCCAGCAAACTAATACATAGAATAACATTATAACTTTCAACACACTAAAATGCAATTTGATAGTGTAACGTGAGACCAAGTAAAACAGTGCTGCGTTACCTCACGATTTTAATTAGTCAAATAAACTGACCTGTATTAGTAGTATTTCAGCTTTGCGAGTAGTTCGGTAGAATGAAATGTCCTCATTCCTTTATATCCCCTGGGATTCGCGTGGCACTGATATCTGTCTCTCATTAGCAATCGCGCCCGCGATTCTTGGCCACACCCTGCTTCATACCACAGTCATGTTAAAAACATGAATGCATTCACTCATCCATAAACATTATTAGATCCATCGGAATGACGACAAGTTCCATGAGTCCACGCTCATTCACTGTGTCATCAGTCTATACCTTTGTTATTGTTTTGAAGAGTTTAGAGACCCCTAGGGGCAAAAAAAAACATACTGTACCTTTAATGTATTTTTTCCTCCCATCTCATATGGCACCATGTCCCTTAAAGGTGCAGTAAGCAATTTCTGAGAAACACTGTTGATAATTTAATTCAACCCAAACAAACACACCCCTCCCTTCATTGCTCCGCCCTTCAAAATGTACGGACATGCGATGGAAGAGCGGATGTCTGTTTATCATAGCTGAAACAAAGCTAAATAAAGCTTAGTAGAAAAAATAAAGTGAAGATGAAGATGAAGAATGAACGACAAGGAAGAACAAAAAATGAACATACAGTACACAAATATATATACAAGCAAGAGTTAGTTGTTAGTCGCCGGCAGCACAGATGACACTCAAAACTGCCCTATTGCTATTGCTGGCATTACAACAACAGCATATCTCGGTTCTGTGAAACAGCAAAACCAATATTACTCATGTATGGAGCAGAAAATACGCAACCTCTTTGTCCATTTTCAGGCCTTCCTGCTGAGGTCTCTCCAATGCTAGAAATCTTTTCTAATATTGACGGTCCTAAAGCTCTTTCTTGATCATAACCCTTCTTTTTCCAGTGATATTCCTCTGACCTTTTCTCTTTTGTATGAATGAATGAATGAATAATTGAATGAATGAGTGAGTGAGCTGTTCTTGCTCACTCTCTCTCCTCACCATCATGAGTGAACACACCCCCTACTGCTGATTGGCTACAAGTTGTGGTGCTCTGTCCGATCCACTCTCAACAGCATTTCTCAGAAATCACTTACTGCACCTTTAAGGGGCTTCTTACTACACAACATTCCTATTATATACAAAACCTGAAAATGTTAGGGAGGTCATGGATGTTAATAAAATCTTGTGTATATAGCCATTCTTCAATAAATTAAAACTTAAGCTGTAATTAGAATTTAAAAAGTCAGTACTGTACAATGACAAATTAAAAACAAAACAAAACAGGAACAATGTTTTTTCATGTTAAGACATTTTTGCTGGTTGACATTGAGATGTGAATCTTTGGCTCTGATTGAGTGAAGTACTAATGTTGTCAACCTCCTCAGGAAAGCAATGCAGAGTCAAGAGCTTCTGGGCCATGCCGTGCAGGAGGTAACATTCTTTCATCTCATTTTCAGATGACATTCAAGCCATGAGCTTTTAGCTACTAGGGCTAGTGCAATATATCAATCAATATACAGTGGTGGTCAGAATTATTGGCACCCTTGGTAAATATGATCAAAGATGACTATAAAAATAAATTATTTATCCTTTTGATCTTTAATTCATAAAATTAGCAAAAATCTGAAGGAAAAGAATTGAAAGTGGGGGGGAAATCGCATTATGAAATAAATGTTTTTCTCCAAAACACATTGGCCACAATTATTGGCACCCTTTTATTCAATACTTTTTGCAACCTCCTTTTGCCAAGATAACAGCTCTGAGTCTTCACCTATAATGCCTGATGAGTTTGGAGAACACCTGACAAGAGATCAGAGACCATTCCTTCGTACAGAATCTCTACAGATCCTTCACAGCTCCATGTTGGTGCTTCTTCTCTTCAGTTCACTCCACTAATTTTCTTTAGGGTTCAGGTTAGGGTACTGGGATGGCCATGGCAGAAGCTTAATTTTGTGCTCAGTGACACATTTTTGTGTTGGTTTTGATGTATGTTTTGAATCATTGTCCAGATGGAAGATCCAACCACGGCCCATTATTGGATTTCTAGCAAAAGCAGTCAGGTTTGGATTTTTTATCTGTTGGTATTTGATAGAATCCATGATACCAAGTATCTGAACAAGATGTCCAGGACCTCCAGCAGAAAAATAGGCCCACAACATTAAAGATCCGGCAGTATATTTAACTGTGGGCATGGGGTATTTTATATCCATGTGTGCACCAAACCCATCTGGTGGGTTTGTTGCCAAAAAGCTCTTTTTTTTTTTTTTTTCAAGTTTCATCTGACCATAGGTCCTGTTTGAAGTTCCAGTCTTGTCTGACAACTGAATATGCTGGAGATTGTTTCTAGATGAGAACAGAGGATTTTTCTTGAAACCCTCCCGAACAACTTGTGGGGATATAGGTGCTGTTTGATAATTTTTTTTTAGGCTTTCTGAGACTCTACTAATATCTGCAATTCTCCAGCTGTGATCCTTGGAGAGTCTTTGTCCACTCAAACTTTCCTCCTCACCGCGCATTAGGACGATTTAGACACAGGTCCTCTTCCAGGCAGATTTGTAACATCTTTATTGGATTGGAACTTCTTAATTATTGCCCTGATAGTGGAAATGGGGATTTTTCAATGCTTTAGCTATTTTCTTACAGCCATTTTCTATTTTGTGAAGCTCAACAATCTTTTGCTGCACATCAGAACTATATTCTTTGGTTTTTTTCATTATGATGAATGATTAAGGGAATTTGGCCTTTGTGTTTCCTCATGTTTATACTCCCGTGGAACAGGAAGTCATGGCTGGACAATTTCATGTTCATGATCACCCTGCTGTGCTAAAAAAATGTAAATATGAATGGGAATACTTCAGAGATATTTTACTCATAAAAAATTCTAGGGGTGCCAAAAATTGTGGCCAACGTGTTTTGGAGAAAAACATTTATTTCATAATGTGATTTTTTTTTTTTTTTTTTTTTCCCTACTTTAAATTATTTTCCTTCAATGAAAGGTTAGATTTTTGCTAATTTTATGAAGTAAAGATCAAAGGGATAAACAATGCAGATTTATTTTTACAGTCATCTTTGATCATATTTACCAAGGGTGCCAATAATTCTGACCACCACTGTATAATGCATTAGCAATGATTTTGCAGGAGATCAGAACAAAAGTGGCAGATTTGTTACTTACTTGTTCAGATGAAGTTTTCTGGTGAAAACTCTTATTTTGGTCATACTTCCAAGACATAGAATCTGTGATTCTGAAGTACAGTATCCACACCGATGTGGTGACTGACAGCAAACATTAGATTCCTCTGCACTAAGGAGCCGTGCCGATGCACAACCCACGTAAAGATGATAATTCTGCAAATAACTGCAATTGCAGGTTTCTAACAGAGATGGCAACAAAGAGGTAAACCTTACAGACTGCAGCTTTAAATACAATTAGACTCTAAATAAGAAACTAAAACTGCCAGTAGGTGGCGGTAAATGTCTTAATGGTTAAGTCATTCATTCATTCATTCATTCATTCGATTCATTTAATTCATTCAAACGGCTGATTCATTCAGGAGTGAAATAAATGGTTCTCTTCAGGCTTGTTGGATTTGAAGCAGTGCTACACAGACCGATCAGTGTATGACATCGAAGCGATTATAGAGCAGACGGCTCTGTTTGCTTTTGAATCGCTCTGGCTGTACTTTGATGTCATACACCGATCAGTCTGTGTAGTGCCGCTTCAAGTCCAATTCTTTTATGAATGGTCCGCTGAATCATTGATTTCACAGATTCAGAAGTGAAAAACACTGCTGTGCATTGTGCAGAGATGAACAGTTCTGCTTTCAGTTCTGCATATTTTTATTGGCAAAATTGAACAAAATAGACAATAAAATAACACAATATTAACTTCTTATTTACTGAACTGTTGTATAAAGACAGTATTGCATTTGCACTTGTTTATATAGGCTATGGGACAAAAACAGCGCTCATGTAATAGTGCACTCACTACTTGTGTGATATTGCTTAACTCATATGATCTGAATATGAGACAAAAACTCAAAAGGGGCATTTTTGCCCCCATATCTTGAATTTTAGTTACATTCTAACTATATTCTGTTGGCTTCATCGCACAGTGAGTTGTTGCCCTGCATCATATTCGTCAATCAGCTGTATGAAATGTCAGATGAACTACATAGGTCTGGGGCGGGGCAAGTGCGTTAAATGCTTTAAAAATTTAAATGCATTATTTTTTACTGTAATTAATTAATCTAATTAACGCATTAAATCGACAGCACTAATTTATGTTTATATGCCGTTTCTGTAATTGACAGTTCTGTATTTTGTTGTACTTCCACTGCTCTCCACTGTAAGTAGTTTCATGACGGCTAATGTACCATTAGTTTTGTAATATTTCTCTTCTTTCTTTCCCTTTCCTCTCAAAGGTCTCCTGTATCTCTGTGATGAGATGATAATCTGGGGAAATGGATCAGATGCCCATGTTGAGATGAAAGCACGCGAGAGGGTGTGTAGCATGTAGCCTGAGCATAGTCTTGTCCACTGGGAGCCGTTGGTGCAAATCACTCAACACAAACATCTACCAAAAACCATCAGCAGTGGATAGATCATGGTATATAACATGTAGGGATTTGTCACACTGGTCGACTAGCCTTCCAACAACCACCCCCTAAGAAACATGCCAGATCTGGGTCATGTGAACCTGAAACCAGCCTAATTATACAGGATTAGTGGACTAGTGGTTCAGGCAACTCTGTTGCAAGGTAACTTGGCACATTAATATAGCATTCACTGATGTGTGATTTTACTCACACACTCACATAGAATATTGTGTTGGATCGATACATTTTATAAAATTATCATAATAACTTTTGTTTTAACTGTAATGTTCTATAACTATGTATTGATGTCAAATTTATTTATTATGAATGATCACAGATTTATGATTAATGATCTTTTCTTTTGTTTTTTTTTTGTCCAAGCTGCAAAGCAAAAATGAAAATAATCAAATGAGAAGTACCTTTTATTTTTAAGTGTTTTGTTTACTAGATTATCTAAAAACAGACATTACCATGTGGTTATTCACTTTGTTGAATTTCCAGGGAAAGTTTGTACTACTTGATATTTAAGGTTACTGTGATAGATAGACCAGAAAGAAAGAAATGCAAAAAAGAATCAGAGATTGTTAGAAAAAAAAAGGATGTAGAGTATGAATAAATATGGGGGTATTATTGGCAAAAGAAGGGTTGACATTAAAGACATTGAAGTTCCAGCTCTCTCTGAAGTGTGCCGCAGAGTTGGAGCCCCTCACGCAGGCACTGCCCCTTCGGCCTCCATGAGCGCTAATTGTTTGTGTGTGTGAGGAACCGCAGGCCTGTTAGTGCTGCACTAGTGACGAACTTGCAGTGTCACTGCCGCCCTGGTCCAGCCTTCGGAGCCGCCACACAATGACTTGTTATATGAAGCAGGTACACTGTTCTGTGTGACCCTTTGCTCCTCCTGTGCATGTCTGTTATGTGTGTAGCAATATTCATTAAATTATTTTGAATTTAAATACTTGATTCTTACTTTGTCATTCCTAAAAGAAATGGAATTATTTACACACATATAAATGAAAGTCTATACAACTTTCTTGTATAAACTACTCATTTTTATTCATACTTTATGTAAACAGAAAATTTTATCATCTGTTCCCCAAAGACTTCGCTTACACAACATTACATGGCATTACTTGGCCTTATAAAAGATGTGACTTTTTTTTAATACTGTCATTGTGGGAAAAATGCTTCATTTAATAATTCATGGATATCCTTTAGCCAACTTTTTTTTTTTTTTTACATTAGCTATTTACCTAAATGTTTATTAGACTAGGATAAGTTCCACTCTGCAACAAGATACAGATATTCACTAAGTGAACAGCGTGCGCGTCACCTACCACGGTGCTTTGCGCGCGCCCGCCACCACCACTAGTGCGCGCCGCCGTTGCTGCGGAATTGACGGGGCTGCCGTCGGCGCGAGAGCGGATATAGACACTCACCTAGAAAATAATGAACAACAAATTTGACGCGTGAGTAATAAAAACAACGCAGCACGTTAGTGGGGTTTAACCGTGCGTGAATGCAAACGCATGCGTTTCAAGTATCTCTTTAACGCGGAGAGAGAGAGAGAGAAAAGAGAGAGGGGGAAAAGAGGTGTGTCTAGAAGCTTTGGCATGGGCTGGGAGGGTCACTATGTTTAGTTGCATGATTGGACTCCTACGTTTTGTGGGCAGATGGATTGTGTTTTAATGCATGCGGTGAATGCTGCATGCAAATAACCTCTTATAAAGCCAGATCTGCATGCACAGGGCCTCCAGGCCGAGTACGGATCACCGGGTTAGGCGTGTGTGTGAGCAGCGGGGGCAGGTGCTCTGCGACCCGGGCACAACTCTGCAGCCTGCTGGAATGACATGTGGGGCTGTAGGCTGCGTATAAATACGCGAGGGGTTGTGCATAAGCGAAGCACGCTATACATGACAAGTGAATACGAAACTACAGTAGATAATCATCTGTTACATAACCAGCGTACTTTATTATGTTTGCAAACTTTTCATGCTCGACCACTGACCATTATAATTGCAGGGTCAAATAAGTTTATTCTGTCTCTGCAAACTCAGACAGGGCCTCTGTCCTCTGTGTAATAAAGCTGACGATTATAACATCATCAGAAAAGTACAGTGGGTGTTATAAAGGACGTTACAAAAAGTACATTGGATGGGGATATCAGAAAGTTAATACAATACCATGTACTGTTGTATTTACATGTTTATCCAAAATACTCCCATGGTACTTTTTTTAAAAGCATACACTGTAAATATGATTATTATACATGTTAAAAAAAAAAGTGTGTGTATATATATAGAGAGAGAGAGAGAGAGAGAGAGAGAGAGAGAGAAAGTTTAAGCTTATACATACATGTTTATCCTTTATAACATACTTTTTCTATAACATTTACCATTTAAAATATCTGGTTTCTATTTAAAAAAAAAAAAAAAAAAAAAATATATATATATATATATATATATATATATAATGTGTGTGTGTGTAATTTATAGCTGCATCATTACTCCAGTCTTCAGTGTCACTTGATCCTTCAGAAATCATTCTAATATGATTTGCTGCTCAACAAACATTTATTACTATTATCAATGTTGAAAACATTATGGTCAATTTTTTTTTTCTTTTCAGGATTCTTTGATGAAAAGAAAGTTTAAAAGAACAGAATTGAACTGAAATAGAAAGCTTTTAGAATATACACTACTGTTTGGGGTCAGTAAGATTTATTTTTTTTAATTTAAGAAATTAATACTTTTATTCAGCAAGAATGCATTAAATTGACAGTAAAGACATTTATAATGTTACAAAAGATTCTATTTCAAATAAATGCTGTTCTTTTGATTTTTCTAGAATCCTGAAAAAAATTTACCCAACTGTTTTTAACATTCATAATAATAATAAATATTTGTTGAGCACCAAATCAGCATATTAGAATGATTTCTGAGGCATCATGTGACACTGAAGACTGGAGTAATGATGCTGAAATTTCAGCTTTGCATCACAGGAATAAATTACATTTTACCATATATTCACAAAAACAAATTCAATATATCATATATATATATATATTCTTTTAATTTGTAACTGGAAGCCAGTGCATATGCTTTAGTTCCTAACTGAATTATGAATTATTGCTCTGATTGAAGCCACAATGATAAATAACATATTGTGGTTGAGTGGTATTGAGAGTTTTGTCTCCATTTAAGCCTGAAAGATGATGACAGTGGAGATCATGAACAGGACAACGGCTCACCGAAAGACGGGGAGAAGGAAAAAAATGACGAAGAGGAGAAGGACTCTAACACTACCAAAAGAAAGGTATATGGATGGATGGATGGATGGATAGTTCGATCAGAAGTGATAGATAACTGTGAACTGCTCTACTTCTGCAGGCGGTGGTCCCAGGGGCCGGAGAGCACCCTCTTCAGTACAACTACACGTTCTGGTATTCTCGTCGTACACCAGGACGGCCGGCCAGCACACAGAGCTACGAACAGAACATTAAACAGATCGGCAGCTTTGCTTCGGTAACCTCATGCAGGCAAACTCACATGTTAATTCAGACTAAGTCTAACTTCAACTGCCACAGGCACAGTGGGGGTTGAAGTTAGACTGCCTTATGATAGGTCACATGATTGACAGTTCAACAGCTGTTTTGTGTTTGTAGGTGGAGCAGTTCTGGCGTTTTTATAGCCACATGATCCGACCAGGTGATCTGACTGGTCACAGCGATTTCCACCTGTTTAAGGAAGGAATCAAACCCATGTGGGAGGTGAGTTTGGTCAGATTACATGTATGTAAGCAGCTTTTCTAATGGGTTACACTTTATTGTAAGGTATCAGTATTACAGTGAAACTATATATTTAAGTACTGAGTAATGATAATTAACTGCATGTACTTACTATAGGTTTAGGGTTAATTGCATTTTTTATAATTAATTTCTAGTTATTACTACAGTAACTACATGTAACATGTGTAACAATGACACTGTAAAATGAAGTGTTTCCAGAATTTCTATTGTATTGCATTGTATAGGATGACGCAAATAAGAGTGGAGGTAAATGGATCATTCGGCTGCGTAAAGGCCTGGCGTCACGCTGCTGGGAGAATCTGATCTTGGCAATGCTGGGCGAGCAGTTCATGGTCGGCGAGGAGATCTGTGGGGCCGTTGTGTCTGTTCGCTTCCAGGTATTGCAGTTTACTTTGTAGGACAGGAATTGATTGGATGGTTGGGTCATTGTGGTTTTGCTAATTTTGAGATTTTAAAATCGAATGACTGCTATACTGCTCTTACTGTATTATATTAGCATTTTACTTATTCTGTGTTCATGAGTGCAGCTATTATATTGAATACGTTTTTGTGTTTTTGTTTGAAGGAGGATATCATTTCTATCTGGAATAAGACAGCCAGTGACCAGGCCACCACTGCTCGCATTAGAGACACTTTACGCAGAGTCCTCAACCTGCCACCTAATACCATTATGGAGTACAAAACACACACAGACAGCATCAAGTGAGTTACTTTTATTCAGCAAGGATGCACTAAATTGGTTAAAAGTGACAGTAAATACATTTATAATGTTACAAAAGATTTCTATTTTAATGCTGTTCTTTTAAAATTTCTATTCACCAAAGAATCCAGAAAAAATATGTGTCATGGTTTCCACAAAAATAAGTACAACTGTTTTCAACATTGATAATAATAAGAAATGTTTATTAAGCAGCGAATCAGCATTTTAGAATGATTTAATTCATGTGACGCTGAAGACTGGAATAATGATCCTTAAAATTCAGCTTTGCATCACAGATATAAATTACATTTTAAAACATATTCAAATAGAAATCAGTTGTTTTAAATTGTAATAATATTTCACAATATTACTGGGTTTTATTTTGGATCAAATAAATGCAGCTTTGTTGAGCATAAGAGACTCTTTTTCAAAAAATGTTACCGACCACAAACTTTTGAATGATAGTGTATGTGCATATATTATTAAATAGTAAAAACTCTTATAAGTCTATCAATTACAATAAATATAGAGTTAAATAGAGGAGAGAGTCTTAAACCAGCAAACTATGCATAAAGCTTGTCATGTGACCATCATACCATATATTACTACATGTTGAGTTTTATGTCAAATTAAAGGGTTAGTTCACCCAAAAATACAAATTTTCCCATGATTTAGTCACCCTCAAGCCATCCTAGGTGTATATGATGATCTTTTTTCAGACGAACACAATTGGAGATATATTTGCAAATCAAGTCATCCAAGGTTTATAATGGTTGTGAATGGGAGCCCATATTTTGAACAAATAAAAAAACAACCATCCATAATCAAAGTAATCCATATGGCTCCAGTGGGTTAATAAAGGCCTTCTGAAGCAAAGATGCGTTTTTGTAAGAAAAATATCTATATTTAAAACCTTATAAATTAAAATAACTAGCTTCCGGCGGGCGACCGTATACATACTGCGCAAGTCGATTTGGGCGGAAGAGCACCCTTTGACCCGGACGCAATGACAAACGTTTGTTGCCTAGCCCTATTTGTTTGAACCGCGAGAGACGTCTAAGATTACACTACTCCTACATCCTGCGTCATACATTCCATCACGGGTTACTCATTTGGCGCAAGTCGAGTTGCACAGTATGCGTACGGTCGTCCACCGGAAGCTAGTTATTTGAATTTCTTACAAAAATGCATCGCTTTGCTTCAAAAGGCCTTTATTAACCCCCTGGAGCCGTATGGATTACTTTGATTATTGATGGATGCTTTTTTTTTGTTCAAAATATGGGCCCCCATTCACAATCATTATAAACCTTGGATGACTAAGGATATTTTTAAATATATCTCCGATTGTGTTCGTCTGAAAGAAGATAGTCATATACACCTAGGATGGATTGAGGGTGACTAAATCATGGGATAATTTTCATTTTTGGGTGAACTATCCCTTTAAGTCAAATTATGCATTAGTAATTTTTTCTTGTTCTTATAGTTTTGATATAATTGCATAGTATTAATATATATATATATATATATATATATGTTGTGTGTGTGATCTTTCAGAGCTTGGGAGGATTTCCATGGTCTAGTGAATGCAAGTGGAGGCCGCTAGTTTTTCATCCAGAGAGTGTGTGACGGGTATAAACTCACGACTGACTGACACATAATCACTCGCACTGGAGCTGCTCCATTCTCATTAGGAGATTCCCATCATGTTCGTCACTGTGTAAACGTGTTACTTTTTTCTTCTCATCTAGATTATCAAGTTAATTTTCCCAAGGAAGAGGACATTTCCGAGGATGATAACCTGAAATTGATCTGTTTTTAAAAGAAAAACAAAAGGGATGTCATGAAAAGGGTCAGCATGAGACATTTTTATTATTGAAGACTTCTGGCTTGTGTTTTTATAATCATCCAAACACCACATCACCTGAAAACTCTCACAGAAGAAGAAGGAGCCAAATCATCATCATGCGAACGAATGTTTTCCAGTCAGCTATTAGGCTGAGCTATCAGAGCGGGACCACATAGTTCAGCCACTGTGACATGAACTAATGGCTGGAAACTGCCACAGTTTTCCAAAAAAGAAAAACAACATGCCCTTGTGTAGTGCGGTCACGTACTCACATTTACCTGAATTATCATCTAAATAATAAAGTCTCGTAAATATGGCCCAAACAGGAAGACAGAATTTATTTAGGTCACATTATTTACCAATGAGGATGCAGGTTGATGGGATATTTGACTATAGTGCAGTATTTTAGCTACAGTGTTGAGTTGTTTTAACATAGAACTGTTGTACAAAAAAAAAGAATTATATTTCTAAGTGTATTTGGAGAGATCTATAATGGCAAACTTTTTATTTCTCATGAGTTTGAGAGAGTGTAAACCCAAAGGACAGTGCCCTACCAGGGATGGGTGCCATGCTGCCTGATTCACTGTGCCTGGCCTTTGCCTCCGGCAAAACACTGATTTCCAAGATCGCTCAACATCCGCTGGAGTCGTCGACACTGGAGAAACGACTCTATTCATAGGACTTCAAGCCCTGTTTTAGAAATCACTCGGACATTATTCAGATATCCTAACTAACAAACACTTGATAGTTAATGGGGGCTGTGGATCAACACTTTATACTGCCTGAAATTCAGTGCTGGTGCTGGAGAGTTGTATTTGAGGTACAAAAAAAAAAGTGGAAAGGAAAGGGTGTTTTTAATTATGATTGATCATAGCAATAAATGTTGATTATGCATCTGCTGCTAATTTTCAGCTGTGGTGTGACTGTTTTATTGGTAGTAAAGAACATTAATTACATGTACAGCCCTGCTGATGCTACCTGGTCCTAAAATGTTCACATCTAGGTAGGATTTTGATCTCAGAAAGTTTCAGATTTCTGTGTCACAATTACTGAGGACTGAATCTGGTATATATTTGGTAATATTTGGTATATCTGGTAATATTTTTCCAGTAAGTTTTGTTGAAGAAAAGGGGCATTTTTATAGCCTATATCAAAATATCAAGGGCCACTTCAGACTAAAAAGTTTCTGTTAAAGGCTGGAAATCCTCCATTATGCCTCTTACACAAGTCCAATATTTTGGAAACATTTTATGATTTTAACTCCTCTAGGAATCTTTACTACTTGGTTGATTCATTTGAAATGATTTTAATGAAGTGAGGCTTGATTTAGTTGTAGATTTTTTTAATCAAAGATAAATTTTTTACAAAACTTTATATTTATATATATATATATATATATATATATATATATATATATATATATATATATATATAATCTATATTAGGGATGGGACGGTTCAGGTTTCTCACGGTTCAGTTTATATCACGGTTTTAGTGTCACAGTTTTAGTACAGTTCGGTATGTGCCATGTTCAGTAAAATTGTCCTAAAAACAAAAATAAAAACAAATAATCTAACTACAAGAAACAGCACAAATAAATACATGAGAGCTAAGATACAATTAAAATAAACAATGCTTTACAGGTTTTTCAGGTATCTAACAGCTTTCAGGTACAGAAATTGAATAAAGTAATCAAATATAAAATAACACTGCATTAAAACTTATTTGAATAATTAAATACAGTTGAAACATTATTGAAGTTACAAAAGCTATTTCAGTCAAGAGTGATTTCTTCGTCTTTTGTCGTTTGATTAACATTAAAACACAGAGCAGGAATATTAAACTGCTGTCCCTTTAAGACATAATTCAAAGATTCAGTACACTGATACTGATATACATGCATTGTCTGTCTCGTTTTTCTCCTAAGACATAACCTACTATGTTTGTTAGGATACTCACTAAGATGGGCATGTTGACATCATTTTTGTGTGAATTTGTCCGTTCAGGTGCAAGACTTGAAAGAGAATTTGCGCGCTGTGACAGCTCTTATGTATGCGCTTCGGATGAGTACACACATCTCACAGCGCGCACGAGTTCTCTTTCGCGTCTTACTGATGAATGTTTAAGTTGGCAAGGTTTAAATGAGTTTAGTTTAAACACAGATAGCAACATGAGATGTTCAGGTCTCATCTGCGCTCGCGTTGCGTGCTATCAACACCCGGGTGATGACGGCGTAAATGACTGGTCATAGAGCTTTCGGCAAGTCATTGAACATTTGTTTACAACCAGTGACTGTTTTGTCCATGTTCGTTTGATCATTGCTGTTGTAACGTATCGTGAAAACAGAATGTGTATCCATCAACTGAAACATACATTAGCCGAATCCGTCTGTCTGTTTTGCACGTTGTTTTCAACAAACCATATAGATGCGTCGTCAGATTTGAGATGAACCGCGGTGCGAGCGCGTGCTGAACCGTGGGTAGAGAACCGAACGGTTAGATTTTTTACAGCGAACCGTCCCACCCCTATATATATATATAAACCTATTTCTCATCATGAACATAGCTACAGTAGCTGGCTTGGTAAATTATAAATAAACAATCAAAGATATTTATTATATATGCAGAAATACATCCATGTTTTTATTAAGGGCCTTACAAAATAGTACGTTGAACATTTAACCCTGTAAAGCCTGACGTGAAATAACAGTCAGAAAAACGAATTATTTGAAATGAGTTTATTGAAAATTTAGACAATATAAATATGTTTGCTTATTACTTAACAATATAAGAGTTATTCTTGTGTACTTTATTAAAATCATTAAAGATTTCAGAGCAAAAAGATACAACCTGCAGAGGAACATTTTTAGAATTACACTAAAAGGCCTTTTACTTACTAAAAAAAAAAAAAAAGTATAAACTAGCAGATAACAGAAGCCATGTAGTAGATTATGTTGATAATTTAGAGACCTTAGAAATTTTCGTATTAAATATGATACTATACAGGGTTGTTATTGTGTTCTATGACATTTAATACTCAAAATTTAAATCCTATTTTAGTGTGTTTAGTTTGTAGAGAGGCTCTGTACAGGGATTCTTGATGTGCACTACAGTTCAGATGCAATTAGTTCTGAAAAGTATCACCATCCATGTTTCTTGCAGCTTTCACAGAAATGATGCAGTGCTCCATCTTGATATGAATCACCATAGTTTTAGCCTATATTGTTGGGGTCACATTTCACTTCAGAGGTGAAGCAGATGTATTTTATGTCCCAAAAACTTTACCATTTCCACTTAACTCATCTCAAAGAACATATGATTCTGCAAACAGAAAAAGATAAACGATAAAGCTGTTACATGTTAATAAAATATTAGCATCTGTGTGGTTGGCAGCTTACCAGCAGGAAGGTAGCAGCAAGTAACAGCACTTTGGTGTTCAAATTCATTCCTTGGGGTACTGAGAGAGAAAGAGATGCTCTAAGTCACTCCTGAAGCTGTAGTTACTGAATTCGAAATAGTCACACTATTATCAAAAATAAATTGTAGTTGTAAAAGAATCCACAATTAATCTAGTCAGTAGTCTAGTCTATCAGCTATGTATCTGGATGGTAGGCCTATACATGCTTATCTGAGTAAGAATGCTGGTCTAATATTAGTAAAACTATACAGCTAGCTGGCTAGCTAGAATACTGGTCTAATATTAGTAAAACTATGTAGCTAGCTGCCTAGCTAGATGGTTAGCAAGACTGCTGGTCTAATATTAGTAAAACTGTACAATTAGCTGCTAGCTAGATATTTAGCAAGACTACTGGTCTAATATTAGTAAAACTATACAGTTAGCTGGGTAGCTAGATAGCTGGCTGGACGGACAGACAGATAGATAGATGTCAACTAAAATTTCATTAATTTGCAACTACACGTTAACTAAGTCTCATACTATTTGTAGACTGTTGGGTTAGGGGTTAGGCTTAGTAGAATAAGTTGACATGTGGTTGTACTGTATTATATGATAAATAATAATAAAAAAAAAATGCAGCCTTGGTGAGCACAAGGGACTTCTTTCAAAAGCATTAAAATTCTTACCAACCCCAAACTTTTGAACGGAAGTGAATACAGAAACATGATGATATAAAATAAAGAAATATTTAAGATTCTGCTCTATTTCTAGGTCAATAATTGTCATGTTGATAAGATAATGACTGATGAAATAATTTTTAAATGTTAAAAAAAGAAGTAGACCACATGATATGAATGTGGATATTAATCTTACCATCCAGTCCAAAATACTCATGATCCATGTTACATTCCTCATTATATCCAGGCCACCTCTTCCATATGCGCCCAACACTCTCACCAATAGTGGAAACCACCTGATGCCCCCAATAAATGAGAAAAGAGTATAATGGGAAGGGTATGTAAAAGGTGTGCAATGCAGATGGACTGCTGGAGGGTATCTGACCTGCAGCTCTTGTTCAGAAAGACATCGTGTGTTGCAGCAGGAGCCCTGGATCCTCACGGCCGAGACGCCCTCAGAGTCACAGACCTCGAAATACGGCGTGAACATACTCCACCTGACAAACATTTCAGGGCTTATACACACTCTTAATGCAGTGGATTTTGTTGTATAAGAGAGTTTTCTCTGGACTAATAGGCCTAGTGAATGTTCATTTGTGTGATATTATAGCCTGATATGACCTGATGCTGAAAGGCTCTAGTCAAACAAATATGGCATGGTCTTTGTTCATGGTTGTCCTGAGGAGGAGGTCATGCTGATGGTTTCGTACCTCTCTTCACATGTCTCCCTATTCAGTCTGAGAGAGGTTACTGGAGGGTTTTTTCTGACGCAGTAGATACACAATGGTGACCTTATCTGACCCTGCAGAATAGTTGGCATCATGATGAAACATGATGTGGATGGCTTTGTCTGCATAATAGATTTACAGTACAGGAGTTTACCTCATCCATTACACAACAGTTCGATTCGGTCGACTAATTTAATTGGACAAGCGGCTTTCCAAGTGTGTTAACAACACTGGGACATTCATATCCGTATATTCTGTATAAACTGCAGTTAATTGTTTAATATGTCGATTAGATGGCTTTTTCCTGTCTAAGTAGGTAATTTTTGCAGTGTGGATTCCTTTTTTTCTCTCTCTCTCTTTTTTCCCAGCTGAACCCATTTAACATAAAATATTTTCTTGAAGTACCACCTTAAATTTTAAGTTAATATTTTTGATAATTTAACAGCACATCTGCAAGTTAAAAATAATAATAATAATAAATTATATTATTATATTATAAGTATATTTTTTTACTCTAATCAGTGTATAAAAATTAAGACAAAAATATATTACTATTGTAATAATGCAATTGTATTTTAAAATTAAAAAAATGAATATTTAATAATTATAAAAAAAATATTTTATTTTACACTACAAACTACAATACTAATATCTCTCAAATTCTTCACTTTCAGATGTTAAACAAGTGTTATTTTAGTATCGTTGCGATATTATTATAGATTTTTTAAATATTTTGAATTGGTTTTATTTTTGTATTTTATTTTGTTGCGTTTTTGTAATATTTATTAGTTATTGTGGTAACACTTTTCAATAAGCTCCCATTAGTTATTGTTAGTTTATTCAATAACCAACATTAACTAACGATGAGCAATACATTTGTTGCAGTATTTATTCATCTTTGTTGATGTTAGTTAATAGAAATACAACTGTTCATTATTAGTTCATGTCAGCTCATGTCTATTAAATGATATTAATAGATAACTTTTGATTTTAATAATGTATTAGTAAATGCTGGAATTATTAACTAAGATTAATAAATGCTTTAGAAGTATTTTTCAATGTTAGTTGATGTTAACTAATCTAGTTTACCAATGTTAACAAATGGAACCTTATTAGGGCCCAAGCACCGATGGTGTGAGGACACTATTGTAATTGCTCAGTCAATTATTCTTCTTCTCCAAAATGAATCGCATTTTTGAAGGTCTAAACATGCTCGAAAACTCATGAAACTTTGCACACGCATCAGAAGTGTTAAAAATTTACATCTGATATGGGTTTCAGAATTAGGTGTGGCAAAATGGCTCGATAGCACCACCTACAAAATTTAAATTATGCGCCCTTTGCTCTACGTTTCACGTACAGGTATGAAATTCGGTACACACAACAGCCCAATACATACAAAAAAGCCCCTGGGCTGTAAAGCCAACAGGAAGTGTGATATTTTGAGTAAAACAAATCTGCAAATACGTCCTATTGTTTGCCAGCGATGAAGATCCTATTAGTTGAACTGCATATGCTGTCTGTGAACAATTCCACGGGTATCGATTTCATTTTATTTAAATTCATACAGCCAATAGCCTACATTTTACAACCAAACAGATTAGCCTATTACGCCACGATAACAAAGTATGTAGCATTTCTTTACCGTTGTTTTGGACATATAACTTAATTTATACATTAAATAAGCTCGCATTGTTCAGAGAGTATGAAATGAACACCCGCGGTAATTTGTGGGTAGTGCAGTGGCGGCGCCAGCGACTTGTTCATCATGAAAATTAACGCCTTTGCATAGACACAAACAGTTTACACGCGCCTGGAGAAATATACATTTGATTACATTTTGGAGAACAGACGGAAGAATGTGCATTTGATCATTGTTTGTGTTCAGATGTTCAGCGGTTATGAGCGCGAGCACATGTAAAGAGTTTTCTCTCTTTCTTCTTTCAAATGTAGCTGTATGGCCTACGTTACAAAGCAAAATAATGATATTTGGGCTACAGATGCCAGAAATAATGCTAGTCTCTTCTGTGTTTGTTGCAAAGATGTCTAATTATAATAATAATAATAATTTAAATATCTATCTTAATAACATGCTGTTGTATTGTGGCTACATAGCCTACTTACACCGCTCATAAGTTTGGGATGGGTAAGATTTTTAATGTTTTTAAAAGAAGTTTCTTTTGCTCACCAAGGCTGAATTTATTTAATTAAAAATACAGCATCAAATCATCATATTAGAATGATTTCTGAAGGATCATGTGAAACTGAAGACTTGAGTAATGATGCTGAAAATTCAGCTTTGCCAACACAAGAATAAATTAAATTTTAAAATATTTTAAAATAGAAAACAGTTATTTTAAATTGTAATAATATTTCACAATATTACTGTTTTTACTGTGCTGCTTTTACTTTTTTTACTGTACTCTGCATTAAATGCAGCCTTGGTGAGCAGACAAAACTTATTTTAAAAATATAAAAAATCTTACTGATCCCAAACTTTTGAGCGGTAGTATATACACATACAAAGTAACTAGTAACTAGCTACTTGAGTAGTTTTTCATTGGATACTTTTTTACTCTTACTCAAGTAACTATTAAGATTATTACTTTAACTTTTACTTTGAGTAAATATTTCTACAAGTACTTGTACTTTTACTTGAGTACAGTTTTTGGATACTCTACCCACCTCTGATAGGCGCCTAAGTGCATATAATGTAAACAATACGAACCTAGTGAATTTATAAATCCATTATTCATATTTCACTATACGCTATATTCATCATAGTGATTCAAAAGTTATCCATGGATAATGCGATGGTGTATTGCGTGTGTTTAAATATATTTGTTTAGCTGACCATTGATAGCTTGCAGCAGATCTCTACACAAAAGCTGCATGTGCTCATCGTCACTCTTTAGCTCCACTCACAGGACACGCCTCCAGGCGCTCGGCTGTTTTCAGAAAGACTCGGTACAGCATATGTATCTTTTATAAATATGATAAAACTAAAGACTTTTCGGCGATATGAAGGATGCTATACTACTCTATAGGTACTCAAGATTAACATGAGATTGGCAGAAACTGTGTGTGATACCACCCCTTTAACGAACTGATTTTATTGGTCAATCTAATCTAAAGGCCTTTGCGACTTTAAATTGCGAAGATCTAGAGTTTTCGCCAAAGGGCGTGTATGTGGCGGCCTGACAAAGTTCAATGTTTCGCCATGAAACAGGAAGTTGTTGAAACTCGGGCATACAATGTCCAATCTGCCCTAAACTTCACAGGTTTGATAATAGTCCTGGCCTGAAGACATCTACATAGAAATATTCAGTGACAGTCATAGCGCCACCTGCGGGTAACAGGAAATGACTTGTTTTACACTGTGATTAACTACTCATAGAGATTAAACCAGATAAACACCATATGTTTCAATCATAAGGCCTTAGCGATGTTAAATTGCGAAGATCTTGAGTTTTTGCTGAAGGGTGTGTCTGTGGCGGCCTGACAAATTCTGATGTTTCGCCATGAAAGAGGAAGCTGTTGTAACTCAGGCATACAATGTCCGATCTGCCCCAAACTCCACAAGTGTGATAAGAGTCCTGGCCTAAAGACATCTATACGCCAATATTCAGTTAGTCATAGCGCCACCTGTTGGCAACAGGAAATGGCATGCTTTACACTGTAATTCACTCCCAGAAACACATTTCAATATTCTACGAAGTACCAAACATACTAGAAACATGTTATATCATGCAACACTTGGCTAAGTGCTAAAGTATGTGATTAACGCCACGAAACAGGAAGTTGTAGTAACTCAGGCATACAATATCGTATCTGCTCCAAACTTCACATGTTTGATAATAGTCCTGGCCTGAAGACAGCTACATGACAATATTCAGTTATGGTCAATGCACCACCCGTTGGCAGCAGGAAGCGTGGCACTTGAAATGCCATAATTCTCCTGTATTTACTTGCTTACATGCATGTCACCCACTGTTTACTGTTTTCTTAAAGCCAAATGGGTGGCGGTGAGCCCGGGTGTGAGGGCCCTTTCATTGCTGCTTGCAGCTTTAATTGTAAAGTGTTACCGTTATTGTTTTTTTTTTTTTTTTGAGATGGAGATAATGTGAAGCAGCATTTACTGTGAACTGAGCCAAACTGACACGTGAGCTGTTCACAAGTTACACAGTGTCATGCTTCTGTCTGAAACATGCAGCGCATCAAATTAAATTACACTATAATTAAAATGCTAAATATTGCAATATTTGCACTGAGCCAATATTATTTAAATTAATTGTGCAGTCCTTTTTATTTATTTTGAAATTACATTTTTAGGATTTAAAATAATTATTGGCTTCTCATTATAACTACATGAGACTAAGATCTGATTTGCTGTTGATGACTACCTTTGGTGAACTGTTCCAATAAATTCTCTCTCTGGTGTATAGGCACTTATTTCCATCAGGCAGCAGCCGAGCCAGCACATCTCCGCTCTCAGGGGCCTCTCAAACAGGAAGACGCATTCTGCATCCTTATCAAAGCCTTGTAGTGAACAGGATCGAGCTGGACCACAGCATTGCAAACACATGCATGAGCTCTCTAACAGAGATGGGGAACACAAAAAGAGGTTTTGTGGTGTATATCAGTTGTGTTGAAAGTTTACATGTGACTTCGACACTGTAAATAAGAGTAAAATCATCTTAAAATGCCTCTATTATGCTTTTCGGACACAACCTTTCATGTAGTGTGTAGAGTGATTATAAAAAGTCTGCAAGTTTCAAAGATATAAGTGCATGATAAATGAAGTTATTGTTTCCCAAAAGAAAGAACTGCTTCTGAATGCCTGAAGCGAGTGGTCAGTAATTCCAGTCTTACTTCCTACTTGAACCTACGTAAATTTGTAACTATTTTGCATAATGCCAGCCTATGGTCTAATTGGCTTCCTACGAACAACGCCTACTTTGACCCTCAAACATTGTAGTTGTAGCTGAGGCCTGGAAGAGTTTGTTTCATGCTGTTGACATATCAAGAAGATGCTTTCTGTGCTGCGAATCCACTTTGCAATGACTTCCAAACAATGAGGACTCAAACTGATTCGGTAAAACTGACACTATTGTTACTGTTGGTATCACTGTGTGTATCAAGTGCTGAGGAAGCCCCTGGAGTTGAAATTCGGATATGGTAATGAGCATTTCGTTTCCGACATACGCTGTAAGCAGTAGACCAATCACAACAGACTGGGCCAATCAGAGCAGAGTAGGCTCTCGGAAAGGAGGAGTAATAGAGACTGAATCCTTTATCGCACCATTTCAGACACTGTAAGAAAAGAGATAATGCTACAATATATATTATGAGAAAATTAAAGGGTTTTTGACCTTGAATGCATGGAAACCTTTTGTTAAAATCAAAATAGGAACCTTTAAAATAGCATAATATGAGCACTTTAATAATGATACACAATGAGATTAGAGACACTAATATTTACCTTCCACAGCCACAAAGAGCTGATCACTGGTCTCCGTGGAGATGCTGTATGTTCTTCGGGCAACACACTGTGGACCTGAGACATTACATAAATATAAACCTCCATTAAAGCTTTTTATATTTACACAGGAAATTGTATACTGTGTACTCAAACCATGTCCAAGCTATTCCACATTTCATAAATAAAAATACAGTAGTGACCAAAAGTTATATACAGAGGGGATGTTTGTTTTTTGACCCTACAAGTTCAGTTAAATTATCAAAATATAAGGGAAATATTTTATATTTTTTAAAAGATTTTAAATATGAAGGAAAAATAAAACACTAAACTTGGTTGAGGTATTTATCAGACAAAATTATTTATATATTAAAAGGCTAACTACAGCTATGGACATCACTTTTAGTATATCATATTTTATTTTATTATTATATTTTAGTATATTAAATGTATTAATCAAAACAGTGATTTAAATATGTTTTGAATATTTCTTTAATCATTTATAAATAATAATATAAAATTATTATTATTTTATTTGTTTAAAGTCGTTCAATGTCGAACATGTCATTAAAATTAATAAAAAAACTTAAATCATTTTCTGTTTAAAGAGATAATACAAATGTTCAGGAACTTTAAAGTCTCACAAATTTAGTTAAATGCTAACTTTTAAAGGTGTTATGTTTTATTTTATTTCTTTTTTTTAAAAAGGTTTTTTATTGGTTGTTATGGATGTTTTATTCACCTTGTAGTTCTGGTCTGGCATTAATGTGGAGTCTTGTGACTGTTCTCAGAACAGACAGTTTTCCCAGTTTTTTACCCTCACTGTCCATCTCTTTCCCTCCGGGTCCCTCATCCTCTCCTCTCCTGCCTGTAGGCCGGATCACAGGTGTGAGGTCCTGGCTGTCTGAAGCAGGTCTAATCTGCCTGTGGAAAGCTCTGAAGAGCATGTCAATATGTCTCTCTCTTTCCAGACCAAAGGGAAGAGGCTGAGCGGTCACAGATGGGAAGGCCTGATCGAGAGAGAATGCAGGAGGTAGAAATGTTGCATTTAAAATTCATAGCAAATATTTGTCAAATATCACTGTGAGAATTTCCATTTGCAACCCATTGTATTTTTATAATTCGATGCATTTCAGAGTGAAACAGGGCATTAAATGAGAAAAATAGGTGATCACAATGTCGCTAGACAAAGATGAGTTTACTAAAACAATGCATAAATAACTATATATTTATTAAAAAATATCTTTCTCTTTTCTGCATTTCACCTCTCTCCAGCTTTCTAATAAATGTGGCATTGTATACTATGAATATTATCAAATATTATTGACAAATTGCTTGTTACACAATTGTAAGTCACTTTAGATAAAGTTACTGCTAAATTGATAAATGTAAATGTAATGATTAAAATAGCAAAGACTGATTTTTATACACTGTAAGACCATAAATAAGGTCAATATTGATTCTAATGAAATATTTTTGTAATAGTTTTTTTTATTGGTTTTGTGCAATTTCCACAAGCAAGTGATACATTTTTAAAACTCTTAGTACTAATCTCACAACAGATTGTCAAAAATGCACTTTTTTGAAATATTTCAGCATATTTTCAATTGTATTAGTACAAAACATAAAATCAAAGTATCCTTTTCACTTCACATAATATGTTTAATCTATAAACATTTCATTCTCAGTAACTGCTTTTCATAATGTTATCAATATCAAACTTTTGATTTGCATCTCTTATCATTCAGTTTAATATTTGTCTATTATTTAATCCAACTGATCTTAATGGTTAATTAATTAATCATTTGATTAATTGATACTGTATATAAATCTGTAGATTTATATACAGACTCTATAGATATTGTTTCTACTTTGTTTGCAATTTCCGATATGGATAAACCAAATGTAATGAATTCCTTTTACATTATAAGCAATTTATTTTAGATGATAACCACTATGTGATTTTGCCAAGTAAGACATGTTCCTGGATCAACATATTTTGTTGATCCAGGAACAACATTCCTGTCCGAAAATTTAGTCTTAAACCTATTCCTACCCCTAAACCTAATCCTATCCATAACTTATCCCTAAAATCAGAGGGGAAATATAGGTGAATAACATTGATGTAGAAGCACCTAACCCTTGTTGCAAGCCCGAACTTCACATAAACGGTAAACTTGTCCCTCAGATCTGATTGGTTGATTGGAATGTTGTTCCAGGATCAACAAAGATGTTGATCCAGGAACATGTACTTGGTGAAATCACATTCACCGTGTGTGTGTGTTACCTTGGTAGGGACTGCTACATTACTGTAACTCACCCTTTTGCATTGCATTGTTTGCTATTAAACGAACTGATTGTTAAAAGTACTAAATTGAAAGAAGATCATACTGTTGTGTTTTGGTGATTAAAATGTTCTCATTACATATTACAATAATCTTGTGTTTGAAACAATGATTATGATGATTATGTGGACTGAAAACATATAACTGTTATGAAAGCATGGGATCAGGTTTTTAAAGAATTCCATTTATTTTCCTTTTAATATAAATGTTTGTGATTAAGCTGTAATAGAGCACTTGTTGTGTAACTATGCTAAGACATTAGTCATTAAAGGGATAGTTCACCCAAAAAGGAAAATTCTGTCATCATTTACTCACCCTCAAGTTGTTCCAAACCTGTATGGAATCTGCTGAACACAAAAGAAGATATTTTGAAGAATGTCGGTAACTAAACGGTTGACTTCAGAAGAAAGAAAGTCATACAGGTTTGGAACAACTTGAGGGTGAGTAAATGATGACAGAATTTTCATTTTTTGGGTGAACTATGACACCTTAAGACATTAACCAATACCAGTTCAGCTGCTAACAACACATCACAGCGAGAAAACAGAAATGAGAGAGAGATGAATTCTTACCATTTCAGGTCCTGAGGTTTTAGGGGCTGTTTGGCAGGTGCAGTAGTGCTGGAATGAGGGTTTCCTTTACTGAGAAACAGCTTCCAGACAAGCTTCAAATACTGTGTGTTAGTAGTTCAGATGCTATTCCTACACCAAACACCCCCCTTCTGCCCCACTCTCTCCTTCCCGGATCTGGTCTTTGTCAGACAGAAAAGTAGCAGTCAGCCATGTAATTAAGATCCTCCTCAAGTTAGTGGGGGGTAGTGGAGTGATATTACAATTAACATGATTCCATGCAGAACATCATCTTTTAGCTCTAAGAAAAGGTTATCGTTTTATTTATTTATTTTTTTATTTTTTTATTATTATTTTATTTTCAGAAAAGCATCAATTGTTGAATCACTGCACAATATTAAAGCTGAGTGACAAGTGATGACAAGCAAATAATATCACATTCATAATTGTGAACTGATCAAAGCCATTTTATGTCTCAGATGGCTTTACATCAAACCAGCTCTCTTCTCTGGAGACCTTGAATCACTTTCAGTAGGCCTACAGCACAACTAAACAAGAGTGTTGAGAGTTCCTTTGCAACAAAACTGTTGGCTTTTTATCTCCAGAGTATCTTCAACAAAGTCCTCCAGTCTTCTGCTGCAGTTTCTCTGTGTCTATCATGTAGTTTTGAACTTGTGTTCAGCCTGTGATTTCTCCAGGTGAGATTTCAGGCAGGTATTTCTTGGGGTCTCCAGGGAAGGGCTGAGATGGCGCCTGGTTAAAATGTCCCATGAGGAAGATTCCGATGGTGCCCAGTATAAACAGCAGTGCCATGACGATAAAGCACATCCTGTCAATCACCCTGGCAACCAGAAACCATTCTTCATTTTCCTGCAGAGCGAGAAAAAAAGGATGTCGGGAATGCAGACGTCAACACAAGTTTCTCTGGAATTGGAAAGTTAAACCCTAACACAAACTTATTTATGTTTATTTTGTAAATGAAAGACACTTTCAGCCTCATGTTTGGAGAATTCTGGAACAGCGACTCACACTTTGAAAGTCATTTCGATGCTTGGCAGTTTCTGCAATGTGTTTACAGGAAGACACACACTGCTGCACTTCTAATGAAGCTGAAGCCAAACTGGATTCCAGATCCTGCGCTGTGTTTCCTCCTAGACCATTTTCTGAGGTCAAACCACAAAACAGCAAATTAATGCCAGCAACCATTTGGAGTAAAAAAAAAAAAAAAAAAAAAAAAAGTAGAAAATGTAGTTGTATTTAATAGGAAACTTTTATTTAATTATATATATATTAACATTATTTAGTATTAATATTTATTTAATATGATTTATTATAATTATTTATACTATTGATACCAGTTATTTCAGTTTTTATATTAGTTTTATTATAGTTTATTAATATTTTTAATTTGTTTTTTTATATATTTTAGTTTTCATGTTAACTTCAGTTTAATGTTTAGTATAACATCTGCTTTTTAATATATATACATATAATTAATATATATATATATATATATATATATATATATATATATATATATATATATATAATTAAAAATAACTTTTCTATTTTAATATATTTTAAATATAATGATTTGCTGCTTAAGACATTATTATCAATGTTGAAATTATCAGTTGTGATACTTAGTGTGTTTGTGGAAACCATGAGAAATTTAAGATTCTAAAGGTCAAAAGAACAGCATACTACAGTTTTTTTTTTTTGTTGTTGTTGTTGTTTTGTTTGTTTTTTATTAAATAAATGCACTTTTAAAAAAAAAAATTTAAATTGAGAAAACTTAAAAGTTTAAGGCAACCAGCTGCAGGAGACTTTTGAGTTCTCTCAACTGTAAATTGAACTTGTTATACAACAAAAAGTTGAGAAAACTCAAAAATCTCCCCCAGCTGGTTGCTTTAAACTTTTAAGTTTTTTCAACTTAAATTTTTTACAGTGTGGAGGCTTGGTGAGCACAAGAGACTTTTTTTTTTTTTTTTTTTTTTTTTTCAAAAATATGAAAAATCTTACCGAGCCCTAACTTTTGAACAGTAATGTACACTGGACATAAAAACACAGACTGTAGTGTCTGCAGATAGTTTGCTCATATTTCAAACCACTAAATCAGATTCAAGCTTGGCAGCAGAGTGAGAAAAAAGGATGTCTAGAATTCAGACGCCGACACAAGTCATTTACTGCTTACATGTTTATTTTGTAAATAAAAGACACTTTGAGCCATATGTTTGAAGAATTCTGGAACAGCGACTCACACTTTGAAAGTCATTTTGATGCTTGGCACTTTCTGCAATGTGTTTACAGGAAGACACACACTGCTGCACTTCTGATGAAGTTGAAATAGTAATCTTTTAACCTTATAAATGTCTTTACTGTCACTTTTAAACAATTTAATGCATCATTACTGAACAAAAGTATTAAAGAGGGGGTAAGTCAGATTTCAAAAACACTGTTTGAAAGTTAGTCAGCCCGACACCAACAACAAACCTGTAGCCAATCAGCATTAGGGGGCGTATGACGGTTGAGGAGAGAGAACGAGCAAGAGGGAGATTTGAAGAAAGACTGCAGAAAGAGAGATGAGACACAATACAAAAGAGCTCAAAAGAATATCACTGGAATGAAGGTTTATGACTGGGCAAGTGCTTTAGGACCCGCGTTAATGTTAGGAAAGCTTTCCAGCACTAGAGAGAGCTAAGCAGGACGGCCTAAAAAGACTTGATTCTGCTTCACATGTGAGTAACACTGGGTTTGAGTGTCATTGATTGTCTAGAGCTGCTGTTCTGCTAATAACAAACTCTTGTTTGTATTTATTCTTGTGTATTGTACGTTAATGTTTTGTGCTTCCTTGTCGTTTGTTCATCATCTGCGGTTTATTTTTTCGTGAACCATTATTTTGTTGCACATCAGCTGTGATAAACAGACATCCACTCTTGCACTGTGTGTATAACAGAGGCCAGCTAGTGAGAGTTGTGCAGGTAAACCACTGCATACTGCATACGGTTCAAGACCGACTCGGAGCAGGGTGGTTAGGATTGCAGGGTGAGTTTTGGAGGTGGAGCAATGAAGAGAGGGGTGGGTTTGTTTGGGTTGATTTCAAATATCAACGATGTCCAACAGCGCTTTTGAAATATGGCTTACCCCACCTTTAATTTATTTAAAAAGTGTTAATCTTACCAACCCAAAACTTTTGAATGTATGTTTCATACCAGTTTGTTCATAACTGTTTACTCACGTATTTTCTCCAAAGTGTTCTTGAGCAGCCCCTTCCTCTCCTTCAGTCGACTGAACATCAGCTCAGAGCGGGCTGTTCTGAACATGTATTCATCAGCCTTTGCTATTAACCCCAAAGAGCTGCGTCTCCTGCGGCGAAGCGGGGTGCCGTTACCCAGGGCAAACATTTTAAAATCCCCTTCCTCTTGCTCAGGTGTCCAGCGCTGCATCGTCATCCTCAGCAGACGAGGAAGGATGTTCAACAAGACCTGAGTCACCCCAAAATGGAGGGGAAAGAGATTATAGACCTTAGCACTACATGTATGCATTTGGCAAATGCTTTTAGCACATCATTGTATCAAGATATACACAGTACATTTCCTGTAGTTCCAGTACATTTAGATTGTTTTGTTGTGCTATTGTACCTTTCTGATGGTGTTGCTCATAGGGTGGGTGTTTGGAGTTCGCAGAGAGACATTCAACACCACCACACAGTTCATCACAGTTATTGTGGTCACGGACATCACAAACATCAGGTACCTGACAAAAAAAAAATTCTCTCAAGGGCGGCAAGAACAGCATTTCACTACCTGAATTAGCTCTTATGCTAACATTTCCTATTAGACCACAAAGATGCAGATAGTCTTCATAGCACATCCACAGATCACCCACAATCTGTTTACTAACCATCTGATGTACAGTCAAACCAAAAATTATTTAGACATTTTTTATATTTTTGATATATTTTTACTAGTGGGTGTAGGACACTAAAGTTCATTTATGTAAGTGAGGATAGCAAAATAAAGTAAACTGTGACATATTATATCCAAACATTCTTCATACAGTGGACTACCAGTAAAACTGATAAAAATTTGGAACCAAAAATTATTCAGACACTTTGACCTGACCATGTTTTGCTTAAGTGTTATCTGACATAATTAAGATTATTTTTTTCTGACACAGTTTAACTCTGAGATCTTGTCATATTTTATTACCATTTTTAAACTATAGTGCATAAACTGTATTAATGAATGAAATGTTCAAGGTGTCTGAATAAATTGTGGTTTGACTGTATATTGCTCATAAAAGATAGCAAGCACTTTCTCAACCTGCCATGCTCTAATCTGATTGGTTGGTTTGAAATGTGTACAAACTATCTACAGACACTACAGTCTGTGTTTTTATGTTCAATATACATTACCTTTCAAAAGTTTGGGGTCTGTAAGATTTTTTTTCATTTTTTTTTTTCATGTTTTTGAAAAAAGTCTCTTATGCTCACCAAGGCTCCATTTATTTGATCAAAAACACAGAAAACACTACTGCAATTTAAAGTAACTGTCTCTATGTTAATATATATATTAAAATACAATTTATTCCTTTGATGGCAAAGCTGAATTTTCAGCATCATTCCTCCATTCTTCAGCGTCACATGATCCTTCAGAAATCATTCTAATATGATTTGATGTTCAAGAAACATTTCTTATTATTATCAATGTTGAAAACAGCTGTGTTGCTTAATATACAATTTTCCAGGATTCTTTGAAGAATAGACATTTAAACAGCATTTATTTGACAAACAAATCTTTTGTCACAATGTAAATGTCACTTGATAAATTTAATGCGCCCTGGCTAAATAAATGTATTAATTTCTATTAAAAAAAATCTTACTGACCCCAAACTTTTGAACAATACTGTATGTTTTATCTTCTGTTACACACACACTGAATACAAGTTTATCTGAAACTGCTAAATGGGTGAAAAAGCACAGACTCACTTTCCAATGAGAGGAACTGCCTGGGAGGTTTCTGGCACTTTCTTGGCGATAAGGAACAGGAAGACAGTCTGACCGAGCAGGATTGCAATGGTCATTGTGCATTTCTGTCCTCCAGCTTATAAAAACAAACAATTAAATCATTAATAAGCACACTGTTCATAACCAAGTCAACTGCCATTATCAACAGTCACAGAGAAAGAGGGATTCATTTAATAACTAAATGACAATGTCTCATAATTTGTTAGATTAAATAGATCTCTTACTGTAAAATTTACTAATTCACTTCAGTTTGATTATCAAAATGCAAATTAATTAATGTTTATCATCAAATGGATAAAAACATTTATTCACAAGTTTCTCCACCCTGGTCAATGGCCCTGCATGACATTACCAGACCCACTTCATATTTAGTTAGTATTTCTCCTCCAGAGAATCTTCTGTATTCCTAAGAACTGTTGGATTTCAACTATTACATCTGTAGCATTCGCTATGGAGTCTGACCTTTGGCCGGTAGGAAGTAGACGAGTAGCCCAAGGGATGAGAAGAGGACACAGGGCACGATGATATTGATGACGTAGAACAGGGGTTTCCTTTGGATGATGAGAAAGAAGATGATCTCCTGGTGCTCCAGCTCATCTGGGCTGTATTGCTTATTCACAATATTCTTAGCAGGACGGTGCTTAATAATCCATTCCCCATTCTCTGACCAATCAGGGCACAAGACAAAATATATGCTAAAATGAGAATTATTAGTGTAGTTTGCTGAGGCAAGCACTATTATAACTATTCCTACTTATAATCAAATCTGAATCAACTTACAAAACTGCCAAATTTTCAATCATTATGATTACAATATAATAATTGCTTTAATGAGCTCATTGTTTCTGCTTAAATTAATGCATGATGTTAGCTAACTGCATGATTTGTATTATCTTAGAATTGTACATTTCTGCAATATGGACATTACTTTGACACAGTCACCTCTGATAACAGATTACTCTTAATTGTAACATAGAGACATGCATTTTCTGTAAAGCTGCTTTAAAAAAAATGTGTATTGTGAAAAGCGCTATACAAATGAATGTGAATTGAACTTAGGGTTCTGAACAACCACTATATCACCACATTAAATTTTGCTGTGTGAATTGTTCTGTTTCTTTTGAATGAAACCTCAAGTTGTGAGGCTTGTTGGGTAGAGATGTGACATGACATTTCTAAGTAACTGTATTCATGATTAAATGGAAAAAAACAAAAAAAAAAAAAACAAACTGGTAATGAGAAGATTTACAGAATTCAGACATCAAGTTTTTCTGGGTTAGAGTGTGATATTTCTTTTCTAAGTAATTGTATTTATGATAAAACTGGCAAAAGACAAAACAAAACAAAAAAACCCTAAAACACCATAGTAATGGCATAGCAATATGCTAAAAACCAATGAAAGCCTGTTCATATTTAAAGTTGTTCTGCGACTTTTCAAAGCCATAAATCCATTTCAATAGGAATCCACGCGATCGGGAATCTGCCGGAACTAGACCTGTATACAGCAATTGCTGCAAGCCAGTTATTATAGTTTATAAAGTTTTAAGTATGGATATTTTTCTTACAAAAACCCATCACTTTGTTTCAGAAGGACTTTATTAACCCCCTGGAGCCGTATGGATTACTTTTATTATGGATGGATGCACTTTTTTGGGCTTTAAAATCTCAAGTGGCATTCACTACCATTATAAAGCTTGGAAGAGCCAGGATATTTTTTAATACAACTCTGATTGTGTTCATCTGAAAGAAGATCGTAATATACACCTAGGATGAGGGTGAGTAAATCATGGAGTAATTTTCATTTTTGAGTGAATTATCCCTTTAACCAATTAGCAATGCTCTGGCAAACATCCACAACCAAACATCACTGTGGTGCCAAATTTATGGTAAACAGACACAATGCAACATAGCAGATGCATTTTTCTGACATGGACAGAAGTGGACTATAAATTTTAATTTATTATGTTAACTATAGAGGCTCACAGGAAATTACTGACTTTACCTCATAGCAGTTAACCACAGTTTTACAAGACCCAACAACTGAATTTTACAGAAAGAGCAGTCTCTTGATGATGAAAATAATGCCACAGGAAGTTTAGTACCAGTAAAAGCTTCTGGGTCGATCTCAATCCATTCCATAGTGATGTTGTCCTCGTCTGACAGCATCAGTTTAATTTCATTGGAATTGTACGTCTGAGACCTGCCAAAGCAATCAGAGTGAAACCCAGCATAAAGCTACTCATCCTGTTTTCATGTATTTCCACTATAGTGCTGTCAAGTCGATTAATCGCGATTAATTGAGATTACGCACATCTAACATAAAAGTTTGCGAATATATATTTCACGAGTTCACACTTGCAAATAAGTCAGATAAATAAATAGTATGCATATTTGGCGTGCTGTCCGAGGAGAGGGCTCCGAGCTTGGTATTTGGCCCAAACCAAGAGTACTCCCCCCGTATTTTGGTTAAGGAAGATAACCAGGTGAGTGTGAGATTTGGTTAGGAAGATAACCAGGTGAGTGTGAGATTTGGTTAGGAAGATAACCGTGCGAGTGTGAGGAGACGGGGTGGTGGAGGGATGCTGAAAAACTGTCGAGGAACATGGGTGAGTCGACTGCGTATTTAAAGTGTTCTCCACTTATGCTGATTGGGTAGACATGTTGATTACTGATTGCTGACAGCTGGTTGGAATGACGTGATGATTGGAAGGAGCATTTGAAAGTGCTCCTCCCAAATTTTGTTAATAAAACATAATATATATACACACACACACACAAACACACACACACAAACTTTTACGTTAGGTGCGATTAATCACGATTAATCGTTTTGAGAGCAATTCAGACGGATCAGCAGTACCTGAACACCATGCTGCAGTTCTGCCAGTCGAAAGGGAAGTAGTTGACTTTGATGCCACAGGAGCTTCGGTAGATGGCAGGGGGCAACCAGACCACGCTACCGTCCGGATCTATCAGAGCGTTAGTGTAAAGCGCCACCTCAAAACGCCCATCCACACTTTACACATAGTACACACACGAAAAAAGGTGTGTCATATTTAACGTGCTAAAATACTCAGATTTGTGAAAAGGTTTCAAACATAACACAACTAAAGATACAGTGAGATGATGATCATGATGATGATTTTTTTACTTTTATTAGTGATTTAGTTACATTTTGTGTATCTGCTTGTTGGATAATCTTCAATAATTCAATCACTCACTTGTTCTCCAGGCCGACATCGGGCAGCCAGATGGCTTTAGAGGGAAGACGCATTCGGGTGATGTTCTCATAGGCCTCAAACCCTGTCCTGTTAGCCCAGCGGAGTCGATAATCACGCCAATGCTAGACAGAGAGAGAAAGAAAGAGATCTTGCTCTGAAATCACTGTACTGTATAATGGACATATCCACAGATGCGATTTGTCTTACCATCTCAATCCAAACGCAAGTGGTGAGGGTCTCCTCTTTCTCATTCTGAACATGAAAAAAGATGATAAACCACAGTGTCACATATATGTACACATATATTCTTGTGTAAACACATACAGAGCTTTACCAGAGAAATGAGGTTGGTGAGGGTCATCTTGATCTTCACATCGGTGATGTCACCGTAGTGCTCCATAGGTCGTATGTTTTTGTTGTATCCCACCATTAGATCTCTGTGCAGAGATCCCTCCAGATTACCGACCACATCTAAAACAGACAAACGTACAGCATTATACTATCAATCTAATCCATAATTTTATTATTTGTGAAAAAAAAAAAAAAGTTATTGTACCTTTCTTAAAAACAACACAAAAACTTAATCAATTAACTATATTAAATTAAGAAAAACTTTTCCACATAATTAGTTGAGGTCATTTGCAAAAAAAAAAAAAAAATGTTTTGTTGAATAAACTAAATAAATCTAGGTTCCTGTGTCAGCTAACTAACCTTTCTGTCATGACAACTTTCGGAGTGTTTGGCATGATAATGGGTATGACAATATTGATATGTTTGGTCGTGGCAGAATAGATCTGCTACGTTGCTGATGCTGTAGGTTATTGCTGCTGCTGCAGAGCAAGTACGGGACTTGCTACTGCCAATACATACACGACACACTGCTGTGAGCAAGTAGACATGCTGCTGCTGTACAATATAGCGTACATTAATAGCAGATCTATACAGGTGGAGCTGGGGAAGGTGGAGGGTTTCTGAAGCGCAGTGGCAATGCTACCAAAGTATATTGAAGGTTGAGCACACAAGCTCATTGGCTACTGATACAGCAGGAACCAATCAGCTGTGCCCTATAGATGTGATTATGAGCAGGTTGAGTTAAAGGACCTATTAGCCTGCGCCATCTAGAGTTTTATGACAGAACTGTATTAATACTAACAACTACAACTTTGAGTGTTCATTCTTTAGTAAAACTGAAGCAAGATGGTCTGATGTTAATGTTTTTTATAGTTAAACATCACCTTTAATGTAAAATTGTTAATAATTACATAAAGCACAACATGTGTTTTGAACTTCACAGTGCTAAAGATACAGCTATTATTTACATTAAAATACAATTCTGTCATCATTTACTCACCCTCAAGTTCCAAACCTGTATGAATATCTTTCTTTTTACCAATATTCTTCAAAATATATTATTTTTGTTCAGCAGAAGAAATTCATACAGGTTTGGAACAATTTGAGGGTGAGTAAATGATGACAGAATTTTCATTTTTGGGTGAACTTTCCCTTTAAGGCACACTTAATAATGCCTGAATGCCTATGCATTAAGTAACAAAATATCAAAGCATGTGGCATTTAAAGGATAACACAAGCACAATTTCAAAATTGTAAATTATAAAAAAATATATATTTTGTGCATAATAATTTGAAATAAAAAAATGATCTACATCAACAGCTGACATCCACTAAAAATCTTTAGACCACTTTAAAAGTAAAAAAAAAAAAAAAAAAAATGTATCAGAAAATTTAATTTATGAGTTCTTGTATTTATATGCTGATGCAATTACATTCATACATATATGTATCAAGTGCGACTTGTGTCCAAATACCATTAATGGGTCATTAAAGGGCTTACTGTATTTATTCATAGGGTTCAAATGTTTTTTTTCTCAGAACAGTCTTCTTATTGAACTTTACTCTTGGTATGTGTATGCACGCATTCCACCTTCAGAATTAAACAGTCTCTTGATTAACATTTATAGACATGGCTAGCTTTATTTAATGCTTGTGTAAATTAACAAGGATTTAACACCCTATTTAACACCCTGTTTGACAAGCTGACACTCAGTAACTTTAACACTTAACACATAATAGCAGAATATGATCATGTGTGACCAGTGGTGCCATAAAGAATTTTCTCTGTCAGAATTTAATTACTTTGCTATTTGCTTTCTAAAACACATTTTTTGTGACAATCTGCATTTGCTGAACTGGATGAGTTCAGTGAATAGCTGGATTGTAAAATAAAGATTTAGAACAAACCCATGAACTCAGAAAAACATATCGTCTTACCTGAGAAGAAAAGAGATAGGAGGGTCCATAACCAGATGGATTTTGATGGAGAGATCTGATCCATGTCTGATATCCTCAGAGAAGCATTAGTAAAGAAGGGTTCTCCAGCACCTGGTCAGTATGTGGGGGAAACACAGTTGTTTAGGAACAGGAGGGGTTACAGGCAAAATAGGTGTGGTTCCAAACTTGAATCCTCATTGTTATTTTCAGAATGCCCACAGTCTGTGCCCATACAATTCCTCACATTGTCAGCTGTCACTATACACACATGCGCTCACACACACACACACACATATTGAAGACCTCAAAGCGAGGTCACAGGAACTAGTTGTATTCTCTCTGTCTGTCTCGATTTCTTTCTCTGATGTATCTCTAGAAAGATAGGGTAGGGTTACAGTATTTCCCATACGTCGGTGCACAGATGGTGTCCCAGGCATGATTTGTGAATGGACGCGTGTCATCAGCTGTCCTGTGTTCATCACTGTCTAATGATCGTTGTCTATGGAGACAAAGAGGATCATAACACCATAAATTCCTTCATTTACAAAGAGAAGTTGGTTTTACTTCCAATGAAGATCTTAAGATGTTTTAGTGAAGATATTATGCAAACAAGCTTCCATGCATGTAATAGTGGGGATATTGAAAATTACTTTAATATGCAAAACTGTTACCCAATCATGTGGGTGTTTACTTCCAAGTCTTGAATGCAGCACATCTATCAAAATCAAGATAAAAAAATAGCTTATTATTTCTAAATTAGGATGTTTTTAATGTAAAAATCTTTATAACATTATAAGTGGAACCTTAAGAGAACATTATAAAATATTTTTAAATTTTTTTTTAAAAAAATGCAGTTCTCTTTAAGATGAGATGGATAGCACAAATGAGACACCTGCCCATTTTTTCCAATAAGGTCTGACAAAAAAAGGTTGACGCAGACACTGTCTTTTTTAGAGGGATAAAGTTTGTTTTTTAAAAACATTGACAGTCATTTAATTATTCACTCAACTGATTTGTTAAAAATCAGATTCATTCAGGAAAGAAACGTCACTGCTTTATGTTGCTTAGAGATGTGAAAAGGTTGTTCCTGCTTTGGATTTTTTGGAACTATTTTAGTTGGCAGAGCAAACAAATCAAAGCAACTGGCCATATTGTGTCTAAAAAGTAAGCTACTCAAAAGTTATTAAAATTAAGAGAAATTATGTATAAAAGCAATTTCATGTATCTGAGCTGCTGGTGCGAAAATCACAAAGACTGTAATTGTCTCTTAAGGTGGTTTACCTAGTGTTTAGTGTAAAGGAACAGTTCAAACAAATAAACTAGATGATGATGGATGGATGGATGGATGGATGGATGGATGGATGGATGGATGGATGGATGGATGGATGGATGGATGGATGGATGGATGGATGGATGGATGGATGGATGGATGGATGGATGGATGGATGGATGGATGGATGGATGGATGGATGGATGGATGGATGGATGGATGGATGGATGGATGGATGGATGGATGGATGGATGGATGGATGGATGGATGGATGGATGGATGGATGGATGGATGGATGGATGGATGGATGGATGGATGGATGGATGGATGGATGGATGGATGGATGGATGGATGGATGGATGGATGGATGGATGGATGGATGGATGGATGGATGGATGGATGGATGGATGGATGGATGGATGGATGGATGGATGGATGGATGGATGGATGGATGGATGGATGGATGGATGGATGGATGGATGGATGGATGGATGGATGGATGGATGGATAGATAGAATAATTCAAAATTATTCCTTGGAATGAAGTAGAGTACAGTAGAGTAGAACAGAATAGAATACTTTATTCCATCTGGTACTACTACTGTTGACTGAGATTGCCAAGAGATGGATTAAAATGGGAATATAAAAAAAAGTGTGGGAGGAGCTAGTTCATCTAATCTTGTCAATCATTATGCAAGAATATAGAAACAGCTGTTTGCATTACTAGTGTACAGTTTTTCTGGCATCCCTCCATCATCCCATCTAATGCATTATTTCTATTCATTCATACGTCCAGGGGAGATTTTAGTACTCAAATTGAGTCTCAAATCATACTCAAGGATTATATAAACATGCAAACCCATGAAACTGCAGCTGGTTGGCACTGAAAGTAAATTTCTATTGTTCTGAATAAACTAATTAAGCATACTACTTAAAGGGAACATAATAGATGGGAACATACAAGGAGCTGAAACTTTCAACTACCAAATGACAATGCAGCTTGGAGTACTTTAGTGTCCCTTTGGGATGCTCCAGAATCTTTAAGTGCTCATTCTGAAAGCCCAAAGGATTGTCATCAGCTCCAAATAAAGAATCTGCATGACTTTGTCAGTAATTCAGAGACACCTGTCGCAGAGCAGCACAATTAGCACAGTTCCCGTATGCTAAAACACCTCAGAAATTAAATCCGAGCCAAAAAAAAAAAAAAAAAGCCCCCCTGAGTTTTCCAGCACTGCTTCCTGCTGACAGCAATGTTCAGCTAGCTGTCATGAACTGTTTGGCTGCCAGTTCAGTAGAAGTAAACAAGACTCTAAATAGGGCGATTTCTCACAGCAATTACTTCCCATCCCCAGCTAATAAATCTGAAATATGAATGTTATATGAAAGTTAGCGACAGTGCAAGGAGAAATATAACAGTAGCAAGTAAAAGAAGGGATAACAAATATAACAGGATGAAAAAATTAGAATGAACGGCTGGAATGGTGTGAAATACATGTCTGTCAAGCGCATAAATAATAAAAAGACAAAAAATATAGTTAAATCTTTAACTCCATTTCATTTTTAGCATTTTTAATAATTTGTTTTAATATAAAAAATACAAAGTAATACAAATAAATATATAACAAACATCAAATATAATATCTGTACAGTTTGCAGCTCGGACAGGAGGATCAACCTCTGTCCCTGCCAAATAAGTTAAGTCAGGGTGAACATAGTGTCAGCATCAGTCCAGTCTCAGAGTGCAGTGACCAACTGAGACCCTTCATCTTCCAGGAAAGTGTCAGCTGTCCAGCTGTCCAGTGATGACTCTAGAAAGGAGGTCCCATGCAATAATTTCCATAGCAGCACATGATGTCACATTAGAGTTTAGGATGTCACAATGCTCAGTGTCGGGATTCCATTACAGCTCAAGTATCATTTCAGCAGTGTGTATGAGTGTGAGTGAGGGAGTTTTATGTTTTGAGAGCATCAATGGCAACGGCAATGATGCGTGGCATGCTGCGGTAAAATGCCTCATTCTCCAAACCCACCAAGCTGTAAAAGGTCAAAGGTCGTCCACCAACAGTGGCCTTGATCCGTGACTGGTACAAACCACGTTCATTCTTAGTGTTCAGGTCAACCAGCACCTGAGATGAAGAACACACACAATGAGATATACAGAATGAATTAAAATACAACACCAAACATAAGCTACATAGATAGAACATCACACAAACATACATTAACATTCAAAAAGTGTTTTTGTTTTTTTTAAGAAATTTATACTTTTTTCAGCAAGGATGCATTAAATTGATCAAAAGTGACAAAAGATTATTATATCAAATAAATGATGTCAAATAAATTATATCAAATAAATTTTTATACAGTACAAACAGCATATTCTATACCCTAAACCTAACCCTACCCTTAAACCTACCATCACAGAAAATCTTCTGCTTTTTCACATTATCAATAAACATCATTTAGTATGATTTATAAGCCGTTTTCCACATGGGGACCAAAAAAATGTCCCCACAAGGTCAAAGATTTGCATATTGCCATCTTTGTGGGGATATTTTGTTCTAATAACATAGGGTATGACTGAACCACACACACACACACACACACACACACACACCTCCTGGAAGATCATGTTTATGTTGTTGGATGGAACAGCCAGGATCCAGTTGTACATCTCTTTGGTGGTGCTGACCAGCTGAGCTGATTCAGTTACTCCTGAGCAAACTACAAAACACAAAGAACAAACCTTAAAAACATATATAAGAACCTAATATTCTTTTTCAAATAGCAGCTGAAGTGTTTCATAAAACAATAAGCCAGATAGAACCTGTTTTATTTGAGAATATATATATGTATATAAATGCTAATAAATGCTAAATAAACGAGAAACGGTACCTTTGTCATTGGCTCCTCGTATCAGTCGCTTGTGTGGGTCTCTCTTTCTCCTCTGCAGAAGCTCTGAAACAACAACAGAAGTCGATTTTGGTTTTTATTAGACTGGACATTTATGGTTTAATATCATTCTGCAATACTACTACTACTACTACTACTAATAATAATAATAATAATAATAATAACAGTTGTTTGTTGTTATTTTGTTGGCTTTATTCAAAATATTTTTTTTTATTTAAATGTTAAAATTGAACAAATTAATAAAGAAATATTACTATTGCAATAATACTACTGTACTGTAAAATAAAATAATAATAATCATCACAATAATAATTTTGTGGTAACACTTTAGTATAGGGAACACATATAAACTATTAACTACAACTTTTCCGTCAATAAACTCCTAATTTAATAGTTAGTAAGGTAGTTGTTGAGTTTAGGTATTGGGTAGGATTAAGAATGTAAAATAAGGTCATGCAGAATAAGGCATTAATAAGTACTAATAAATAGCCAATATTCTAGTAATATGCATGCTAATAAGCAACTACACTGCAAAAAATGCTGTTCTTACTTAGAGTTTTTGTCTTGTTTCTAGTCAAAATATCTTAAAGTTCTTAAATCAAGAAGCATTTTCTTGACAAGTAAAAAGTATTTTCTTGTTTTCAGAAAAAATAAGTCAAAATGAAGTGAGTTTTTCCTTAAAACAAGCAAAATAATAGCTTTTACTTTGGTCGAAAAACCGCAGAGAAATCTTAAAGCTAGTTTGTGCAGTGCTAAGCTACAGTCTCCATGCATGACATAAATGTAGTTGAAAGTTTTTTTCTGTATAAATATGGAAAAATCATATCAGTGATAATGTCAATTACCACAGAAAATAGTCAACCCTTTAAAAAAAAAAAAAAAAGTAAAATAAATGGGGCAATTCGAGGGTTTAAACTTAGTCTGAAGCTTGTATTTTTATAAAATCGCTCGCACAAATTCTTTGTTTAAAATATGCATTATTTGAGATGTACAAGGGTCTAAATTGTTAGATTGTTACATGGTTGTGGTTGGATGACTGTTGTAAGTGAATAAAATTCTAGTTATTTCAGAAAAATCTTTTAAGAACTTTAAGGTTTTCTGTTTTTCTTTTCCTATATTCTGCTACTAAATTTCTTGTTAATAAACATAATCCTGTTTTCCTCTTACTTTTAAAGAGTGGCTGTTGAAGCTGGGGCATCTGGGTAGGGACAGAGCGTTTTTCGAGGAGTGAGTCAGAAGTTTCCAGGGTCATTGGTTGTGCCGAAGGTTTTGTGGATCTGGATGTGGTATCCATATCTTCCCGAGGGGATTCTGTCATCACAGGATGTCCTGTGCCACTTTCTGTGCCGCTTCCTCTGAGAGCTTTATATATCAGAGAAGTCCAACTGTCAGCTGACAATACAGGCTCCCTCGAATGCGCACTATTATCCTGTTGCTGTTTTTCAGTGGTGGAAATGGTGAAATCCCTCTGAAACAGTTGGTGGTCCAATTCTGGTATGACAGGAATGCGCAATGATTCTAGTTTGGAACGCAGGGCAGTAATGGAGGAGCGCAGCACTCCGTCGAGCTGCTGAAGAGGTGCATTTTCACTGTCCTCATCCTGAAACTTTCATCAAAAAAACTAATTTCAACATTCATTATCTGAAATATGAAAAGAATCATGCCATATTCACACTACCATTCAAAAGTTTGGGGTCAGTAATGTTCTTTAATGTCTCTCATGCTCACCAAGGCTGTATTTATTTGATTAATTATACAGTAAAACAGCAGTATTATGAAATATTATTACAATTTAAAATAACTGTTTTCTATTTGAACATATTTTAAAATTTTAAAACATTTTATTCCTTTGAGCACATCTGAATTTTCAGCATCATTATTCCAGTCTTCACTGTCACATGATCCTTCAGAAATCATTCTAACATGATGATTGTAACATTTCTTAAGATTATTGATGTTGAAAACATTTGTGCTGCTTTTTTTTTCTCCAGGATTCTTGGATGAATAGAAACCTTATAAAGGTATTTACTGTCATTTCTAGTCAATTTAATGCATCTTACTGACCCCAATTTTTGAATTGTAGTGTTTTCTTAGTTTATTGTTAACTAACGTGTGTGTAAAACAAACAAAAAATCTAGTAAACATGTTGCTGTATCACAGATTTGATCTGAAATGGGAAAAGCTTACTGGTGTAAAGAGTTGGTGCTCCTGAGACAAGTTCTTTGAGTTCTTTAGTTCTTTTTGTTGATCCAGATCTTCAGCAATGCCTCTGAGGTAGCTTTCCCAATCGTCCACCAGGGGGCCCACTTGCTGGAATAGTGCTGGCAGGCCTACCTGCTCTTTGAGAATAATATGTTGGTTAGAATAACAATATGGAGAATGATGTATATGAACAACAATATAAAGAATGATAGGAATGATTTCCTGAAAAATACTACATTCTAGAAAGCATTGTATATCTTTCACACTTGGCTCAATTGCCTGGTCCGAACCCAAGTTTGATTGTTTCCCCCTCCCCTGCCCTTACTGGATTGTGTCCACATTTGCGTTTGCACATGATGCATTTGCATCATCAAAGCTGCAGCTATTTACCCCTGTTGCTTGGTAATGACAATGCAGGAGAAGGCGGTAAAATGCATAGCGTTGCTCACCTTGTTTTTTTAATATAAAATATATATTATATTGGTTTTTGAAACTCAAAGTTTCAAAAAAATTAAAAGCATCATCACATAATGGCACTTGTGTCTCTCTGCCACATGTACAGCACAACAGCAACAGCAGCCACAACAGCAGCAAAGCATACAGTACTAGAGTTCACATGAACCGTACCCCATTTTTATGCGGACTCAGGTACAGTTTGCGGGATCGGACTTCACCGAGTTCAGAAAACAGCGTTCGCATCATCCAAACTAACTGAACTCTGACATCAATCGGACTCAGGTGCACGCCAAAAGTGCTAGTGTGAAAGCACCCTTACATTGCAGAAAGTTTTAATGGCTCTACCTGTTTCAAGTGCATTTCTGCGTCTTCGTGGCATATGAGCAGAACTGTACACATTCTCCACCAACTGAGGAAGAGTTTGAGTGAAGAAGGTCAGATCAACTTTATCTCTGATATAGTCATCGGCCCTCTGAAGCAAGTCCAGCAGAGTCTGCAGAAAGGAATGTAACTCTGCAGAGAGAAAAACATTAATACTTTTATTCAGAAAGGATGCATTAAATTGATCAGAAGTGAAAGCAAAGGCTTTTAAATTGTTAAAAAATTCTATTTCAAATAAATTCTGTTCTTTTGAACTTATATTAAGCAGCAAAACTGTTTTCAGCATTGATTATAAGAAATATTTCTTGAGCATCAAATCAGCATATTAGAATGATTTCTGAAAGATCATGTGACACTGAAGGCTGGAGTAATGATGCTGAAAATTCAGCTTTGACATCACAGGAATACATTTAATTTTGAAATAGAATAAAATAGACAACCGTTATTTTAAATTGTAATAATACTATATTGTTTACCTTTATACTGTTTATTCAAAATGTCTGGATAACTTACGGCACTTCTTAAATCGGCTTTGGCATTTGTCTTGGGCGAGACGCTGGCAAGCCGAGGGGTCGAGGGTCGAAGAGCAGGATAGTGTGTAGAAGTGGCAGAGTGTGCTGAACTCTGACATCTGCTGTTCCTCAGACAGCTCAGTTGTCTTAAGCAGCTCAGGACATGTGGGCTCTCGACTCCCGAAAGACTCTGGAATTTGGACAATGGAATGTAAAAAGCTTTTGAAAGGCTTTTCACTGAGCAGAAAGTGTGGGAGGGTTTAAACCCATGGTGGTGGAGATATTCTTTGTTTCAGTAGTGTGTGCAACATGTTGAGTAACTCACTCTGTATCTCTGTCATGACCCAATCAGAGAAGGCGGTGACCCGTGTGTAAACGCCAGGCTTTCCCCTCTCTCCACAGCCATCACCCCAAGAGGTAATGCCAAACAGCTGAAACCGCCCTGATAAACGGTCCTGGAAGATCAACGGTCCTCCAGAATCACCCTGTACACAAGCAAAGAGACAAATTCAAGTCAGATTATTGTAAGGCAGATAACGTCGCTGTTGTGCAGAAATCTCTTATCTCCAAATTTCGTCTTTTTGTTTTCATAAATCATAAATATAGGTCATCCTTTACATCTGTCTGTGGGTTTTGAAAATATGTAACCAATGAATTGTATTAAAAGGAGCTTGTGACTAAATCGCGTAAATCCATTTGATCCTCAAAGTGTCCGTCAAACCTCATAACCCCACCCGCCTCTATTGTGAATTAAGTGTCGCACAGAAATCTCTGCTTTTTTGCAATGCAAAGGTAAAGATAAAACCGTTTGTTTGAATAAGTAAAGCATTTCTTTACTCAAGAAACACTATATATAAGGCTAAGGTTTTATGTATTTGCGGAGCAGATAAGAGCGTCTAGTATTTGCCTTTGAGTCATAGCCAATACAGTCTTAAATAGCATGTGTGTAGCACGTCATCTTTTATAACATGAGATTTTGGCCAAATATTTGCAATAGTATTTGCTACAATAAACGTAATAACCTGTAAGTTGATGAAAAGTAACGGGACGCTCTTACTGCCTCATATGCGGCAGTTCTAATGACGGACAAAACACGTATATGTCTGACATTCACTGGTCCATTTGAGATTTTGGTAAAATGTCAATAATAGAATGACACATGCAAGTATTCGGCCATATATAAATCCACAATATCAATTTTGACAACAGTGTTTAATTATTTTTTTTAAAATAGTGTTTTTTTCCATTTCATTAAAAATTGAGGTTTTGGACATACAAGGTTTCCACGTGACAGTGACGATATTATGTTTCTTCATCAGGTGCGGTGTGTACATAATGAAGGCTTGTATGATAATGTGGACATACCTGGCATGAGTCAATGCCCCCAGACAGGTACCCAGCGCAGAACATAGTGTTAGTGAGCAGCTCCTTCCCCAGAGCACTGCGACAAGTGGTCTGAGAGAGGAGGGGCACCTTCGCCTCCATCACCACATCTGCAGAGGGACCGTCTACACACGTACAGAGAATCAAGACAAACATAAATAGAAAACACTTTACAGCATTTTAAGCCAACATTGTGTGCTGTTTTGTAATACATGAGTTCAGCAGAATATTCTCTTACCCTCATACAGAGAGCCCCAGCCGGCTACCAAACAGGGTGTGCCAACCGGTGGATCAAGGTCAGAGGGCAAGCAGACAGGTGTGACCCGTTCAGACAGAATTACTGGAGAGCTCAGCTCCACCAGAGCAATGTCGTTATTGAAAGTCTTTGGGTTAAACTGCAACAAAGATAAGGATTGGACATGGAAAAGACATTTAAAAATAATAAAATCCTGTATGAATAACAGAGCATATATATATATATATATATATATATATATATATATATATATATATATATATATATATATATATATATATATATATATATATATATATATATATATATATATATATATATATATATATATATATATATATATATATATATATATATATATATATATATATATATAAGCATTAATTTAAATTAATAAGTCAGATATTTTACCTTCGGATGAGTGATGATGCGATTGACTTTCATGATCTGCTCATCTGGGTCAGTTTTTGTGAGGTCAAACTCTCCCACTACAGCTGTCCAGTAACTCTCACTGCGGCTCCTATTTGGGGGAGATACATTTTATACATTCACAAACCATTTGAGTACATTTACACAACAAAGCAATAAGACAGCAAAATTTATAATCCTTTTCATAAAATGGTGACAACAGCAATATGATAAAAATTCACTATTAACAACAACAAACAATTATTCCACTACAGGTATGTGGTTCATTGTTTTTAATTATATGGTGCATTCAATTACTGTTACAAGTGTGTGTATTTCTGGTATTTTACAACAGCTTCAAATGTTGCTCATCCATGTGTTTTATAAAAGTGCAAAACAATTTCATGTTCTCTGTAAAAAAAAAAAATGTATCTACATCACACAAAAATTCAATTCTACAATAAAAAAAGATTGCAAAGATTTTGAATTGGAAAGGCAACACACTGTCATACCTTACATGAGATATGTAATTTGTGCTCTTACCCAGCAAAGCAGTGGGCGGCAGTGAGGACCCAAGAGCTGTCTACCAGCACGCCTCCACACATCAGAGCCCCGTCTAGCCGCAGGTTCACCAGCCATGGCCAGCTGCCCAGAGGGGCAGGAGATCCCCCCATGATACGAGAGCGAGGCTGTGTCAGGTTTTGTGTGACAGAGAAACGTTGGCCACACACAGCTACATCAAAACCACATCAAAGAGGATTAGAATATAACATAATATTAACTGATAATATAGTGTCAGGTTTTTTAAAATAATTTATTAATAATATGTACACTACCAGTCCAGTAAATCATTAGGATCATTAGGATACAGTAAAACGGCAAAATAACAAAATATTATTATAATTTAAAAGATCTGTGATAGTTATGCTGAATTTCCTCAGTGTCACATGATCCTTCAGAAATCATTCTAATATGCTGATTTGGTGCACAAGAAACATTTCTTGTTATTATCAATGTTGAAAACAGCTTTTGCTGCTTAATATTTTTGTGGAATCAATTATACATTTTTTCAGGATTCTTTGATGAATTGAAATTTCAAAATAACATCAATTATTTGAAATAGAAATCTTTTGTAACATCTTTTGTAGTCATTTTTGACCAATTTAAAGGGGTCCTATAATGCCCCTTTCATAAGATGTAATATAAGTTTCTGGTGTCCCTAGAATACAACACCATTTTTGTGTGTATTCCTTTAAAAGCAAATGAGCTGCTGCTCCCGGACGCTTTCCAGAAGAGGGTGGAGCTTTAACAGCTCACGCTTCGGTTGCTCAACAACAACAAAGCTGGAGAATCTCACGCAACGGTGTTCAGCCTTACACTGTAGGAGTTGGACAGTGATGGAGAGACTCAGGAAGAAGTTACAACTTATAGAATGCATCTGGACATTTCTGAAAGGTTAGTGGATAAATTTGTGGAGTTTCTGTGGAGTTGATTCAGCTCATCGACTAGTTTGAATTGACCCTCGTTTATGAAGCAGTCTGGCGTAAAATGATGCGTGGTAATAACACTCTACTACAACAACTCTTCCTCTTCTCTAAAGCAGCCCAACATGGCCTCGCCCCCTTTTTTGCATGTTCTGTCGGGCAGGGTTTATGCACATTTTAGGGTTAGTGATGTCACTCATTGTAGCTCATTGTAGCACAGAAGCTCATTGTAGTTCCTACCAGCCGTTTGTTGTAGTCCTTAAACTCAAGCAAATTCTTTAAAAGAAAATATCTCCCTTTGCATTGAACTTTGAGCGTCATAACTTTGCAGACATTGTTTATGCTCTAACAGCAACATTACACACTAAAAGTATAAAAGTATTCATTTAGACTTCATTTAGGTTTCCAAAAAAATATTAAGCAGCAAAACGTTTGACTGGTAGTGCAGTTTTAAATAATCTACAAAAAAACTTCTGCTTTTAGGAACAATATTGGAATGTTCACAGTATGCTTACATAACACAATTAACTTTTTAATATTTCAAAAGACATCTTTAAAGGTGTATGTCTTTACCCTGTGTCGTGGTCTGTGTGGCTGGCTCCAGGTTCTGCATGGTGTTGAGCAGACTGCACTGCAGGACACGAGCACTGCAGCTCTCTCCCATGACTCTGACGCACATGTCCTTGTTCACCTGTGCAGGTGTGCAACGGCGTTTGTAGAAGCCACAGGCCTGACTCAGCAGCCAGCCCCTCTCACCCTCATCAGCTTCCTGCTGAGCGCGAGAGATGACCTCACAACTCGGCTCCGACTGCGTGTCCTCTGAAGATGCTACAGAATTACCAGCACTATCATTATCATCAGCACTGTCCAAGAGTCCTTGTAATGAAGCATGCGTGTATTCAAGCTTACCGCAGGCGCCTTTTCGCTGTCCACAGTCCTGAAACAGACAGGGCACACACCCTCTGCATCCTGCCTCAGCCTTGCTCCGGTCCGACACGGCAGCATCTACGGCAGACAGAGCGCGGGACAGAGCGGCCTCCATCACTACTGTTCCTCTATCAGAGAGTGCTACAGAACGATATGTAGGCAAAAGTGAGTATAGGCCTCAAAACAACCAATACATAAAGTAAATCAATAGAGTATGTGCTGTTGAAAACATTAAAAAACAAGAAATATGAGAAATTCATCCTAAGTGGAGAAGAAATTCATGCTGATTTGGTCTTCATGTGAGTCAGAGATGATGTACACACTTAAAAATAAAGGTTCTTTACTGGCATTGATGGTCCCATTAAGAACCTTTATCTTCCATTGAACTTTTCTATTTCGCATGGTTTCGTATCACAAGGTTCTTTAGAGTGGAAAAAGGTTTAGATTTTTAAAATGTTCTTCACAGAAAAAAAAAGTTCAGTTCTTTTAGGAACTGTTCAGTGAATGGTTCTTTGGGGAATCAATCATTCTTCCATGCCATTGCTGTGAAATCCCCCTTTTGGAACCTTTATTTTTAAGAGTGAATATTTGGTTCAATGATAAAATGGTCAGAAATATGAATACAAACAAATACAAAAGCTATTACAAAACTACAAGGCAGAGAAAAAAGGAAACATTTGCACAGAAAACAGTCTGAAATAGATTTCTACAGTAAAACAGTAATCAAATCCATTGGGAATCTCTCAACACGACTGGCTGTGATGCGTGTGGTATTTTATCATGGTTTTTCCATCAGGACAAGTGAGCAAACTCATGTTCAAAGCAGTGCCGAAGACACCAAACACAAAGTTCAAACACACCGAACATCATTCAGCCGTCCCCTCTTCTCAATATCCCAGAGAGAGAAAGAGACTTCAAAGCTGATTGAGACCTTAATTAACGGCCTGAACTATGGCCTCTGTGGTGACTACGCTAAACTCCTGAACACAGTCTCACTGTGACAGCACAAGACTAGAGGACTGATTCTTACCAACAAAAATAATGTTTTATTGAACTGCATATAGAGACTATGTTGAAAATACTTCATATTTACACTGTGGACAGAATAAATGTACTCCATGACTTCATTAAGAGTAGTGTTCAATTTCAATAAAATGTGCGAATATGACAATCTTGGAGTATGAGATCTGTGGATAAAGATCTTAGATCTTATATCTCAAAGAAAGGATAGGCTTTAACATTTAAAGCAATATCAAATGATTATGCAAAGCAAACCATTTTGACATGCAAATCATATTTAGCAGATGCTTTTATTCAAAGCAACATAGAGGTCAAGAGTGCTACAAAACAAGCGATTCATCCTAAATAGACAGTAATACATTTTCAAGTTGGCCAGAAAGAACAAGCTAGTACAGAAAAGTAGGTACGACTCTCCTTTAGGTGGAAGAATCTGTCAAACGCATATGTGTAAATGTCTTTTGAATATGATGTATGCTTATAACAGTCAAAACGTTTATACTTAGAGAAACTTGATGTTAAAAGTCAAAGCAAGCTGGAGCTCTGGCATCTCTGCTAACAAAATTCTTACATTAACAGAAAGGCTTTTCATCTTTTGGTTAAGTGTATTTATTTTTTAGAGAAGTTCTACGCATAACCATTAGATTGGTTAGACGCCACAGTGAGAACCAAACGTCCGGATATCTGGCCTACCTTTGAGCGCGCTCTGTGGCATTCTGTACACCTCTCTCACTGGTGGCGCTCCACCACACCAGCCAATCACCATCAACAGCAGCAGTGACATCACACCCATGACTTCACTTCACCTGTCCACAGGTGAGTCTTCCAAGAGAAAAACGTATTTTCTAACAGCCTTAAGAAGTTCCACTTTTCAAAAGCACAGGCGCATGGACACAACTCCTTTCGCATCAATGGTGAGGGGCGTCTGTGCAGTACGAGTGTCTCCCACGTCCTAACTGGCTTAGCTTTCTCCCACACTCCCTCTCTGAGTATCTGTTAGTGACAGAAGCTGATGGAACAATGGAAGCGCATGGAGCAGCCCTGCAGATATATGCAAGAGCACTGGACCACTCTCTAAGGGGGTGGGCATCAGGGCCAATGCACTCCCAGTTGAATTCATTAAGACGATGAGAGCAAATCACGAGGAACTTGCCAAGGCTGGAAATGATTTAGTTCTGTGGTGAGAGAAAAAGAGCGAAAGAGAAAGAAAGCTGGATGGGTAGGGGGCGGGTTGTTTGAATTCATTAACATTAGAGAGAGACAGAGAGGAGGGGGTGAGAGAGAGTGAGGGAGAGAGAGGGAGCATCTGTCATTCAGCCAATCTCTGAATGAGAGCATTGTGCTCCTCCCTGAGAGTTCAAAGCCAGCGAATGTGGCGATCACAGGCACGCCGACCTCCTTGATCACTTTCACGGTTTTATGTGCTCCATTAAAATATTGTCAGTTCAGATTATTGCATCTTTCTCAGCTCAGCATAGCCTCATTGCATAAATACATACAACATTAAAAACAACAGCTCATCATTTGTTTACTCGTTACTGACTGAAGATTCGTAGAAAAGTTTGTGTTTTGCTTCCTAATTTGTTGGACAGTCACAGAAGCTGCTTTCCAAAACTTTTTTGAAAACAATTTCAGTGACATTTCAAAAAGCAAAATCAAATTGAATGTTAATGTCATATTTGTCCTTTTTTAATAGTTAATAAACAAAAATTGAATTTGATAGTATCATATTACTAGGATATTGGCTGTAATTAGTACTTATAAAGCACATAATAATGCCTTATTCTGCATTACCATATTATACATCCCTATTCCTACCCAATTCCTACCCAATACCTAAACTTAAAAACTACCTTACTAACTATTAATAAGCTGTAATTAGGAGTTTATTGAGGCAAAAGTCGTCGCTTCATAACATTAAGGTTGAACCACTGTAGTCACGATGACTAATGATGCCTTTACTACTTTTCTGGACCTTGAATGTGCTAATTACGTCGCTTTCTATGAGGGATAAAAAACCTCACAGATTTCATCAAAAATATCTTAATCTATGTTCTGAAGATGAACGGTCTTACGGGTTTGGAACGACATGAGGGCGAGTAATTAATGACAGAAATTTCATTTTTGGGTGAACTAATACTTTAATAGTTAGTAAATGGTGAGAACTAGACCCTAATCTAAAGTGTGACCAAAAAAACATACTATGTGTTAATCGGTACAATAAACTGTTCCCTCATAACTAATAGATTGATTATAGAAAATTATTTTTTCATTATAAATGTAAATAACCAACAACAGACCTTTTTGACTCCAAGGCCAACCAGTCTACAACAACGTCCTTATTCCTTTTCCAGTTTTACATGATTTACTACAATTCTATGGGCGAAAATGCCTTGCTGATGTCAGAGGAGAATAGCCAGACTGGTTCAAGCTGTTAGAAAGGCAACAATAAATTAAATAACCACTCGTTACAATCGAGGTCTGCAGAAGAGCATCTCTGAATGCACAAAACATCAAACCTTGAAGCAGATGAAGATCAGTAGAAGACCACTCCTGTCAGATAAGAAACTGAGGCTACAATTTGCATTGCTCACCAAAATTGAACAATAAAAGAATGGAAATATGTTGCCTGGTCTGATGAGTCTCGATTTCTGCTGCGACATTTAGATGCTAGGGTCAGAATTTGGTATAAATGACATGAAAGCATGGATCCATCCTGCCTTGTATCATTGGTTCAGGCTGGTGGTGGTGGTGTAGTGGTGTGGGGGATATTTTCTTGACACACTTTTGGCCCCTTTCTAATGGCTACATCCAGCAGGATAAAGTGCCATGTCACAAAGCTCAAATCATCTCAAACTGGTCCCTTGAACACGACAATGAGTTCGCTAGACTCAAATGTCCTTCACATTTACCAGATCTCATTCCAATAGAGCACTTTTGGGATATGGTGGAACAGGAGATTTGCATCATGGATGTGTAGCCGACGAATCTGCAGCAACTGTGTGATGCTATCATGACAATATGGATCAAAATTTATGAGGAATGTTTCCAGCACCTTGTTGAATCTATGCCATGAAGAATCAAGTCAGTTCTGAAGGCAAAAGGGGGTTCAACCTGGTACTAGCAAGGTGTACCTAATAAAGTGGCAGATGAATGTTTTTCAAGAAAGTGGGAATCCTAGGAAAACCCAAGTAAAAGAAAAAAAAAAAAAAAAAACACTTGCTGAGTGGGTAAAGTAAGAAATATTTTGATTTTGATTTGTTTTTTTTTTCTATTTTAATGTCTTCCAGAATCTGGCAGTAAGTTTTGGAAGATAATTTTTATTCCATGTCTGCAAGACAGACTTTTCAGGTTAGGAGAGGGACTAAAAATGAACCTTACTGCCAAATTCTGGAAGATAAATTCTTCAAACAGTGGTACAAGAGGATGTGGTGCTGGTCCTTCAAGAGTCACTCTCAATCTGTGTATCTATAAAGCCTATATATATATATATTAAAAAAAAAAAAAAAAAAAAAAAAAAAAACAGCATTCATGTATTTACAACACTTCAGCTTGTGATTTATATTTTTTTAGGATTCTTTACCTAACCTAAGTCTTTAAGATCCTGACACCTTGCCCTTCTGGAGACTCCAGGTAGGTTGTAGTTCTGGAAAATGGTGGTGCTGGAGACTAAAGGGTTCCTGATGGTTTCAAACTTAATTCTTCACCTTAATTCTTAATTCTTTTGCAGTTAATAGTATATCTATTGTATTATTATTTGAAATGTAATATATATACTGTATATGTGTGTATGTGTGTCAATCGTTTTGTTTTTGAGCCATTTTTAATACAAATTTGATATTTAATGCAATGAAATTAATACACATTTAAGTGTGTCAAGTGTGAGATGAGACAAGTGAGGCTTAGTGGCCTGATTCATGAAATAATGGCACATGACAATTGAATAACTGTTCTTCCCTCAAATAAGGCAGGACATGACAATCAGAACAAAGCGAAACATAAAGGAGCAAATGCACAGCCAGATATGCTCTTCAATTCATCAGTGCTAATGAATGATCATTTTAAGCTGTCACATGGTATCAGGTTGGTAGCGTCTCTTTGATGTGGACTCATGACAGGCTTTGTAAAGAAGTGTGGAGAGATTAGCGAGTCCAACTAAAGGACAAGACAGGAACATTGTGTAAAGTACGTGTGCTGAGTCTGCAGTCAGGATGAGAGACCCAAATTGGAGTCATCTTTGAGCCAACTGAGCACCCGAACACAGAGAGGGCAGGCGGAGCGGCAGGCCACTTTCAATGTGCCGAACACAAGGCCTATACTGTATGTACATGTGTGAAAGAGAGCGACTAAGAAAGAAAGAACCCTTTTGAAATACAGCAGCACACGAGACAGAAAGTGTGGGTCTTGGTCAGAAGAACAAGACAAGAAGGAAACAGGCATCAGAGGGTGAGCAATATTTATGTTATGCTGGTGAACAATGTTTTAAAATACTCAAAAAAGACAAAAAAGTAAAGAGATAACAGGACAGAGATGAAAATATCAAAAAGAAAGATGGACTTCGAGAGCAAGAGTCTCCCTAGCTCACGTTCTCCTCCTCTTTTGGCAAGCAGAATAAAAACAGGAGCCGACAGCGTGTTCCAGGCGTTCTATGTGGCCCCTGCACAATGGTTTTGCCATCCTACTGCCAACTGAAGCACTGAGGGATGGCATGGAAGAAAAAAAAAAAAAACAAACAGGCGGCTGGTCTCCATTCATCTTTTGCCCCATTCCCTCCCTTCGCCCTGTTGCTCTCTTTGATGTTCCCCTGATTAATCTGCCCACCGCTCCCTGCAGTTTCTCTTGTCCACTTTGTGGTGCTCCGCCAATCTCCTCCATGAACAAGATGCTGATCACAGTGCTAAAGGCAAAAGCGTGATTCAAGGAAAAGTTCGGGAAAGAGCATGTGAGGATACTTTTGGATCCAATTCTACAGTGTTCGGTTAGAAAGAGACAGTCATAAAGACTAAAGATTACAGACAACTTAATTTTGAAGCAAAGTTCTGCGTTAAGCTTTTTAAGATACACGGCATGCCATTAATTACCTCAGAAAATGATTTAGAATTTTTCCTTAGTGTGAAAAGCAAACAAAAAGCATGTATAAAGTAATGCACTTGTATACAGAGGTAGAATATGGGGCAATGCATTAGGTTAAAAAACACAAATGTGAAGCTCAAATTTTATTAACACAGTAATACTAATTATTGAATTGTAAAGGTGTCCTTTTATCCGTTCTAGTATGTGAAAAACAGGTTTTGGATGAAATTTGTCAGTTGTAAGCAGTCACCTGTTACGTCCTGTTCTGGTTTCCTTGCCTGTTTTAGTGCAGATGTTACTGAGTTTACCGGCTTTACGTAATAGGAGTCAAAATATTGGATTAAAAAAGTTATTGAGCAGTTTTATCACAATTGTGTAGTCTTAAAAGGTATGACATTTAAGTTTTGTGTCTACTTGCGGAATAAAGTGCATTTTAACATTCTGGTTCAGTGGTTTACCCCACAGACCTACACTACCATTAAAAAAGAAAAAAATATATTTGAAAAAAAAAAAAAATACATTTATTCACCAAGGACACATTAAATTACAGTTTCTCCTTACCAACTTTCAGTTTGGAACAGCAGTTAATTTCACTAAAACTAGGTTAAAACTTACATTAACACGAAATGTAAGAATTAGACTGACAACACCCGGGCCTGAAGAGCAGGGATGTCCAGGTTGATAAAAGCCGACCTCCGCACAGATGTCTGCAATAGAGACTCCGCTGGACCAAGTCCTAGAGGAGGCCATACCTCTAGTGGGGTGGGCCCTCATTCACAATCCGTCAATCCATCCAAACTGGCAGGCCTTTAGTGCGGCCTCCGAAGCTGACAAACAGCTGCTCTGATTGCCGAAACTGGCTAGAGTACTCAATATACACTCTGAGAGCCCTTAACATTGATGAAGTGCCTGTTTGCCTTTCACAAGGGGAAGAGCTAACAGCACAATCACCTGCGTTCTAAACAGGGTAGAAAGCATTTTTGGCACAACCCTTTCTTGGCCTAAAGACCACTTTACTGTCGTTAATTTCCACAGATAGATTCTGCAGGTCTCCAACTCACTTGACTGATGCTAAAGCCAGCAGAAGAGCAGTCTTGAGCAAGAGGGACCGAAGATTCAGCCTCCTAGCCCCTCTAAGAAATTTAATGACCAGGTCATGTTTCCCAATTGATTGGTCAGCCATCAGAGTGTGGTTCACCGTGATGGCTGCCACATACACTTTGAGCATAGAGGGGCCGTGCCCACTATCCAGCAGTTCCTGCAGGAACATGAGAACTGACATAATCTCACAATTAGCAGGGTCTAGATTCCGAGCTGAGCACCAGCTAGAGAAATTAGACCATATCTGGCAATTTGCTCCCCCTGTCTGAGAGAGGAGGTCCCTCCTCAGCGGCATGGGCCATGGAGGCGCTGACAATAGCTGCATCAATTCTGGGAACCAAGGCTGGTTTCGCCAGTGTGGTGCCACCAGGACTGAATGTTTCTTCCCTGATCCGAGGAGCTGCGGGAGCAAGCCTACAGGGGGTAAGGCATAAAGGCGCAGGCGAGGCCACTTCTGGGCCAGCCATCCATTTCCTTCGAGAAATATGTCTGGCAGTGGGAGATCTCTTCCATCGAGAAGAGATCCACATCTGTTGCCCATGAGGCGAAGGCTATTCTGCCGTTGCACTAGGCGCCCAAACCGGTCTTGGAGGCATCTGTCACAACCACTTTTCTTTTGAAAAAAAGAGCCCAGCATTATCCCGTTCTGATAGAAACAGGGCAATTTCTAGGGGACCTGCCAAGCTCCTGAATAGAATACTACCCCCTAGAACAAAAATTGTTGCCTGCAGAGCAGCGAGCTCTTGCCAAAGTAGACTCTGAATCCCAAGTCGCTGAGATGACTGAGGAGCAGGGATCTGTGAGGGCATAACTACTGTCTCGATTGGGATAAAAGCAGACAATCTTCGAGGTAGTTGAGTATGCGGATCCCCATCCGCCTCAGAGGGGAGAGAGTCACACCTACGCACTTCGTAAAAGTACATGGAGCCAGAGAGAGTCCGAATGGAAGGACTGTATATTGGTATGCTACCCGCTTGAACGCGAACGGTATGTGGTGGGGGGCGAATCTGCACAAGGATTTGTTTTGTGGTTAACATTCTGAAAGGCCATCTCAGGAGGGCATAGTTCAGATATCTCAGATCGATCAGATCTTTCTTTGGAATGAGGAAGTAGCGGCTTCAGGCTACAGGCTGCATCTTGCGCCGGGACAGGAGAGTGGTGCCTGACACAGCATTGACAGGAAAGGAAATGCTGTGTTTGTGAGAATGCAAAAATTTTGCTTGATATGTTATAGGCTACCTCTCCTGTTTGAGGAGGAGGAATGCTCTTTTCATGAGAATGTAAAAAATTAGTTTGGTTCACTATCACAGCGATAAGAGGTTTGGGTGCGCACACTGGTGGGACTGGCCCAGAACTGGCAAACACATTGTTTCCAGTGCCCTGAGTTGAAGAGGGGACAGGAAGACGGGTAAGTTTTGAGGGTGGTCCGGACTCGGTGAGACTTAACCCTCTCTTTCTCTGTCCTGAGGCATCAGAACTGCTTTGGCTGCACGGGGTCCAGCTCTAGCTTGGGGCGAGGCATGGAGGCATGACTTGACTTCAGGCTCTGCTTTCAGATCGGGCTGGATGGGCACTGAGGCTGGCCTGAGTCACTGTTGAGTTGGCAGGGCCGTTCTGGAGCAACAGGAGGCTGTGGACAAGCTGGATCTTTTCAGCACGAAGTGCCGCATAGCCTGTGATGACTTCAGTGCTGTGATATAGCTGCAAAGCCGTCCACTGCAGAGCGGAACAGGCACGACGGGGAGATGGGGGAGTCCAGAAGAGCAAACCTGTATTTTTGCATCTCCATCAAATTAAGACATAAGTGGCGCTCCAGCACCACTAGGCTGGTCACCACTAGGCTGGCGATGACTAGCACCACTAGTCATCTGCAGAGTTCGCCCAATCTTTACACTCAGAAGCGGCCAGAGACATCGAATCCAAAAAACTGTGAAGAGTTTTTTTGAGAAATAGAATGATTTCTGAATGATAAAGACCGGAGTAATGGCTACTGAAAATGTAATTGTGCTATCATTTGAATAAATTACATTTTAAAATATATTCAAATAGAAAACTATAATAAATTATCTCACAATATTACTGTTTTAACTGCATTTTTCTAATCAAATAAATGCAGCCTTGGTGAGCATATGAGACTTCTTTCAAAAAAATAAATAATTGAGGGACAAATTATTTTCTGTGGTAACTGACAACATGTCAAAGTTTTACTTGTATTTAACCCAGAACATTTCTTTGAAAGAAATCATCTGTGAGACAACAGCTCAGGCTAATTGCAGAAGACAACGCTGTGCTTATGCAGTTGGGGTGTGAGCTGAAACTTTCACAGACTGCTACTCATTTTCTCATTCTGCTGTAAGGACAAGCTTTGCGTGTGTCGTTGGTTGAGCCCTGAATCAGTGAAACCGCTCATGTCGTCACAGCCTTGGAGTCTGACGCACAATCTGAGCCAATGAGAGGGCAACTTGAGTTTGTGTGTGTGAGAGAGAGAAGTTGTTGGCCTTTTCAAAATTACAGGGGGTAATACAGGGAGGTTACATAAAGACATGGCGCACACACACACACACACACACACACACACACACACACACAGACAAAAATACACCCAAACAATTCCTTCACAATAAAAACCTGCACAACCGTACTGTTGAATAACACACAGGTATTGTGTACTACTTATGAAACCATTTGTCTCTATTGTCTGGTGCAGAGAACAATTGAAATGTGGGTCAGTGGGCTGAAAAAAAAAAAATCAGCTCCCAACATTTCAGTTTGAGCAATTTTTTTTTTCCCAGAGAGCTTTTTCACGACCCCATTAGCTCCCTTACCAAACACTTTCAGAACACAACCTCAGTGAGGAAGACATCTGTCTGTATTAGATGTTTTTCTCACTAAGGTTATAATGTTAGTCAAGTTGTTTTGTGCAAAAAAAATTCATGATAATCTTTAAGTCTCAAACCTTTTTGTGCCTTTGAGAATTAATTCAAGACAGTTTGCTGTTGGGTCTATTATAGCTAATGTTGGGTTTGCACAAATCCATTTATCAATAAATAATAATGTAAAGTCTGTACATTTGTGTTAAAATGTGTCACACAAACCCCCGGTTTCACAGACAAGGCTTAAGCCTAAGCCCAGACAAAAATGCATGTTTGAGCTGTTTTAACTGAAAGCATCTTGCACTGACATATCATAAAAAAATGAGCCTAAAATAAGCCCTGTCTGTGAAACCAGGCCAAAGTGTTACGGTTGGACTGAAGTGATGATGTGGTGAAAATCAAGTTTTTAATGTTGATTATATGTCTATCTGGTGTTTTTAACATGCTTTAAGACAAACCATGTGCAAATTCATAAGTCAACACCATTGCTGAGTATTTTCTCTTTAAAACTGCAGTAAACCAAGGACAAATCCGCGGTTTGAAATCGCTGGTGTTTCTGACATCACAAACTACCTCGTAGTCAATCACGTCAACGTACCGGCGGGCTTTAGAATATCATTAACTGACGGCGCAAGGGAGTCTCAAAAGAAGGTCCCCTTTCGAAAGGGAACTCAGCACTGCGTAAACACCCTGTCCCGCGTACGCGGAGCTGTTACAGATTATGGAACGCGCTGCCGGTGTGGTGCCGAATTCCTACCCCTGCCAAATTATTACCCCCCTAGTATTGGTAGGTTTAGGATTAGGTGTGGGGGAGGGGTTAGGATTAGGCAATCAGATAGCGACTTCAACCACGGGGTTAATAATTTGGCAGGGAGTCGAAATTCGGCACAACACCAGCAGACTAAAGTTGCCATGGCAGCGTGTTAGGAGAGAGACAGCGCGCATTCACAAAGAATGACGATCGGTTTCTCTCTGGCCATAATCCTACAGCTCAAGTGAGCTTTCCATTCTTTCCTGACCTGCATATTGAGGTTGAGGCGGTATAGGAGATCCCAATTCCTAAATAAAACACGTTTTCTATGGTGTTAGGTAGCCACCCTGTGGCCGCTGGTCGAACTGTTTTAGGTCTGGTGGGTTGAATGTGGGTGGTTTTTCTAAGAAAAGCCCCTATTCCCCTGGGGCTGAGTACATATATTATTTCTGTCTTGATGGAGTCTTTGTGGTTGGCCTCCACCCTGTAATTTTTTTCTCAGGGTTAGGCGGATAGTACTCCCTTGTAAACAAGGTGTTTTCTGAGTGCTTCGCTTATAGCTCTGTTGTTATCTGCCCTGCACCATTGTGACTCAGGTAGAGCGTTTTTTTACCTTCACTGCGGGCTGGTCATTTAGTATGCTCCCGTGTAACTCAGCATTGTCACGAGCTGATGCGCGTGTTCATCTGGAGAAGTGGGCCCAGGTGGGCCTCCTCCAGGGCATGTTGGCGTGTGTTTGAACTCCCCTTGCTTTAAGGGTAAAAAGTGCTTTTACGGAGTACACCGCTCGTTGGCGATGTGGTAGGTCCCAGGCGTTGTTTGAATAGTAAACTATCTCTCCTACTAGACACGCTATAGGGTAGTAGGCCCTAACAGGCCTACTCTCACAGTGAGTTCCCACCATGTTGGGCCCCTAGCAGCCAGCACATGCGCTGTCAGGTAGCTGGCTTTAACAGGCCTCCCTGTTAGCAGCTCTAGTAAATGGGTTTTCTGGTAGCGATTTCTTATGCCGTCAGATAGTAAGCCTTAGTAGGCTTCTCTGTGGTCAGCCCCATTAGTGTGGATGTTGTAGCAACAAGACACGCTCCGGGTAGCTGGCCTTAACAGGCCTCCTTGTGAGTGAGTCCCCAGCACTTTGGTATGTGAAAGCTCAGCTAGCAATGCTTTGTTTTTAAATGAGTAGGCCTTAAGTGGCCTCTCTGTGAGTGAGCTCCCTTTTGTGCGGGTATTTTTAGAACGTTTTAGCCACTTAGAAGTGGACTTGCTTCAGATGGCAGGCCTTAGCAGGCCTCTTTGAGGTTGAGTCCCCAGCAGTGTGGATGTCTGGCATCCGGCTGTTGCTTGTTTTCAGCTTGTTGGCTTTAGCAGGCTGCTCTGGAAGACAGCAGGCCTCCCTGTGGGTGTGCCCAAGGTGTAGACTTTGGACAGCTAGCTAGCTATTTGCTATCAGGCTGCTGGCCTTAGAAGCTAGTTTCAGGCAGCAGGCCTTAACAGGCCTCTCTGAGAGCCAGCCACTAATAAGTAGGTGTATGGCAGCTAGCAATGGCCACAGTCAGCCAGTGAACGTTTGCCATTGAGATGCATGGCCTTAGTAGGCCCCTTTTGAGGCAAATTTCCCACAGTATGGTTAATTCTCTGCCAGTCTAGACTCGGTACCAGGTAGTTGGCCACAGTAGGCCTCCCTGATGCGAGTTCCCAGCAGCTGGGTATCATTCAGCAGGGTCTTGTTATCAGGTGGTTGACCTTCCGGCCTCCCTGAGACCGCACGCTTCTGCGTGTTGCTGGCATGGCTAACCTATTTCACCTTTGTTTCTAGTTTTAGCCTGGTTGACCTGATAGGTCGAGCTGGTACTCTCTTCACTCTGAGAATGGGCTTGAGTACTTAGCTTCCTAAGTCTGGTCAGTGGTTGAAGGCTTCCCTCGAAGCCTCCCAGTTAGATCAGCTCTTAGGCTGTGAGCATTCCCCTCGCGAAGGTTCCTTTTTAAAGTGCACGGCCTCCTTAGCGCCCTGAAACATAGGTGCTTTGTGGATCCTAGGATCGAGCAGAGTAATTCCCCTTGCTTGCAAGGGTCGATAGCACTTCACTGAGTCCTGCTCTCCAAGATGCCTGTCTCTAAGATCCGGTCTGAGTTGGTCTACTGCCCTTTCTGCAGTCCCTCTTTCTGGATGTCTCTTCGTGAGACTTCTGTGTCTAGAGACTCGGTTTCTGAGGAAACAGACAGGTTGTTGGCAGACCAGGTTACTAGTTCAGCTAGAAGCCAGGTCAGCCTCCCTGGTGGCATTTGGGGTTGACTGCATTCCCCTGAGAAGTGACTGGCTGGGGTTCCTTCTGGCCCCCTAGCCACGCTCCCTTAAAGGGACCCCTTTCCTTTGAAGTGGTTGGTTCCTGGCCTTTGTGCGGCTATGGCAGGCCTTCATGTGTGAGATATGGAGACCGCTTTGAGGCTTGTAGCTCAGGCTTTGACCACTGGGACCGCTGTCACAGCTCATCTGTGACCCATAGGGTGAATGGGTCTGGCTTGCCGGATTCTGACAGTTGTCACTGCCATGCGTGGCATGCACTCCCCTCAGCATGGCGGCGTGGGTATATCGTTCCCCTAGCGTGTTTACGCAGCGTCGAGTTCCCTTTCAAAAGGGAACGTCTCAGGTTACATATGTAACCATGGTTTCCTGAGAACAGGGAACAAGACGCTGCGTCTCTTAGCCATGCCTCAGGGCCCGCCTGCTTACAGTCCCTTCAGACGATAAGTGGATGACATGTTATTTGGGCGCCCCTTATATACGTGCGGGTCGCCGGTCAATATAATATTGCCGAGATTGGATAAGTGTTTCAGACACCGGTTCACGCGGAGGCATTCCCCTGGCGTGTTTATGCAGCTTCTCGTTCCCTGTTCTCAGGGAACCATGGTTACATGCGTAACCTGAGACGTTATCCCGGTATATTTTTCTGTTGATATGAAAAATCGGGTAGATTTAGCAATATGGCGGATGTATGATGCATATTACGATGTTATGATGAACTATATGCCTTTCTCCACTGACATTCTGAGTTGTTCAAAGCGTTTTTAAGGATACTGACTGTTAGAAGGCAGCTGTCTGACTTGTGAATGTGAACATGGTTTGTGTAACATTAGCAACACAATATTAGCTGTTTAATAACGTAATCAAGCAAATCGCTAATCATATGAATTACCGTTATTTGTCCGACGTTGTAAAAAACAATACCATTGTGCAGCGTTTACCTCAGTAAGTTGACAGAGACACAGAGTAGATCTCGTCTGAGCTTGTGCGAGTGAGTGGAGGCGGGGCTAATTATCTTATTCATAGATCCATTTATATTAAATGAGGCAAGGGTGTAGAGTTACATTCAAGCTTTTTTTAAGGCATTAATATTTTTATTAAAAATGTTTAAATATGTAATTTTGGTAATTAAAGATGAGTTTTAAGGGATAAAATTATTGGCCTGATGCTTCAACTCACAGAGTCACTGAAGTCTGGCTAGTACAAGATTTAAAGAAAATGTCTAAAATCAGAGGATGGTCAGAGGACAGACCTCTGTGTGCAAACATGGTGGATTTGGAGATTTTTCTGGAAACAACATCACACTCTGTCAAGATGCACCTCCACTCCAGACATCATACTGTCACAGCAACCACACCTACAAACACACACACATAGAACAGAAAGTGACATAAAAACACTGTATAAAGACACTTTCAGTGCTGCAACACACAGCTCAAACATATTCACTGCATAATACTTCTCCTGAACATATGTTCTCACATAAATGCTCGCAATGTTAGCTGTCCAAAGCCAAACAGTTCCTCAACACAATCTGCATGAATGTCTCGATCAACACAGACCTCCATCACAAGCTATTGATGGCACTCCTTCACTTTCCCTGGATCACATCAGCATCTCAGCTTCTATCATCACATCCTTCAGCTGATCCTGCTGCAGCACTGCATAAAAAAACACAACATGCAGACTAAAACATCTACAGGTATATATTTAGTGCAAAACCATTTGTAAGATCTAAGGAATATGCTATTGCACATGGTGTTTTAAAATAAAATGTAAAATGTAAAAACATATTCTATTAACCGTTTTGACAATAAAATGTAAAAGCCAAATGTGCAAATAGTTTGTTAAAACAATAAAAATACATATTTTTACTATAGTACAGTGACAATATAAAAGCCAATTATTTAACCTTGCAAAACACTTTGTCTGTACAATATCACATGCTTAATATTTTTTTTTATCACAGTATTAATGAGCCTTAATTCAATAAAATAGCCTATATACCTGCTTTTATATTCTAGGAAGGGGATAATCTTTGCATCAAAAAGCTTGAAACCCCTTAGAGTAGTATATAGAGAGCCTAAAAGGTGACAAATTAGAAAATAAAGCACTCTAAAGCTGCATTTGTAAAATGTATAGAACATTTTTTCAATTATTTTGAGTTAACTGACGGTACAGCATTGGCATCGACAGGGGTTTGACAATGAAACTGAAACAATGGCCAATATAGTGTTGGAGGTTTCACGTCTATATATGAGCCAACCAGAGCAATAGCACAGCTGTACATAAAATATTGCAATCCACATAACATAATGGGAGACATATCAATGTTCAAAAGAGGACAAATTGTTGGTGTGCGTCTCGCTGGCACATCTGGTATCCAGGGTAATGTCGGAATAACACCACATTGGACGAACCACACCCAACAGGAGTAACTGTCGACGCAAGGTGAAGCTGTTTGAAAGGGACGTCCATGTACTAACCTGTATTGTATCCAAACATAAAAACCACAGCTGCCCAACTCACTGCAGAATTAAATGCGCACATCGGCTCTGTTTCCAGCAAAATAGTTAATTGGGAGTCAATATTTATTCATGGTCGGGCTGCTACAGCCAAACCTTTGGTCGCTTGTGCCAAACCCTCTACAATGCGAGTATATCACTTGCATATGCGACCAAATTTCACTAGAGGCAACTAAAAATGTATTTAATTAGCCAATGGCTGGTAAATTGTACGATTACAGTCGCCTGGGGAAAAAAAAAAAGTTTAGCACAGATATAATTTATTGAGCTTTACGCACCATCGCTTAGCTGAGAGCTCCCCTTCTCTCACACATGCTCACTCACAGTAAGAGGAAGAGAGAGAGCACATGCAAGGCTCTGTCTTCGATCAGACCGAATCATGAAAGTTTATCACTTGCAGGCGTTTTTAAGCCTTGCCAATTTAAACATTCAAGCGCAAGAACTCGCACATCCGAAGTGTGCGCACAGAAAGCTGTGTCTAACAGCACCTGAGTACTAAATTGAGATCTCTGCACTATGGATCTTAAAGTGACAGCAGCCTAATATTTCTGCTGCTGCCTTTGTTTTTAATGTAAATTAAACAAGACTCACTGTAAAAATCACTCAAAGCTTTTGACTGAATAACTTTTGTAACTTTATATTTCATCTATATTTAATTTAAAAAGAGTGTTTAATTTATAAAGTGAAGACTATTCAATGTTATTTTACATTTGATTACTTTATTCGATTTCTGTACCTAATCTACCCAATCTTTATAAAGTGAAGAGTATGAAATGTTATTTTACATTTGATTACTTTATTTAATTTCTGTACGTAATCTACCCAATCTGTATCCAACTACTGTTAGATCTACCTGAAAGCACTGTTTAATTTGTTTATTTTTGCTATTGCTCGTAGTTTGATCATTCTTATTTTATTACAGACTATTATTTTAGATTATATTTATGTAGAATTTTCTCATTTGCATTGTTCTTTCATTCTATGTAAAAACTCTGGCGAGTAAAATAAAAAAATGTACTAGCCAATAGCGACTCAAACTTTAGTGTGTCCGTAAAGGGTTTCATTGGTGCCAACAGTGCAAATCTTGGGCTGTGGACAATGTATTGTTCTTTGATGAGTCCAACTTCACTGTCTTTCAAACAATAATTCCCTAAATATTTTTGAGCCACTTTGGGGTATTTTGGAAGAGCAAGTCATAAAACGTTTTCCTCCACCGGCATCACGTAGTAATCTTTATCTGTACACTGTTCTGGAAGAGGAATGGCTCAAAATCCCTCTGGCCACTGTGAAGGACTTGTATCTGTCATTCCCAAGATGAATTGATGCTGTACTGGACGCAAAAGGAGGCCCTACACCATACTGATAAATTAATGTGGTCTAAACCCAGTTGTTTCAGTTTCATTGTCCAAGCCCTGTAATTTCTAATTTAATTGCCATTGACCTGTTTTTCTGAGCTTCTGACAGAGAATGTGTGAAGTGCTGACAGTGACAACACAAATTGGTATATAAGCAAAGGAAAAAAAAAAAAAAAAAAAACCTATAATAAGGCAGAGAATATTAGATGATCTGCATGTTTACCTTTATAATTATGACAAGTGCCTTGTGCCTATTTAGGCTCATAGGTTAGGATATGTCAACAGCGCCTTCTACCGGACTATAGCGATAGTATATTGCCAAACTATTAGTTTGATTTGATTTCGTATAATCTGTTTTGAAGTGATTTTACCTTCTGGCAGAGGTAAACACACGTACACTCCAAAACTAGTTTGACCAGTTATGACCAGTTCGGCAAATGCGTTCGCCAAGAAAGATGAAAATAGACTTGAAGAAGTTATTAGCGCAATAAATCATGGCTGTGAAAAGGCAAGCTTCTGGTGAACCCACTATTTCTATTAAATCAACCAGTTAATTTAGGTTTACAGCTGATTTCGCTTTATTGTCGATAAAATCAGGCCCTGTCAACACCTTCCCGCTGAAAAGCGCCAAAATGGCAGTGGAGAGCCAAACTGTAAAAATATAATCTTTAAAGTAACATTTGTTACACTGTTAGTCTTGTTCGAATTCAACAGTTTAGTCTGTGCTTGAGGGAAGTAAAAGCTTTGCGTGAGGAGTTCATAAGATGTAAGCGCATGCGCGTTTCCACATAGAGCGCTCGCTATGGATTTTAATCTGCAAAATGTTAATAATTTTAATGAAATAAGAGTAATTATTTTTTTTTTTTAAAAATGCATGATATTTTTTATTAAGTACTGTCCTGATTAGGATATTCCACATAACAGATGTTTACATATAGTTCAAGACAAAATAATAGCTTTTTATAATAAATAAATACATTTTACGCTAGATTCTTAATACTGCGTGTCATTAACTTGATGATCAACGGCTGTTTTAACTTTTTGTGATAGTTGTTCGTGAGTCCCTTGTTTGTCCTAAACTGTTTGTCGATATATAGTTGCATGATACATTGCTGAAGCATTAAGCATTGTAATAGTAATTCCCATTCAATTGTTTTTAATCTATTCCTTCTTCCTTCTCTGAACTCACACGGCAAAATGGGTCGCAAAAAGTGATAGAGCTGTCCATGGTGCTGAATGTACGAGCTAACACTAGGTAATTTTAAATTATCAATATAATAATAATAATCTGGTTTTGGATGCTTAATGCCTGGTCTTACATACAGTATCATGTGAGTCAGCACCAGCCATTCTGATTGCAATATTTTAACATGAATATTTAACAGTTTTGAGTTTTTCTTTTTCTTTTTTACGAGTTGTCTCCCTCTGGTGGACCTTTTAAATTCAAACCAAATTAGCAAAGCAGTTTCATTTTATAGAGCCAGACCAATAAAATGTGTCAAATCAAATATATTAATCAAATGCACAACAATGCAGCATGCAGCAGTAATTGTTGATGGAATAAAAAGGCCTATTCACGCTGCAGAAAAAGAAGAAACGAAGTATACAAACAATAAATATAACATTTTTACAATTAAAAGCAAATTAAGCTATAAGTTTATGTGACTATTTAACAATGAATGAGATTATAGGCTATTTAGTACATAGTTTCTCATTTCATGTTATGAACAGTTTGACGTGCAGGCTATTTGGACGTAAGAAATTGTATTTTTCTTTTGGCTGAAAACTCAGTTTACTGTGACACTGCCCGTGTGAAAATTTACATTAGTTTATATGAAGCTGTGATTTAATTTTTCAGCGAAACACTGATAAGATAAAAAGTTTGGAGTGTCACCCTTAACAGAGGCCATAATGTAGACCCTGCAAGAAGAACTGTTCATTTCACACGAGGCAAAAGCTCGGTATAAAATAACAGATGTAAATCACTGAGACGCAGAGACTCCTGTAAGATGCATTAGTCCTTGTTTCCCTGCGCGTGCGTGAACGCGAGCTGTAGTGAAGTGTGTCTCGCGCTCGAGTCCCTCCGCCCAGAGCGTGATGGAGAGATGGAGAGAGACCTGTAACACGTCACCGTCCGAATCACAGCAAACCGGGCAAAAATCTGGGAGCAGCTCATCAAGTAAGTGAAAACCCGACGTTTACGTAAAGTGCATTATTGTATAATTTTTCAAACATAACACAACAGTTCAGTCGTTGTCATTTGTATATTTGTTATTAATCATACGGACTCAAACGATAAGTGCATGTCTATAAATAGGTTAATAGTTGATACATTTATGTAAACTTTACTTTTCTCGACAAAATTAAAAATGTATTGAAATTACGTTTATTCCACAGCTTAATTATTATTATTATTTTTTTATTTTTTTATTTTTTTTACCGATATGATTCTCAACAATTTGATATAGGCTAAACATATACTGAATGATTCAGTGATCGAACCCCTCAAATGATACAAAGACTTGGAAAGTAATTTTAGCAACTTCCTCTAATCTTTTTTATATATATAATTTAGTTTATGTCCTTTTCTTTATTTCTTTAATGGTAAAGCTCTAACGCCTTGAAATCACTATTTTGTTCTCTGTACACATTTCATTTCATTTAAAAAGATGTGTGCAACACTGTTTTCCAAAATTAATTTAGTAGCAAGATATGTTTAGCTACAACTCAAAGTTAGCAAGTCAAGAGAGTATCTTGAATCCTAATAAGAGCACTTTACACACAGTCTAGCGTAGTGATTTTTATGTACCTTTCCTTAATTATTCTACTTTTTTAAAAGACAAATTTGATAAGTTACTATTATCCAAGTTTATTTCGTTGCATCAACAGACTGTTTATGTATGTTAAACTGAACAGTAAAATTAATGAAATGAAATTAGTGTGTTTCACTCAAATAATGAAAGTTCATTGTACTTAACAGAAAAAAGTTGTGTGAACTCAAAATTTGTTTGTAGTAAGCTGAACTGAAGCTGAATATGATTGAATTGCAGCAGATTTCTAATTCCCAGCATGCTTTGCGTCAGACTGTTTAAGGAAAATAAATGTTGAAATTAAGTGTTATGTTGTGTGTTTTTGCACAAGATTAACATAGGGAGACATAAGTTAGTGTTTAATGTTAATGTTGGGATTTATAGGGGGTTCTGTTAGTTTTAACTCAGTAGTTAAAACTACATAAGTTCAGAATACTCAAAACTTTTGAGGAAACTTATTACCTCAAAACATTTAAGTAAACTAACTTTTTTTTTTTTTCTAAGTTAGTAGAACTTACATTTTTTGTGACAAGTGGGGTGGGGCCGAGAGCCATGGAAGTGGGGCAAGGCCAGTGTGTCTCTCAATAACAATCACGTCACCGGCATCCCTTCGCTCCCACAGTTCTCAGTCTGGCTATCTCATCATAATGTTAATTACATACAGTTTATTTACATACCCATCACATTCACATCTTGGTTAAATAATCGAAATAACACATGCTATTATCAAAGAGACTGTCATTGTACTTGCATGTATAATCAAACAACATACAGTATATGTGGTCTTAAAAGTTTTGCAGCCCATCCTCAACCTAACCACAGGCTCTACTCGTAACCCTACAAAACTAACACTAACTTATGTCTCCCTATATTAATCTTGTGCAAAATCACACAAAATAACACTTAATTTCAACATTTATTTATACAGTCTGATGCAAAGCATGCTGCGACTTAGAAATCTGCTTCAACTCAGTCATAGTAAGTTCAGCTTACTACAAACAAATTTTGAGTTCACTCAACTTTTTGCTATTAAGTACAATGAACTTGCATTAATATTTCAGTGAAACAAACTAATTTCATTTAATTAATTTCACTGTTCGGATTTACAGTGGGGTTACCACTGTGGTGAAGAGTAGAGCCTGTGGTTAGGTTGAGGATGGGCTGCAAAACTTTTAAGACCACATATACTGTATGTTGTTTGATTATATAATTGCAAGTATATAATGACAGTCTCTCATGTGTTACTTTATTTTGTTATTTGCTATCTGGCCAACCACATTTTTTGTTGATCCCGGAACAACATTCCTGTCCGAAAATATAGTCTTAACCTTATCCCTTCCCCTAAACTTAACCCTACCCATAACTTATTCCTAAAATCAGAGGGAAATGATAGGTGAATAACACTGATGTAGAAGCACCTAACCCTGGTTGTAAACTTAACTTGTAAACATAAACTTGTCCCTCAAATCTGATTGTTGATCCTGGAGCAACATTCCAATCAACAAAGCCAGGAACATGTTACTTGGTGAAATCACGATCACCATATATGTTCAGAGTGCTGCACATATGTGAACCACATCAGGTCCATGTAAATATAAAATAGACAGCATCATATAGTAAGACGATCAAATCTTTCCACCTTCATTTGCCTTTGACTTTTGTATCTACCTGTGATTTACTCAGCAATGCGTCTTGCATATTAAGTGTTTTTCATTGTTGTGGCATTGTTCCATGTGCTTGATACCTAATATAAGACACTGTAAATCACCATTTAAAAAAAAAACAAAAAAACTACACTATTTATCTAAATGCATTCAGAAATATTGTTGTGTGCAACAATGTTGGCCAAAATACAAAATATTTAGTTGCAAGACATTACTACAACTCAAAGTCAGCAAGTCAAAAGTGAATCTTCAATCTTAAGAGCAATTTACTCGCGAACACTCACTAGTGTGATGATTGTATTTGTGTGCGCTTGACATTTAATCATGGCACAGTAAATCTCAGTAAATGGACCAGTGTCCAGGTGACAGGTGTTAGTGCACCTTTTTCAAGGAGCACCATGTGAGACCTTGTGCACAGAACAAACACCACTGCATCCTCATTTACTAGTGTTTCATATGGATTCTACATGCTCAATATTTATTTCCCCCTTTAGACTGATCATTGGGCAGAAAATTATATTAGTAATTAGACCGGATTAGACATCTGTCAGGGTTTAGGTGTCATCACGGGAATGATTTTGAAAGATTTCAAATTTCCTAATTCATGAAACTCCATCCAAATATTAGCTTCTGTGCGTCTAAAGAGACAGCAGGCTGTTGACTCGAGCATTACGCTTGCTGCTGGAGTTTGTATGCATGTGCTGAAGCACTATTGACCAATCTGTTAATGTTTGACACGTACATTCCCACTGTGACGGGATGAGTGTGGTCCGGTTGCCAGGCAGCATGTGGGGTGGACACATCTAGTAGTGTGAAGGCGAGGTTGTGTCTGCTCTTAAAATGTTTCATGGTTGCTGAAGCAAATAATCCAATGGAAATTTGCTGCTACTGCCTCTGATATGTTGTCTAATATTTGGTTTAGAAAGTTTATAATCTGTCTCTTTTGTACCGGCCCATATTTGAAATAGTCTTAACACTGATGGTTTTTTATATTTATTTTATTTAGGTTAATATTTATTGTATTTCAAGTAATGGAAAAAAGTAAAAGGTATTGGTATAATTTTCTTCCAGGACCAAATCTGTTAAGTTTAAAACTCAAAGAAATAGGGGTAAACACCACTGGAAAAATCAATACTGAAAATTCCTTCATAAGTAGATTGGGTCCTATTTTTATGGACTTTTCTTAGAGAGTTGTTAGTAATGAAGTGGCATGATTACCAAAGTCAACATGTTTATTAAATGAAGCTTATTAATGATCATGTTTAATATTCTTAAGGGATCTTGTTGCTGACATCCTCTTAACAAGCATAATTGACTTATAATGATGATGATGTTCTCTTGAGGAAAATGCCAGGATTGAAAAACCGTACCACATGGGCACCACTTTTGCTGAAGACATCCCACATCACTTCCTGTGCCAATGGCTGCTCTTTGGGCATCACAGCTCATCTGACATATGTGAATACTGATCCTGAACCAGTGGAGGGTAAGAGATTATGCACACTTACACTCTCAGAAAAAAACTTGTACCTTTGGGGTACAACTATATTTCACTGAGGCAGTACATTTAAAAGGACAGCTTTGTACCTTATTTATCCACACAAGTTCATAGCAGTACCTTAAAGGAATAGTTCAACCCAAAATGAAAAATGACCCCATAATTTACTCACCCTCAAGCCATGTGTATAGGACTTTCTTCTTTCAGCCGAACACAATCTGAGTTATATTAAATAATATCCTGGCTCTTCCCAGCTTTGTAATGGCATTGAATTGAGTTTTTGAAGCTCCAATGGCCGTATGCACATTCACGAGACAGTCGAGTTCCAGCGGAAGGGTGACCTCTGACCCGACGTATAACTATAGGACGTAGCTCCTCTTCTCTTATATCAAAATCTTCTGAAATCTTTAGACTTCTAATTCATGACCACCATTTTGTTTTGCATTTTCCTCTGCGCTTCTGCTTTCATCAGTTCTCACCTAAGCTTATGCTACGATTACATCATACATCCTACATCATACTTTGTGTCAGAGGTCACCCTTCCGCCAGAACTCGACTCTCTCGTGAATGTGTGTACGGCCATTGCTGGAAGCCAGTGATTATAGTTTATAAAGTTTTAAATATGGATATTTTATTACAAAAAAACCAAAAAAAAAAAAACATTGCATCACTTCGCTTCAGAAGGCATTTATTAACCCACTGGAGTCGTATGGATTATTTTTATGATGGATGGATGTGCTTTTTGGAGCTTTAAAAACTTGGCTGAAAGAAGAAAGTCATATACACATAAGATGGCTTGAGGGTGAACTATCCCTTCAAGGGTTAGGGGGTTAGCATACATACTGCAACTTTTAGGAGTTTATAAGGTAAAAATGTTGTCCTTTTAAGGGTACTGCCTCAGTGAAAAGTTGTGGTAATTTTTGCACATTTCTTTCTGACCGTATACTGTAGAACAGTTTAGACACTTTGAATATGTAAAAGGTAAGAAAACGAAAACTTGTCGTAAAATAACAAAACAATGTCCCCGTCACCTGCTCAGGTGTTTTTGTGTATCCTCTGGGGGAGAAGGAGGTCGTGGTGGGTTTTGAGGCAGTGGTGTCCGGTAGGCTAGTCAGTGTGGAACTCCAGAGCCGTGCAGACTGCTGTTTGGACTGCTGCCCAGGATCGGCGCTGCACACGCAGTGTGGTCACAGTAAGGAGTGGGGATGCTGTGGAGGAACAAGTCTGGAGATACAGTGCTCCAACGGTGAGCATTTTAAGGCCAGTTCACATCAAAAACTATGGTTATAAATATTATAAACTATAACAACTATATCAGTGTCGACACAAACTGATGATAATATTTTGTTTATTATAAGCAAATTTACATGCTTTAAATTCTCAAGCTTTTTAACACCGGGTAGATTCTGATTGGCTGTCAATGTTGGAAAAAAATCATTCTGATTCTGAAATAGATTCCAACTATATCGTGCTGTCTGTGCCGGTACCATATAACTGTGGTGTGGAGTTGTCCTAGAGTTATAATGATTATTCAAACTTTATAATTACAGTTATCATTATAGTCAAGTTGTAAACAGGCCTTTATCCCACACAAGGATGCCGGTGTCCTGAGATTGTCGTTTACATTCACTGTAAGCTATGAATGTGACATTCTTATTTAATCTTGACAAAATGTAGGTCATTAGGATTTCAATATTGGAACACTGTTTATGATAAAACTCGGTTACGATGACAGTGATTTCTTCAATAATGTCACACACACGTTAAGTTTCCATGTTTTATGGGGACTTTCTATGGACATAATGATTTTTAAACTGTACAAACTGTATATTCTATCCCCTTAACCTAAACCTACCCCTAAACACAACCCTCACAGAAAACCTTCTGCATTTTTACATTATCAAAAACATCATTCTGTATGATTTTGAAGCCGTTTTCCTGATGGGGACCAAAAAATGACCCCACAAGGTCAAAGATTTCTGGTTTTGCCATCCTTATGATGACATTTTGTCCCCATAATGTAGGGTTTACCACACTCACTCACACACACACACACACACACACACACACTTGCTTGATGTTCACATTAACATATTGGTACATTTCATTATGACAAAGGCGGAGGAACTGCCTCATTATTGAAGTTATTGAAAGGTTATCTAAGCTAAGAAGCTAGGAAAAGCATGGCAAGACATGTCATCTTCCTTGCAGTTTTCTTGAAACACTGATCCCACATTCTATTGTGACAGTTCACAGGCACACACTACAGAAGTGTATTTGGTGTTCTCATAAATCTTGTGTTCTCTCTTTATAGTGCTTTGTACTTGCACAGTCTGAAGTGTGCAGGCAGCATTCATTATTATAGAGAGCTGTGTTGGCTCTGTGCCTGCTTTTGGATGGTCCTTACATTAATACACAAAATATTTCAATTTAGGTTTCTGTGTTTCAGAACAGGCCTGAGTATTGAATATTGAATATCTGAATACTGAATTCTGAATATACATTATTATTTTGTGTTTTGAAACGTACAATTAAAACTGTTTTTGGAATATCAGGTTTTTTCAGGTATTTGAGAGATTTTTGCACCTTTTTCATTTCAGGTCATCTGTTGCTGGATGAGGACCTGGATAGGAGCACTTTTATTGTGAGCACAGGACAGATTGGACCACTAGAAATCGTGTCTGTTGTCATCAGTACCACCCTTGAACTTCCTACACTTGAAAATGGTGCAATCCGCCTGGTCTATCCCACAGTGCTCACACCTATAGTCAGAACACGGATTCAACCAGGAAAAAGTGAAAATGGGGGGAAATCAGAGGAGAACAGGTAAAGTTAACCTCTTTAATTCACCTTCATTGTTACTACTATTAATAATTACAGTGGTCATAAAAAGTATAGCCACAATTAAAGGGTTATTTCACCCAAAAATTGAAATTCTGTCATAATTTACTCACCCTCATGTCGTTCTAAATCTGTAAGACCTTCGGTCATCTTCGAAACACAAATGAAGATATTCGGTTCCTCCATTGACAGCTACGAAATTACCATTTTAACAAAAAGTTCACAAAGAGATCCTAAAACGAATCCATTGTCAGGCGCTGCTTGCGTAGGGAACACACGTAGAAGAAGATGAACATTCAAGTCTTTACTTAGTAATCTAACAGGAGAATATACAAGAGCAGCGCAACGCAACGCAACGCAACGCAACGCAACGCAACGCAACGCAACGCAACGCAACGCAGTGGTGAGGATAGTGACAGCTTATAAAGGGAGTGCTGATGAGTGGTGATGATGATCTTCAGGTGCGGGTGATTGCAAATGGAGTGCAGGTGAGGAACCAGAGGGATGCTGGGAAATGTAGTGCCGGTGCTGGTGACTGAGCTGGTGACTGTGACAGTACATCCCCCTCCGGCAAGGCGTGTCCTCGCGCCGTAATGAAACATTCAAAGGGGAGGTCCGGAGGTGGACGGAGAGAAAAAAAAAGAAAAAAAAGGGGAGGATGATGCTGGAGGTGGCTCAGGAGGAGGACGTGTGTGCTGGAGGATGAGCCAGGTGGTGACCCAGTCCCCAGCCAGGATGGTGAACCACAGCGGTGGAGGGAGGAGCCATGGTGGGGATGGCCTCAGCGCCATCTTGGGGACGAACGAAGGCGACGATGGTTGAGGAACCCACAGCGCAGATGGAGGGCAGATGGAGTGGATCGACAGCGACGACCCAGACACCTGTGACGGAGCCGCAGCGACGACCCCCTGAGATGGATGCAGGGATCCGGAGGGCTGAGGTGTAGCTGGAGCGACCGAGGACGGAGGCAGAGCCTGAGGGAGGGCGGAGCTAGCCGGAGCAGTAGGAGTGGAGGGCCAGAGAGTAACGAAGCCGGCGGTCCGAGGAAGCTCCACGAAGCCAAAAGCTCATAGGTCCCAGCAGACGTCGAGGGAGGAAGGAGCGAAGGTGGAGGAGTAAGGGCCACGGGATCCTCACGCCCAGAAGGAGGTGGCTCACAGTAGGCCCGCGATGGAATTCATATGGATTAGTTTTACGATCTCTTTATGAACTTTTTGAAGCATCAAAGTGGTAGTTGCGTAGACTGTCTATGGAGGGACAGAAATCTCCCAGATTAATATCTTTATTTGTGTTCCAAAGATGAACGAAAGACACAAGGGTAAGTAAATGATTAAAGAATTTTCATTTTTTGGGAGAACTAACCCTTTACATAAAATATTAAACCAATTTTTAAATTCAAGCTAAACATTTAAAAAAAAAAAAAAAGAAATCTGTTCAGTTAAAAATAATAAAACAATAGATGTGTTTAAAACGAAGACAAAAGTATTAGTATTATTGACACCTACTTGTAGTCAAATGTCAGTGAAACATGTTCATAGTTAACTGTATATGTTTTAAGGTCACTGTATATTCAAATTCTTAAAACATATGTAAAAAAAAAAAAACCCTACCATTCAAAAGTTTGAGGTCAGTAAAAATGTTTTTGAAAGAAGCTGCATTTGTTTGATTAAAATACATATTATTACAACCGTTTTCTATTTTTATGAATTTTAAAATGTTTTATTCCTGTGATGGCAAAGCTGAATCTTCAGCATCAATATATATCTGGTGCTCAAGAAACATTTCTTCTTATTATCTTATTATTATCAATGCATTTTAAGAGTATATATTTGACAAAACACCCTTACTTTTTGCTTGATAATTAGATTTACTCCACCTGAATAACAAATGGTGAAAACTGTGGGTTTGACCTCCTAAGAATCCTATTTAACGTCTCTCCTTCAGTCCGACTACGTGCTTTGGCAGTGTGTCTGGGAAACAAGAGAAGATGCTGGGAGTCGGGCAGCAGTGCACACATGCTCTGTTCACCAGCTCTGCCACAAACCTCTCGCTTTATCAGCTCAACTTCCAGCTGCTGGTTCGAGGAGCCTGTCTGCTGGCCGGTAACATTTATATCTTTCTGTCCAATCTATAAAACACAAGTCACAACAGCAAGAGCTTAAATGTAAAAGCAGAAAAGTTCTAGAACTATGACATTTGGAGGAGGAGACAAAAAGTGGCTTACTTTTGACCTGTTTTTGTCCCTCACAGAAGGACAAGAGCCCCCTTTTAAGACTGTGGTAGACTTTGTACATTCATGCAGGTCCAGTTTGTGTTCTGAAATAATCCAGTTAGCGTAAAACTTGGCACGGACATCAGTGATTATGATAGACATCAGTGAGTCTGCCAGAAGAAGCCAAACATCTGTGAGGGTGTGTGCAGAGTGAGAGAGTGTTTGGCTCAGGCTCCGGGCCACTAGAACAGAGGAAAGAGATGGAGACAGGGTGATATAGAGTCCTAAATCATAGTAGTGACACTGTTCTGCTCTAGAGGAAAATGGCCACTCGGTTTTTGCTGTCTCAACTTTAATGGACACTGAGCAGGACACTACAAATAAATTACTTTTTGAAAACTGAACCATGGTAATATACATTTTTTGGACATTTACCATGTTAATACCATATTTGTTTGTACATGTATTATTATATTTAGACATGCACCATGGTAATAAAGTATTTATTTTACATTTACCTTGGCAATATTATGAAGTACTATGTTTGGAATACCATATATAATATACTGTAGTATATGAACATGGTACTCATTCATTACCATAGTACACTAATGTTCAAAAGTTTGGGGTCGGTAAGAATTTGTAATGTTTCTAAAAGAAGTCTCTAATGCTCACCAAGGCTGCAATTATTTGATCATAAATATAGTAAAACAGTAATATTGTGAAATATTATTACAATTTAAAATAACTGTTTTCTATTTTAATATATTTTGTAATGTAATGTATTCTTGTGATGGCTAAGCTGAATTTTCAGCATCATTACTCCAGTCTTCAGCATCACATGATCCTTCAGAAATCATTCTAATATGATGATTTGGTGCTTAAGAAACATTTATTATTATCAGTGTTGAAAACAGTTGTGCTGCTTAATATTTTAGTGGAAATGTTTTTAGGATAGTCTTGTGAATAGAAAGTCCAAAATAATTTATTTGAAATCTTTCGTAACATTATAAGTCATTACTGTCACTTCTGATCAATTTAAATTTTTGTTAAAGTATTCTTTCTTTTAAAAAAAAAATCTTACTGACCCCAAAATTTTGAATGGCTATAGTATTTTTAAGCACAATAAAGAAACCAAAATAACATCCATTTTTAAAAGCAGATTCAAAAGTTAAATCATGATTATAAAGCCAACAACTTTGTTTTAATATTAAACTATAACCTTTTTTGTTAGTTTAATGGATATGTTTTGTATGCATATCTATATTTATATAAAATGTCTTACTGAATTGTAATTCCTTTAAATGTCATCTTCACTACACCCATATAATCAGGATCAATCTTCACTTGTGAATCTGTTTTATCATAGCTTTCGTTCCCTGAGGCTTAGATGTCAAAGATTCCTACCAATAATACTCTTTAATAGCAACTAATCAAATCAGTGCTGAAATGTCATGTGAACAGACTCTGTAACCTCTTTTTATGCCGTCTCTGCGTTTCCAGGTCTGGAAAGCCCCACCCATGCCCTGCGTGCGGACGCTGACCCCAGTGCACAGTCTGCGTCTGCAACCTACATCACGCTGGCCGAGGAGCATCCATGTGACCGACATCTGGAAATAATACTACACCTTAGCGGTGAGAGCCAGGCTTAACATGTTAAATCAACTTGTTGGCAATTCTGGTAACACTTTTTACCAGCAGCTTTTTTTTTAGTGATGCACATCATATAGCCAATATCTGCTTGAATGCAGAAAGACCAAAGTCTCAAAAACTGTGTTCTGATTGCATTTCAGTAACATATTGATATTTCAAAGCAGCAACAAACTCTGATGTCATCATAAATTTAGTTTATGCAGCTCAAATTGTCCTACAAAATGTATTTAGAGTTAGGGTTAGCTAAAGCAAATGTACACTTTATACCAAAGAATATAGCTAATGCCTTTGCCAGTAAGACAACAGAAAAACAACTTACTTTTCTACAGTTGCCAAACTGAGCATTGCAATTTTCTTCCATCCATTTTTCTATGAGTGATCAAAATGGTCAGCTAAATAAATCATAGTGTTGTGCCAAATCCTACCTTTCTTCGACCCCAAAGCATTACTGACTTCTTTTGTGTCCAATATTTAGTGCCTGACTAGAAATCCTACAATATTGCTTTTTACACTATACCATTTAACAGTTTGGGGTCAGTAAGAAGTTCACCAAGGCTGCATTTATTTGATCAAAAATACAATAAAAAAGCAATACTGTAAAATATTATTACAATTTAAAATAACTTTTTCAACTTAAAATATATATCTAAAAATGTCATTTATTCTTGGTTGCAAACCTGTTTTTTCATCAGCCATTACTGCAGTCTTCAGTGTCACATGATCTTTAGAAATCATTCTAATATGCTGATTTGGTGCTCAAGTAACATTAGGGCTTTTCACACTGCACTTAATCCCAGGTTATCGTCATTATAAACACTGCTTTTAACCCCGGGTAAAGGAATGTTTCACACTTGTAATTTAGAAGCAGGGTTAACACCGCTTTTTACCCAGGGTTATAAAACCCTGCTCAGGAGCTTTTAACCCTGTGTTAACCCTGTGTTGCGGTGCCAAACTTGTATAGTGTGAAAGGATGCGGTTTTAGAATGTTACAGCTAGGCACTTAGCAACAGACAACCAATCGCATACTCATATTTGCCTGCTTTGGACAGTCATGGAAACTCTGCGCATTGCATATAAACAGTAAATTCAGCACTTGAGAGGAAAAATTTCAAATACTGACAGAAAACATGACAATTTGAGTGAGGAGACCGTTTCATTCTTACCTTTATAGTCTGATATGTCCATTCATTATAAACTTGATAGTACAGTCGGCAATACGAGAATGCGCAATGCTAGAGTCGCGTGCTGCGTTTATCCAATCAATGACACTGACACCGCAAATAAGCAAATAAGAATGTTAACCCAGAGTTTAGGAAAGTACAATGTTAAACGTCAGTTTATGAATACCCAGGATTAATTGTTAACCCCATAAATTATGAGCAGTTTGAAACGTGAACCAAGATAACCCAGGATTCCGTTTACCCAGGGTTTAGAATAACCCAGGGTTAACTACTTCTGTGATGCGTTGTTTTTTGTTTTTTTTTCAGGAATCAAAAGAAGAGCACATATTTGAAATAAAAAATCTTTACTGTATCTTTTGATCAATTTAATACATTCTTGTAGAATAAAAGTATTCATTTATTTGAGAAAAAAAAAATCTTACTGACCACAAACCCATCATACGCTATGCAATTTAGCAGAAGGCTAACAAGAAAAGCTTTTTGATCAGCTAGAACAAAATATGACCATAATGCATCAGGTGTTATAAATGGTTACTTCTTGCAAGGGGGTAGAATGGGGCACAATTCCATCAATGTAATCACCTGCAAGTCCCTGTCACTGTTGCCTACAGAGCCTCACAGCCCAATGGTCATCCTAGAGAGGGGCCGGCTCACTTTTAGTGAATACGAGCAGCAGATCCGTGCTCGTCGCGATTTCATTCACTGTGCCCGAACAGAAGCAGAGTCTGAGAAGAGGGTAAGATTACTTGTGTTAAAACACTTGCATTGCTGACTTCATATTGTTTGTTGTTTAAGAACATCATTACAGTATTACTGTACTTATTTGTTACTGCATGTGTGCATGTGCCTCCCCCAGCTGAAGTTCGTACGGAGACGCTATCATAAGGATCTGCTCTTGAACCCAGTCCTGATGCTTAACTTCTGCCCAGATCTGCTGTCAGAACCAACAGAACTGCAGCAGGCCAGCAGAGAACTCATCTTCCTCCTTGACAACAGCAGCACAATGACACAGCACAACATCAACAAGATCAAGGTTCTTGCAATCTTCTGTATGAGCAGCTGCTCAACAGTGCAGTCAATGCCAATTTGCCAATTTTTTTTGCCTTAATTGCTTCAGTACATACTTTTTTTTCTCAAACTGTTGTCATTGTTATAAAGCATAGATCACTGGTTCTTAATCTTTGTTGCCACCAGAAGTTAGTAGCTTATTTAAAGCAATTTTCCACCTACAAATGTTAAAACAAACAAAAACAATGAAAGGATTCCACTCTGAATTTGCAGTATTATGCAAGTTGAAAATAACCATAAATGTTTCTGTGTGCTTTCATATTTTTGACAGGAGGCGATGTTGGTGGCCATCAAGAGTCTGCCGAGCCGCACCATGCTGAACATCGCTGGCATCTGCTCTACAGTCAGGCCTCTTTTCAGCTCCAGCAAGCCCTGCACAGATGTGAGTCAAGTCAAGACACCTTTATTTATATAGCACTTTATACAATACAGATTGTTTCAAAGCTGTATCACAGTAATAAACAGAAAAAGAACAATCAATGAAGCAAACTCCATCAAATATAAGACAAATTCAAATTCTGCTGTAAAGCAGCTCTACAAATAAAATAGTGTCATTATTCAGCTCAAGTCAGTTCAGTGTTGGTTCAGTCCAGTTCAATTACCGTAATGGCAGGTTCAGACTACACAATATGATTTTGGCAAGGTCCGTTTGATGTATGGTGTTGTGGTGATTCATAAACGACAATGGTCGCCAGGATGCAAGAAGTTTTATCTCATATAATGTGTCATAGTGGACGACAACCAACACAGAAAGACTAGAATGTTTAATTTGTTCACAGAAATTACATATACATTTTCTCTGCTTGCAGTGCGTCTATCACACTTGTCAGGAAAGTGAGTGAGAACACAGACATACAATTTTAATCAAACCATACATCATCAATTGTGGTTCACTTCTGCAATTTAGTACAATTGCGTTCATATCAGCAGCGAACCGTACTGGAGTTCACATGAACCGAACCCCAGACCACCCTTTTTATGAGTACCTGGTACGATTCACGTGTGTGCACCAGAGTTCAGAAAACAGCATTCACATCATCCAAATGAACCAAACTCTGATGTCGTTCGAACCCAGGTGTGCACCAAAAGTGCTAGTGTGAAAGCAAACTAAAGTTCATAAATTATGAAATGAGTTCAATTCAGATATAAGCAGCTCTACAGAAGACACTTTGGGGTTAGTTCACCCCAAAATGAAAATTGTCATTAATTGCTCACCCTCATGTCCTTCCAAACTTATAAGACTTTCGTTCATCTTCAGAACACAAATGAAGATCTTTTTGATGAAATTTGAGAGATGTCTGTCTGTCCATTGACTGCCTTTGCAACTAACACTTTGACACTTCAAAAAGATCATAAAAAGATCGGAAAAATAATCTATATGAATCGAGCGGTTTAGTCCAAATTTTCTGAAGAGACTCGAACATAAGCTGAGGCTCAACCGACCACAAATAACACACAAGAACAAACCTCTTCCTGAAGCTCAAACGTGCTGCGTAACACACAAGAATGGTTACTTCATTGAACTTCATTGGTTACGCAGCACGTTTGAGCTTCCGGAAGAGGTTTGTTCTTGTGTGTTATTCGTGGTCGGTTAAGCCTCTGCTTATGTTTACATGCAAGTAAAAGCCTTAAATCTTTTCATCATAAAAAGTGATCAGGTCTCTTCAGAAAATTTGGACTAAACCACTCAATTCATATGGATTAGTTTTCAGATCTCTTTATGTACTTTTTGAAGCGTCAAAGGCAGTCATGGAGAGACAGACATCTCTCAGATTAAAAAGATCTTAATTTGTGTTCCGAAGATGAATGAAAATCTTACGAGTTTGGAACAACATGAGGGTGACTAATTAATGACATAATTTTCTTTTTGGGGTGAACTAACCCTTTAAATGTTGATTCAGTTGCAGAATTCATCAATTATAAAATGAAGTTGATTCAGCGTCATCATCCAGCTAAATTCAGATCAAGTTTTTTTTCTTATCTAATAGTGTCAATGCAGTCAAATCGCAGTATAATGCAATATTACTGAATATTAAGGGTCAGATTTTCTACAAAGGGCAAATTATCATAAGACTGCAATCCCATAAAAGGGACAATGGGAATGGAAAGTTCTGCAGGTGATCTACTGACAATGTGCAGCAAATTAAAGAACACAGAAGCGGCCATGTAAAGCGCAAAATGGGTTAAGGCATGCTTTTTTCTGTGTTAAGAAATGGCGCAAATACCAGTAATTTGACTACCGCAAACATTAGTAAATCACATTGCATTATATATTTAAATACTCTCCTTCCATAGATTTTGCATCTGAAAGGGAAACTCCAACAACTGCATATGCAATAAAGTCATCTGCAAAAATAGCTGTCCACGTCTTTTCATCGCTAATTTTTCACTGTGTGTCTTTAGTAAATCCTGACAGTAGTTTTTTAATGCTAAAAGAGGGTTTGTGTCTTTTAAACCCCAAATAAGCAAGCCAAAGGCAACAGTAGCAAGGAACACAAACTCCATCAGGTGACAGAAATGGAGAAAAAAAACCCTGGGAGAAACCATACTCAGTTGGCGGACCAGTTCTCTTCTGGCTGAATGAACAAACATGGTGTGATTTAATTCAAGCTGCATCACAAGTCAGATTTGTAATTGTTTCTCCAGATTTATTTTAGCTGTAGTAGCCAAACAAATCATTGTGTTTATTTCAAGAGAAACTCAGATGGAGACTACACAGGTTCTGGATGTGAGTGAGATGGTTGATGTTTACTTGTGAGCAGTGTTGAGGAAAGATACTTTGTAAAAGTAATGCATTACAATATTGTGTTACTCCCTTAAAAAGTAACATTGCATTACTTAACATAAAAACGTAGATTGGTCTAATTTGATACTAAAAAGTAAGACTAATTGCCCCTTGACTAACTGCTAATTGGTCATACTAGTACTTAAGTCAGTCTTAACATAATGGCTATGTTTATGCAACTGGCCCCTGGTGATAATCTCTGTCCAGGTCGCTACTACTGGTTGCCATGACGCTGCAATATCAGGTTCAAGCAGGTCCAGGGTCTGGCAGGACAAAGTGTTTTAAAACAACGAGAGCCATATGGCACTGTCATGCATTTTACAGCACGCAATGATCAAAAACAAACTTGTTTTGCTCCATCATGCACCACTGCTCTACATCTCCATCACACAGGGCTTCTCTAGAGTTTTTCATTTCAACTTAAGCTCTATGAACCATATTTACTTTTTAACAAATTTTTTATGAATAAAAACAAGGCTGTGGTGGGTAGACGTTAACACTGAAAATAAATTGTAGATGCCTCAGGTGCTGTTATTTATGATAAAGTTATGTTTAACCTGGAATATTTCTTTAAAACGTCACCGTTTTTTGTATCAACACTAAAGGGAATTCTGCAGTTCTCTCCCTCTGTCATTTCTCAGAGCACAGTGACTCAGGCATTGGAGTACATCCAGAAGATGTACACAGACCAAGGTGGCGCTAACCTGTGGGGGGCGCTGTCCTGGGTTTATCGGCAGCCCGTCTACCGCAGCTGCCCACGCCAGCTCTTCATCATCACGGCCGGAACCTTTAGCAATGTAGGCCGCGTGTTAGAACTGGTCAGGAGGAACGCCTGTAATGTCAGGTAAAAACTGTAACGTTTTGTACCATTGAAAACACTATGCCAAGTAACACCAATACTATAAAATAACACAAAAATGTATCTAAACAGAACAGATTCTTATGCTGATCAGAACTTTTATTACCCGTTTCAGCAAAAACAACAACAACAACAACAAAAAACATCTTATTAAAAGCCAGATAAAACTCATTATCCATACCAGATAATCCACTCACACGCATTTTGCTGGAAATGCTAAGATTGCAAAGTAATTAATATCAATCCTGCGAGCAACACATTTAAAACCAGCTAAACACCTTTCACACCAGTACATTTTATTATATTTATTATATTTCGATTTAGCTTTTATTTGTACAGTTTTAGTAATTTAGTACTTCAACTTAAACATATTTTATTTCAGTTAGTTGCAAGGCAGCCTTTAAGTTTTTCATCAAATATTTATATTTTAATTTATTCCTGCTTTTTTATTTTTTATTTTAAGCTAACATCTTTCAGACCAACTTCCAAAAAACAGCTCAACGCATTTCACTCCAACCTTAAAACTAGCTAAACACATTTCACATTAGCAAACACCTTTACTGGATTCTTCTACACAGAATAAAAAGTGCACAGATAAAAAAACCAATTTGCGATAATGTGAAATTCTGCATTATTAATATTATTACTACTACTATTATTATATTACCCCAATTAACAAAACCCCAACTAGTTACATAAAATAAAGCAGTAAAATAAAATTAGAACAGAATAATAAATATAAACACAAATACATAATTGAAAAAGAAATAATAAAATAAGGGGGGGGACTCTCTATAGAGTCAGTCACCGTGATTTTGCCAAGTAAGACATCTTCCTGGATCAGCATATTTTGTTGATCATGGAACAACATTCGTCTGGAAATTTAGTCCTAACCCTATCCATACCCCTAAACCTAACCATACTTATAACTTACCCCTAAAATCAGAGGAAGATTATGGTGAATAACACTTATGTAGAAGCACCAAACCCTGGTTGCAAGCCTAAACTTGACATAAACTGTAAACGTGTCCCTCAAATCTGATTAGTTTATTGGAATGTTGTTCCAGAATCAACAAAGATGTTGATCCAGGAACATGTTGTACTTGGTGAAATCATGTTCACCCTATAGAGTCAATACATTTTTCAAAAGGGATGCAGAAAACATCTAGGTTACTATTCCCTGAGGGAGGTATTTACTAATGTTAACGTCAGTGACTGACGAATTGGGATCTCACTTGAGAGCCCAAACACCTTCAAGTGCTAACAGAACAAACCAATGCACAATGGTGAATGCGATTAGCAACGTAAGCCGCACCCCCACTTCCGTATATAAAGGCAGCATGCAAATACTCACATTAAGTTTTCCACTGTGGAGCCAAGATGAAACCCGGCCGTGCCAGCGAAGGTACAGGAGTTGTGGCAACAGGAGTTAACGTCTCCGAGAGCTGTTCTGAGGTTCTAAAGCTCTGCATGCGGTCCATGTACAGACGCAGGGCACGAACAGGACACAGCATGCAAAGGCTGGGTCTGCTTCCTCCGGGGGCAATGCTTGCAAGTTCACCACCTGAAAGGAGTAGTGGGAATTTTGGGCATGTATCCATGCCGGGGTCTCAGGATTACATGAGGTTTGGCAGAGGAGGATTCAGTCTCCTGGCACCTCTCAAAAACCTGACCACCAATTCAACATTGACAGGGCATCTATGGGGTCTTCCCTGCGGGAAGAACACCAAACAACGAAGAAGTTCCACTTCTAAGCATAAAGGCACCTCGTAGAAGGGGCTCTCGCTGAAGTGATAGTGTCAACTACCCCTGGAGGTAAGCCACTTAAGTCCTCCGCATCCTGTCTAAAGAACACATGTGGAGGTTCCAGAGATCTGGACGTGGGTGCCAAATGGTGCCCTGTCCCTGAGAAAGAATGTCCTTCCCCAGGGGAATCCGCAGGGAGGGGCTGTCGCGAGGAGCATCAGATCTGCCTCCAGCACAGGTGGGCCAGTATGGCGCAACAATCAAGACCTGTTCCTCGTCCTCCCTGACCTTGCACAGTGTCTGTGCGAGCAGGCTCACTGGGGGAAACGCATACTTGCATACCTGAGTCGCTTCTGACTCCATAGGAGGAGATGGCAGGTGAGTTGTGACATACGACGGGAGCATAGACCACCTTGACGGTTGATGTACACAACGGTCGATGTGTTGTCCGTACAGACCAGCACATGTTTACCACACAGCAATGGAAGAAACCTGCGTAGGGCAAGTTGTAATGCTACTGTAGCAACTCAAGGCAATTGATATGCCACTGCAAGCAAGGTCCTGTCCAGGAGCTGTTGCTTGCCCATTGCATACAGCACCCCAGCCTGTGCTGGAGGCATCTGTTGACACAACAACATGCCTGGACACTGGTTCTAGGGGCACTCCTGCCCATAGAAAAGCAAAGTCCGACCATGGGCTGAACTTACTGCAACAGATTGGAGTGATTTCCACTCTATGTGTTTCACGGTGCCATGCCCATCTCTGGACTCAGCCGTGAAGCCAGAGCTAAAGTGGTCTCATATGAAGCAATCCGAGCAAGTGACCATGGCTGCGGATGCCATATGCCCCTCGATAACTGCAAACCAATCTTGGGTGCGAACGCATGTGAGAATGCGTTTCTGCGTCAGCATCTTGAGCGGGAGCTTGTGAAGGACCTGGTTCAAGACACGCAGATCCAAGATCGTCGTAACCCACTGTCTTTCTTGGGCACAATGAAGTATGGGCTGTAAAACCTTGACCTCATGTTGGCTGGAGGGATTAGCTCTATTGTGTCCTTCGCCGGTAGGACAGCAATCTCTGCAGTCTGACCGTCCAAATGACCCAGCGAGACGGGCTGGTAAGCGTTAACTAGGCTTCCAGATTCTGTGCAGGGGGGACCAAAGGGACAACAGACTCTGCTGTTCAGACTTGTATGTCTAATCCACTCTAACATCTGTTAGTATTTAACCTTAAAATGAATACCCCACATGACATTGTACAGCTGAAGCTGAGAGAAATTATTTAATTCTACTGTGGTTCCCATTATACAGCACAAAATTTCCCCTCTCATAAAACACTGACTGATATTTAGAAAGAAATGCTCTTCAACAAACACAGACACACACACACACATATAGCTTTCACTGTACTGGAACACAGACTCGTTATTGATACTCAGTCAAGACATTTAAAAGCCTTCGACCCAGACGGAGCAGACCTGAATTCCAAACAGCTTGTGTTGTGTGTGTGTCGTCTGGCTTCTGTTTCCCTTTAGACATTTAATTAGTGAAATGGTCCAGATTATTGTCAGGGGAATACTAAACATATTCCCTTTTCTCTCACTCTCAATCAAGCACATTGTCAATCCATTGGAGACAAACATGTATGTCTTGAGTCATGAGAAATCCTTCTTGAAATGTACTTATAGAAATTAAACCATACAGTCTACATGCCTATATATACATTGCACAAAAGAGGACAGTGCTACAAGAGGATTACCAAATCATTGTTTTAAGTGTGAAAATATAGCAAAAGTAACACAGAAATTAAAAAACAATGGACTTGTGACAAGGCCCCTGAAATAACCAGGCTTCATTTTAAGCTTTCATTTAGTGATGAGGGATTTTTTTGCTAGACAAAGAGCAGGAGAAATACCAAGCGAGTGTCTCAGAGCCAGCAAGTTACTATTTATCTCACAGAGTAAGATGCAGCCTGCAGAAATAACATGCATGGTTGTTGTTCTCACTGGAACTACCTACTGTAGCCAAAGAACAATAAAGTCAGTTAGCCATTTCCAAAGTCCATATTTACAAAATATAGATTCTGGGAATCAATACTCTGGTCTCATGAGACCAAATCAATCATTGTGGATCTAACAGCATCCAAAATGTTATGGTGTTGCTAGAGGAGAAGTACAGTGAGAAGTGCCTGGTTCCCACATAAGTTCAGTGGTAGTAAAGCTCTTATATAGGGATGTATGAGTGCTGAAGGTGTGAGGGAGTTTATCAATGCTGTCATGAATTCCCACACCACTGTGTAATTTAATACACAAACTTGAAACAGAAGATGTTACCCTTTCCTCATTCCCTGCATTGTTGGGCATTTGTTCAACATGACAATGAGGATATGCATTCTCCCAAGGGGAAAAACCTTCTGTGGACATGTATTGCACTCAATCTTAACACTCTTGAGCGCCTGTGGGGGATTCTGTAGAAACAAGTTGAGCAACACTCCCCATTAAAGATCAAGGCATTTAAGGAGCTCATCATCCAGGAGTTAAACAGGACAGATGTGACAATTTGTCATGAACCTGTACACTCCGTGCCAAGAACGGTCAGAGCAGTATATTCAAAATTATGGAGGGCATACTAAGTACTAGAATATTATACTTTTTTAAAAATTAAATATATAGAGAGAGACAGAGAGAAAGAAAGCTTGCATTTAAGTACCTTTTTATGACTTGTTTTTGGTGTTACAGGTGTTTCAGCCTGGGTCTTGGTCCTCAAGCCTGTCGAAGGCTACTGCAGGGCGTTGCCAAGGTTACAGGAGGCAGTATGGAGTTTCTCAGTGAGGAAGAGAGGCTTCAGCCAAAGGTGTGAGAGTGTACAGTGCCCTCTACAGGGGCCAGAGACAGAACCGCTATTATTAACTCTACTTTCATGACATGCTCAGGACCGTTTGATTTAAAATGTGCTTTTACGGTAGTTAAAAAAAAAAAAAAAAATTATTGTTCGTTATTGTTATACAAGTACAATAGGTTATATTATCAGGGATGTGATCAGTTTAGGAAAAAAAGTTATATGACTGCCATTCTTTTACTATTGCAATAATACTATAGTATAATAAAATAAAACACACGTCTTTAGAAGTAATAATAATAGTTATTAGTATTATTATTAAAAATTAAACAAATTAATAAATATATTCAATATATCAATATATTACGATTGCAATAATACTGTTGTTCTACAAAATTAAGTATTTTGTAATAGTAATAATTATTATTATTTTATTTTACAAAACAACAGTACAGTTACAATACTATTATTTATGGCTATATTTTGGTAAAAAAAAAAAAAAAATTAAAAAAAATCTTACAGGTACCTGAAAACAATATAAAACTAGCCAAAATATTTAATACCTAATATTAAATATTGTAGAATTTTACATATGTAGAATGTAGAATTTTGTGAAAGATGGGCATCTAAATTAAAAAAACGTAATGTGGCAATGCCATGATAAGTGATGGCATTACATGGTAAAACTTTAGTACCATGGTAGAGAAATTCTTGTGCCATGGTATTTACATTGAACTCTAAGGTACTTATAAGAATACCATGGTACTTGTACTTGTTCATTATACCATGGAAGTACAGTGTCCAAAAAACATGGTAGTACCTTGAAACTTTCTGTGGAAATCCGCAGAGCTTTCTTTAAAAAAAAAAAAAGTTGTTGTGTATTTATTAATGTTTCAATTATTCTCTACAGTTGGTTAAATGTCTAAAGAAAGCTCTGGAACCTGTATTGACGGATGTACGGATTGACTGGTATGTGCCAGATAATGTCGAGGCCCTTCTCTCACCAAATGAAATTCCTCCGCTCTACCCAGGCAGCTGCCTAATTGGCTACTGCACTCTCTATGATGTATCTGGATTCAGGGCCCAGAAAAGTGAGGTGAGAGGCTATACATCACCGTACTTTGTTTCTTCTGTTCAATATATGCCAAATGAAGTAGTGTTAATATAAACTAAATGCATACAGTTGTATGAAGTCTTGCATAAATTTGTGTGTGTACACTTTCTCTTAAGCAGGTGAAGCCTCATGCATACAGAAGCCACCAACGTGATTCAGCAGGGTCAGTTTTTGAGCTCTCTCCCTCCACTTCCGAGCTCCTTCAGCCTCTGGTTCCCCCGGAGGAGCACGAGAGAGATGTTGTAAAAGAGTGCGGGGTGGAGGGAGACTTTGAAGAAGCATTGAGGGAAATTTCTCGAGAAATCTCGTCAGAATTCTCCTGCGCACATGCCACCGATAATGCTGTCAGCCCGGGTAAGACTATGGGATCTGTTTAAGATTTAAGTGCATTGCATTGTGGGATTGCACATAATGTGCTCAGGTTGTATGTAGTACAGTGGTTCTCAACCTTTTTCACTTCAAGCCTTGAGGCCCACTTGGAAATTTGTTGAGGGCCCTGGTTGAGATCCACTGATGTAGTAGTAGTGCACAGTATACATAATGCATAATTGAAGGATAGTTCACCCAAAAATTAAAATTATCCCATGATTTACTCACACTCAAGCCATCCTAGGTGAATATGACTATCTTCTTTCAGACAAACTCAATTGGAGATATATTTAAAATATCCTTAGTCCTCCCAGGTTTATAATGGTTGTGAATGGCTGTCCAAATTTTAAAGACAAAAAAAAAAAAAAAAAAAAAAATGCACCCATCCATAAAAAATGAATCCATACGACTCCAGGGGGTTAATAAAGGCCCTCTGAAGCGAATCAAAGTGTTTTTGTAAACACTGCCACGCCAGAAGCTCGTTATTTTACTTTATAAAGTTTTAAATAAGGACATTTGTCTTACACAAACACATCGATTCACTTCAGAAGGCCTTTATTAACCCCCTGGAGTTGTATGGATTCATTTTTTTATGGATGGGTGCATTTTTTTTTGTCTTCAAAATTTGGGCAGCCATTCACAACCATTATAAACCTTGGAGGACTAAGGATATATTTTTAAATATATCTCCGATTGTGTTCATCTGAAAGAAGATAGTCATATTCACCTAGGATGGCTTGGCTGAGGGTGAGTAAATCATGGAATAATTTTCATTTTTAGGTGAACTGTCCCTTTAAAGGGATATTCCACCCAAAAAAGAAACCTGTATGTATTTTTTCTTCTGTGTAACACAATGTTGGTAACCAAACAGTTTTGGTCCCCATTGACTTTCATTGTATTTTTTGTCCATACAATGGAAATCTCTAGGAACCAAAACTGTTTGGTTATCAACATTCTTCAAAATATCTTCTTTTGTGTTCCACAGAAGAAAGAAAGTCATAAGTTTTGAACAAAATGAGCATGAGTAAATGATGACTGCATGCTGGATGGATCATTTTTCACTTTAAAAAAGTAGTAGGAGCCATTTTAAACATACCTGTTATCTACAGGTGGCGACACTGACTACAGCACCAGTGATGTGCGCTGGCGTATTCAACAGGATTCGTATGTTCAGGATCAGTATGTGTTGACACACTGTTCTCTGAGCAGTGAGAGGGCCTTCTCGTCTGTTTCTCCCCAAGCAGAGAGTTCTGTGCTGGGCATGGGTTCTCTGCCACATGGCTTGGAGAGAATGGAGCCCACACAGGGTAGAGGCCTCTCGCGCTGGGAAACTCCGTGGACTCAGAACGCCACCTCTTCAGGGGACACAGATTCTGCATCAGGGAAGGTGACAGCAGCAATAACATTTGTATTTGAGAATTCACTTAACATAGAGTAAAGAGAGGTAAACATCAATTTACATGTGCAGTGCAGTACCAGTAATCTAAAATACCCTGAAAAAGAAATTTAAACACAAAATAAAATGAAAATAAAGCAGATTTAAAGCTGAATTATTCACACGTTAAACTCCTTTAGGTAACAACTGCCAATATTATTTTTTGCAGTTTACACTGGACAAAGCAGTAGTTTTTTTAACACAGTATTTTGACTGTTTACAATTTTCCAATTAAAGTATTGTTGCTGTTAACTTGGAAATTGACTCATATTGAAATGCCCACAAGACTATGGGATCTGTGTAGATTTAAGTGCATTGCATTTTGGGATATCACATAATATGCTTAGGTTGTATGTAGTAGGAGTAGTAGTAAGTTCACTATAGTTTAAAAAAATCGTAATAAAATATGACAAGATCTCAGAGTTAAACTGTGTCAGAAAAAAATTATCTTAATTATGTTGGATAACACTTAAGCAAAACATGGTCAGGTCAAAGTGTCGGAATAATTTTTGGTTCCAAATGTTTATCAATTTTACTGGTAGTCCACTGTATGAAGAATTTTGGGTATAATAGGTACAGTTTACTCACTTACATAAATAGACTTACATTACTATAGTGTCCTGCACCCACTAGTAAAATTAATTTCATTTTAATTTTTGGTTTGACTCTGTTTCTGTAGGCTGGCAAGCTCTTAGACCGCGACGAGTCTCGTCGCAGGCAGAGGGCGCTAGCTCGCTCTGCTCTGGCTGGCCGAAGTTTCTCGTCTCCGCAGGGTGACCTGGACATGCACCGCCTGAGGAGAGCACTAGAGAGGGTCTCATTTGAGCAGGCCCTGGGAGGCCGACTGGAGGAGAGTGACACAGACACGCAAAGCACTTCACGAGGAGGTTTATCCCGCCCCAGTCTGACTGACTCCAGTGAGGGAAAACAGTCTGCAGTCATATACCTTTATGAATTAACATAAATACACAGATGCATATAAAATATGGTCTTTTTCTTTTCATCTACCACTGTCTGTCCAGATGGCCTCCTGTTCCCTGCTTCCCCACTAGACTGGGACACCTTCACCGATCCTGAATGCCTGTTTTCAGCCGCTCCTCCAGGTGAGTTCCAGGCTCCAGGGGTCCAGTGTCGCTCAGTGATCCATGGCAAGCTGGGAGGACGGCCCGTATCCTGGGAGGTCCATGTGGATCTGTCCCATTTGTGGGACACAGAGATCTCAGCAACCCTGCCCACCAGCACTGGGGCCTGGGATGAGATTATCCACCAGCTGACCGCACAATCTGTCATCACAGACTTCGAAAACATGGCGGAGAAAGAAACAGATATTGAAGTTGAAAGAGGTCTGATAAGAATAAGAGTTAAAAAAAATATTTGGATTTTAAATCAAGTTATTAACAAGCAGTTTGACTGTTCCATTCACAGTTTCTGTTGTTTGGATGTGTACTCTGTTACTGATGTGCACGTAGGTCCTTGCAAGCGGTACAGAATGAAAGCGATCCAGACCAGCAAAAGCTGTGGAATTGTCTGCATGTACACAAGCTTCACAACCACAGACACCAATGCACGACGCACAGGTAAACAACAAACAGCACATGTACACCACACACAATCTCACATAAAGACTGTGACACAAAACAGATATGCTAATCTAACAGGTACATATTTTATTGATGAATGAAATGAAATTCACCTGTGTTTGTGTGTGTGTGTCAGGTGTGCGATTTGGGACCAGAGACAGTTCTCATTCTGGCAGCAGAAGACAAAAGTTGTGCTCAGTGGGATTTAGACGCCACGCGTCCAGCAGAGCCAGTGAAGAGACAGAAGATACACACACCTCGACAGGTATCTTATCAATAATATATGTATGTATATATATGTATGTATATATATATATATATATATATATATATATACATATATATATACACACAATGTTTTCAACATTGATAAGGAATATTTCTTGAGCACCAGATCAGCATATTAGAATGATTTCTGAAGGATCATGTGACACTGAAAAATGTAATGATGCTTAAAATTCAGCTTTGCCATCACAGGAATAAATTACAATTTAAAATATATTCATATAGAAAAAAATATATATTGCAATATTACTTTTTTTAGATTGGAACTTACAGTTTCAACCAACTTTTGCCATTTTTGCCCACAATATGCACAAACAGACCAAAGCTCAACAAGCACACCCTTAAACACCAACATAGATACCTGAAAAGAAAACTCATCTGAAATACAAAGACAAGAAACCATGAGGCTATAAAACAATGGGTCTCATTCACTAAGCATGCGTACACACAAATTTGTGTGTAAGATGTGCATAGGAACAATTTGAAGAACAAATCACGATTCACCAAAAATTCTAAATTTACGACAAAATATAGGAAACTGAAAGCACTCATACTCATACCCACTTACTCTGTACAACCTTATAATCGTGTTAAGAAGTTATATAAATATGAATTTTCATCCTAACAAGACTATAATTATATTAAAGTATGTTACATCAATTGTATTACATAATCCATATATAAAATTACAACCCGAATTCCGGAAATGTTGGGACGTTTTTTTAAATTTGAATAAAATGAAAACTAAAAGACTTTCAAATCACATGAGCTAATATTTTATTCACAATAGAACATAGATCACATAAATGTTTAAACAGAGAAATTTTACACTTTTATCCACTAAATGAGCTCAATTTCAAATTTGATGCCTGCTACAGGTCTCAAAAAAGTTGGCACAGGGGCAACAAATGGCTGAAAAAGCAAGAAATTTTGATTCAGCTGGTAGACATCTAGCAACTAATTAAGTTAATTGAATAGGTCTATAACATGATTATAAAAGGGATGTCTTAGAGAGGCAGAATCTCTCAGAAGTAAAAATGGGCAGAACTGTGAAAGAGTGCATAAAAAGATTGTGGAATACTTTAAAAACAATGTTCCTCAATGTCAAATTGCAAAAGCTTTGCAAATCTCATCATCTACAGTGCATAACATCATCAAAAGATTCAGAGAAACTGGAGAAATCTCTGTGCGTAAGGGACAAGGCCGAAGACCTTTATTGGATGCCCGTGTCTTCGGGACCTCAGACGACGCTGCATCACTCATGATTGTGTCAATGACATTACCAAATGGGCCCAGGAATACTTCCAGAAACCACTGTCGGTAAACACAATCCACCGTGCCATCAGATGCCAACTAAAGCTCTATCATGCAAAAAGGAAGCCATATGTGAACATGGTCCAGAAGCGGCGTCCTGTCCTGTGGGCCAAGGCTCATTTAAAATGGACTGTTTCAAAGTGGAAAAGTGGTCTATGGTCAGACGAGTCCAAATTTGACATTATTGTTGGAAATCATAATTGTTGAAAGTCTTTTTGTTTTCATTTTATTCCAATTAAAAAAACATCCCAGCAATTCAGGTTGTATATAATAAAATTATTAAATTATACAATTTAATCTTAAATACATTTCATCATATACAGTGATTATGTTCAGCTGCAAGGTTTCTCTGAATAACGCAGCGCATGTACAGCTGGCTCATGAGAGATCTGTAATCTGGGTCTGTATGATTGGTGTTGGGAGTATGGCACGCTTGGCATTGCTTGAGGATCAGGCGAGAGCACGTCTTTGAACAGTGGCATTTCTCACTAAAGTGACGTAAGCCTGTAAAGAAAGAGTGTGCAGAAAGCCCTTATATGGACATGGTTTGGGCGTGTTTTATGCAAATGACTAACCTTCTGCAAATGACTAACCTTCTGCACACGGCCGCTCATTTAGAATACTCTAAATTCACTAAAATAAGAACGAGTTTAAGAACAAATTCATGTGCGATTTTTTGTGAGAAATTCTCCTGTAGGTACAAATATGAAATAATCCACGCAATTATTAGTGAATAAGACACCATGTCTTTGCATTCCGTTCAGTGCGACTCTGAATTTATGTTCTGTTTTCTTGAACCCAGACAGAGAAGATACACCTGCATCCCCTTGTAGCATGACATCCTGGGATAGCAGTGAGTATAGAAGAAAAAAAGAATGCTTTAAGGGGATAGTTCGCCCAAAAATGAAAATGATGTCATTAATTACTCACCCTCATGTTGTTTTAAACCTGCAAGACTTTCGTTCATCTTCGGAACACAAATGAAGATCTTTTTGATGAAATCTGAGAAATTTCTGTCCCTCCATTGACAGTCTACGTAACTACCACTTTGACAGTTCAAAAAGTTCATAAAGAGATCATAAAACTAATCCATATGAATTGAGCGGTTTAGTCCAAATTGTCTGAAGAAACTCGATGGCTTTAGATGATGAACAGATTGAATTTAGGCTTTTATTTGCATATAAACATTCATCAGCACACATCAGATATGGTAAATGGAAGCTCAAGCAGTTTTTGAAAAGCTTGAAATGCGAGAACCAGTGAGGTTCATTCTCGTGTTACACAGCACAGCACAAACTGTTGAGCCGCTGTTTAAGTTTGCTGATCAATGTTTATATATGTTTATATGTTAATAAAAGCCTAAATTAAATCTTTTTATCAAATAAAGCAATCGAGTCTCTTCAGAAAATTTATACTAAACCTCTCAATTCATATGGATTTGCTTTACAATCTTTTTATGAACTTTTTTAAGTGTCAAAATCGCAGTTGCGTAGCTGGCTATGGAGGGACAGAAATCTCGAAGAGATCATCAAAAAGATCTTCATTTGTGTTCCGAAGATGAAAGAAAGTCTTGCAGTTTGAAACAACATGAGGGTGAGTAATTAATGACAGAATTTTCATTTTTGGTTGAACTAACCCCTTAAGGTGCAGTCACATGACAAAAAAGGTTTAATGTCTAAAGTGTAGCGATGCATTAAGCATGAAGTCAGTTTCAAACCAAGCAGCTTTCTGTTGGTCAGTGCTGTGGAATTTGAGAAGGAAACTTTTCACCGAACAACAGTAAGTGCGACCGCACCTATTGTTTATACCTTAAAAAAATGAATCAACATTTCAATGGTGAATTGTGGGAGTAATGATGAAGGTGTGTCTTTCAGGCACAGGAGGGAGCATCAGTCCATCAGCGGTGTCATCTCGCTCTCAGCGCTCTGTGGAAAGCTTCTTCGGCTCCAAGTCAGCACTTACCTACACAAGATCTTCACAATTTGTAATGATTTTAACTTAATGATATTATGCTTTCACACCAAATTTTGTTGTGTTCTCCAGGTTCAATCTGGGAAGACTAAAGGGCAATAATGGAAAACAAGCTCCTCTCAAACCTCATTGTCTCTCTGCAGAGACTGACAGACACATAGAGACAGATACACCTGACTACTTGCCATTGGTTGGTGTAATTACATACTGTCAGCACTGAATACTGCTTTAAATAACTAATCAGAATGTAAAGCCAATGTCACCAACTTTACTTTTCGTGTCCCCACAGGTGCGCCTTCAGTTGGCATCAGGTGCGTTTCTGCTGTCTGAATTATACTCCGAGTGCATCCAGATCCCTTTGGACCGCCTGAAAAGAGCGTCCCCATACCTGAGCCACCGCAGCAGTCTGAGCCCTCCTTTCCATTGTACCTCACCACCTGCGAGACACATGCGAGAGTCATGGTCCAACCCTTTGGAGGAGGGGTCTCCAAAATTGGTGGGTGGAGTCCCACAGGCTGACAGTGGGCGGGGCTCTGAAGCTGACACATGTGAAGGTCCTCCATTGGATCCTGCAGAACCTCATGGAGAGAAACTGGAGCAGATGGATGTAGAAAGCTCTAGTTGGGCCACGGCGGTAGCTCTGGCCTGGCTGGAGCACCGCTGTGCTGGGTTCTTTGTGGAGTGGGAACTGGTGGCTGCCAAGGCAGATTTCTGGCTGAAGTGTCAAACGCTAACAGAGGGCGTCGACCTAGTAGGGTTGAGGGCAGCGGCCAGGCAGCTTTTTCTACTGTTGCGTCACTGGGACGAAAATATCAAACTGAACGTGCTTTGCTACAACCCCAATAACATGTGAGGAGCTGACCTCAGATGAAGTTCTGGGGTCTCTAATTGAATTTAACCCAGGACTCACAATTTAACTTTACAACTTAAGAATTCAAAATTGTCCTTCAAAAAGGAATGGAGATAAAGCTGAATTGTGAGTTGGGTTTCAGTTTCTCTCATGCCCAGACCACAATACTGTACAAGCTTTGCCTTAATCTATGGGCTTCAGTTTAATTATGCAGTAGAATGTAGTTCACTGTTATCAACTGCAGGTCTGACAGCACTTTATGCTAGCAATAGCAAAATGACTAGTATTGGATGCTTCATAAAACCAATCACAAACATAAGGGGTGGGCCAAAATAACACATTCTTGCCTTAATTAACACTACCATTCAAATGTTTGGAGTCAGTAAAACTTTGATACTATAATACTAAAATTAATACAATAATAATACTTTTAATCAGCAAGGATGCATTAAATTGATCAAAAGTTACAAAATATTTTATTTTCAATCCTGAAAACAATCAGTTTCCACACAAATATGAAGCAGCACAACTGTTTTCAATATTGATTATAATAAGAAACTTTTCTTAAGCATATTAGATCAAAATCAGCATATTAGAATGATTTCTGAAGGATCATGTGACACTGAAGACTGGAGTAATTCTGCTTTGCCATCACAGGAATAAATTATATTGTATTTTTGATCAAATTAATGCAGTCTTGGTGAACATAAGAGACTTCCCAAATTCTGAATGGTAGTGTACTTGCTTGAATTTAATTAATCTTTTTTTTTTTTTTTTTTGTCAAGTTTTAGACTAAACTAAATTTTAAACCATCTCCTTGAGATATTTTGGATTTAAGCATTCAGCTCTGCTAAAGTTTGCATAAAAGCAAGAGTTTTCAGGTAAAACCACATAAACAATGTGCAAACCATGGGGCTATATTTGTTACATGTGCAAAAAATAAAAATAAAGTAATGATAAATATGGTAGTAGATTAGAGATACATGAATGTTATGAAATTATGACTTTTTATTTTCTATCACTTACAAATCTATACAATAAAATGCTCTGAATGATTCCAAATGATGCTTCTTCATGTTTTAAGATAATACTATTTCAAACAGCAAGGGCTTCATTCGTTCACTGAACCTTCAACCTGGTTTTGCCCAGACTTTTGTAGCTGTGAGTCTGGAAATGGAATAATATAATGGACAACAGTTGCATTGTGATTAGCAAGTGCACTTTGGATTAAGCAAATGCATATCATGCAAAAAGAAAATAAAAAAAACTCTTCATTACAGAAAAATTTTAATCACCGTAAATGTGAAGCATTTCAGCCCTCCATCTAACTTCACTCTAGAAAAGAAAAAAACATAAATAACAATGAAAAAGACCCAAAGACAGTAAACAAACACAGGCACTACTGGAGGTTTATGGTTGCCTTAAACTAAAAAGAAATGGAAAAGCAGATCTATACTGTTATTTGTGCCCTATAAATGTAACTAGTGGATGCGATCCTGTTGAGCTTATAGTCACAACCCTGCATGGCTGGAAAAGTTAAAAGGATAGTTCACAAAAATGAAACTTCTGTCATCATTTACTCACCCTCATGTGGTTCCAAACCTGATATGACTATTTCTTCTGCAGAACAAAAAAATAATATATTTTTTTGTCCATACAGTGTAAACCAATGGATATTCCCAATATTTATCTTTTCTGTTCATGCATACAGGTTGTGGAACGACATGAGGCTGAGTAAATAACACATTTTTCATTTTTTGGGTGAACTATCCCTTTAAATGGAAACAAATCCCTGAATAGCTTTGAATAAAGACAGAATTATGAATGAAATTAAATGTCACAGTTGAAACTGCATTGATATGCTGCATAAAAATTATTTTTTATAAATGTCCTTCCAATAAACAACATTCACATTTCCCACTCCAACATCTCAGACTGAGCATTACATGAGTCCTTAAGAATCCTGAGAAGCATTGTAAAATCTCTGTACCCCCATATATTAACTTCACACTACCTCCATTTAAAAAAAAACCTTGATTTGATTTGAGCATCATACTCAGGGCACAGGTCCCTGGCCACCCCTGTTTGTCACTCTGGTACAGGAGCTTGTAGACAGGTGCTGGACCAGAGGCAGGAGGCCAGAGATTGTCCCATACAGCGAGTGCCCCGGTCAGGCCAAGGTTCAGTGGCGCTTAGCCTTGTTCTCTGACTTCTGAGAAGGAAGAGCTGGGGTTGGATTGAACCACAAACAGAGCAGGATGATGAGATGGCAGACGTGCAGTGATAGAGAGCTATAGTTGGTGGACGGATACGTGTTCCAGGACAGCTCTATCAGACCCAGAATCAACACCCTAAAAGAGAGTGAAACATATAGGGATGATGGGGGTGGGGGAAGATGTGATAACAAATTTGTCCTAATCAACTATAATTATTTTTGTGTGACAGTTTGTTGAGATATTATAAACAAACACCGGAATAATAGTATATTTACAAATACATATTAAAGTAGATTAGTTAATGCTGTAAAATTTGTTCATTTTTAATTCATGATACCTAATCTGGACTCAACTTTTTCTATTGATAAACACATGCATACATGTACTGTATATACAAACACAACAAGAACAAACAACTAAAAGTTATATGAGGAAAAAAATAACACATTAGAACATATCTGTGCTGTACCTGAGAAGTTGGGCAAGCTTCTTGACTCCTCCACTCCACAGCAGGAAGGGGAGTGTATGAAAGTACCAGACATAAAACTGATAATGCAAAGATCTACTGAAGCACATGCCGATAAAGTTAGAGGTGAACAGAACCAGAACTGTCTGTATGATCTGGGTTAAGGATCTGTTTTCATCTTATCAACTAGGCCTAATAATGCAAGTCTCAGGAATACCTGGGATATTTTTAATCCAATCAATCAAATGTTTGATGTAATCAACCATAAAAAGGATATGATCAGCATTGAGCTTCTGTACAGTCTCTTTTCTCTCAGATGGATCTTTTAGAATAGACCAAATACTGTTCCCAGACCTGTAATAAACAATTTCAATTTTTTAAAATGATGCAGTCAGTTACCAAACTATATTCCCAGTCCTGTAGCATATTTAGTTTACCAAAAAGCCGAACCAAACATCTGATGAGCCTTACTGACTTCCATAGTATGGAAAAAATACTATGGAAGTCAATGGGGTCCATCAACTGTTTCATTACTGACATTCTTCAAAATATCTTCTTTTGTGTTCAGCAGAAGAAAGAAATTCATACAGGTTTGGAACAACTTCAGGGTAAGTAAATGATGACAATTTTTATTTTTAGGTGAACTATCCCTTTAAGGGCCACCTAATGTAAAGTGTGACCTTGATTTTTGTACCTCTTCCATCTCTTCAGTGCAAACAGAAGCAATGTGGTAATGTGAGTCAGAAGCAGCACTAGGTGGAAGTATCGACTCAAAAACACATCCTCGGGAAGAAAGCGCCAGTTCACTGTCCACTTAAAAAGAAACTGCCTGCCCAGGTCAAATGCCCGGCTAACATACCCGACAGGGTTCACTAAGAGGAACGGCAGTCCCAGTAATAGCTGTTAGAAAGGGAGAAAAACAGAGTGGTACATAAAAAGTTGGTGTAAAACAGTAAAAAGACAGCAGAATCACTTAATAAATATGTGAATGTGTTTATGTGTGTCTAACCTGAATGACAGCACAGAGAGTGAGTTTGGGTAAAGTTCTCCATATACCGAACTCACACAAGAGGAGGAAGAGGAGACCAGGAGCGAAGAGCAGAACGTTCATCTTCACAGACACAGCTAAACTGTCCATAGCACAGAGAAATATTTACTTTAAATGCACACACACAGCTGATGACCAGTCATTTATCAAACAATAATTATTCTTATGTAGTTTTGGAGTGATCAGGCATTGTAATATACAGCAGTAGTGGATAACAGGATTTAATGTTAAAGTGCCCTTATTATGCTATTTTAAAGGTTTCCAATTTTGTTTTGGAGGTCTCCTACAATCAGTTTACATGCATCAAAGGTGAAAAAACACTTTAATTTTCTCACAATGTACATTGTAGCATCACCTCCTTTCTCAGTGTTTGAAACAGTTTGATAAAGGATTCGGTCTCTCTAAACCCCTCTTTTCCGGAGAGCCTACTCTTCTCTGACTGGTCAGATGGCCCAGTCACATGTGGGAAACACATTACCTATATCTGGGCACTTTAACTCTCCCCGCAATTGACAGAAATTTCCGGCAAGTATGTTTTCACCGTTATACAGTAGGGGGTGTGATTTCCTCAGCTTTTTGTTCAAATTGTTGCTTTTTTTTAATGAATCTTACCCATATTCAAGTGTTGATAAAAAAAAGAATGCATGAAGTTAGAATTTTTTATTTTTTTTTAAAGCAGAGGGTCTGTTATTTCCTTTGATATACTGCATATACAGATATTCATACAACAAAATATTTTGGGGGCCATGAAATTTTTGTGAAAATTATCAAAAATGCTGGCGGTGAAAAAAAAAAAAAAAGTTAAAAATAAGCCTGATATTCTCCAATAAAGTTTAATTCATATGGCCATCCATCCTTAATCTCTCTCTCCTCTCTCTCTCTCTTCCATCACTCTACGTATGTAGAATGAAGATGTTGTTTCTACTTGCCTGTAAAGGGCACATCCTAGAGTCCAGCGGCCATCCAGGAAGAGATTGATGGCTCCAAATAACAGCATCATTGCCACCGGATCATTAAAGAGACGCAAGACAAAGATAGAGTGAATTCGATACGAAGCACAGCAGATGAAGAAGAACACATATGGAGGAACCTAGAGAAGAATCAATGGACAAGCACTTAATAAAATCAGAACAATGAAAACAATCTTCTGTAAATATCCAAAAACTCATAATGGACCCTTGTCACAGACTGTGATGACGTGTTTTAATGGTCATCTGCATTTTAAATATAATATTTTCATTAAAAAAAAAAAAAAAAGTATCTACATTCATAACACTATACTTTGTATTATATTTCCTTTGCATCAAATTACAAAAAACGAGTTAACGCTGCTGTGAGGGTGTTTCTAATACAGCCGCTGTGGGAGTGACTGTAAAATTGACATCATTCTCTCTTCTGACAAGCATTATCTATCTCTATTTTTTTCCTCTTTTTGAAATTTGTGAAAACACTGTTGTTGAGGGTGTTTTTTTGTGTGTGTGTTGAGGAACACAAAAAATATATTTATTGTAGTCTCTCATTCACCACTATAAAAGTTTACCCAACTATGATGACTTCCACTTCTGAGAAAACCGGAAATGTGAAAAGGGTCAATAAAACTAGAAATCAGCAATGTATTGAAATATTAGTAAGGTTTGTCATAGTAAGTAGTAATGAGTAGTTGCTTATGCTTGAATTCAGAGATTTATGTCTTGCAAAAGTTGTTTAGTTTAGATGCTGTTGGATATACAGATCATAGAATTAATACAGATTGTAAAATGAATGTACACTGTATTTAATTTATACACTACCATTCAATAGTTTGGTTAAAGGTCAAAAAAATTGGGGAGAAAAAAAAAATTATATATATATATATATATATATATATATATATATATATATATATATATGTGTATGTATTTATGTATGTATGTATGTATATATATAGAAGTTTTTTAATTGATTTTTTGCATTTATCTTAAACTAATTCACTTTTGAATTACTAATTTCTTTCAAACCAGAAACCTTATGGACCCAAAACATTTGAATGGAAGTATGTACACTTCAAATTCTCTGTGAAAAGATCCCAGCTATTCTTGGGTGAAAAAAAAAAAAAAAAAAAAAAGATGACTGAACAGAATTATGCATAATGGTAAATTACAAGGATTTGTATAATATGGGGTTCTTACTTTTTTGGTGCGATGGTAAATGCGGAACACAAGAAGGAGAGTGATGAGGTAGAACACAGCAAACACATACTGACCCAAACGAATATTCTGTCCATGATCAGTAAGATAATACAGCCCTGTGAATATATACACAAAACCAGCTGGATACCTGAAACACAAATAGACACAATCCAGCAAATGATCAGTGGCCAGGTTTCTATTTAATATGTCATTCTCAGAGGTGTACAAGAACACAAGTAAACTACTGAACATCTAAAGGCTGAAATTGTCAATAATAGTCAAAGCCAGTCTGGTTAGTCATAGTTGACAGATTTTGCAGAAAACTGTATAGTATATAATGGGCACAGACGCCACTCAGAAGATATCAAACATGTTTAATATTTTTAGCTGATTTTAGAACACATAATTGTTTTTATTTGTCATGCATCTCCTAGCTACAAGACGCACGTTTTTGCATGAGTTTGTTGTGTTCCAAAAGACTTTAAAGTCTGGTAATGTGTAATCAGGGTTGCCAGGTTTGCGTAACAAAACCAGCCTAATAGCTATTCAAAACCCGCCCAAAACTAGCTTCAACCTGCAGACTAAAAAAAACCAAAAAAAACCCAGCAGCAACAGTGTAAAAGTAGCCCAATTCCATGGGAAAACCGCAGACTTGGAAACACTGTGTGCAATTCTCAGTCATTTAGTGTATGATGCCCAGTTTTTCCCTGTAAACAATTAAAGTTGGTACGTGTATAATAAGTTGTGTAGTGTATTAGAGGCTCATTAATGAACATTTGTGAAATATGCAGATTTTGTGGACCTCGGCATATTACTATATTACCCATAGCGGAAAACAAAGGGTTAGTTCATCCAAAAATGAAATTTCTGTCATTAATTACTCACCCTCATGTCGTTCCACACCCGTAAGACCTTCGTTCATCTTCAGAACACAAATTAAGGTATTTTGATGAAATCCAAGAGGTTTATTCTCGTCCATAGACAGCAACATAACCGAGACTTTCAAGGTCCAGAAAGGTACTAAAGACGTCTTTAAAATAGTCAATGTGACTGCAGTGGTTCAAACTTAATTTTATGAAGCGACAAGAATACTTTTTGTGCTCAAAAACTTTATTCAACAATATCGTACTCTGTTACTAACGTAACCTCAGTTCCCTTACATACGAGTACTGTGCCGTTCGTCTTATTAATTAATATTGATTATTAATAAGACAAGACGCAATGGGGAAAACTCCTTTTCTCAGATTCTGAAGCCTTTAGACAATCACGCAGCATTAACTGCACGGCCATTGGTTCATGAAGGTAAAGTAAACGAACCAATGACAGAGCGGAATCGAGCCCTCTCAAGCCCGCCAAAAGGGGCGGGGTATCGAGCTATATAAGCGGCTCGCGACAGATACTCATAAGACAGGATGGCCCAGACAACAGGGACTGAAACACTGTAGTCATCCTCCCAAGCCCATAAACTAGGGCACCAGAGGGGCCGAGGGTGTATATAGAGGGCACAGAACATAGTTACGCCCAGACGTGGTCGGGGTCGTAATGGAAAGCCATAAGCTGGACACAGCAGGGAGGCTCATGCAGAAAGGACCTGCGTCTGAAGCGCAGGGACATCTAGATTATAAAACCTGACAAAGGTGGACGGTGAGGCACAGATGTCAGCAATGAAAGCACCTGTAAATCTCCCACATGCTTAACTGATGCTAGCACTAGCAGTAAGGCAGTTTTCAGCGACAGGGGCCGTAAGTCGGCAGTCTGGATTGGTTCAAAGGGAGGACCTTTAAGAACTCTAAGAACCACAGAAAGGTCCCAGGTAGAAACCGCGAGGAGACGAAGGGGGATTTAACCTCCTGGATCCCTTCAGGAAGCGAACAACAAGGTTGTTTCTCCCTATTGACTGCCTATAGGAGTGTGAGAGGCTGCTATAGCTGCGAAATAGACCTTAAGACCTTCTGATTACTTGGGGAATCAGTGCGATCAGGGGAAAAGCATAAAGGAGGAGGCTGGGCCAGTCGTGGGCCAGCGCATCCCTGGCTTTTGAGAAATATATTGGGCAGTGATGATTGTCTTCTGAGGCAAAGAGGTCGATCTCTGCCCTCCCGAAAACGCCCCAAATTTTTTGGACTGAGCGGGGGTGAAGTGACCATTACTCTGAGGCAAGGTTGCTCCGGGACAACATGTCTGCCCCAGTGTTCAGTATGCCCTGTATATGTGCTGCTCTCAATAAGAGCTGGTTGCACTGGGGCTTTGAAGAGAGACCGCCCTGGCGACTTATGAAGAACACCACCATCATGCTGTCTGACCTGACCAAGACATGGCGACCCACCAGGAGAGGAAGGAAAGCCTGGAGAGCTCAATATACCACCATCATTTCCAGAGAACGCTCTGGAGTGACCGCGGCCCTCATGTGGGTCGAGTCTAAAATTATCCCCAGGAACGACACACGTTGGCTGGGAGATAACGAGCTCTTTGTAAAATTTACCCTGAGCCCCAAGCACTCTAAGTGGTTGAGGATGATAGATCTGTGGAATATTAGCTCCGCCTCCGACTGGGCCAGAACGAGCCAGTCGTCGAGGTAGTTCAGTATGTGCACACCCATCTGTCTCAGAGGGGAAAGAGCCACATCCATGCACTTCGTAAAATTGCGGGGAGCCAGAGATAGCCTGAACGGAAGGACCGTGTATTGACATGCTACCCCTTCGAAGGCGAATCTCAAGAATCGCCTGTGATGGGGGGGCTATCTGGATGTGAAAATAAGCGTCAGATCCAGGGTAAAGAACCAGTCTCTTGGGCGTATTTGCGGGAAGGTCTGCTTCAAAGTGATCATTCTGAATGAGCGCTTTATCAGGTCCCTGTTCAAATGTCTGAGATCGAGCATGGGTCTGAGACCACCATCCTTTTTTGGGAACAAAGAAGTACCTGCTGTAGAAGCCTGACCCGCTCAGTACTGGGGGAACAACTTCTATGGCTCGTTTTGCCAGCATGGTGTTTATCTCGGAATGCAGGACGTGCACGTCCTTGCTTTCCACAGAGATCAGGGCCACGCCGTTTAATAACAGGGCCCGTTGAGTGAATTGGAGTACATAACCTTGTTTTATTATGTTCAGCACTCAAGTTGACACTCCAGGGATGGCCTGCCAGGCCTCGGCCCGCGTGGCAAGGGGCTGGATAGGTTCTGGCACTAAGTCGCTGTGAGGGACTGTGGTGCACACATGGGGTGGAAGAGGAATTTTGCTCTTTGCTCTGAGTATGTTACTCGCGGCTTGCGGGGGTGTGGCCGGCAAGCAGGCTTGGGAGGGTTACTTTAAAAATGTATTCTGTTACAGTTACAAATTACTTTAAAAAAAGTATTCAGTATCGTAATCCAAGTACCACAATATAAAAGTAATGTAATGTGATTACTTTTGGATTACTTCAAGGTCACACAAACAAATATATATAAATAGTAATAAAGATAGAGAAATTGTATTTCTTCTCAATTTCTGCAAGTTTTTATATGTAACACTTTCCATACTTTTGAATGGGTATCAACAATAAAAATATTTTACAAATCTGATAAATTATCTATTGCAATATTATTATTGTTGTTGTTGTTGTTGTTTAGAGCTTAAAAATATAAGTCACATCAGATCATAAACTGAACAAGCTCGGATCAAACATTTCTTTTTATGTTTGTTCTGCTTTAATTCTGGGACTTCCCCAGACATCGCACGCAACAACGTCGCAGAAATTTGCTCTTTAGAAAGCTCTTATATTATAATGCAACTGCATTGCAAAAGGATACACCGAAAGTGCACTCACTCAATGCTGCAGGCGGCTCGGGAGCGAAACGCTGACCAGGCTGCTTGGGAGTGGCGTGGGAACAAGGCTGCTTGAGAGCGGCGAGCTGATCTGGCTGCTGTGAAGCAGCGGGTTGATCAGCACTGCACATGAGCGGCGATCTGGCAGAGCGGTGAGAGAACTTCAGGCTGCTCGTGGTCGGCGGCTACTAGAGAGTGGCGAGTAGAATAGAGAGTGGCGAGCAGAGGAGAGGCGAGCTGACCAAACTGCTGCAGAGCGGCGAGCTGATCAGCGGTGAATTCCAGCTGCTTGCAGGTGAAGGCGGCTTCGAGTCTCGTAGATCAAGTAAAGAGACAATATCTGTGTTACTGAAGAAGAATGAATCGATTTGCCATGGTGAGACGGCTGCTTATATAGCCCGAGACCCCTTTTGGCAGGCTCGAGAAGGCTCGCTCAGAATTGGCTCACGCGATTCCGCGCTGTCATTGGTTCGTTTACTTTAACTTCACGAACTAATGACCATGCAGTTAACATTGTATAAAGGCTTCAGAATCGGAGAAAAATTTGTTTTCCCCATTGGGTCTTGTCTTATTAATAATCTATATTAATTAATAAGACGAACGACGCAGTACTCATGTAGTATCGCAAGGGAACTTCTCTTCTGTGTCATTCTCATACGCCGTTTACGTCGAGCGCTTCCAGGTTCTATGTCAGAACGTCGACTCAATTTTGGCCGGCTCCTGCGTCAGCATTACACGCATACGTTGTGCTGCTCATGTGATCAGCTTTGGCCAATACTGAGCTGGCATTCAGATGTAAACATGGAAGCCTTCACTGTGCTTACTGTGGCAACTACATAAGAATAATGACAGGGAAGGGAAGAGATTGTTGAATAAAGTCATTATTGTTGTTTTGTTTTTGCGCACAAATGTATTCTTGTCTTCTTGTCTTCACTTCATACAATTAAGGTGGAACCACTGCAGTCGCGTCGACTGTTTTAATGATGTTTTTACTATTTTTCTGGACCTTGAAAGTGGTGATTATACTGTCTATGGATAAGAATAAACCTCTCTGATTTCATCAAAAATACCTTAATTTGTGTTCTGAAGATGAACGAAGGTCTTACGGGTGTGAAATGACATGAGGGTGAGTAATTAATGACAGAATTTTCATTTCACTAACCCTTTAGTAACAAATGAACAAGGGGCAGAAGATTTTGGTAGGTGGTTGAAAACGGGTATGTATTAAATATCTAGCGTGTATAAATTACATATGCCTGCATTTTAAGTAAATATTTTTCCAACTCTAAAGGTATACTATATATATATATATATATATATATATATATATATATATATATATTTATGTTGACACTTACACCAACGGCCCCGTGTCGCCCTTCAGCTGTGTGTAGTCATAAGTGCCGTTAATAACTCCCTCCACCTCATCCATGTACGCCTTCCAGTCAATTTCTGTATCTACACACACAACATTTACAGCATTAGACAGAGGAATCAAGATGGCACTTGTCTTTTAATCGACATCACCTTGCATAGTGCGATTCAGTGTCGGGTTGTCATTTTGGCTTTATGGTGCGCGTGACTGACAGTGACACGAGCAGTGAGTCTCTGCACGCTTTCCCTTCCGACCACAGATAAAGAACACAAATGTAATACAGTTTATATTGGAACGTAGATGTAACCCTTCAGTCTATAAGAAATAAATCAATAAACAATTGCATTAACAACGTGCACTAGTACAGTATCCTATTTGAATATATAGAGATCAAGCAGTATAGAATGATGCTTTGTTTCTTTACTCTGCAGTTCCAATAATAAATTGCTGACTATTATAATTATTCAAGAATCATGTCAGTGATTGATTTCTAGTGCACTTACATGCAACTCTTTGGATCACCCATATGTTAATCACAATTTCCAGGAACCAAAGGACGGCCGTGAACAAGAACGTGTACTCTGCTTTGAACAACACCATGTGTTTGTCCTGCCATATGGAGGAAAGTGTTTTTTGTAATCTTGATGGTAGAGTAGGTGATTTTTTCTTTCCTGCTGCCATGTTGGCCGCCTTGGTGAAGTCAGCAATTTCGAACACACACGCGTGTCGAAATCGGAAACACTGAAATGCAAATTAAAAGTCCCTAAGGCAAAAAATGCCATTGAAAAAAAAAAGACAGATTTCTTTCTTTCTTTCTTTTTTTTGACTGAAGATACGTTTTAAACGTTGTTACAATTTATTTATTTATTTAACGTATTTATGTGCATACAAATATGTTTATTTAAACTTTTTTTATTCTGTTCGTTTAAAATGTTTCAATGACTTTTTAATAAAAAATTATATTAAAGGAAAGCCTGCAGAGAACATACTGAATAACAACAAGCTTATAATTATCACATAAAGTATACTTAAAATGTGTTTGACTGCATAAAGTTGTGTCACCAGATTCAGTCAGGCAAACGTCACAGCTACCCACGTTGACGTACCACGTGACCCAAACAACATCGTTTCCGGTAATGTATTCAGGAGGGCTGTGTGAGTGTTAAAGGTGATTTTCTGCTGCTTACTCATGCGATGTTCATTTCTGTTGTTTTAGACAACTTTAATATTTATTTATGAGCGTGTACATACGTAATAGCGGTCAAAGCATTAGGTTAAATCCTTTAAAGGTCATTTATGGGTCACATTTCATTTTGACAGCCGACAAATGATTCACCTTGTTTGGAGAACTGTTGTTATTGTTATGTATATATTATTGTGGAGGTGTTGGTAGTGTGTTTATGTCAGTTTTCCTTAAATCGACTATAAAACACCCCAAAAATCCCATGGACCTTCATTGTTGGAATGTTTAAAAGGGGCAACTGTCAATTCTAATTTAACATACACGTACATGCTCTTTTAAGTTGCTCTCTCTCTCTCTCTTATTATTGGCTTTTTTTTTTTTTTTTTAAATCCATCCATCCATCCATGACAGCCAGAACACTCTGTCAACGCCTAACAACCTCCAGAAAACCTAGTAATTCCTCAGAATTCCTCAGCAACACCTTGTAATCAGAATAAATGTAAATGAAATAGTGTAGTGAAAATGAATGCTGAATTAAATCCTCATCATTTTTCATGATTCATCCTGGTCCTTACATCTGTTCATTATTATTTGACTCTTGTGTTCAGTAGTCTAGAGAACAGGAAGAGGGGGTGAGGTGGAAGATGGAGGATTTCCCCATCCGGACACTGGAGATTGTGTGTTTGGGTTCAAGTGTGGCTCTCTCTGGTCTGTTTTATTACATCTACAGGAAGAAACGCAAAACTGTGGACAAGCTTAACGTGAGTAACAGTGCAAAAATGACCGTTTAGACAGTTTTATAGCTCAAATGACACATTTATATAGATTAAAAATTAATTTGTGAAATACCTGGTTTGGTAAAGTGATCAGCCCCTTAAAGAATACCATTATAAACTTGCTCAGGTGCAACAAATCAACTTCCAGATCAAACACCAGGCTAAGATTTGCAAAGAATTCACCAATTTGCTTTCAAAAGGCCTGCAGGATAAAGTTGGAGAAAGGCACAAGTTAGGAAAAGGCTACAAAAACATTTTGAAGGCTTTAGCTATCTCTCTGAGTACTGTTCAGAGCATCATTAAGTGGAAAGCGTATGGCACCACCAGCACATTGCCTAGATCAGGCCGTCTATCCAAACTGGATGACAGAGCCAGGAGGAGATTGATTAGAGAAGCTACCAAGAGGCCAAAGACCATTTTAAAGGACTTACAAGGCTTTGTGGCTGGGACTGGTTGGTCTGTGCATGTGACAACTATCTCGCAAGCTTTACAAAAAGCTGGCCTGTATGGTAGGGTGGCAAGAAAGAAACCTTTCCTGAAAAAGTGCCATACTCAGTCTCGTTTGTGCTATGCAAAAAAACACCTGGAAGACTCTGATGCCATCTGGCAAAAGGTGCTACTGTCTGATTGCTAATGTTTGGCAAAAAACAAATGCAGCACACCACTCGAAACACACCATACCTACTGTGAAGCATGGTGGAGGCAGCATTATGTTATGGGAGTGTTTCTCTTCAGCGGGGACTGGGCGATTGGTCAGGTTTGAAGGGAAAATGGATGCTGCCAATACATCCAAATTCTTGAGGAAAACCTGCGTCCCTCTGCTAGACAGCTGAAGACAAGCAGGTCATTCAACTTCCAACATGACAATGACCCTAAACATACCTCCAAAAGAACAAGGATAGGAAGGTAAATATCCTTGAGTGGCCAAGTCAGAGCCCTGCAGTCCATTACCGCTCACCACTGAATTTGACTGAACTTGAGCAATTTTGCAACAAAGAGTGGGCAAATATTCACCAATCTAGGTGTGCAAACCTAGTACAGATATATCCAAAAAGATTAAAAAGAATAGAAGGCTTTACGGAGTATTAAATCATGGGACTGATGACTTTTCCAACCCTGTTATTCTAGTTTAATTTTCAGAACTGTTGCCTTTTTTTTTATTTTTTAAAAGTGTCTGCTACAGGAAAGGAAAGTGTAGGAGAATTAGAGAAACTTTTTCTGTTCCTGATTGTTTGAAAAAAGAAACTAATTTGTTTTTGATGTTAGGAAGCTCCACTACTGCCACTGGATGAGAAGTTAACAGATCTTTTAAATGCCTCACCGGGGAAATGTCTGCAGTATGTAATCATCGAGGGTAACCTATATTTTCCACCATATAGCATCTCATCTGATCTATAGAATATAACTCGTTCTCTCTTCCACTTCCACTGCCACTGATTTGCTTTCTGTCTTTCTTTCTCTGTAGGTACAGTTCAGCCTGTAGGGGAACCATTAAGGAGTCAGTTTCAGGAATGCAGTGTTGGTGTCATCCAGAAACTGGTCCTCCGAGAACACAAGCTTGTGTGGAACAGTTTAGCACGCACCTGGTAAAACCTGCTTCCTTGCTGTTACATATACGTTACTGTTCAAAAGTTTGGGGTCAGTAAGATTTTAGATTTATCTTTTGTAAAAAAAAAATATATACTTTGATTCGGCAAGGATGTATTAAATTGATCAAAAGTGACAGTAAAGACATTTATAATGTTAACAAAAATTGTTCTTTTTACAAAAAAAATTGGCAGCACATTTTTCACCATTTATAATAAAAATATTGTATAAAAATATGTTTTTTGAGCACCAAATCAGCATATTAGAATGACTTCTGAAGGATTATGTGACACTGAAGACTGGAGTAATGATGCTGAAAATTCAGCTTTGCCATCACAGGAATAAATTACAGTTTATAATATATTCAAATTAGGGATTGTTGATTTAATGCTTCTGTGTTTTGAGCGAATCAATAGGGTGAACCAATGATTTAATGGCTCATTCATAAATCAGCTATTTGAATGAATGAATGAATGAATTACTCAATGACTTAGACATTTACGGCCACCTGCTGGCATTTTTTTTTTTTTTTTTTTTTTTTTTTTTTTTTAAGAAATTTGATTTGGCAGCCCTAATTTGAATAAAAGTTATTTTTTAAATTATAGTACTATTTCACAATATAACAATGTTACTGTATTTTTGATCAAATAAATACAGCCTTGGTGAGCATAAGAGACTTCTTTCAAAAACATTACCAACTTACCGACCCCAAACTTATGAATGACGGTGTGTATACGTCAGTCTAACATGGCAATTCTCAAACACAAATCTCATTCACATCCTTCAGGACAGACAGCGAGCGTTTGCTTCATCAGCGTGTGAATGCTGTGCCCTTTAACTTGCTGGGTGTGAACAAGGCATTTGTACGTGTGCTCTGCCCCCTGGAGGCCACGGGTCCCAATATGGAAATCATACATGAGAAGTTCCACCAGGCCAGCTACGGCTTCACGGACCTGATTGGCCAGTACCTGAGTGGAGAGAAGCCCAAAGGTCAACTTGAAACAGAGGAGATGCTGAAGGTGGGCGCATCCTTAACCGCAGTGGGCGAGCTTATCCTGGACACAGACCGCCTCCCTAAAATCCGCCCACCCACTGATGGCTCCGAGTATTTCTTGAGCACAGAGGACTTTGAGACCCTGCGGCTAGGGCAGGAAGGGCAGGCGGAGATGTGGAAGGTGCTGGCGTGTATTTTCGCATTGGCGGGTCTAGCCGCACTGATGTGGGTGGGACGCAGGTACTACCGGCAACTGAAGTTGCGCTGGGAGCAAGAGAACATGAGGAGGGAGTTTGAACTGATGGGAGAAAGAGAGGAGGAGAACGGCGGGGATAATCTGGAGAACGCTTGTGTGATATGCCTGAGTAATCCACGAAGCTGCGTGCTGCTGGACTGCGGACACGTGTGCTGCTGTTTCCGCTGCTATCAGGCCTTACCGCAACCCAACTGTCCCATCTGCAGACAGAACATCAAACGAGTCGTGCCTTTATACCAGGCCTGAGAGACTGATAGGATTCTTCAGTTCCTCTCATAAAACGCATTGCGCAAATAACTAAACATGGTTTAATGTTATACAAATGGACAGTCGTGCTAGATTTACATGTTGAATCAGCCTTAAACTTAAAAACACTGTTATACTGTGAACAGGACACCTGAGGCGGAAGCAGCTGCACAGATTCCTGAGACGCACTTTAGTTTCACCGTTTTAGTTTTCATATATTCCTGTTCTAGTAGTTAAATTGAAAGTCCAAGTTTCTCAGAGCTCTAAGATGTCATCATTACACAGTTTGGGATAAAATGGCATAATAGAGCAAATATGATTTGTTATTTTACTGAATATCCTGATAAGCAGATGTGTGTGTGAATGGAATATTTCTTTGACTTCCCGTTTATTATTTTAGTGCATCCCATGTTCGGCACTTATCAAATGGTTAGTCTGTTTAAATAAATATAATGATTATTATTATTGGGTTTTTTTCTGCATCAAGTGTACGCCTTAGCTACGGCGTAGGCTGTGTGTAGCATGCGTAGCTTACGACGTAGCCTGATGTGCACCTCTTCAAAAATGTAACAACGCATCAATTCTACGCGGACCGCAAGCGCTGTGATTGGTCTGCTAGAACCCCTCCCTCAGGTCAAAAAACTGGCGCTGAGCAATCAGAGAAAAGCAAGCGTTTTCAACTTCCATAGGAATGAAGAAATGCTGTTTCAGGGGACACATGCAGTCATACTGCAACAAAAGTCGTTATCTGTTTGTAAGCTTCTCTGACAACGTACATGACAAGCTGCTTCTTCTTCGGCTTTTGCTTTGATACTCAACATGACCGCGGACACTGCCCTGCTGCGTCGATGGCGCAGAGGCTCCGGCGTAGGTCAGATGCAGAAATATAAATCAGCCTAAAGCACTCGCGGTCTCCTTATGAGTTCGCACTTTCGTGACGTAATGCCGCTTTGACTGTCGGGAAGATTTCTGCTGCGGAGCTCACACCAGTGCGGGTTTGGCAAAAGTGTGCACCGAGGGCGCATATTGACCACAAAGGGGGCGCTCGCGAGCACCCTTCTGAGACCTAAAATTGACAAATGGGACACCCTACGGTCTCGTGGACTTAACGGACACGCATACACGGCAGCCACTGTAAAGGCTGATTTATACTTCTGCGTCAGACCTAGGCCGGAACCAAAAGTATATATGAAGTGTGCCATTTGGGACAGGGCCAAGGAAGTTCAACACTCTTATTTCTAAATCTAATCTAAAGTAATTTTTTGCTTATTAGTATGGTTGAATTAGATCATTGGTCAGCAGCAAAGACATTGGTTAATAAAGTGAGATTAAATACATAAAATTATGTGAAGTATATTTGTGCAATTTAATATAGTTAATTATTACAGGTTTGCATAAAATTCTGAGATTTTACTGTTTTTAGTCATTTTGAGGAATACTGAAAGATGAGTAAATGCATGTTCACATTTAATCTAGAACTACAATAACCGTCCATACACAGCGTACACAACACCTCTGCACTTTATCTTTCTCAAGATGGTAAATATTGACTGTCAGTCAATAAATGTGAAAAAGTAACTTAGATATTTTGTTGTAAATTGAAAAAGTAATGTGTAATCTGATTACGTAAATCAAGTTACTTGTAATGAGTTACCCCCAACACTGCAGGTGGGTTATATACTGTATTGAATAGCTCATGTAAATAAACCTAAAATAACAAGTTATTTAATATGATTAGCTTAGTGCCTTAATTTATGAATGAGAGCAATTTTTTTTTATTTCCAGTCTAAAATGTTAAGCTTGTCATGTAAAGATTTGGGCTAGTTTGATTAATAAAACACTGTTGTGTACTTGTTGTTCTTCTGTTCCAGCATTATTTGGAGTTTTCACATACAGATTCTAACACATAAATACCTCAGTTGTTGCTACACTCAGTGATATTGCTGATTTATTGGTGCTTGTGACATGGAAAGTCATAATTCTTCTGTGAGAGATGTGTGTGTTTGCCAGGAAGAAATCTTTCAAGTGTTCTTATGCAACAGCTGCTGTGATCCTGTTACATGTAACCCCTGTAAATCACCCAGCCTCCCCCTCTCCTTCTGTCTTCTTTCTTAAATGCAAGTAAATGAGATGCAGAATGAATATTTGGAAATCAAGAAAAAAAAAAAATTCTTCGTCAAGGTCAAGCTGAACTTCTAATGATCTTCTAGTGCTTGTCATTTTACATTCAACCACTAGTAGGCAAAATAGGGTCAGACACTGGAAAAGTAAAGGAAAATTATTTGCATACATCAAAATATCTGTGCATAAAATGAAGAATTTAAAAATCATGTTCGGCATGCATCCTCGGCATCTCACTTTTTTCCATTGGCTTTAACAGCAGTCTGTCCCCTTTTCCCTTTCTATCTTAAGAGAGCTTTTCATTCATTTTTTGAATAAAACATGCCAAATATTCTGTGACGACCAGGTTTTCCTGCGGAATTGGGCTACTCTTTATGGAAGCTATATTTCCGCAACTGAATAAAAAATAAAACAGGTAATGGCGACTTTTTATCGAGTTTATAGCTACATCTTGCAATTCTTACTCCCCCCTTACTCTCCCTTACTCTGAGGCGCACAGTGTGCAGAAGTCGCCAGTTTTCTGCAGAGTCAATAGCTACAGAACAGTGGCGTAGAGAGCTTAATGAAATGGGTTTCTATGACCGAGCAGCTGCATCCAAGCCTTACATCACCAAGTGCAATGCAAAGCGTTGGATGCAGTGGTGTAAAGCACGCCACCACTGGACTCTAGAGCAGTGGAGACGTGTTCTCTGGAGTGACGAATCACGCTTGTCTGGAAATCCGATGGACAAGTCTGGGTTTGGCAGTTGCCAGGAGAACAGTACTTGCCTGACTGCATTGTGCCAAGTGTAAAGTTTGGTGGAGGGGGGATTATGGTGTGGGGTTGTTTTTCAGGGGTTGGGTTTGGCCCCTTAGTTCCAGTGAAAGGAACTCTTAATGCTTCAGCATTAATGCTTTGTGGGGCTGTTTGGGGATGGCCCCTTCCTGTTCCAACATGACTACGCCAGTGCACAAAGCAAGGTCCATAAAGACATGGATGAGCGAGTTTGGTGTGGAAGAACTTGACTGGCCTGCACAGAGTCCTGACCTCAATCCGATAGAACCACTTTGGAATGAATTAGAGCAGAGACTGTGAGCCAGGCCTTCTCGCCAACATCACTGCCTGACCTCACAAATGCGCTTCTAGAAGAATGGTCAAAAATTTTCATAAACACACTCCTAAACCTTGTGGAAAGCCTTCCCAGAAGAGTTGAGGCTGTTATAGCTGCAAAGGGTGGGCCAAATCCATATTAAACCCTATGTATTAAGAATGGGATGTCATTAAAGTTGATGTGCACGTAAAGGCAGGCGTCCCAAAACTTTTGGCAATATAGTGTATATAAGGAATAAGTGATGACGAGCCGTTGAATTCTTAGAAAATATTGCACACCTGAGGTGGTAATGCGGCTGCAAAGCGGAGGTGCATTATTTGAATTCAGTGGCCTGGAGTCAATTATTCCGCTTATACTACGGTTACCACAACTCAAGACATTGTTCAGATATTGTATTTCAAGACATTTGTCAGGTTTTCGTCCTTAAAACACTTGTGTGGGACTAATTTCTTTTACTAATAACAACACGTTTCTGTGCGAGTGTGTGTCTGTACGTGTGTAGCCTAAGTTTGAAAGAGAGAGAGAGGGAGCGGGAGAGAGTATGTTTAGGACATATAAAACGTATTTTGTGGCAAAAATCATGACAATAATTTTCATCCTATTGTTTACTATATTTATTTGCTTGGTGGGTGTCGTTGTGGGTTTTGTTTTTGCGGATGTAGGCTGTAGGACCTATTGAAACAACTGAAATCATTTGGCAAAGTATAGAACTACTTTAGCCATGCGTTTCCCTCTCTATGGTTTCCCTGAAAATAATTGCACATCTTAGAACATTGGTCAACCAATCAGATTCAAGCATTCAACAGCCCCATAGTATAAATATAGGTATGGAAGTGGCATGTTGAGTTTTGATATTTTGTCAATGGGCTAGTTGTGATTGGCCTTTTGGGCTGGTTTTGTTACACAGACACCATAGTTATTGCATCAGTTGATAATATCATGGCACTTTTATTATATACTGTATACTATGGTATGGTATTTTCAGTGTTGATATTGTTAACTAAAACTATTGAAAATCATTTGTGGTGGCACTGTGGTGGTACCATAGTATTATGGAACTGGTAATGCCAAGGTAGGCTTATTTTATGTTCAACACACTGTGGTATGATTAACACTTGATATTTTCCTAGAAATACAATTCAAAGGTATCATATCATATAGTGTCCAAAAAACACAGTAAGTCAAATCTATATAGTCATGATGTGGAAAGCACATTAAAGTAGCTAACACGACAAGAACAGTACACACTCAAAGACATTTGATGCTATGTGACAGGAGCAAAAAAGCTCAGAGAAAATTTCATGTTGAGTAAACATGATGGCATTTTCCCAGCCACGTAACTCCTTATGCTTCTCAGCGTGACTCTTGGAGCCCTGGAGGGGTCTGTGTTCCAGCTGTTTGCAACATGCCCATCGCCTGAGCCTCATCTGCGTACGCCCTCATCTCATCTGTGTGCTGTCTCATCTTCAGTGACCTGCTTCTGTGCCGCAGGCTTAAACAGGCTGTCTGTATTTCATATTCCTGCTTTAGTGTTTTTGATTAAAAGCTCTAGAGGGAAGAATGTGTGGGTGTGAAAATACGGTGAACTGGGCGACAAATTCTCAAAGACACTCATCAGCTGGTGCCAATTACATTGCCACACTGTCTTCTGCACAAGAGCCAACCTCTCATATTTGAGTCTTGGAAACCTTTTATAAAAATAAAAAAAAGTGCTGATTTTCACATGCCGTTTGTTATACAATACCGTTCAAAAGTTTGGGGTCAGTAAGATTTGTTAATGTTTTTGAGTCTCTTATATGCACACCGACAATATGGTAATATTCTGAAATATTATTACAATTTAAAAACAAACTGTTTTCTATTTGAATATATTTTAAAATGTATTTTATTCCTGTGATGCAAAGCTGAATTTCCAGTCTTCATCATTACTCCAGTCTTCAGTGTCACATGATCCTTCAGGAATCATTCTACTGATTTGGTGCTCAAAAACATTTCTTATTATTATCAATGTTGAACATAATTGTACTGCTTAATATTTTCGTGGAAATTTATTTTCAGGATTCTTTGATGAATAGAAAGTTCAAAAGATCAGCGTTTATTTGCAATCAAATTTGTTATTATAAATTATAAATGTGTTTACTGTCACTTTTGATCAATTTAATGCATCCTTACTAAATAAAAGTATTAATTTCTTTCTTTCAAAATAATAAAAAAGAAAGAAAATCGTACTGATCCCAAACTTTTAAACAGTAGTGTATATTTCAATGTTTTACCCTTTTCCCAGACCCAGACATTCAATCTTAAAATATGAAAATAATCATAAAAATATTACTGATTTTTAAAAACTAGACAAATGTAAAAATTAATAGACAAATTAAATTAAAATATAACATGTACATGTACATGTAGCATATTTTTATAATTTTATAGCTAACATTTTAAGTATGCTAAATATAATATCTGATCATTTTTTTTAAATAATATTTGAACACTTTATGCATAAATTGCCTAAATGCAGCTTGGTAATAGTGGACTAATGCTTCATTTTCTTTTGTTTTCTTCACTGATCACTTGTCTCATTTAAGGCATGTTCTACTGACATTGCTGTTGCCTTTGTAACTACACAAACTTTTGGAAAAACTTTGCTATGGGCAAACCTACTATTTGTGGTGGAAATTGTACCATAACTGAAAAATCATAATTATTCTTAACCAGTAGCTTGCTGACCGTATCAACTGAAACGTAAGTGCATATATTCTGTTACCATTCTCACATACGCACTACATCTGCACATTTTTATCATCCAACCTCATTTTCGCTCTCACTTTTTTGTTTGACTCAGGTTTTTGTGATTTTGTGTTTTTTTTTTTTTTTTTTTCTGCTGGATAGAGAGTGATTCAGCAGTTACGTTACATGAGTCAGCAGAAGCCAGTGTGACCGCAAACACTTCTCCCAGAGCACACTTCTGTGATTGCAAAATGCAGTGTTCACCTGAACACCAAGGGCACTAGAAAGAAAGAAAGGAGTGCAATGAGTGATAGGTCAAGTGATTTAGAACATTATGCTGCTCATTGATTTATGCCTTGTCTATATATTTCACTCAAAATGCATTGCTGTGGTGTGAGAAGAAGAACATTATTAAAGGGATAGTTCACCCAAAAATGAAAATTCTGTCATCATTTACTCACCCTCATGTCATTCTAAACCGTAAGAACCAAATGAAGATATTTGAATGAAATCTGAGACATTTCTGACCCTCCGTTGACAGTCTACTGTAGGGGAATTACAGTTAAACCACATAAAGAGACCAATATGTTCAATGAAGACCAGGAGTCAAAGTTGAAGTTCAATTAGTTGACAAAGAGCTTACTGAAGACAAAGTTCTCCACACTTCCATAGGCCATAGAAAAAATAAGTAAGAGGATCCAGCCTCAAACTAACTTAAAAGGATAGGCCTAGTTCCCCCAAAAATGAAAATTACTGAATGAACGTCATGGCATTGTGTACTACGTTGTGAAAGTTAACACTTTTTGGACGTATGTTGAATGTGTATGGTTGTCAAGCTAGAAGCCGGAAGTTATTTTACTTTATGAAGTTTTAAATAAGGATATTTGTCTTACACAAACGCATCAATTCACTTCAGAAGGCCTTTATTAACCCCCCGGAGCCGCGTGGAGTACGTTTTATGATCAATGGATGCACTTTTTTGGACTTCAAAAACTCATCCTCCAATCACTCCCATTATAAAGCTTGGATGAGCCAGGATATTTTTAATATAACTCTGTTTGTGTTTGGCTGAAAGAAGAAAGTCATATACACCAAGGATGACTTGAGGGTGAGTAAATTATGGGGTCATTTTCATTTTGGGGTGAACTAACCATTTAAGATACAGAAGTACTAGTAGACACTTATACACTAGTACTTATAGTCATATGGATAATCAGTTGGAAATTTCTCCAGGTTCTGATAGTACAGATAATTCTAGCAACATCTGAACATGGTATTCTTTACGCAAATTAGGTAATTTAAAGACATTATCTTTGACACTCTATGTTCTGTATACGTAAGCAACTTTGGTAAGTGTAACAGGTGAGTCATAATTTTCAGAAGGACTCGTCTCATCTGGGCTGCTATTGAATGCTCCTGGAGCCTATTCCCCATCAATTAGATAAAACAAAGGCAATATATTTTCCCTTCAAGGCTGAGTTTTTGTCACCACTTTACTGGAACAGAACATGAAAACTACATCCACACAGGACACAGAGCACAAATGCACACTTCTACATAGTTTAACCGTTAGTGACCAACGGCGCTATAAATCCTAAGAAGAATTACACATGATAAGTAACTGCATGTGTTAGTGGATACATGTAATGCGTTGTTTACCTTCGTGACACTTTTGTCTTTACATCTCACACAGCTATCATATAAAGAGCAGAATAAAATAATTCTCTTTCTATACTGAACAAAATTATAAACGCAACACTTTTGTTTTTGCCCCCATTTTTCATGAGCTGAACTCAAAGATCTAAGACTCTATGTACACAAAAGGCCTAATTCTCTCAAATATTGTTCACAAATCTGTCTAAATCTGTGTTAGTGAGCACTTCTCCTTTGCCAAGATAATTTATTCAACTCACAGGTGTGGCATATGTGATTACTAATCAGCATCTTGATATGCCACACCTGTGAGGTGGATGGATTATCTCGGCAAAGGAGAAGTGCTCACTAACACAGATTTAGACAGATTTGTCTAATCAGTGATTAGACAGCATGATTATTGCACAGGTGTGCCTTAGGCTGGCCACAATAAAAGGCCACTCTAAAATGTGTATTGGGGGGGTCCAAAAAACAGGTGGTGTATCTGACCACCAGATACACCACGCAGTGCAACACATCTGTTTGCATAGAGTTGATCAAGTTGTTGATTGTGGCCTGTGGAATGTTGGTCCACTCCTCTTCAATGGCTGTGTGAAGTTGCTGGATATTGGGAGGAACTGGTGCACAGGTGTGACTTAGGCTGGCCACAATAAAAGGCCTGTGTGAGTTTTATCACACAGCACAATGCCACAGATGTCGCAAGTTTTGAGGGAGCGTGCAATTGGAAAGACAGTCAACATTTGTTTTTACATACCCTGTTCACGCAGACATCATACGTCATCAGCGCATTTCATGCTATGCAGAGTTAAGGCCCAGCTATACTTTTAAAGTATACTCCTTTGGCCGTGAGTGCGGAAAGACGCATTCGCTGCACGCGCACTATCTAGTGGATTTTGTTTTCATATTCAAGTGCTCGCACATGCGCCGTTGTACGCGCACCGTCCACGCTGCCTAAAAAAAATTGGGCTGCCACAAAATTACGTCATGCATACAGTGCGCGGACACGAACGGCCGAAGTATACATTGGGCTGAAGACAGACGCCAGTCACGAGCTCCACAATCAAAACAGCTGCCCCATAGGCGCCGATTTATGTTTGTGCCGGTGGGTGCTCAGTCCATATATATACAAACCCGTGCTTAACTTGCATATTCCCATGAGGTCTAGTGGCATAACTATTGCTATGCGAGTTAGACATTCCGGGTTTTAATCCACACTCGATTCGTTTTTTTTTTCCTCAATAAAACTAAAGATGTTCATTAATGATTGCATATAAAGAGGCAAGAGCAGATACACGTTTGTGTGCATTTTGTTAATGATTTCGCTGGAAAGAACAGAGAGTTGCCGCAACACCATTAGCGATAAATTGACGCGCTCGTCTGTGTGAAGACTGTGCACGAGCCACGAGAATGATTCTCCACTGATAACAGCGGCATGATTTAAAAAACAACACATTCCAGCGCCAGATCGCTTCTTATTTAACACAAATTAACGTCAACTCAATGTTTCATTTGGCTATACGTGCAGCAAAATGTTTCAAAAAAGTGGTGGGGACATGTCCCACCCGCAAATTACGCCTATGTTACCAACATAACAAAAGCACTTTACATGAATGTTGTCGCGAGTCGCGCACTCACTGATATCTGATGATCAGTAGCGGCTCACTAAATAAAATAATTCAATAAATGTCTATTTACAATAAGCACTTACAATAAGAAGACCATTCTGAAAGAGCAAGAAGAGAGTTTGAGTTGCGTCCAGTTGGTGCGAGAGTGAAGGAAATCCGCGTGCGAGCTAAAAGATTTGTGCTCGCGCATTACTTGGCATTTTTCATTAAAATAATAATAGAAACGGCCTCAAATAAACTATAAAAAGGTGAAGATAATCGTGTTTGAAAGCTGCAATCGATTTTTCATTAGTTAAATCAATGGAGAATATCTCGTATTTTTCCGTGGGTGCTCGAATCGGCGCCTATGGCTGCCACCTTTTACAGTTCCTCCTGAAACAAAACAACGAGCTAATGCTGCGTTCACGCCATACCTACCATCATTTGGAAAAGATGGAATCCTGTATACTCAGAGTGGTACCTGATTCGAATTTATGCGTTTCAATGGCAACACTATCAACACCGAAATGAATCTGCAGCAAACAGATGGTACTGGTCAGTGCTCTTTTATTATTGTAATGTTATGTGCTTTAAGACATGAGGTAGTTTAGCATTCTCTTTCTTGACACTTTTGTTTGCTCCCTGCTGTACGCATTCATGTGTTTTGGAGAGGTGTGGCTATGGAGGTGCTCTGAGGGGAGGGTGGGATCTTATGCTTTCAAAGCTAGCTTGCTATTGATAGCCTTCCCAAAAATGACCTACCCTACCTTTAACTCCCACACCATACATGTGTCAAAGTAGCCAGAACAACTTTTCTCTATTTTCAGACATGACGAGGCAGGTGAGTGTGTATGTAGGCCTATGCATTTTCCAGTGAAAACCATCCTGACAGTTCTAAAATAAATACACTTATAATAGGCTTACCATAGTGAATAAGGGTAAGACAGAAATACGTTCTGGAAGAAGGATCGATCCTTCATTATTTATATTTTGTTAATTTTGAACAAAAAAAGTTACACAGTGTACCTTTAAGTTTACCAGTTAGACATCTAAACATAACAGACATTCACCCATCTGCGACACCACAATGGAGCTCTGGAGTTTTCCGTAGATTCCTTAAGATATGGTTTATTTCAGAGACCAGACCACTGTGGTTTTCAAATTACCTGTCTGTGTGGATGGTCCTACTGTCATTCACTCATTTACTTGAGCAGTGGAGCAGCACAGATTATGAAAATTCTTTTGCTCAGGAGGACAGTGAAGATATGAAAATGAGCTTTGTGAACTGCAGTCTTCTGAGGACTGTTGCCATGCCAACAATCTAATGCATGAGTTTAGGAAAAAGCTTATGCTCACAGTTGTTATGCTGCAGGGGATACAGTAAAATATAGGTTAGACGTTTATTTCTCCTGTTTTGATTTCGTATTTCAAGTGTAAAACAGCAGTGCATGCATAATCCAAAAATCTTTCAAACATCATTTTTTTGGCCTATGTGAGCTCTATCCATGGTGCTGAAATATGCCTTTAAGTGTGTGTGTGTGTATATATATAGAGAGAGAGAGAGAGAGAGAGAGAGAGAGAGGGAGAGAGAGAGTTAATATTCATGTCAGGCAGGTGCATCATTGCCATAAACCTCTGACTTAGCCTTCATTTAAACATAACTAATTCAAAGGAAGTATCGCAAGGGGACAGGTGAGCCACGGTGACGAACAATTTTCGGCATCTGGAGACAGAGGACGTGCGACGCGCATATGTGACGTGAGCTGATGACGCCTGCACAGCAGCAGGCAGCGCTGTCGTATACGGTGACATTTCCCTAGTACAAAATCTAATCGGGCTAAGCGAACCAAAACAATAGTGACAAAACATTTTCTAGATTATTCTTAACTTACATATATCTGGAACCAGAAGTCAAAGGCCATTAATTGGAAACATGATCACAACATAAACAGGCTACTGTTCGACTACAGTTCATTCGCAAAGTGAAGAGAAAAACAATACGTAAACAGTAAACACTGCTTTGGATGGGTTCTTTATTGATAAAATGACACGTTTAATAGCATTCTTTTAAACATTTATGGAACATTTATGTTTATAAACATTACATGACTTGCCAAGGCAAAATGGAATCGGAAGGTTTTGTGTAGGTCGTTAGCCGCTTAAAAATGCTCGTTCTTAAAGTGATTCCAGCAATATCGTTCCTCTGTGTCGTTATCATTATATGCGGACTTTCCTATTCTCATATAGAACGATTATTAAACTGTATAGATAGACTAGTTATAGATCTTGGTGTGAACGGCCTTTCATTTCATTGTATAGCCTACAATCAAACTATTTTTCACACTTTTTGCATCATTTTGCATGAATTTTCATAGTTAAAGACAAAGTCTGAGTAGGCCTGTGTGTACGCTATAAAAAATAAGTATGTAAAATGCATTTGAAAAGTAGCAACAATAAATGATGAAAGCATAGAAAAAATGTGACCTTTATTTAAAGGGTTAGTTCACCCAAAAATGAAAATTCTGTCATTAATTACTCACTCTCATGTCGTTCCAAACCCATAAGACATTGAGAGCAAGATAATTTACACTTTCAGATGCCCAGAAAGCTACTAAAGACATATTTAAAACAGTTCATGTGACTACAGTGGTTCGAGTAATAAACGACAGAATTTTCATTTTTGGGCGAACTAACCCTTTAACCAAAAAAAGGACAAAAAGTGACCAAAGTTGAAGAATTACACACATGCTATAATATGCTGCAAAACAACAATCTAAATATAACGCAGATATAATAAAAGTTGTTGTATAAAGTTCTTGAGATTCAATTGAGCTCCATAATATTTCTTCTTATTTTCCTCTTTTAGCTCCCCAAACCCCAGGCTTTCCAAAGGTCCCTGCGAACTCCAAGCGTCACATGCAAACGAGCGACTGCAGAGCGCAGTTCAGTGTTTCCTCTCGCCATTTTCAGCTTTCGCCTGATGGGGCCACCCTTGCACCTCCTGGAGTCCCCACATCTCTCTCTCTCTCTTTCTCCTAAACACACACACGCCCGGATGGATGACTTCACTGTTCCGCCCGGGTTTCCTTTATGATCGCGGGATCTCCCGTATCTTACAGCAGACTTCACCTGACCGCTGGTGTAGCCGTGCACTCAGCCGCGCGCTCTCTCTCTCTCTCTCTCTCTCGCTCATTCGCTCTCCCCAAAACGACTCACTCTGCACCGAGCACTCCAGTCCCATTGGAAGTTGGCGGTGCGAGGAGTCTGACATTTACGCGCAGGGATATCTACGTAAAAAGAAGTGCACTTGTTTTGCGGGGATAGTTGCCATATCCACCGTAGCTGCCTATACAGTTCTATAGCGCCTTCTGCGTCGCGAGCCCGTCCTTAACAGCAATCATGTCCGAGGTTCTGCCGTACGGAGAGGGGAAAATGACCGGATACGGAGGGGACAACGATGTCAGTCAGATGTCCTTCAGCTGCGGGCTGCAGGACACCAACTCGTTCTTCGGAGCGTCGCAAGCGAAAAGACCTCCAAAACTTGGACAGATCGGCAGGGCGAAGAGAGGTGAGAATGTTATGTCGATGGAAGATAACTTACTGAAGTTAAAGGAATGGAGACTTGTGTAATTTACTCACTTTCTGAGATGTTAGTCAGAACGACAGTCTCTGTCGGTCCATAACATTTCACAAAACAAGACTTGGGACAACATAATTCTGTCATTGGGACCATTATTCTTTTAAATGGATGCTAAACGATTGGTGACGCAAACTATTTTATTTTGTTAATCTGTCATCAGTCTTTCTCAATGTATCAATAATATTTAACGCAACCCAACTGAGAAATTGCCTTGATTTAGGTGATATTGGTATCTAAAAACGCGTTTAATATACATTTTAACACTTTAATTCATTTGTGCTGTGTTGAGTCTCCTAGTTGCGCAGTTACGTGCTCGAAAATACGCACATGGTAGATTGTGTGAAGTCTTAACATCAGCTATCTGTCTTCTTCTTCTTCACAGTGGTCATCGAGGACGACCGAATAGATGAGGTGCTGAAAGGCATGAACGACAAATCATCACCGGGCGTTTAAACCCGCGCGATGCCTTGCAGACATTTCAATTTTTTATCACCGATTCGAAGCACTTGTCGGTTGTGCATGTGAAGAAGATTGCAAAGAGATGGGGGGACGGTGGCACGACGCTCGAACCACGAGGAGACTAGACAAAAAGGGCAAACGAGAATTAAAGAAGGGAGAGACGGAATTTCCTTTGGGGTTTGCTGGCAATTCTCCAATATAAACGACACCCGAATGAAAGCTTTGAGGAAGATGTCGGAGATGTTGTTGTGGCTGCGCGCGCTGCGGCTCTGTGAATAAAGATGGATGGACTTGTCATTATTATTCCACGACCATCATCTTCCAAAAGCGCTGTAAGCAACGCGAAGTTCAACCGAAGACTGAACCGCATCTTAAGCTCTGTTACTATAGCTGTACAGTATCTTTGCTCAAAGACCTTCCCCTTCACTCACACAAACAAACACACACACACACACACACACACACACATGGATCTGCCTTGAGCGTCGACTTCAATTCGACTGCTGCTTTTAGAGACATTTTAGACTTCACACACACAGATATTGAGCTCCCATAACGATAACTGAACTATATATGTACGGATGGTGCAATGTGAATATTTTCTTTCGCCATTTTGCATCATGTTCTTTTTCAAAAATTGAGAATATTATCATTCACATGCACACAGGTGTTGAAGCGTATAGTCTTTGAAGCGTCGTTTGCTGATCTATTGTTTTGCCCTTCACTGCAGCTGATTTGCGCACCTGCGCCACGGATTCACAACAGTACAGCACAGAGGAACATTGTGCATTACCACCTCATGTAATTAAACCAACATGAATGCGTCTTGGTTTCTTCCAAGCCCTTTTATGTTTGATATATTTTGATTTCAGCTCCTCACATTTCTTCTGTCGTGTCCATCTCTTTGCATGAACTTTCACTCCGGTGCCAACAGAGGTGCCACCATGAATCTTACCCTGGCACGCTTCTTCTTTTTAAAAAAAAAAGTCATATTTGTATTTTTATATCTAAATATTTGTTATTTAAAATGATATGCTAGTATGTTGTCTTAAAGATTCATCAACAATGATGTTTATATTTCAGAGAAAAATCTTTAGACAGGGACGAGAGGATAATTCAGTTCGGTTGGGATGGTTTTTTGTTTGTTTTTAAAAAGACTTGATGAATGAATGTTTCTCTGGTTTTTTGCACACCTACACATCTGTGTTGAACTACTGTTATATGGAAATCGTAAACTGTGACTTGAGCTTTGTTGAATTTGTTAGAAAAATGGCGATATTAGAAATCTACTGCACTGTTTACGAATATCTTCAAAAAACTTGTTATTTGACAGGTTTTTGGACATTAAGTTTCTTTTATTTGAATTTTTTGCTTTGTTTTGTACCATTATTATAAAGAAACTGACTATGGTTTGTTGTGCATGAAACCTTAATACTTTTCAATAATGGAACATCGTTTTATTAAGCAAAAAAAGCAACAAAAAATGTCATGACATTCTAAGAATGAATCATTGCATATTAAAATACCATTTTCACTGTATTTGGTGAACTAATAAATGGTGGAAGAACATACAGTTATGGATTTCTGTCGTCATTTGACTGCATTACAAAGAGGTAAACAAGTCTGACACAAATATTGATTTTGAAGCCCCTGCTGGTGAACCCATCTGCATTTACTGGGCCTACTAATAAACAAGACTTCGCTAATAAAAAGAAAATGACAAATACTATCCATAAAATGATGAAACAAGTATGGTCACATGTTTAAAAATATCCCCATGGAGTTTTAAATGACCAGATCAAGCTGTTGTCATCTAATGAAATATTAATGTTTCAATATAATTCATGTCAGGATGGTCGTATCTTACCGTGGAACCCAGTCAGAGAACTACAATCCTCTTTCAGCCTGTTATCTCCTCACAAAACCATATGGAGAGAGTGTTGGTGCGCTCCAGGCCTGTATTTCCCAAAGGACATAGTAAAGTTTGCCACCAGTTCTGATGCCCATGTAATCACGTTCAGACTGATCTCAGGCTAAGCTCACAGTCATGATGACATGGAGATTGTTTTTGTGGCATAAGGCCTTATGAGAGCTTTGAGCTGTGCTGCTACATTTACTTGAGGACCTTTTGCAAATCGACATTGGAAGATGGATTATAGGCCTTGAGACAAGGAAATCATTTGACTGTTTCCTTGAAATCTTTAAAGGGATAGTACACCCTGAAATCAAAATCCAGTCATCATTTATGACATGATCCAGCCCTCATGTCATTCCAAAACTTTTTGATTTTTCAAAGATTTGTGAAACAGTTTTGAAGAGTTTTTTTGCCCATACAATGACAGTCAATTGGAACCAATGTTGTTTAGACCCCAACGTTCTTAAAAATATTGTATTTTTTAATTTCATAGAAGAATGTCAAACAGGTTTGGAGTGTCATGAGCTTCACAATATGTACAATTTTTGCAGTAAAATATCCAAAAACCACTAGTGTTATATATTTTCTAAACTTGTGTACTTAGATTATCTTCCAACAATGTTTAAATCCAGAGAAATTCACAATTTTTAACGACCCTCCTCATTGCGTTGCCTGTCAATGGCATCATGTCAGTGTTATCCTTGGTTTCCATTTTTACTGCCATAGAAACCATGGCAAAACAGTGAGTTTAATGCAAAAAAAGCAGCAGTTGTCACTCTGTTGTTGTTTCGCACAGTCGTCACGGACCATAATTATTCATTATTGTTTGCAGTACTTTCAAATGTAATTTTAGTATGATTGTTCTTAGTCTCTTAGTCTCAGACGTCATGCCTACGGACCGTTGGTTGAACGTCTGATGCATATGGCACACTTAACTGGAAACACTTCAGGATTTTCAAAGCCGTCATCTGAATGGTTGAATTCTACAGGATGTGTGTTGTGTTCTTTAAGGGCCCACCTGGAAACAAATGCCGTGATGCCAAACCCCCTCATGGAAGAAGAACGCCGTCGTGTTTACAACTATGACAATGAGCGCTTACCAGGATCAACTAAGGGGTGTCAAACTCATTTTAGGTTGAGGGCCGGATGGGGAAAAAAAAAAAATAAAATGTAACCATGTGCGGGCCGATTTTTTTTTTTTAAAACCATAGTGAGCTGACAGTTACATTAATAATAACCATACAAACTACACATTAATTTGCAAGAAAAACACACTGCTCTTTGAAAACTGCATTTGTTTTTACTGCGAAAAGACTTTTAGATTTTTAAAATAATGTTTATGCAAATTTATTTGTTGTTTATTTGTTCTATAATAGGCCAAAGTGGCCTTAAACATAAAATATGCGTAGCCATTTGGTATACAGGCACCACTGCACTTTGAGCATGAGCAGTTGTTTAAATGAGATTGTATAATTTTAAGATTTACAGAGAAAAAAAACAGCATGGTCTGACTTTATAGCTTTGTGAAATTATGCTACATAAGACACCTGTACAAAAAAAAAAAAAAAAAAAAAAAAGCAGAGACTGAATGAAAATGCAAATTCACTTTGTCAGTACTTGGCACTAGTGGAACAGCAGCGGTATAGCGTTTCCTTGGTTACCGTTGTACACAAAGCAGCGCTGCGCTTATAAAATAGGCTACTTATACGGAGATCGAAACTTTTCTGAAGACAGTTCCCTTCTAAGTTACATTCATATAAAACCCAATTCAATATTTATATTTTTCTTTCTATATTTCACAAACAGTGAGCTTAGCCTGGTACAGTATTTGCTGTGCTGGCTCGTCTGTTCTTCTCTTTGCGTCTGTATTCAGCATGTATCTGTTTTAACGTCCTGTTTACAGACTTCGTAATATTTCCACACAAATGACAGTTTGGGAAATGATTGCAAAGCAATTTGTTTGCAAGTCCAGAATAGACATTGGCCAAAATAAAACTAATAACCGTTCGGATTTATGGCCAGTGGACCATGCATAACTGTTTTTTATTATTGTTCAAATCATCCCCCGGGCCGGATTGGACACCTTTGTGGGCCGTATTTGGCCCGCGGGCCGTATGTTTGACACCTGTGTGGATATTCAAAAGTATAAGTTCACGGCTCCATTGTTGCAGTAAACTTGCACAACTTTCTTGAACGAATCATTTATTAGATGCACGCCGGTCTGTTATTGTAGGGACGTCGACTTAACATTTTCACGCACCTAAATGTGACGCAGAACTGTGATTGGCTGCGTTACATCAGTCAAACATCCTGTTGGGCGGTCCTTGGCCAATGAAAGCTGCGAGAGAGTCCAGACATTCTGCCATCAGTCTGAAGTCCCATCCATGAACATGATTTGTGAGTCCTGTTGGATTGATTTCCATTAGCAGTTGAGGTGAAGATGACAACTCCCATCATTTCCCACTATTTCACAGTGTCATCAAACTATGCCTTTGTTATTGTTTTGAATATGCTACCTCTAGTGGCAAACATTACACACTGTGCCTTTAAGGCTAATTTCCACTATACCGACCAACGACAACAGTCACCAGCTTACAGTATGTCACTTCTCAGACATTCCAAGACCCTACAAACAGCAGTTCAACATGTACAGTTGGTGAAAACAAGCGTCAACCAATGGCGATAGGAGTAACACAGTGATCTGACAAAACCCGCAGAACATGTCTGTTGCCGTAGGCTGGTGTCTGTCAGCACAGTGTGAATTGGCCTTTACATTGCATTCAAGGTAGGCAATACATTCTACCAGTATATGCACTCCCTGGGAATTGAACCAATGACCTTGGTGTTGCTAGAGCTATGCTTCACTGTATGAGCTACAGGAATACTTTAATCTGTCTTCCCCTTTAATATAAGATTTGGCACCTTAAATCCAGTATATCCAGTAAACAACTTGCTTCCAAACACATTGGATAAAGCCATGCTGTTTCCTGTTTACACCGAACACTCTGAAACATCTAATACAGTTAAGTTTCACAGCAATATTGATGTTTTCCTCCATCACACACTCACACCCATCCCCAATACAATGTGTGTGATTCAACCACAAGAGAATCAATGGCTTTTATCCGTGATCTGTGCCGTCATGCGCCCATGAGTGGGCTTTGGGTCAGCCATGTCCGATGTGTGCAATGAGGCTCAGGATCCATCTGGAAACAAGTCAGGCTTACCTAAATCAATTTAAACTCCAATACTCATCCAATCCTGATAACGTTCTATAACTCCAGTTGACCCAAACTCAAGTTTGACCACTAACATTTTCAAACGATTTTCAGATGATCAATGTCAGTTTAACCTCAGCGGTTATCACAGACTCGCAACATCTGTGCGTGTTTATTCGAAAAGACTCTACGAGGTCCTCACACAGCAGAAAGTCCATCAGTCAGTTACTCAACCGTAGTCAAGGACACTCAGCTTCACCATCTCAGTCTATTAATACACCTTCATGGCTCTTGCAGTGTTCCTGAACGGCTCCAATGCCCAGGGGAATCCTTACCGCTTCACACAGGCTGCTCAGAGCTGGAGATTACTGATACACTATCTGAACAGACAGGAGGCCCGCGGCAGCTCTGGAGTGACTGAGCGACGCTGTGGCCTGACCCAATATGGAAAGCCCAACTCTCGGCAGATAATTACAGCGTGATAACGGAAGAAAGAGGGAGAGATGACATTCTAAGATTCTCAAAGAATGAGCTCTCTGCCAGAAGAAATGAAAAGTGAGAAAGACATTTGAGTTAAGAGCATTGTCCTTGATTCATCCCAGCTTGTAGCTCTCAGTTGGTGCTCCATTGATCTCCCTCATTAGAGATAACAACATATATTTTCTTGCAGTAAATCCTCATTTAACAACACAGTCAAACTGTATCGTATAAACCATAAATATACAGAAAATGATGCTAAATACACAAAATATGCTACTTTTTTTTTTATTTTGACCATGTTCTACTTTTAATTAGGCACTGGAGAGAGACAACAGGGGTCGGAGATATGAATAGGATATGGAAATGTTGCAAACTATTCAAACTCATTCACCGCATACATGGCTCAGTGTGGTTATGCTTTATTGTGATTATCCAAGACCATGTTAGGACATCCTGGTTGGTCCTGGTGGAACATTTCTAATATCCAATCGTGTTTTAGGATTAGGTTCAGGGATTGGCTTGGGACTTAACATTCTTATGATTTTCCTACCATTTTGCTTTGATTTTAGGGATAGCTTATGGATTAGAAATGGAGTTGGAAATATGACAGGAATGTTGTTCCAGAACCTGCAGCTCTCCTGCAGTCTTACTATAGTGATAGACTGATACAGTCAAACCAAAATGTATTCAGACACCTTGAACATTCATTAATACAGTTTATTCACTGTAGTTATACAGAATATGACAAGATCTCAGAGTCGAACTGTGTCAGAAAAAAATAATCTTAATTATGTCGGATAACACTTAAGCAAAACATGGTCAGGTCAAAGTGTCTGAATAATTTTTGGTTCCAAATTTTTATCAGTTTTACTGGTAGTCCACTGTATGAAGAATTTTTGGGTATAATGTCACAGTTAAGTTTATATTGCTATCATCACTTACATACAATAAATGAACTGCACAGTGTCCTGCACCCACTAGTAAAAATATATCAAAAATATAAAAAAATGTCTGAATAATTTTTGGTTTGACTGTATATATAAGGTCGTGGGTTCGAGTCTCAGGTCCGGCAGGGATTGTCGGTGAGCGGAGTGAATGTCCAGCATTCTCTCCACCCTCAATACCACGACTGAGGTGGGACCGTT